>CM068541.1:12840650-13573854 GCA_035048495.1 Euptelea pleiosperma
GGATATACAAACCAAAAATCAACCTGATTGGTTATCTCTAACCAAAGATTTTAGTACCTTTAAGGTTTGATTCTAATTGTTGGATTCAAGCATGTTTTTTGGGTTTTAAATCCAATGGCTAGAAAAAATCATCAATCAAGGTGATTTTAGTGCGTTATCCACCAATAGGTGGGCTGAACATCCACGCAGTCATTGGACCCAATGTGTGTATGCGCATATGTGCCATCAAGTCAATGACATTGCTGCCTAACAAAAAAAAGGTCAATGTTAGCTTTGTGGGGATCTCATGGCTACATTGGCCTATTGTAGTTAGGTGTAGTGCTGCAATGGATTGGATCACGTACCCTGATAACATTGGGTCTAGACGTAGGAATCATAATCCGATAAGCTATTGGTTGGGATTGGGTCTGGACCTACCCCAATCCGAACCAAACTCGATCCAATGACAGCCCTAGTTAGCAGGTAGACCAAACATTCAGGGGTCAGTGGGTCCGAAAGACTGCCATGTGGCATTTTGAGGGAGTCCTCTAATGGTTTCGATATCATAGTTTCTCTAATGGTATACTCGAGTAGGAGAATTATATAGCAGGGAAAGAAAATTAGCAAGGAGCAGAAGGATGGCATACCGGTAGAGATGTGTTGCTGTACACGATCGCTGCTGGTTGATGGCATCATTAAGATCGATGATTACTTCCACCTGAAATTAAAACACTACTTATAATTTGAAAAGCGAAGGCTAAATGGAAAAGCCATACATAGATGCGAGAAATGGTTCATCTCCACTGACAGAGGAAAGAAGCATCCACAGCGAGGGATCCTCGCTCCATACACGTGGCACGCTAACATGTACATGGAGGATCCAAATGGGACCATATATATGAGAGCCACCTCACCTGGCCTCTTCCCATTGGGGATGATAACTCTTTTGCCACATGGCAGAGGCCTAGATGCATGGGAAAGTGAGGTGGCAAAACATGTACGGGTGGATTGCTTTGGACACGCCATGTCAGCTAAGTGGGGTGTCAATTGAACGGATCGAGTACTTGTATATCCAGATCACCCAATCCCATAGCTAATCTGGTCTGAAATATGGACCCAGATATTATATATCCAATAGGTTTCATTTATTATCCAATAGACTATATTGGGGTAAGGCAGTCAATGAATCAGGCCAAATTGGACCAGGGATGGTCCAGAACCGATCCAATAGCTAATTGGACCACGATTCTCTAATCGAGACCAATCTGGTGGTGATGGCGCTACAGGTGATAGTGGTGGTTTCGGTGGTGGTGGTGATCATAATGATGGTTGTAAAGTGAGTGAGAGAAGCCGTGGTAATAACGAAAGTGTTGTACAAGGAAAGATCAATAGCAGAAATGGGTTATTAAGGGATTACTAGTATAAATCTTTGAGAGAGAGAGAGAGATCAGTGTCTTGGAACCCATCAACTTGACTCGGCTTGAAATTCCGTCGAGTCAATTTTACCCAGTGACTCGCAAGTCGATTCGCGAGTCAATAAAAATATTGTTAAATTACATAGAAAAACGAGAGGGATGAGGGGAAGATTTGAGAGAGGGGTTTGAGGAAAGAGCTGAGAGCTGCTTTTGTGAGGAATTTGGAGAGAGAGAGAGAGAGAGAGAGATGATAAAAGAGGTTGCAGTGAGAGAAAGTGATAGAAATGATAAAAGAAAGAGAAAGGACCTTGAACAAAAGTACTTAAATTTGAGAAAGTGTCCTTTTTTTAACTCCGAGCTGACTTGACTGACCCGGTCAAGTTTGGACTCAACTTGGTGAACATCTATTAATCGAGTTAATAGGTTTAGTTTACTTGAAATGAAATTTTGTCGAGATGACTTGGCTGATGAGTTCTTAGTTGACTCAATGAGTTTTAAGAGATTGGGAGAGATGGTGCTGGTAGGGGTGATGGTGGTGCCGTTCGTAGTGGTGGTGGTGATGGTTGTGAGGAGAGAAAAGTGATGAGGTGATTCGTAGTGGTGGTGCTGATGGTTGGGAAGAGAGAAAAGGGATGTTGGGGATGGCTGTGAAGGAGAGTGATGTGAACCAAGGGAAACCGGTTGAAAAAATAGGGGTTGTTCTGGGGAAATTGAATATTCTTATAGTTTTGGAAGAAAAAAGAAAGTTAAGACCCCGCCTGCCCAAACCAAGTCAAGATTGACCTATAAGGAGGCAATTGGGAACGAGAAGTAAAAGCACTTCTACTTGTAGTAGAAGTTACTAGTTGATATTTTGTCATAGAAATTAGAAGTGTCGGGAGGGCTTCTAATTTTTGAGAATTAATTTCTCTTAGAAGTTAAAAGCTAAAAAAATTAGTTTCGATTTTAAGTTAGATTTTAACTTTTCAAAAGCTAAAATATGAAACACATCCAAACTAACTTTTTAACTTATAAAAGTAATAAGTTACTTATTTTAGTATTGCCAAACACCTCCTAAAAGAAGCGTGAGAAAGAGAGACGAAGGAGAGATTTGGAGTTGAAATGGAGAAATGAAAAGGGCATAATAGCTTCATTTCCTATCAAAAGAATTGAGTTGAGTTTGCTCCTCACCATATCCAGTGAGATCAAAGTCGCTCTGATCTGTATCTTGTGAATTAGCACTCTAAATCACATCAGTTGGTATAATAAAAATCAACCCGAAAGGGTATGATTAGTAGTCAGGAAGGGCGACTTGAAGGGTGATCGACTTGCTCTAATACCAACTAATGTGATTTAGACTGCTAATTCACGGGATACAGATCGATCTGAGCAAGTCGCCCTTCCTGACTCCTGATCGTACCTTTTGGGTTTGATGGTTCGGACAACAATACGTCTTCCTATGGCTGAGCTTTTTTTATTTTTTCAAAAGGTCCGTAAAGAAGCTTTATTAAAGCTAGACTTGGAAGCTGAGAAAGCCTGCCAAGGCAAAGAAGGAAAATACCGAAAGAGAAGCGACAAAGAAACACCCTACAACGCCACCCACAACTATGGTTGAGCTTTGCTCCCAATATTTTGATTTTCTTTGGAATTGATGGAATTTTGGTGTCGATTCCTCCACTTTGGTTAGAATTCACAATGTTTCTCTGGTATCAAAAATCACGGGATTATGGTAATTTTAATGGGAATTGTGTTGGGACAATTCGAGTGAAGTACCTGCTCACCTACAAACCAAAAATCAGCATGATTAGTGATTTCAAACCTTTGGATCTTTGTACGGAAATAATGGTAAATAATGCTCAAATTCCTATGGTTAAAATCAACCAACAAAAATCACTTCAACTAACGCTTAGAAATCACTGATCAAGTTGATTTTTGGTTTGTAGGTCCACCTAGGGATTGGCCAAACATCTATACGGTCAGTGTCCTCTAATAAATTTCCACGTGGCTTATATTGTGGGTGGTCAGAGTTGTTTGCCACCTGAGTCACAGCATGGAACACAACTCGCCGCACCGATGTGAACTAAGGAAAACTGGAAAAAGCTAGGGTGCATGCGTTTACAGACTCAAAAGTATGTAAACATTGTATCCACCGTTGAATATTCCTTAAAAAGTGTGTTTTTAATTTATAAAATAATTTTTTTCTAAACATTGAAAGAACACATTTTTTTTATGGATATCCCAACAGTAGTAACAATATTTGCAGACTTAAAAGTCTGTAAAAATATGTAGACTAGATTTGTGAAAACTAGGGTTAAATAGGGGTTATTTTTGTAAAAAATGAGGGTTTTTTTCTTTAATTTTCGGAGAAAATAAAAAATAAAAGATCAAGATCTTTCTTGAGAATCAATGGCCAAGATTAGTCGAGGGTTAGAGATCTGCTATAAAAGGTGTTGTTGGAGGGATTAAAGGTGAGATTTTGAAATTTGAAGTTGAAATTGAGAAGAAGAAAGAAGCATAGCTTCCTTGATGGTTCAAAATATCGGGATTGCAGGCGGGATCAGTGGACTCCAATCTTGATCGGGATCGGTCTGATCCAGAACGTGAACGACGCATTCTACTCGAAACAACGTAAAATTTCTATGTGAAACAGTGATCTCAGGCGAGACGATCTATTTTTTTTTATCGGATCGATGGGGTTCGACCTTGTTCCGAATTGCCCCATCCAGAATGGGATCAGCCGAGAATTCGAGCTTGCTCTCTCCTCCTCCATTGATTGGATTTGAGCTTGCTCTCCACCTTCGGTGATCGAGCCCACATTAACATAGCGAGAGAGAGAGAGAGAGAGAGAGAGAGAGAGAGAGAGACGGTTGGGACATGGTTTTGTGCTGGTAACGGGAGTAGTGACAAAGGTAAAAAGGTGTTTGCTAGTGTCCTAATTGAAGGCATGGTCAAGGCGTTGCTTGGTAGCATTCCTCTTACAACTTGTCTTTACAAATAGCTAGAGTCTTTACAGTTACAAATGAGCGTTCCTCCAAGCCATTGGAAATAGAATTTACAAATAGTATTACAAACAATTTTGAAAGCTAATCTTCACTCCTTACAAATTGCATTCATCCCACATTAAAATAAACAAAAAACAGTTGGAGGTGGAGATTGAGAGAAACCGTTGGCGAGCCCTGCCACAAGAATCGACAAGCTTCAGACGGATGGGGATTGAGAGGGAATTTAAAGGGGTGTTTGTGGCTTTGCAGTTTGCAAGGAGTGGAATGGTTTTAGCTATCGTGCCTTCCCATCTTTATAGAGAGAGAGAGAGTTCAGAGTCTTCAGACTTCAGATCATTTCCGCGTTCTACCCCAAAAAAAAAAATTTGAATAAATAAATCATTCCGTGAAACTTCTGCGAAACATCCGCGAAATTTTAAGAGATTACATTCCGCGAACCTTCTTCTTCAAGTTCCAAGTTCGTTCCGAGAAACTAAAATGCAAATGGGTGCATACGTTTAGATTATGCAAATGTGGACAGAAGCTGACACGTGACAACCAAATCCCTTTGAACAAATGTTCCCGCAACATCAAACTTCGATGACAGGGCCCTGTCATCGAAGGAGATGACAGGGCAGCAGATCATGGCACGTGGATTTTGTAGGCAGACCACCCTAAACCTCACCACCCCGTACACAGGTGAGTGTTTTTGGCAAAAAGCACCCGAGTACTCACCTGGGTACATGCGCGGTGAAGCCGAGGTGGTCAGTCCGTACAAATCCACGTGCCATGATCCGCTGCCCTGTCATCTCCTTCGATGACAGGGCCCGGTCATCAAAGTTTTATCCCTTAAATAACGGACAAACCTAATTCCCATGCGAGAAAATTTCTGAAGCAGATAAATTTTGAAGCAGCAATTATGCGCCAATAATCACACATTCACACGCCGGGTGTACACATGATTACTCACACCCCATTTCCTATCTCGGTGGACTCCTAATCGGGGCACCCCCCCAAAAGAGAGATCTCTCATTAAAACTTGGCTGACCGGTGACGGTCACTGACCGCGCACAAAATGAGCCACGTGAAATATTTTTAGAGGACAATGACCGTATAGATGTTTGGCCAATCCCTAGGTAGACCTAAAAACGAAAAATCAGTTTGATTAATGATTTCAAACCTTTCGATCTTGTACCCCAAATAATAGTTGATAATGCTCAAATTCCCATGGTTAAATCAACCAACGAAAATGGCTCCATTCAACACTTGGAAATCACTAATCAAGTTCAATTTTGGTTTATAAGTCCACCTAGAGATTGGCCAAACATCTATACGGTCAGTGTCCTCTAATAATACACCACGTGGCTCATTTTGTTGGCGGTCAGTGTGGTCACCAGTCAACCAAGTTTTAGAGAGATATCTCTTTTTGGGGTGTGCCCCGACTACTAGGAGTCCACGGGATAGGAAATGGGGTGTGCAAATATGAGCTTCCTTTTTAAATCAAAGCATAAATCTAAGGTATACTTGGCACGCGATCATTGCCCCCATGATCACCGCTTTACGCCTCTTGTCTTTAAAATATGCAAACATTGTCAACACTGTTGGATATCCATTGAAAAACCTGTTTTTTTTTTCAATGTCTTTACAAGTATTATTTTATAAATTAAGAACACGCATTTCAAGGAGCATTCTACGGTGGATACAATGTTTCCATACATTAAAGTCTGCAAACATTTGCAGACTAGCTAGTTAGGATTCTACTTCCTCAACGGATAAATCTAATCTGCGTACGTTTGCAGACTTAAAAAAATGAAAACATTATCAGCACTGTTGGATGTCGATTGAAAAACGTGTTCTCTCAATGTTTTCAAAAAAATTATTTTATAAATTAAAAATACATTTTTCAAAGAGAATTCAACGGTAGATGCAATGTTTACGAACTTTTAAGTCTGCACACGTATGCAAATTAGATTTCTCCATCCTCAACCAGGGGTTTGGTTGTTATTTCTAAACTATGCAACCGTTTTCATACTAGTTTTTCCCCTTTTATTTCGTGACTTTTTCATTTGGTTTGCAGAAAATATGAATTCTGGAAACCATATTTTTCTACAAATTTTTGAAATACTTGTTTGGTTCGTTCTAGGAAAAATACTCTGGAATAAAAAGAGACTTTTGAAAAATAAAATAGGAAAACCCACGGACCGAAATAGAGTTAGTCCGTTGATAAACCGAAGTTGCACGACTTTATTTTACATTGAGGCTCGATACGATGAATAATGTTTACATACCCGGACCGGTCATCGAACTGGTCCCCTGGGTTATCGATTCAACCACTGGGTCGATTGGGTCAACCCACCACATGACAACTCTTTGGGGCCCACTAACCCATGAATGTTTTGCCGGCCCCTTGGTAGACCAGACCGGTTCAACTGCTGGGTCGAATGGGTCAACCTGCCACATGGCAACTCTTTAGGGCCCACTGATCCATTAATATTTTGCCCACCTCTTGGTGGACCACCCCATGTCACCGGTTCAGCCTGTGTTTCGGTCAGCCGGGTCACATGTTCAATTGGCCAGGTCAACTGGACCAACCTGCCACATGGGAACTCTTTCATCGCCCACTCATCCATGAATGTTTTGCCCGCCCCTTGGTGGACCACCCCAAGTCACCAGTTCAACCGTGTTTGGGTCAGCCGAGTCACTGGTTAAATTGGTCAAGTCGATTGGGCCAACCTGCCACATGGCAACTCTTTTGGGGCCCACTCATCCATGAATGTTTCGCCCACCCCTTGGTGGACCGGACCAGTTCACTAGGTCACCGATTCAATTGCCGAGTCGACTGGGTCAACCCGCCACATGGCAACTCTTTGAGGCCCACTGATCCATGAATGTTGTCACTTCCCGAATTCAGATACCCAGATACAACCTAAAAATCTGTAGATCGACCCGTATCCGAACCCAGAGGTGATCCATAAATGTCCCCTAGTGGTCCAATTAGGTCAATTAGACTACTAAGATTCATTCGAAAACTTACTAAGTAAAAAAAAAAGTTTAGATGATAAAAAATAAATAATTAAAATAATTCATAAATCAAACAATTCAATCAATCAACTAAGTGTGAAGAGAATGATGTGAGAACATGCTCTCAATCAAAGGCTTACGTGCCCCTGAAAATAAATAACCAATGTTTTAAAATAATCAAAATAAAGTATTCTAAAGTGTGGGATCGACTTCAAAATCCTCGCTGATCTCCTCGAATGCACTGGAGTCTTCCGTTTCAAAATCATCCCATGTACCCAGTTCCTCAAAATCTGAAAATGGTATAGGTATAGCACTGTGAGCTGAGGCCCAGTAATATAACAGTGTGCATGGTATGATATCATACTATAAAAGTTTTAAACCAAGGTATACATCTCAATCATATAATAAGGATGACATGAATATGAGGGTGAATGCAAGTGAGTACGGGATGCAAATGCAACTAGTACTCATAACCACATAAGGTCTCCATCTCCTTCCCGCACTGGGAGCGGTCTCATCGACCCATCTGCAGGATGTAATAACGTCTGGAGCCTTTCACCCTAGGGTACCGAACCCTAATTAATTGATAAAACTAATATAAACATATATAATATACTTCAACCACGTTCCTTTATGCACCCCTTATAGGAAATGACGTGATGATCATAGTATGACAACAAGATGGTACTAGAGTTACATGGCATAAGCACACATGTATTTAACATTTAAATAAGAATATAAAATGAACAGATGATTATCAAAAGTGGTAACATGGGAACGAATTAGGGTTAAACATGAATAACATGTAATAATCACCAAATATCACGATCAACATCGATGAACAATATAAGTGAAAATCGCAAGCGAATCTAACATTCCATGGCCGAACCTTATTAGGGATCCATGACACATGGTCGAACCCTGAAGAGGGATCCAAAATACTTAGCCAAACCCTATGAGAGATCCAAGACACATGGGTGAGATCCCCATGCATACAAGTATAGGTCAAACCATTTAGGGTTTAGTCAAACAACAAAAGCTAAACCTCTTTATAGTCAATAATCATGACCGAACTATTAAGAGTTCCCAAAGCCATTAATCATCCAAAATCCAAGAAATAGGTAGTTCACAAAAAATATATTTTTTGTAAAAATCATAACTAAATAAAAATTAATTAAAAAAATATAAACTCAATGAATTTAAAACTTAGATTTACAGAGGTTTTTAAGAAAAATAAATAAAAAATATTCAGATTCAAAATATAGGTTGAAACCCTTAATTAAGTGGGCCGGACATAATCTAGAATTCTGGATTTTACAAAAAGTCCAGCACTTTTAAAAAATCATAACTTAATCAATACAAATCAGAAAAATACAAACTCAAAGGTTCTACAAACTAGATTGATAGAGGTATTTATGAAAAATAATTAGAAAAATATTTAGGTTAAAAATATAGGTCAAAATATTTTATTAATTAGACCATAAAGAATCTAAAATTATGGGTTGTGAAGAGAATGACAGCACCTTAGAAAAATTATAACTAAATAAATATAAATCATAAAAATATAAACTCAGCTGTTTTGGAAAATAGATTTACAGAAGGTTTTAAAAAAAATAATTAAAAAATTATTTAAGTCATAAAAGTACCTCAAAATTATAAAAAAATGACTATCTATTATGGGTACCAAATAAGTTATGGCCAAACCCATCATGGTGGCACCAAACAATAATCAACTCAAGAAAAATATACTAAATCATGCACAAATTAATTTGTAATAAAGATCTACCATTATATAATGAAAGAAAAGCAATAACTTGAAGAAGAACAAGTATAGGATGGATCGAGCGGTTTCTTGAACTTTAATTGAAATTGAAAGTTTCTTCAAATTTTAAAATTGTCGGATCGTCCTCTCCTTGGAGTATGTTCTTCTATTCGGAGTCCTTGTCAATTCTCTCTTCTTGCTCGAGTGTGATCAGTGCGCGGATGAAAGTTTAATGGAGATTTCTCTATTCTTTAATGGAGTTTAGATTTGTGAAAGCTTATAAAGCTTTAAGGTTTTCATAAATAGGTTTAGAGAAAGATTAGAGTTTCTATTTTAGTGAAATTCGTACCTATCAAATGGATGACTTTTTCAACCCTAAAAAACTTATATTTTACATTACTAATGGGTTAGTAATGGACCTAAGGCCCATATATATCAACTAGGCTTCATTGAAGATTATTATTTAGCCCAAAAGGTCTCTAGATTAGCTATACGGGCCCACCTAACAATCATAACACAAATAATTATTCATTAATTCAATTAAATTATATTATATAATTTAAATATTCATATAACAAGGTATTGACACATGTCATACACACATAAATCACAAAAGTAGTCTACATACATAAAAATCATAAAAAATGTTCAAAGCCCCGAAAAAATATCAAATGACATCGGAATGACCCGAAAGTGATTCTCGGGTCCCATACTTTTATTAAATAAATAAAATATAATTAAATATAATTTTAAAAAATATAAAAATGGTATGAAAGTTTAAAAATTATGAAAATACTATTTTTGTCAAAATCTCCCGCTAAGATTTTTATGTCTAAAGAAAGGTTCTAAATTTTTCAGATAAGTTAGGAAGGGTAAAATAGGAATATTTTTGGTGTCTCGGGCCCACAAAATAATTTTTTTATAAAAATTCTGAAATGTTAGCTGTGGAAAGAAAAAGTCCCCTACAAGTTATGGTTCATTATTTTTAGCAAGAATTTAACCCTAAAAAGCGAGTTTCAAAAATAGCAGGTTTTTTAAAGTTATCAGAATGAAACCAAATTAAACATACATACTCAAGCATTATATTAAACCATAAAAATAATAATAGAAGTCTGAAAAAGTTTTACGTTTTCATTATTATGTAAATTTACCATAATACCCTAGAACGAAAGTTCAGGGTATTACGAATGTTTTGCCCGCCCCTTGGTGGACCACCCTAGGTCACTTGTTCAACCCGTATTTGGGTCAACCGGGTCACCGATTCAATTGGTCAGGTCGACTGGACCAACCTGCTACATGGCAACTCTTTTGGGGCCCACTCATCTATGAATATTTTGTCCACCCCTTGGTGGACCCAACCAGTTCGTTGGGTCACCGATTCAATTGCCGGGTCAACTGGGTCAACCCACCACATGGCAACTCTTTGGAGCCCACTGATCCATGAATGTTTTGCCCACCCCTTGATGGACCACCCCAGGTCAATGATTCAACCCGTATCTGAGTCAGTCGGGTCACCGGTTCAATTGGCCGAATCAACTAGGCCAACCCGCCACACGACAACTCTTTGGGTCCCACTGATCCATGAATGTTTTGCCCGCCCCTTGGTGGACCACCCCAGGTCACCGATCGTGTCTGGTTTAACTAGGTCACCGGTACAATTGGCTGGGTCGAGCAGGTTAAAAGAATGTGAATGATATTTTCAACTAGTGATCAGGTTAAAGATTCGACTAGCCTGACCAAGCCGAGTTTAATAACATTGACAACGACAACTCCTTCCTCACCATCTCTTTTCAACCAGGTAACATCTTCTTGTTCATCCCTCTTTTTCGACATCGTGCATTAATGCTTGGCCACAAGACATGGCAAAGTACCTTATTGGCACATTTGTAGCTCGTAGGAGAGAAATCGTTCCCTCTCTCCTTAGATATATATGGCATAATTTGCTCGAGTTTCCCCTCACTTTTCAATAGCTACATCATTGAGTTGTAATCATTTTTTTCGAGAAATTTTTTGAGTTTTTAATTGTCATTGCCAAACGCATAAATTTTTTTTATAAGTTAGAAAAGTCATGACCGGGAAAAAAAGGAACTCGGAATTTGAATTTTCTGTGAACAAAATGCAGCCTTAAGTCGACGGTATTGTAACGACAAAAAAAAAAATAGTATTTGCTAAGGGCCTCAATAGTTTGCGGGGCCACTGGTGCATAAAATGTGCCAAGTGGTACTCGAACCTAGTGACCCATGAATGATAGCCAAGCCCGAGTTTGATGTTCCCGGGGGTCGATCAAATTGGAGAACCCACAAGGCCTACTGACCTTGTGGATGTTTGGTCTACCTCTTAGATGGATCTACACATCAAAAGTCAGTTAACTTGGTGGATTCTATCCGTTGGTCTGTATGTCCACCTAGGATAGACAAAACATCCATATGGTCAGTAGTCCTTAAGATTGAGCCACATGTCTCATAATGTAGTCCATCATCAGTTATTTATTTTCATATTCCTCCCAATGAAAAGAAAATAAAGTGCCATGTGGCAGACTTTGGTTGGGTAGGAAAATGATGGTTCAGATTTTTACTCTAAAGAAATTTTGAACCGTCCTTCATAACAGTTGATATTTTCGTTATGAAATAAAACATAGACAATTTGTTTAGGGTCAACGAAAAAAAGCTTCAGTCAAAAGGGGATAGACACAACAAACTAAACTCCTTTGAGTTTATATTAGTGTTTTTCTTTGTAATCAAGAAACATTCATTACTAAAGAAAAAGTAAGAAGAAGACTGACCTAAATTTTCAAGCTTTTCTTCTACCACGGTCAGTAGGTCCACCAATGGAGGGACAAAACATCCATTTTATCAGTGATCTCTGCGAGTGTGACACATGGCACATACAACATTGTGTCACGCAATGCTGTTAAAAGATTCTCCAAGGTCGAAGCTTCTTTCCCCCTTCCTTTTCTAGGGCGTGCAAAGACGCCTGTGTTGGGGAAAGCTTACTCAACACGCACAAAATTGCTGGGGCTGCTACATGGGAGGAATCTTTTAGGGATAATATTCCCATTTCAAGTGCTGTCCACGGTCCACCCACGTTCACACCTATATCATTTAGCTTCAGCAATTTTTTTCACAAAATAGGTTGCTTCCTTCCTTTTTCGTACTTAGGGCCCACGTCATCGTCTCCCAACCCGACCCTCGAAAAAGTTTAGGTAACTACCCGGAAACTGCCCGGACTCTAATTTAGGAAAATGCTACCCACGGATTCCATTGGATTCAGGAGATTAACGGTCCACGAGGGAACAACTGCAAATGCTAAAATGGCTGTTGCCTCGTCGACCATGGATCTCTTGAATGCAACGGTCAATGGCCTCAACAGCACATATTTTTTCCTGTTATCCGTGGGCATGTGGCACACTGTTTCGGGTCCACTGACCCATGAATGGTTGGCTCATCTCATGATATCTAGCCATTAGATTTGAGTGCTTTCATGGGGTGATTTCTAGCCACTGGATTAAAACATGCTTTTTGGGTATTCAGATCGACCATGACCCACATTAGATTTTTGAGTGTCTTTCTTGGGGTGATTTCCATACATTGGTTTCAACTTCAATTATTGTTTTGGATACTCCGAACGACCATCAGGTGATTTCTAATCATCGGATTCAAGACTTTTTAGGAACACAGTTCAATCATTAGTGATCGTGTACATTAGGCTAATTTTTGGTGTCATCAGAGCCTAAAATTCATGGATCAGTAGGCCCAATCCCATTTCGCACGTTTTTATGTGGCCCCACAGACGAGGTAAAACTTGGCTTATTGGTCGCTCACAATATGAGGCACGTGACACTTTTTAGAGGATACGGATGTATGGATGGTTGGTCAATCCCTAGGTGGACCTACAAACCAAAAATCAAAAAATGATTAATGATTTATAAGCGTTGGATATTGGAGTCATTTTCATGGGTTGATTTAACGGCCTGAATTTGAGCATTATTTGGAGTACAAGATCGGAAGGTTTGAAATTACTAATCAGGCTGATTTTTGGTTTTTAAGTCCATCTAGGGAATGGCCAAACATCCATACGGTGATGACCTCTAAAGTATGCCATGTGGCTCTAGCTGGTCGCAGCTCGCTGACCGTCGCTGGTCAACCAAGTTTTACTCCCACAGACGACACCTCTCAGCAAATCCTTTTTTTTTTTGGGTAAATTAGTATGACCCCTGTAAAATTGGAAATATTTGGATTGAAGTCATTTTCATGGGTTGATTTTTAACCATAGAATTCGAGCATTATTTGAGATACGAAGATATAAAGGTTTGAAATCACTAATAAGGCTGATTTTGGGTTTGTAGGTCCACCTAGGGATGGGCCAAACATCCTTAAGGTCAGTGGTCTTTAGAAGTCTGTCACGTTGCTCATATTGTGGTCCCTCGTCAATGTTGACAAGGGAAGTACATCCTCAAAGTTTTACTCCAAGGTGGGCATACAGGTTGTGACGGACGGACAATACGAGCCACGTACCTTCCCCCTCTCCATGTGGTCTGACCACCTGCATAGAGAGTGATCACATGGTCCGGGGTGCATGTGGTGCCCAAAAGCTGGCACATTTTGATTGGTGTTGGACACCTTGGTCTGCTGAAAGACCAGTTAAAGTGGCTAGTGTGCAGGGGGTTATGCAAATATCTTCAATTTTACAGGAGGTCATACTAATTTACCTTTTTTTTTGTGGTAACATTAGAAAAAGAAAGAAGTCATGTAATAAAGGGCCCACACCGGTTTCTCCGAAAATCATCAACGGACGCGGAAATGGACTTTTTTTGGTGGGTAGAACGCGGAAATGATCTTATATATATACAAAGATACCATTCCACTTCTCTCCAAAGCGAAGCGGAAACAACTTCTCGCCCTCTCAATCCCTGTAGGCTTACCAACGGTCCTCTCCCGACTGCCTATCGAGTACCAACGGTTTCTCTCAATCTCCACTCCCGACTGTTTCTTTTTATTTTTTATGTATTTTTCTTCTGTTGGAGTGTAATGTAAGGAGTGAGTTGTAAAGAGCAATGCTATTTGCAAAGAGCAATGCTATTTGCAAAGACTTGGAGGTTTAACTTTTATCTACTAGAACTCTCTCTCTCTCTCTCTCATATGTAACATGTGGGCTACTGGTTCACAAGATACAGGGTAGAGCAAGCTCGATCACTGGAGTTGTAACGGCTATAACCCAAGCCAAATAGTGGGGTAACGGCTGCCAAATGTACTCCAAAACCAATAGTTGATGAGGGTTTAATGGCATCTATTTGGTTGTCCAAAACGAGAAGAACATGGGCTGCAATAGGGTTCCAAACTAGATGCTTCTGGCCTCATTTTCAACCTTGGTTTTGACCGCTCACAGCGTCACGAACATTTGTTTTATGTGCGGGCCGGAACTCAGCTTCAACCGTTTAGATGGGTGCCACCGTTGAGTTTGGAACCCTCCGTTGAGTTTGGAACCCTGAACAGACTGCCGCTGATAAGTCGGAGGAAGGTGAGGATGACGTCAAGTCATCATGCCTCTTATGCCATGGGCGACACATGTGCTACAATGGCCAGGACAAAGGTTCGCTATCCCACAAGGGTGAGCTAACCCCAAAAACCCGTACTCCGTTTGGATTGCAGGCTGCAACTCGCCTGCATGAAGCCGGAATCGCTTTTAATCGCCGGTCAGCCATGCGGCGGTGAATTCGTTCCCAGGCCTTGTACACACCGCCCGTCACACTGTTTTTTTCTCCCTTTCTTTTGCCTCTTCCTCCTCAGAATCCTCCTGTGTGGCCGACATGGATCGCAAAAAGGAAAGAGAGGGATGGGGTTTCACTCGCTTTTGGCACAACGAACCCCCAGTAGGAGGCCCGCCCGAGGGGCTAAACCATAGTTTAACGTCTTTGGATGTCAAACGGAGACAAAAATATCCTGTCCTTCAACCATGGTTTTCCTTGGTTCACATCACTCTCCCTCTTCTTAGCCATCACCTCATGGCCTTTCTCTCTATTTAAAACCATCACCACCATCACCACTGTCAGCATTATCGGCCCCACCACCAACCAGCCACACACCACTATTATCCCTACTACTAACGTCACTACCATCAGTACCCCCACCACCACCATCTCTCTCAAGCTTTTAAAACTCGTCGAGTCGACTCAAAACTCAGCCGAACTCCATTTCATTTCAAGTTTTCAACTACACTTGAACTATTAGCTCAATTAATAGTTGTTCACCAAGTTTACTCAGAAACTTGACCGAGTCAATGGGTCAAATCAGCTCGGCGTGATTTTTTTAAAAGAGGGATTTGTACATAGGTTCTCTTTCTTTTATCATTTCTATCCTTTTGCAGAACGACACCCCTCTTTCTCTCTTGGCAACCCATCCCAAATCCATAAAGCCTCCTTTTCACAAAAGACTCTCACTCTCTTTACGTGCATGTGTGTAACCCTACCCTTTCCATGAGGTGGAGGTGGAGAAACACTCGACAACAAGATGCCGTGATCTGTACAGCCAACGGAAAATAGAGCCGTCTCTCTTTCTCTATCTCTAAATTTTCCCCAACAGCATCTCTCGGCTCTTTCCTTAGAACTTTGTTGACTGACTACAATATGAGCCACGTGGTATATTCTTAGAGATTTCTGACATTATGAATGTTTGGCCCAACCCTAGATGCACATACATACCAAAAATTAGTCTGATTGGTGATTTCCAAGCGTTGGATTGGATTTGCTTAACTTTTAACCCTGGAATTTGATCACTATTCACCGTTATTTGGGACAAAGATCCAAAGATTTAAATACTAATCAAACTGATTATTTATTTGTAGCTCCACTTAAGGGTTGGCCAAACGTCCATATAGTCAGCGTCTAAGAGCATGGCCCGTGGTTCATATTGTGGTTGGTCAGCAACTTTGTTGACTGGAGGTGGTCAGCAAATTTCTACTCTCTTCCCTCAAACCTCTTGGAATCTTCCCTCAACCCTCTCTTTTTTCTACGTAATTTAATTATATTTTTCTTGACTCGAGTCGACATGCAAACTTGACTCTGACGAAACTTCAACTCTCTCTCTCTCTCTCTCTCTCTCGTTTAGGGAAGAAAAACATATATAGAACCGATTTTCCCATCTCGGTAGATCGATCTCTTTAATAAATTAACAAAAACCTTTTGAGAAATTTTTTTTCTTTGAAACCACCATGAGCCACCACCACAAAGCTCACTCATACTTCCACAACCACCACCACCACCACCAGCTGCCAACACTATCACTGCTAGCACTACCAACGTAACTAATGACATCGCCAACACTACCACCATTGCTATTTATTATTTGACTTAAGAATTTACTGTTTTCTTTAATTTAAATCAAATTTAACACATTTAGTAATTAATCAAATTGACTCAATGTTAGGTCGTTCCAATCCAAGAATCATGGCATTAGGTCCATCAGATTGGTCCAGATTAAGATAATGGATCAACTGGATTGGTTTAGATTGAGAATCATAGTCCAATAAGCTATTGGATCGGTTCTGGACCAACCCTAATCCCATCCCACCTGATTCATTGACAGCCTTACCCCAATAATTTATTCTGTTTATTGGATATCAAATGAAACATATTGGATAATTTCTGGGTCCATATTTCAGACCACACTAGCTATGGGATTGGGTCTAGGACTCTGGGTATATAAGTACTGGATCCGTTTCATTGACAACCCAGCTGACATTGCGGGTCCAAAGCAATCCACATGTTTTGCACCTCACCTTCCCATTTATGCACTTCTGCCATGTGGCAAAAGAGGTATCATCCCCATTGAGAAGAGGGTGAGGTGGTGATGGTCCCACCATGTTAGCTGTCACGTGTAAGGAGTAAGGACCCCTCGCTGTGGTCTGGAGATTTCTTTCCTCTGTAGTGGAGAAAACCAGATTACCCACATGTACATATATACGGGTTTTCCTTTTGTATTCACTTTTCAAATTATCAGTAGTGTTTTACTTTCAGGTGGAAGTCATCATTTTAATCATGCCATCAACCAGCAACAATCGTGTATTACAGCACAGCTCTACCGGTATGCCATATCCTGCTCCTTGCTAATTTTCTGCTACTGAAATCTGCATCGAAATGACACAGAAATCCCTCAAAATGCCACGTGGAAGTCTTTCAGACCCACCCAATGTTTGGTCCACCTAACTACGGCTGTTAATGGATCGGGTTAAGTCCAGACCTGATCCGAATCAATAGCTTATCAGATCAAAAATTCATATCCAAACCCGTTCCGATAAGCTAGCTATCCGAACTCATCGGATCAGGATTCATTAATATAATATATTACATTAAAAAGTGTTTAAAATAGCGTACATTATGTATTTTTTGTTAATTGTATCGGATCGGAACTGTAGGGAAACTTGGATCGGACCGAACTGTTGGAGGAACAGCAAGAAACAATATTTTATTAAGAGTCACTCAACAAACACTTCTACAAGTCGTGGACACACACTCATACTTATGGAAGACTCGCACACACTCTTTGCACACACACTTGACTTGAGTCACACTCACTTAATTTAAGTACTTGATTTTTGGATTACAAATGAGAAGGTCTCCCCTATTTATAGGCTTGGGGAAGATGATTATAGTATATTCTAGAATATTTTATATTTTCCTAGATTCACTTTACATTTCTAGATATTACAATTTCTAGAATCTTCTAGCTTCTAGATGTCTCATTAGAGTACTCTAGAAGATTTCTAATAAGTACAACATTCTAATGTTTTCTAGAATGTTGTAAGTATTCTAGACCATTTTTTCTTCACCATGTTTCTAGACTATTCTACTTATGTCTAACCTACTTCAAAAGTGAAGTTGGTGTTGTTCTCAACACCCCCCCTAACACAGACTTCTTGCTGTAAATTTCAAGCTCTTTCATCTCGAATCTGATTGAGAGATGTTTCTTAATATTCTGGATCTCGTCTATTGCATCTCCTGTGATGATGAGATCATCTACATAGAGTAGAATGACTGCAACTTTGCCTTTAGCCTGTTTTATGAACAGACTAGAATCACCTGCCGATATTTGATAGCTGCAGAATATTAGAAATTCTGCAATCTTCCCATACCATGCTCTTGGTGCTTGCTTAAGGCCATATAGTGCCTTCTTTAACTTGCACACATACTTGGGGTTCTTCTTGCATTCAAACCCTGTTGGCTACTCCATGAATATTTCTCGATCCAAATCTCCATAGAGAAATGCATTCTTGACGTCCATCTACCATAGTCGCCAAGACTTACTTGCAGCCAATGAGATGAGTACCCTGACGGTCATCATCTTTGCCACTGGTGAGAATGTCTCATCATAGTCAATCCCGTATTGTTGTGAGAAGCCACGAGCAACTAATCTCACCTTGTATCTCTCGACTGAGCCATCACTCTTGTGTTTCACCTTGTATACCCATTTGCAAGAGATTGGCTTTACTCCTTCTGGTAGCGGGACAAGTTCCCATGTCTCGTTCTTCTTTAGTGCTGCAATCTCCTCTTTCATTACATTTCCTTACTCCTCAATGCCTTTTGCTTCTTTAAATGATCCTGGCTCTTTAACTTCTCGATCTTGAGATACACAACACTGTGAAGGTGCCACAGTGTCAACATAACTGGCTTCCGCATACTTGGGATTGGGCTCGCTGATCCTTGATGATCTTTTGAGGCTTGCCTGGCTGTCGATGACGCTTCCTTCTATCAGCAGATTTGTCTCTTCCTGAACAACTCGTTGCTCTCTCCTGGAGCTGCTTTCATCACTTCCAGGTGATGACGTTATCTCATCTGCAAGTCTCGGACTCGATGATTCCCAAACACCTGTCTTCTCAAGACTTGAGGAACTTCGGGTATCAGATATTGGTAACTCAGGTCCAGAGTCACTCACACTAGAATGTTCTTCTGCTTTCTCAACAACTACAAAGGAGGCTTGGACATCCCAGTCTTCTTCCTCACTATCTTCATGTTGGTTCTTCTCATGAGGACCAACCTCAACAACATTTCCCTCCATGATCTTCGATCTACAGTTGCGAGCAAAGTGCCATGGCTTACCGCATCTATAGCAGGTTTTCGTCTGTCTTGCTGAAGATGCCTTCTGCCGATCTTCTTCATTGCTAGAATCTCCCCCCTTGGATCTAGCATTCCGAGGCTTCTGTCTCCACTCGGAATTCTTCTTCCCTTTGTGGAAGAAAAGAGCTCTTTCGGTCTCTTTGACTGAAAGTCCGACCATCTGCTTCACCAACGTCTCCTGGTTTATTAGCAGATTTTCCAGCTCCAACAATGAAGGTTGCTTGGGCCACCCTTGGATTGCCGTAATAAACCCGCTGTACTTGGGTCGTAATCCTCGGATAATAATCATCCGCATACGTATTTCGCTGATCGCAAACTCGGCATCTAATTGCAAAATCTCGTTGCATATATTTTTAACCTTCATAAAGTATTGTGAGATGAACATATTACCTTGTGTAATCATGCCGATCTCATTCTCCAATAATTGTAGCCAAGCGTCATTAGCACGTGAGAATAATGCAGCGAACGAATCCAACGCCTCTTTCGGAGTCTTCGCTTCTCGGATGTGCTCCAACAAATCCTTCTATATGGATGCCTTGATTACATACAAGGCTTTCCCAGCCCAGATCTTCCATTTCCGTAGCTCTCCCGCATTTTTTAGAACATTTTCTGGTGGGACAGCATCGCCTCTTGTCACGGTCTCCCATAAGTCTTGTCCTTAGAGATACGACTCCATACACGACTTCCAGTAGCTATAATTATTGTTGTTGAGCTTCTCGATCCCACTCAGCATACTCAAAATATATGTCATGTTACTCTCTCAGTCTTGTGGTAACACCGACAGCGTGACGACTCTTTCACGATGTCCATGCAACCTCCAACGGAACCTTGGTCACTCCCAGAGCAACCGTATCATGAGATCTTGTTCAAGATCACCTTCTGATCCTTGAGCACCACGACTTCACGATCCTTGATCGTTGCCTAAGTCGTCAATCTATTTATGTGCTCCCCGACACTACGACTTTACGATCCTCGATTGTTACCTAAGCCGCACCTCAAATCCGCAACTCGAACCAAACGTGACTCGGATACCACTTGTAGGAAAACTTGGATCGGACCAAACCGTTGGAGGAACAACAAGAAACAATATTTTATTAAGAGTTACTCAACGAACACTTTTACAAGTCGTAGACACATACTCACACTTATGGAAGACTCGCACACACTCTTTGCATACACACTTGACTTGAGTCACACTCACTTAATTTGAGTACTTGATTTTTGGATTACAAATGAGAAGGTCTCCCTTATTTTTAGGCTTGGGGAAGATGAGTATAGTATATTCTAGAATATTCTATATTTTCCTAGATTCACTTTACATTTCTAGATATTACAATTTCTAGAATCTTCTAGCTTCTAGATGTCTCCTTAGGGTATTCTAGAAGATTTCTAATAAATACAACATTCTAATATTTTCTAGAATGCTCTAAGTATTCTAGACCATTTTTTTTTCACCATGTTTCTAGACTATTCTACTTATGTCTAACCTACTTCAAAAGTGAAGTTGGTGTTGTTCTCAACAGGAACAAGGTAGATCCGGAACTGATCCAATAGCTTATTGGATTATGATTCCTAATGTTATCGGATCGGATCACATCAGGTTATTGGGGCAATGCAATCCATTGCAACCCTACACTTAACCACAATAGGCCAATGAAGCCATTAGACCCCAAAGCTAAGACCTTGACATTTTTTTTTGCTAGGCAGGAATGTCGTCATTGACTTATGACAAAGCCACGTATTGAAGGTGAAGATTGACATCATGGTCTATCAAGCCACCACTCATATTCATGTCTTGTCATAAAAATCATAACATTCGAGTATGGTATCATTATACTATCATTGCCCATTATACCATTATAAGTGTGCCACGTGGCTCACACAATCCGTGAACTCATAGGCTTTATTCCTCGCTGTATGGTATGAGTATATATGATCGACCTCATAATGTTATAAAGCTGTTATTAACCTGATAATCTTGATCTGCATGCACAAGAAGCCATGATCATGTGGTGCTCCATCTCCACGAGCATTCTGTCGTCGTGCCCACAATGTAGGACCGCCTCATGGATGAGCTATATGAATTAACCTGAAATATATTTAATCAGTTGGGTTAATTTGTAATCGATGATCAAAAAAATGTGGATCTCATCACATAATTAGGATCAGCTTATCAATCCAGTAGTACTTGTGCTAGAAATGCTCTCCTCACTGGCCATTTTGTTTCTATTCATGTTAGGTAACAGGACCATTAATGGCTATCTTCTTGCTACACTTCAAAATTTTCTCACGATGATTTATAACGTTTATGCTGCCTTGATGATCACCTATCGCAGAGTTCGACATGGCCGCCATTTTGAGGTAAAGGTAGATGAAAAACATACTGCGCGCATGTCTTACCAATATATACTTTTTTCAAATAAAATAAGAAGTCCAAACTAAAATATCCTTTATCGATCATTCAGGAACGTGAAGTAGATATTGAGGCAAGCATACCCAGTGGAACCAATATTGCACTCGACACAATTACTACAGATTTTCGATCTCCTAGAAATGTTGATGTTGAGGCAGGAGTACACAGTGGAACCAATGTACTCCTCACAGCTTCCAGACATGTTCAATTTCCAAGTGCGACTCGAGTTCTTGAGATGAACTCTCCCATTACTACTAGGACGACATTCAGAAATGTTTTAGTCACAGAGGTATGTGAGATTTCTAACAACTATTTTCTTCTGATAATTCATTGCTTATTTGCATGTATTGATAAGAAAATTTGGGACTATAGTTCTGAAATTCAAGAGCTTGAGTTGGATCACAGGAAAAAAGAAATGATAATGTGAAAGTAGGGAATATGGAAAAAGCATGTCAAAGTGGAAAAAAGTTTGCTCCTCCAATGGAGGACAAAAGTTTGATCATCTACCCAAAAATGCAATGTGGGATAATCTTTTGGGCCCAGTGGCCCATGAATGTTTGCCCCACCTCTTGGACACCCTACGGCCTGCCCACAAAAAAAGGAAAACAACCTGATTGGTGATTTCTAGAGCCGTTGGATTCTAGCATGTCTTTTTTTATCATGGGCTTTGTATCCAAAGAAGGGCCTGTTTATGAAGCCCATGATGAAAAACTGCTAGAATCCAATGCCTAGAAAGCATCAGTCAGACTGATTTCTGGTGCATGTGTACAGCCAGCAAGAGCTGGTACGAACATTCATGGGACCAGAATGGGCCGGGATTGAAAGTGTAGGCCAACATGGCATTTTGAGCATGTGTACAGCCAGCAAGAGTTGGACCTAACATCCATGGCGCATGTGTACAGCCAGCAAGAGCTGGACCTAACATCCATGGGGCCAGCATGGGATTGAAAGTATAGGCCAACATGGCATTTTGGGGGGTGGTGGATCAAAAAATTTTCCACCGGGGGAAGAGCGAACTTTTTTCCTTTGAATGGGATGTAGTACTAAACTATTTTAGTTGGAAAAAGGGCAGAAAGGTAAATGTCAAGTAACACCTAAATAGAGAAAGACTTGGCTTCCTGTTCATAATGTTTTTTTTTTCTAGTTAAATTTTATTATAAACAAGAACCAAAAAGATACAAATACAAAGGGGGGCAGGGGCTGCATCATAGTGAAGGAGAGCATCTCAACTAGGTTGGCACCCCCTCCATCAATCATACGCACAACTCACCCCCAAGACCCATCACGGGTTGACAAATCTAAAATACATCTTGTGGTCCTCCATAGCTGACAGAAAGTCAAGCCAATGGTCCCACTAACTCGACATATCCCATAATATTAAAAAAAAAAAAAAAAACTTGCATCAAATTGTTAGAAATCATTAATCACGACGATATTTGGAGTGTAGGTCCACCAAGGGGGGCCAAACATTCATGGGGTCAGTATGCTCAAAAGAGTGTACCACATAATATATATATCAAAACTGCTCCTCAAGTGCTAATTCAGAGCAAAGTTCATAAAAATATAAATGTTCTTCATTGAACATTTAAATAATCTCTACACTAATCCTAAGATGGTTTATATAGAGAATCATAATGATGAGAATATAAATAATCTAACCTATGAAAATAGAAAGAAAACTAAACAAAGTGATCGATAATCCTCTTAAACAATGAACATCGTAAATAATGCTTTTTATTATTGATATAAAACACTGTCCTCATATCAAATACTTCCTCAGTGGGTGTAGAATGCTTTCCTAATATAGAACACTTTCCTTAAACTCCTGTTCAAACTAATAGGGATCACAAATCCGGAACACCATGAGTTTGACCAAGTCTGTAGAAACCAATGTAAGTATCAACGTAGAAATTATGGTAAACTTGTTGCGATTTGTTGCATAAGTCGTCTAATATGAAAAGATGATTTCCTGCTGAAATGTTCAGCAATAAGAAATATATGATATGGAAGGAAAGTTCATTGAACCTAATTAATATGATTTATATAGAGAATAACAATGATAAAAATAAAAAATAATGGAACTTATGAAAATAGAAAGGAATCTAATATAATTGATTGACACTATTACTAAACAACTTTAACTAGTATTTTCTATTATTGATGTTGAACACTTACATGATCTAAAACACTTTTCCATTGGGTGTAGAACATTGTCCTAATGTAAAATACTTTCTCAAGGGATGTAGAATGATTTCTTAATGTAAAACTCTTACCTTAATAAAAGTTTTAATTTACTAAATTTTGACAGAGAAAATTATATTTATAGATTACATAAGAGTAAATCAAAAATTACATAAGATATTTTCCTTTAGAGAAACATCAATCAGTCTAGTACTACCATGTTAGTGATAGTGATGTAGAAGTACTTATGCCATGATACTCTAGCTTGCACTACACCGTATCAGTCCACTTAATAGAAGAGACAGGTACACGAGAGGAGAAAGAAGAAAGTGTTAAGAGGACACTCCAGCAATACTTTAGTTTTTCAACTTCCATTAGAAAATTAGAGTAGAGATGTTTACGAATATGGATTATAATTGTGCGGCTAAGAAACGTTGAATATTATGAATAGTTTTTTTGTTTTATGTAGAGTTTCTCCTTGGTCAGATCTTTTGTTTGACGATTTTGTCTGGCTAGATCATGTTAGATTTATCCCCTATGTGGTCTAGATCGTATACAATAAGTTTTAAGAAAACTCAATTTTATTTAGTAAATATCCTAAATATTTTGATATAGAATGGGAAACTAAGAAAAAACAAACTAAATGATGACTAAAGTGGATGGTGGTGCCTAACCTACATGTGTTTGACAAAATCATTTCTTATAAGTGCAGCCCCTCTCCCAACCATATGATTGGTCAGGAAGAAGAAATTATATAAGGACTCATGAGTAGAAGTGGGTTACCAGAATCAGGAACTTCATAGTTTAAGTGTTTGATTTTCAGCGACTAGATTACTAGTGTTAGGGCCTAGTTGCAACAAGTGGTATCAAAGCCTTCAAGTTTTATATGATAGGTGTTTGATAATTTGTTTCTTAGAGAAACAAAAGAGAATTTTCAGATACTCGCTTTAAGGTGAAGAATTTTGATTGAAGAAAAATTTTGAGTGGTGAACTCAAGGTTGAAGACTTAGTTTAACAATGCCGACTTAAGGAATTGAAGGGTAAATCAAAATTCATAACAGATGAAGAATCGAAGGATCTTGACCAGAAGGGTAAATCTAAACTCTAATTATTCACTTGTGTTTAGTAGACACAGTTTAATGAACATCATCGGGGAGAAGACAGTCACTAAATTTGTGGCCAAAGTTGGAAAATCCATGTCAAACTAAGTCTTTGACAAATTGAAATTCTTAAAGGGAAAGTTGTATTCTTAAAGAATGGCCGGGGATTTGTAGTGCCCAAACACTTGAATTTTTTGAATGACATTATTTGCCAACTAAAGAGTATTAGTTTGAGGATGGAAGATGAGGACAAATCCGTTTCATTTCTTTATATTTTTTTAGACTCATATTATTTAGTTGAGGATTTTGAAGTGCCCAGACACTTGAATTTTTTGAATGACATTATTTGCCAACTAAAGAGTATTAGTTTGAGGATTGAAGATGATGACAAATCCGTTACATTTCTTTATATTTTTTAGACTCGTACATTATTTAGTTATAACTTTGAGTTGTGTCAAGGAGGATACACTTACCTTGATAAATGGTAAGTATCGCGTTACTTGCTGATGAACTCCACAAGAAAGTATATATATTTGCTAGAAAGTTTGCAAGAGACTGAGACTTTATTGGCTAAGGGACAATTAAAGGAGACAAGTTCCTCTTTAAGGAACTATAGAAGCAAATCAAGATGGCCAAATGACAAGAATGCTAGTTAGCAAATCAAGCGGGTCAAATGACAAGAATGTTAGTTATGTTGTAAGATAGAACACTTTAAGAGATATTGTTTAAAATTAAAAGGTAAATGGTATATCTATTTAACTATGAGCAATGATATTGTTGGAGTCACGAATAAAGCTAATCAAGCGAATGAGTTTTTTTAGCTTGACTAGAAGATGAAGTATTGGTGGCCCATTACAATCCTATATATTTCTTCAATATCGAATACTTGATAGCAATTTCTCATATCATATGTGCTTACATAGGTCATAGTTCGACTGTTATGAATTATGAAAGGGTGGCAAGGTGTCGAGGGGGAATGATTCCACAAGATAGATTGATTCAATATTGTTGAGAAAGATTGATGGGACTATTCAAAAACTCAAGGATGTTGACATGTGCTAGATTATAAAAAAGAAAAGTAATCTCTCTCTCTAAATTAGATTTGGATGGCTACAAGTTTATAGAACAAGGTGGGGCTGAGTTGTAAGAAATTTTAATGTTGCTTCGGTAGTTGAAGTGTTCGGGTTGGGAACTTATATATGTTAAGTTTAAAAGACTTTTGAGTATGAAAGTTGAATGACGTGGTGTTACCAACGAAAATCAAGCATAAAAATTATGCAAGCACAAGCACAAAGTTGATTCAAATAAGAAAGTTTGGACGGGTATCAACTTCTCTAGCTAGATTTTCCAAACATGGTAAAGATGTGTTATAACAAGGCAAAAAAGTGTTTTCTATCAAGGTAGAGATAGTTGGATTTATTATATAAATTTCTTTTCTTCTTTTGGTATTATACTATTTGCGAAGGGTCTTTAATTTAGAAAATGCAATTTATATATAAAAAAGAGTAGAGCAAAAAGATAAGTGTAATAAATTTGGGGTTTAGTCTTATTTTTGTTACAAAATTCTAGAGTCTCAAGGAGTTTATGGTGCCATCACGGGATTGGTCTGGGTTATAATGACAAGGTTAAGGCAGTATTACGATGTAGCAACAGAGTGGGTTTGGTTGGAGTTGGGAAAAGAAGATTTGGTGGCGGGTTTTCATTGGGTTTTATGTAAGATCTTGCTTAGCGTGCGGATTTATATCATGCTAGATTACCATGAATATAGTCCCGTTGTGGGTGAATCATGTATGTATTTGTATTATGCTTATGTGTGGTTGGATTTTTCTACTTTCGTTAGACACAAACCAATATTGTTCAGAACAACACCGACATTAACAAGTCAATTTGAAACTCAAAGAAATATCTAGAATATAAAATAATTAAATATTGTAAACATTTCTATAATATCGGTTAAGGAAGAAAAATCTAGATTGTGTGTAGGTCGATTAATCCAGCTCTATAAATAGAGGTTGGATGGGGGATTTGTGTATCAAGAAAAGCATACAAGTATGTGTGGTGTGAGGCCTACAAGAGTTGTAAGAAATGGTTTTTTAGTAGGTCCTTAATAACTAGTTGCATTCGGTTCTCCAACGGTTTAGTCCGATTCGATTTTTGGTTTGAGTTGTAGCTTAGGTGACGATCATGGTGCTCAGGGAGCACGTAGTAGATTGGCGACTTAGGAAACGATCAAGAATCGTGAAGTTGTGGTGCTCATCGAGCACGTAGTAGATCGGAAGTGTGATCTTAAACAAGATCCTGCGATACGGTTGCTCTAAGAGTGACTAAGGTTCTGTTGGAGGTCGCATAAATATCATGAACGAATCGTCACATTGTCGGTGTTACCACTAGACCAAGGAGTGTAACATGGAGTACCTTTCAAGTATGTTGAGTGGGATTGAGAAGATTAACAACAATAACTACAACTACTAAAAGTAGAGCCATATCTCCAAGGGCAAGATCTATGGGAGATTGACATGAAACGATGCCGCTCCACTAGAAAACGTTTCAGAAAAAGCAAGTGAGCTACGCAAGTGGGAGATATGGGTCGAGAAAGCCTTGTATGTCATCAAGGCATCCATATAAACAGAAGGATTTATTGGAGCACATTTAAGAAGTAAAGACTCCATAACGAGCGTGGAATTCGTTTGCCACATTATTTTCACGTGCTAATGACGCTCGATTCCAACTCTTGGAGAATGAGATCAGTACAAATTACATAAGGTAATATGTATGTCTCACAATATTTTATGAAAGTTCAAAAATCTGCCAAGGGATTTTGTAACTGGATGCCGAGTCTGTAATTAGTGAAGCACGTATAAGGAAAATTATTACATGAGGATTACAACCCAAGTACAACGAGTTCCTAACATTTCATGGATGGCCTACACAACTTTCTCTATTAGAATTAGAGAATCTATTCATAAGTCAAGAGACCCTAGCAAAGTAGATTGCCAAACTTTCAGTCAAGGAGAATGAAGAAGCCTAATTCTCTAACAAAAGAAAGAAGTTAAATTCCAAATGGAGAGAAAAAACAAAATGCCAAGTCTATGGAAGATAAAGGTGATGACAAAAAGAAGCAGCAGAAAGGGTGGCAAAACAGAAAAACTCTGATGTGCTATAGGTATAAACACCTAGAGTCTTTGCTCGTAGTTGTAGATTGAAGATTAAAGAAGGAAATGTTGTTGAGGTTGGTTCTCATGTGAAGAATCGACAAGAAGATAGTGAAGAAGACTGGGATGTTCAAGCCTTCTTTGCAATTGTTGAGGAAGAAAAGGAGCATGTTGCTCTTACTATAGTCCTAAAGAGTCCTCCGCGTGACAGTTATGTATGTTCAGTAACAAGCTCAATGAAGGATGGAATCAACTACGAGACCACCTGGATAGTTGATTCTTAATGCTCACATCCTTGACTCGTGATATGAGTAAGTTCTTCAAGTTGCGGAAGTACAAAGGAATAGATGCAATTGTCATCACAGACAATACTATGCATCATGTGGAACACGTGGGTGACTTGGCTATCTCACCCATAAAGGGGGGCTCCAAGGTCTTAGAAAACATCTATCGCGTACCAAGAATGAAGAAGGATTTGGTATCTATGTCACAGATCACTGCAATAGGATACCATGTTCTCTTCAACCCAACATATGTAAAGGTACGTGCTAGCAAATGCCAATGTTTGTGGAGACATTCTAATGGAGTGAAAGAAGATTAAGAAGTTGTACGTATTGTCCGCTGGTACAACATATGTTGATAAAACTAGACAACATGAAACATCAGATGTCTGGCATACTTGACTAGCACACATCAATTATAATCATTTAAAGGTGATGATGAAGAAGGAGATGGTATGTGGACTTCCTTGCCTTGAGATGAGTGATGGAGTAGTATGCACATGGTGCTAATTCGGTATGGCACACAGACAGCCCTTTGGAGAATCAAAGGTGCGCGCATCAAGACCACTAGAACTTATTCACTCGGATGTCTTTGGGAAGAGTATGAACCCCCTTTGCTCAAGTAAGTACTACATGCTTACATATATAGATCATTACTCTCGATACGTATAAGTATTTTCTTAGCAAAGAAGTCTGAATTATTTAAAAAGTTCAAAATTATAATGAAAAATGAACGGACTAATAATGGCGGAAAATATATAGATCAAGAGTTTGATGCTTACTTGAAAAAGCATGGGATCTGTCGTCAGTTCAACTGTTCAAGTACTCCACAACAAAATGGAATTGCCGAAAGGAAGAATAGGCACATGTGAGAAACTTGTCAAAGCATGATGCATGCAAAGAACATATAGCCACAATACTGGGTAGAATGCATGGCAACTGCAACTCATGTTATCAACAGATTTTCTTAAGTAAAAAAAAAGTCGATAGTCTCACATTTTAGTATATTTGGGTATGTCTGCTATGTGTTTGTGCCAGAGCAACAACGCATCAAGCTTAAAAAGAAGGCTATAAGGTGTATATTGATCGGCTATAATCAACAAAAGAAAGGATGGAGACGAATTGAAATTATTACATACAAAATATATGTATCTTCACACATCGTGTTTGATGAGGCAATCATCATGGTAGTCGTCTGATAACATAGTACTGCCAGATTTAGAGCTTTTAGACACAAGCATACAAACACTAGCCCTGGAGCAATAAGAACCTTCTATTGTAAGTGATTCTAGGCCAGAATCACCCAAATCTGTCACTCAAAGTCCTTCAAGTCCGTGGAGAACAAGTGTCAGAATCACCAAGTTCAAGGCTTGAGACTCAACAAGTGCCTTCATCAACAAGGAGTAAAGAAAGTAGCCCCAGGAGAAAGCAAAAAGAAAAAACACCCTTGACAGAGGAAATTTCCAATCAACCAAGATTTAAAAAATTAACAAGGATTAGGAAATCTAATCCTAATTACGCAGAAGCCAGTTATGCAAACACAGTAGCAATCTCACAGTGTTGCATTACTCTAGATCACAAAGAAGAGCCAAGCTCATTCAACGAAGCAAAGGGCATTGTAGAATGGGAGAATGTGATAAAAGAGGAAATCATTTCCCTAAAGAAGAATGATATATGGGAGCTTGTCCCATTAACAGAAGGAGTAAAACCAATCTCCTGTAAATGGGAATATACAAGGTGATGAAGCGAAAGAGTGATGACTCGATTGAAAGATACAAGGGACGATTAGTTGTTTGGCCTCTCACAAAAATATAAGATTGATTATGATAAGATGTTCTCCCATGTGGCAAAGATGACAACTGTAAGGGTATTCATCTCATTAGCCGCAAGTAAATCTTGGAAATTATGGCAGATGGACGTCAAAAATGCATTTCTCCATGGAGAGTTAGGTAGAGAAATATTTATAGAGCAGCCAGCCATGTTCATGAACAAGAAGAATCCAAAGTATGTGTGCAAGTTAAAGAAGGCGTTATACGGCCTAAAATAAGCACAAAAAGCATTTTACTGAAAGATCGCATACTTTCTTGTGTTTTGTGGCTACCAGATTTCTACAAGCGATTCTAGTATGTTCATAAAATAGACTAAGGGCAAAGTTGCAATCATCTTACTATACGTACATGATCTCATCATCACTGAAGATGTTGTAGAAGAGATCCAGAAAGTACGAGAAAAATCTATCAATTAGATTTGAAATGAAAGAACTTGGAGAATTAAAACACTTCTTTGGTTTGGAAGTTGAAAGTACCAAGGGCTTATTCTTGTACCAGAAAAGGTACGTTGAAGATCTACTACACAAGTACGGAATGTTGAACTGCAAACCAATTGCATTACCAATGGAGGTAAATCAAAAGTTAAGAGTTGAGGTTGGAGATGAGCTCAATGATACTCGAATTTATAGACAACTGGTGGGTAGTTTGATATATCTCATTATTACCCAACCAAATATTACCTTCGTAATTGGGGTTGTCGGACAGTTCATGCATAGTTCGTGAAAACCCCGTCTGGAAGCAGTTCGACGGATTCTTAGATATATACGACACACAGTGGAATTTGAGACCTTGTATCAAGCAGGAGTCCAACTTGAGTTTGTTGGATTTTCTGACGCCGATTGGGCAAGAGACCCCTCAACTAGAAGATCCACTACTGGATATGCTTTCATCTTGTGATCCGGAGCTATTTTGTGCTACAGTAAAAAAAAAAAAAAAGCAACCTATAGTAGCACTGTCATCAACAGAAGTAGAATATCGAGCAACAACAACGGCAGCTCAAGAATGTTCCAGGCTACTACAACTAGTTCAAGATATTGGAGAAGATACAGATTATTCAGTGGGAATCTATTGTGATAACCAGAGTGCAATACGGCTAGCATCGAATCTAGTGTTCCAGCCAGAACGAAACACATTGAAGTTTATCATCACTACATCCGAGAAAAGGTATTAAGTGGAGAGATTGACTTAGTATCAGTACACTGAAGAGCAAGTGGCAAACATCTTTACCAAAGGATTTTCAGTACAAAAGTTTCAATTGGAATTTAAAATTTACAACAGAAAGTCGGTGTTGAAGGGATGTGTTGAGAACAACACCGACATTAACAAGTCGGTTTAAAACTTAACAAAATATCTAGAACATAATTAAATAATTAAATATTGTAAACATTTCTACAATGTCGATTAAGGAAGAAAAATATAGATTTTGGGTAGGTTGGTTAATCCACCCCTATGAATAGAGGTTGGATGGGGGCTGTGTATCAAGAAAAGAATACACGTGTGTGTTTGAGTCCTATACAATATCGGTGTGAGTCCTACAAGAGTTGTAAAAAGTGATTTATTAGCAGCTCCATAATAAATAGTTGTGTTCAATTCGGTTCTCCAACGGTTCAGTCCGATCCGAGTTTTCTACAATCATGTGTATTTCATTGTGGTTTACCAAAAGCAACAAATTTGTAGTTTGGGTGTTTATTTTGGGTGACTGGATTACCTATAGCATGGACTATGTGCAACAAACCTGATTTGCTATCATCTATTAGTTTCCTACAACATTAAACAAATTGTAACCATGGAAGTTATAAATATAAAATCATATTGTTGACTCCCTATGACAACAATAAGAAATTATCTAATTTTAAATTTTTTCATACTAGCCCAGGGAAGATGTATCTGGCACTACTAATGGAGACACTCAACTCCGAAGGTTAGAGCTGGTCAATCAGGCTGTTGTTGGTGATTCTGAAACTGCAACAAATGGGGAAAGAGAACGTCCCCTAGTTGGGGTGCCTGAAAGTGTTAGTGAAGAGAATGGTGAAAATTGGTCTAAAGTTGCAATTTCGCTAATTTCAATCTCTTCTCCTGGGTTATATGCCTTCTTGGACGGGTCTATTGGAAATCAAAGGGAACATCTTACTAAGACACCTTTCTTTATTCCCTGCCTCGTCGCAATATGCATATCTTTTCTCTCATGTGCTGGACTATTGATACTCTCAAACACAGGATGCATCTTCCAAACTAAGATGACTATCATGAAATCTTTTTTCTGGGGTGCTATTGTTTCGACCATTTTGACCCTAGGCTTGGTGGTTGCATTCCTACTCCAAAGAGGTTGAGAGAGAGAGAGAGAGAGAGAGAGATGTTGCATACTTGTAAGATAATTATTTTTTTCTGGTTGTTAATTTGGTTCATCTTTTTTTATTTTTTATTTTTATGAATAATTGTTGTTCACCATATTTTTTGAAGTTTCACTGCTAGCCAAATCTGCAATTCTCTTTTTTACTTTTCTTTCTCAACTTTGATTCAATTGATCTGGACTATTGCTTACTAACCAGAGTTTCAAAAGGAATTCCTACCAGATCTCTTTCCTTTCATATCGGCTGAATTCATCATATTTCTTGGTAGGCAAGTCTCTGTATTTAAGGAGAAGATTATGAGGGATTTTTCAAGACCCCCCACTTGAGATAAAGAGTGAAAAAAAAACCACAAAATATCCTACTAAGAAACAACGGTAGCATTAAGTATGTTTTTTTCTTCAATTTCTGCAAAACCTCTCTCTCTCTCTCTCTCTCTCTCTGCAACTATCATCAGAGTTTAGTATAATTCATTGCATTCTAATTAACCAACAAAGCTGAAGCCAAACAAATTTCCATCGAAGAAACCAAAATTATGTAAACTTTTGACGTGCAAAGCATATAACAAATAAAGAGAATGAATTCTTCCATGGAAACTGACCTGAATGCTCAAAAAATAAAAGGCATCTCCGAGAGTTTGAAGAGGTTTCTACATCTACATTTCAACAAACACAGAGAGGGAGAGCAGTTAAGATGGAGGACTTTTTTTATGCTCTCATTAAAGTCAACTAAAAACGTGACTGTCAGAAAGAAAGAAAAGAAAGAAAAAGGAATGGAGGAGAGGAATCCATTTTGCTCACGAGCGACTTTGCTCACGGACGGTCACGAAAGTTCAATCGGCTACGTGGCATACGCTTAGAGATGGCCAAACATCCGTAAGATTCATTGTCTTTTAGACTGTGCCACGTGTCTCATATTTACGCTCGTGACCATCGTCAGCAAGGACATTCGTGGGGAAAATTGGACTGCGTACCAACGAGACTTATTCCACATGTCAGTTCCTTGTCCCCCACTACGATTAAAAATTTAAAACTTCGGTCATAACGCGTACTAGCCACGTGGCAAACTATTAGAGGGCGCTGACAGTATGGATGTTTGGCCATCCCTCGTTGACCTGGAAACAAAAAATTAGCCTGATTAGTGATTTACAACCTTTGGATCTTTGCACCAAAATAATGCTCAATAATGATCAAATTCCTACGGTTAAAATAAACCCAGGAAAATAACTTCAATCCAACGCTTAGAAATCACTGATCAGGTTTCTTTTTGGTTTGTAGGTCCACCTAGTGATTGTCCAAATATCCATACGGTCAGCTCCCTATAATGGTGTGCCACATGGGTCGTATTGAGCGTTGTGACCGAAGTTTTACTCCCCCAGTGCCAGTGCCAGTGCCAGTACTAGCGTTTGGTGCAAGAAAATTTTTGACGGACAATTCTATGATACAGAATTCTGTATCAAAATCTTGACACTGAACTCTCATATTGCCACGTGGCACTCTTTAGACACACTGACAATTAATTATTGGCCCACAGTTTGTGGTACTTGCACAACAAAAAAAAAGTGTGATTGGTGATCCCTATCCATTCATTTGAGCACTTTTTCATCATTGATCGGCTTCATGAACAGGCCCATGGACTCCAAGCCCATGATAAAAAAAAGTTCTCAAATCCAACATGTAAAAATCACCGATCTCCCTGATTTTTGGAATGTAGGTCTACCAAGATGTGGTCCAAACATTCATGGATCAGTGGGTCAGAAAGACTGTTCCACTTGGTGAGGGGCTTCTTTATCAAAGTTTTGATAGAATTTTGTACAGTTGATTTTTCCAATTTGGACTGATCTTTGGCAATGGGAACAGATCTTGGGGTTGTTCTCCCTGCAGCGTCTTCCATAAGAATCGGGCCAACTTCCCTCGATGAATACCCTTCCAGGTCCTTTTTTCCTCGAGCTTGTGTCCCATTCTTGCTAACTCGTGCGCCACCTTGTTGCCTTCTCTGAATTCATGTCGCGCTTTCCATTTGATGTTGGCTCTTTGGAGGCTTGTTCTTATACTTTTCATGAGATTTTTTAGCCGCCATGGCGTCCTCTTGGCAAATTTTCAGCCGCCTGAACTGAAAATTCTCCACCAACACTCTTGAGTTATCTAAATTATAGGGGAACGCCATATGCGATGCACGTTCACCTTACGCATGGCAGCACCTTACACGTGGCATACATTTAGAGACCACTGACCGTATAGATATTTTTTCCATCTCTAGGTGGACCTACCAACGAAAATTCATCCTGATTAGCAATTTCTATCCATTAAATTAGATTCTCATAGTTTGTTTTCAACCGTAGATTTTTAGTATTACTATTTAGCACGCAGTTTGAGGTGCATTTTTGGCCAATGACACCACCATGCACATACGACTGACCATATAGATGTTTTGGACCTACCACGAAAATTCATCATAATTAGCAATGAGTTTTGACACCATTAATGATTGGCCACGTGGTACAATCTTAGAGATTACTTACCGTATGGATGTTTTGCCCATCCCTTGTTGGACTTATGTATCAAAATTCATCATGATCAATAATTTATAACCAAGTCTTTTTCTTGATTTATTTTTAACTGTGGATTTTGATCATTATGATCAAAAGGTTAGAAATCCCTAATCACGTTTACTTTTGTTACATAAGTCCATACAGGGATGGACCAAACATCCATACGGTTAATAGCATCTGAGAAGGTGACATTTGTCTCACATTATGAGCCCATCTTCAACTTTGATGATGGAGCCATCATCAACTTTGATGATGGACTTCATCATCTAAAATTTTCTGACCATTGAGTTTAAGCGCTAAGTCATGATGCAATAATTACTTGCACAGTTGAGTTGAAATGTAAAAGTATTGAATGACCAAAGCACCCTTGTAAATTTAAAAAATTTCAAATATCGAAATAAACAATTTTTGTCAATTGAAGAACTTGATGGTATATTAGGAATAAGGACTTATTTTACATTTTTAACATTGAATGAGCTGCAGGGTGGTCTGTTCTTTGGCACCAAAAAGACCGAAAAGCCCCTGTCAAGTAAATAAAACAAAGAAAAGAAAATAAGCAAAAATAAGTGCATTTGTGTGATATTGGGATTTAGCGTAAGCCACACAAGAAGGGCATTAATTCGTCCATTAAATAGTAGAAAAGATTTTCTTTTGTCCTTTTATGTGACTTGAGTATTTGAACCGACTTTGGATGCAACCTCCGTTCATAAAAGTTTGCTTGGTTGGTGATTATATGATGTGCCTAAGGGACATTTCGATGGTGTCCACACCAGTAAGAACTCATACTAATTATGGCTGCAATTGGTTTCACAAATTTCGAGAAAAGAAAACAAAAATCTAGAAGTATCGTTTTCTTGTGTTTGGATTAAGGGTGAAGAGTGGGCCTCATGGAAAATTCGCTTCCCCCATTTTAGAGGAAAATGACTTCCACTCCTAATTACCGAAAGTCAATTTTCTAGCTATGCACGTATCGAATTCATGCTTGAACCCTAAAAACAGAATGAAAATTAAACCCTAACTCGCCAAAATTTTCCATGGATCCTCTTCATTTGTGGTTTTTGCTTTAAGATTTAGAGAGTAACCGCAAATGAAGTTCCCCGTCGCTCATCTCGCTTTCTTCTTTGTCGTTTTCAGTTCTCTCACATCCATCTCATTAGCTTCTCCAACTTCTCATGAATGAACCAGACTTTCATCTTAAGTTCATATTCTATTCGGTATAATTTTGTGTGATATAAAACACCTTGTAACCGATCCTACATGTGTTAGTAAGGCCTTGAGTATGTCGTGGTACGCATCACTCATTGGCTGCCTGAATACTAAAAGACGAAGACGGAAGACTTAGAAGATTAAATAATGATTCATCTGAAGACTCGTTGTTTGTCTGTCTATGAGTGTGCCCAATCGTTATGATAGTAAGTGACATAAAGACCATAGAATTAGAAGAGTTAATTAATTAATATATGTGCCTAAAATCTAAGTCAAGTAACAAAACTTCAGTTCATAGCCTTAGAACCATTTAGAACGATTGGACTGGTCAATTTCTAGTACTTGTAGTTTTTATTGGTCGAAAGTTAATTTTTTGACTAATTAACGAATCACATGCTTGTACGTAGAGCCCAAAATAAGATAATAATAAATCTTGTGGATTTTTTTGTGATGAGGTATATATGAGAGACCTCATTGAGATCATCATGAAGCAATTCTACCATTAGTGCGACATTTGTTCTTTTACGTTCTTAACTAGTGGGTGCCCCATGCCATCGGCACTCCTCGACAAAGAATTTGCCAAAATCAAGTGAGTGGTTAAGATCCACCGTCCATTTGGGGGAGGATTAGATCTCAGCCCTTCTTTATTGATGCCTATGAGAGGAGATACAAGTGGGGAGACAATCGTTTTGTTTTGTTATATAGAATAGCAAATGGCCCGTGCTCACAGCACTCCCCAAAAAATGCATTTGAAAAAATTGGGTGCCTTCGGCACTCAAACGGTATAACAGATTGGGGGCGTTACCATTATTTCCGTTATAACATATTGTAATGCACATGGACAAAAAATGAAAAATAACGGTGCTAAAATTAAAATTTTGATTTTCAAATATTCAATAAAATTTATAACAGAAAAATAATATAAATAACATATGTTTTTTTAACAAATTTTTTTCAAAAAACAACGGTCGTTATTTTTGTTATAATGGAAAAATAACAAAAAATAACGGCCATTATTTTGAGCGTTAAAATGGTACATAACGTAATGAGGGAGGTCCAAACCCATTATAACAGCCTCTATTCATAGCGTACACCAAATCTCTTTACTTTTGGGCCCATAAACCATATTTATGTTTGGCACATATTTGGTGGACATACACCAAATCCAAGTTTGTATAGTAAAATTTCAGGTTTTCCAGAAAATCATAACATGAGGCGAATAAATAAGTAGGAGTGAGTGGTTGAGATCCAACCATCCAACATTAGATGGATGGATTTGATCTCAACCACTCTTTATCTTATGAAGCCCGATAAGATAAGGGATAAGACAACTTTCCTGTTTTGTTATATAGATAGTGGATGGCTCGTGCCCATGACTAACAAAGCGTTGGCCAAAATTGGGTGTGAGTGGCTGAGATCCACCATCCATTTGTTGAAACCCAATAAGATAAGATAAGAGATAAGACATTTATCTCATTTTGTTATATTGATGTGTCTTAATAAGTAAAATCAATTTATTAATTATCTCTACTTATATTATCTTGATTACTTAGCTCAAAATTTTAAAATCAAAAGCTGAATATACAGTTGAAGAGCTCGCATGTTATAGAGCTGAGTAGATTGAGCTCTTCCAAGAGAATTATGGAAGTATATATTAACATCGAACATTTGTTATCATTTCTTTTTTCTTTAAGCTAATTTATATTTTCTAGCGAGAGCTAATTATTTTTGTTAGTTTTTTATTGTTGCAGACAATTAGCAATTTTTTTTGGGAAAGATACTTACAACAATAACTAACTTTTCTAAACCATCCCAATCCACATTGGTGACCTTTAAAAACTAGTTACCTTGATTTTTCTAAAGTACTCTAAAATAATCCATGAACGTGGATCTGTATGGAGATAATTTGACAAGTGACTTATTAATAATGAAATATGGTAAATCTATTTTAGTATACTCTGGTTGTGGTCAATCATGAAGTTGGCGTTATACCATGTCGAGGATATTTGTGACTCCCTCTTTAAAAGAGACATTTCTGAGTGAATAGGAAGAGGTGAATGAATGGATGTTGTTGTGTTTTCCTTACATTTTATTAATTCTTTTTGTTTTTCCTTTCTTCTTGTATGGTCTTATGGAGTTCTTAAAGAGGGTTTTGTGGATTTCAAGTTGATGTATGGATTGGTGGGTATGAATATGCATGAGTGAATGTGAGCATTGTCACTGGTTGTATTATTGGGAATGTTGGTAAAATGAAAGGGTTTTCTTCTTTATTCATGTACCAAACCAATGTGTATGAATGTAATTTTTAATGTATAAATGCGCATATAGGAGACATAGCAGAAACAAGCCTATCTTCCAAAAAAAACATAAGATATAGAACCGATGCTATAGTAAGATATGTAGTGTCGATTTTTCCAGGGGATAAAGGCGACAACAGAAACATGCCTTAATTATCTTCCAAAAAAAAAAGAGAACCGATGCTATAGATATCGCTTCGATTTTTTGAAAAATCGACGCTATAAGTGTTTTCTCGATCATGGCCTTGGTGCATCAGTGGGTAACCGACGCCATACTTTTAGCGTCAGAGTCGCATTGATTTTGAGGAACAAAAAAATCGACAATATAGGTCTACAATGTCAGTGGAAAACTGACGCCATATGTGCTTTTTCTAGTAGTGTGTATTGTGGATTATTATTTAAAGTCAAGTTTTACCTAACTAAACTTCTTAATCCCAACCAATGTTCTAAAAATTGAAATGAACTAGGCCGTTAAACCAAAGAACTAGTGAATTGGCCCTTCAATGGGCCTACATGGAGGTAGACCCAAACTTCTATTAAAAAAACTATACATTTCCGCAAAAACCATTCAACCATTCTAAACTGGCAAGTTAACATCCAACTACCTAAATTTGTGCAAATTTCAAAAGAGCTATGACCCATGTCTAATTGCAACTTGATTAAACGTGTGTTTGTTTTTTGAGAACATGCGTGCATCGGCGCCAATGTGTGCACGCAACTCGATCAATCAAAAAATGTGCATTTGGATGCACTAATACGTGCGATTTGGTATGCGCACCAAGGCTATCAATGTGTGTCAAATCACGTGTTAGAATACTCACCCCCTTGAGAATCGGAACTTGCACCAAATCATGTGTTACAATACACGTTGATGTACTGTTTAACGCACTTTCAGTGCGTCGCACGGTGCATTGCATTATAAGTAACAATAAGGGGATCCATTAATCTTAGCTTGGATTGAACCCTAACCCTAGTTCCTCCTTCTCCGGCATACCCTCCTTCTCCTGCACACCTCCTTCTCTAGCGCACTTCAAGGTATCTCTCTCTCTCTCTCTCTCTCTCTCTATATATATATATATATATATATATATAAGATCTCTCTCACTCTCTCTCAATCTCTCTCTCCGTTTGCAAGTGGTGATACTAAGATCTGGTCCTCCGTTAGTGTTGATACCAAGATCTAGTTCCGCTAGTGTGCGCATCAACCCAATCATGTCAATATGTTGGTCCAAGGAGATCTTGTTGTGGGACCACAAACGGTGGGCCAAAAGTCTCCCAATCTCTACCTCAATGAGTAAATTTTTTATGACAGACCGTATGGATCATTGTCCCATCCCAAGATGGACCTACATACAAAAGTCATACTAATTAGTTATTTCTATCCTTAATTGGATCGAAGTAGTATCCCATATACTATTAGGTTCATATACTGAAAAAGACTATTTTAGCAACCCATGAAAATGATTCCAATCCAACACTTAGAAATCACTGATCCAACACTAATCACATTATAAGAATGCTAAGGCAAAAAAAATAATTTTTAAAAACAATCGTGCATGATTCCAATGGCAGTTGCCTCAAATGAACATTGTGGGGCCCACATGGGTGAGTCCCTAGGGCTAAGTTAGGGTGAGGACGATCTCCTCAGCATTGAGATCATCCTAAAAAGAAAAATCATGCCAGTTTGAGTTTTGTGTAAGATATTTTCTATATATGGCACACCCCATATTGTTTTCACAAACTAGTCCAATGTTGCCAATTTAGGAGACCTATTGAGATCAGAAAATAAACCCATATTAATTATGTGACCTAGAGTTTATAGGTGTCCAATAATACTTGCTATTTAGATGTAGTGGTTACCTAAACGAATAAGGAAAGTGCAATCCCTTTTCTCCTTTGTTTCCATGATGGGAAAGGGAGACAAAAGGAGAAGAATGTATAAATACACTAGAGGGGACGTCCCTCTCTCCAACCTATGCACACCCAGCCCCATTGATTTGTTAAGGAAACGATGAGAGAAGAGGTCCCTAAAAACTCCATTAAAGCGGTTCGATTTCATCTGAAGGACATCTATCGTACAATAAAAGGTTGTTTATCATCAAGGGAACCGTAAGAGGTTAGTACACACCAAAATGTGTTATTCATTTTGAACCGTTCATTTTCTAAAGTGCCATACGGCATTTTGGTCAAAAATATATTTGTATTAAATAAAACTTACTTTATATAATATTATATGTATATTTAGAAATAAAAAAAAAACAATAGAGTCCACGTGGCCGTCCAAAACAAGAATGCATAATTTTATATCATGAAATGCGATGCACTGAATTAGGAGTAACATCCACTATCATTTGCATAAACAAACATACATAATCATTTTTTGTGCGTAACTTGTTGAGTCCGTCCAAACGTCTTATATTCGAAGTCGTGCCACGTTTAACTTGTTTGGGTGCCGAAGTGCACGCGTCCAAAAAACACGCGTGAAAAAAAATACAGCCTTACACTTGGAATGGTCTTTCATTATCAAAAGTAAAAAAGTGATCAAAAACTGCATCTCGCAAAAAGTTTTCCCTGGTGTCTAATTCAAGTTACGCAGACTGAAATCTAGACACCTCCATCGTCACAAGGGTTTGGATTCTTCAAATTAGATATAATATAGGGTTATTAGCTGACAGAACTAAAAGAAACCATGTATGAAATGATAGGAAATTATCAACACACACAAAATCCATTTTTCCCAATGCAAACATATCACTTTGATAGTTTTATAAGTTGCTAATTGCTGTTGTTTTTCTCCAATGGTTTGACATTACCTGGATTTCATAGAAAAGCAAGAAAAGAGGCTAATTTGTAAACACAGAATCAGTATTCTTTGCTAAACAGATCATGTATTGTATTCCTTTACTTTTCTTTTTCTCTCTGAACTCAACATAACAATGAAAGAATATGTGAATATTACCAACAATAACTGAAAAAAGAGTAACTGGGGAAGATAATAACACAAGGGTGAGGCGCTATCACTACAAAACAGGCACTGATATGGACACAGGCACTGATACAGGCATAGACATAGGCACAGACAGAGCAAAACTTGGAACACGATTTGCTGTTGAGTTTCCCGTGACTGCATATTCTACACCCGAACCCCCCATAGGCAAGGCTGAAGCCTCACACCTCTGGAAAACTCTCGCAAGTGATGCTGCCTTTCGTCTTGCTCGCTTTGTACCCGTAAACAGTAAACTCTGAAGTAAGCCCGCCAATGCTGGTACTCTTGTCACTCTCTCAGTCGCAGCTGCCCCACCACTCCGACACAACTCGAGCAAAGCTGTGACTGCGTTCTCCTTCCCCCTTGGCGTCCCCTGCCGCATCATCCCAATCAATCCTGCTACTGCCATTTCCTCCTTTCCTACAGCTTCGGCCCCGATTGGCTGCCTAACAAGCAACGCCAATGCTCCCGCCGCCTCTTCTGCCACCCCTTCAGTTCCCAATGCCCCCACCAAGGCTGTTATAGCCCCTGCCTCAATCATTCTCTTGCAATTATCCGCGTGGGTAGACAGATTAAATAGTGCTGTTACAGCATCCTTCTTTCCTCTCGGGCTCCCCTCTCTTAACATCCCTGCCAGGGCCTCAACCGCCCCTTCCTCATCCGTGATACTCATCTTGTAATCATGAACTGCGGAGAGGCTGAAAAGTGTCGCTGCAGCATTTTCCCTTGCCTCAGTTGTGATGCCGAATCTAAGAACCTCAACAATCGATCTAAGACAACCTGCTTCCTCCATAATTCGGCTCTTGTTCTTGTCATGGATCGATAAATTGAGAATGGCAGTTACTGAATTTTCTTGCGCAACTGGATTTGGTGATGAAAGTAGCTTCTGAAGAAGGGGGATTGCCCCAGATTCTGCAATGCAAGCACGGTTCTCCTTTCCAGTTTTTGCTAGAAACCGAAGCTCACGAGCAGCAAGAGTTTTTGCTCCCTTTGACCCATTTGATAGCTGCTGAACGAGAAGCTCAGCTGTGGCCTTGTTGGCTTCATACGTGGCCTTGGTGGATGTAGCCATAGCAACAGTTTCCGCTGACGTATCGGTGCCCTCTGGTGGCTCAAAGGGGATCCCATGAGCAGTGCACCATTGGGAAATTAGACTTCGGAGAGCTCGATTCGGAACAAGACGGATGTGGGTGAGCATCTGCCCCGTCTTTGGGCAGCTGCAATGCCCTTCTTCCATCCAGCGGGATATCGAAGCTCGATCGTAGGTCTGCCCAGTTGAGATAATCACTGGATCTTGCATCAAATCCAAAGAGATTGGGCAACAAAAGTCCTTCGGAATTGTAAGGAAGGTTTCCCCAATCTCTTGAGTAATTAGACCCCTTCTTTGTTTCTTGGGATTCCCATAACCTTCTTCTTCTTCCTCAAATCCGAAAAGCAAGAATCTGCAGTACCTAGTGAGAGCAACAAATCCATTGAGTACCGAGACCGTTGGTTCAACATCCTCCTGATTATAAATATGTTCTTCGAGAAACTCAATCTCAGATCTACAAGTTTTTGCGTCTCGAATTCCCAGTTTGTCCATAAAAACTGCCCGCAGCTCCACCGGATCCGGAACCCGTCCCTGCTCAAATTCATCAAGGAATGAGAAAAGCCGTTGTCTCACCAACTCGTCGCTCTCATCAATGAACAATTTGGCTCTTCTCGATTGCTTCTGCAGAAGCTCAATCTGCTCTCTGACATCCTGCGTTAGATCGAGCTCTTTCAAAGGGAAAACATCGAGAAGCGTTGAGATCTCCTGGTTGAGGTCATGGAAATGGACCGAAATCGAAGTATTTTGAAGGAGGAGCCATAGCCGCCTGGACTGCGAGCAGTAATCAAGAAGGATCTTAGATCGGTACATGAGGAGGTAAAGCTCCTTAAAGCAGAGAATGGCGGTGGAAGGAATACTGATATCAGAGTCTCTGATAAATTCTAAAAGTACAACAAAGATCTCGATCTTCCGAATCAGAGATCTGGAGTTCCTACGCTGCAAAGGGAACGAGTGATCTGAAAACGACGAGATCAATTCGGCGGACACGACAGCGAGGGTCTGCACAAACCCGATCTCGCTGAGATGAACTGGAGCCAAGAAGGCCTCTAACGAAGGCGATCTTCTCCTTCTCATAGCAGAAAAAATTGCAGCAGAAGCCATATTTAGAGGTTAGGGTTAGGGTTTCAAAAGCAGCGATAGAGTTCTGCTTTTTTCTGTTAAATCAAGATCTCTGCAACCTTAATTTGAGAAATCAAAAGAATTGAAATCTCTCTCTTTTTCTCCGTTAATCTGCAAAATCAAATAAGAGAGAGTCGACAAAAGAGGAAATCGAAGCTGTACAGATCTCTTACTGATCTTCGTTCTTTCTTTCTTTCTTTCTTTCTTTGCTGGTTTGGTGGCGGATGTTGTTCTTTGAATCCTTAAACGTTATGACAGATTAATACTTGGAATCCCTTTTTAAATTCGTCTCTCTCCTTTCAATCGGTTCGATTCAACGCTTCATCAATTCCGCGTTTGAGAAAGGGAAGTTTGATTTTCTTCTCTCTCTCGAAATTTCATGGCAGCCTTCATGATAACGACCTCCATTTTGACGATCTAAGCAAGGCTCATCCATTTGTTCCATCCTCTCTTTCTCCCCAACAAATCAGTTTGATATCTATTACCGAAAATGACCGAATCTTTTTTTGAAATTACGAATATTGTTCCAACTTTGTCCAACGGTAAGACTGTTTGATAATTGGGCCAGGGTCGATCTCGATCCCGAACCGAGCTAATAATACCCTTAAGGGCCTGTTTGGCAACCAGACATGGATTTGGAATTGAAAATAGAATTCCACAATTTGTGATTTCTAAGAATTTGAATTTCAATAATTGAAATTTCTAGTGTTTGGCTGCACCGTGGAATTTACATAGAATTCCCAATGAAATCGAATTTTAGCTGTTTGGAGATCTAATAGAATTGGATTTTCTATCTATCTACTCAAGAGAAATATTATCTCATGAACTTTATGTTACAACGATTGTTATGTTTTTTGTCATCCGTCAGTTTACTGTTATCAATGTTAATTTAGAGAAAAAAAAATTAAAAATACCAAATAAAATTATTTTGATATTTTTTGACCAATATTAACCCATGCCAAAATCTCATGGCTAAAGCCTGACTAAGTGGCACATGATGCAACAAGTACAGATGTCCGTCATCAACGCTAATGATGGACTACATTATGAGCCATGTGGCACATCATTGAGACAATAGACCGTATTGATGTTTGTCCCATCTCTTAGTGGACCTACATACTAAAAATCAAGTTGATTAGTTATTTCTAACCTTTAGATTTGAGTACCCCAAATAATGATTGAGATCTCATAGTTAAAAATCAATCCATAAAAAGACACAAATCCAATGGGTACAAATCACTAATACTGTATGGATATTTTTCCCATCCCTAAGTGGACCTACATACTAAAAATAAGGTTGATTAGTTACTTATAAGCTTTGAATCTCCATACCCCAATTAATGCTAGAAATCCCACGGTTAAGAATCAACCCATAATACACCAATACAACGGTTAGTTATATCTCTGGTGGACCTACAAACTAAAATTAAGCTAATTAGTTATCTCTCAACTTGGATCATCGTACCCCAACCAGTGCTATATATCCAACGGTTAAAAAATCAACTCATAGAAGACATCAATCCAACGATTAGTTACGTCCCTAAGTAGACCTTATCTCTCAACTTTGGATCTCGGTGCCCCAACTAATGCTATATATGTATTACAGGGTTAAAAATCAACCCATAAAAGACATCAATGTAACGGTTCCAAATTTATCATCCGTTGATGATGGACCACAGTATGAGCCATGTGGTACATTATTAGAGATCACGGACCGTATGGATGTTTGTCCCATTCCTGGGTGGATTTACATGCTAAAAATAATGTTGATTAAAAATTTCTAGCCTTTGGATCTAATTACCCCAAATAATGCTAGATATCCCACGGTTAAATATCAACCAATAAAAAGACACCAATTTAATGGTTGCAAATAACTAATTTTACTATTTTTGGTTTATACATCCACCTAGGGATGCGTGTGAGAATTAGAGCTCGATAAAAATTCTCTCAAATCTCTCCGTCTGGAAATAGAATTCCAGGAATTAGAAGTTTCTTCTCTCCCCTAAAAATTTTAATTCTGGGAAAATCACTGAATTGAAAATATAATTCTTGGAATTCGATCCTCCCAAACACTGAGATTTGTAATTCCAAGAATCATAAATCCAAATCCGGCTCAATTCCGGGTTACCAAACAGACCCTAAGGAAACTTCCATTTGGGTCCATAGCGAATAGTCCCACAACCAGGGTGTCTCATCAGGACAGTGTACAATTATAGGCAAACCTAACCCGATCATTGGGTCAAAATGCACTTGAAGCAACCAAATTGGGTCGTTTATGTATCAGGGTATGAGGGATTGCTTAATGAATAGAAAGTAATTTAAATCTGGGTACGCAAACCCCGACTTGATCATTAATAGGGTCCAAGATAAGTACGACTAGTAGGGATAGTAGGGGTGTCTGATTAATCGATACTCAACAAGACCCGATCCAAATTATCTCGGTTCTACGACTATTTGATCTAAGAGGAGTTGAAGCTGATGTATATAATAGAGTTCAGTTCTTGATATACTACTATCCGGGCCAGACTGGAAACGACATATATAATAATAGTACTATGATACCAAGGTTCTTCTGAATTTGAGTGTCAGTTATAGGATCTTGAGAGAAACTGGTTCAGGTCCAGAACCGAAAATTATTGGAGCTGGAACCGTTTTATGTAATAGGTTCTAGTTCCGGTTTCACAGGTAACCCAACTTGAATTGAACCGTTGACTACGAGTAAGAAGGGTATTTCAGTCATTTAAGGACAGAAAATTAGATAGATATCATGAGGTAGAATTCTCTCTTTTCATTATTGCAATCTATGTGCTTTAGACACACGTCGGCCATGGGACCGACAAATGAATAAAATATAAGCCGTCACGATTACGCCACGTAAAACCTAGTCAACGGGTGACGTCTCAAACAAAGCAAAAAAGGCCGGTGTGATTTGATGTCCTCAACTACTACGAGTACGTTAAAGTCAAAAACGAAACTGATTGGTAATCCTCGTTTTCATCTCCCCTTTGTCCGTTCTTTGCCTGCCTATCTATGGACCTGTTTTAGTGGTCCTCGTCTTCATCGCTGACGTAGCTTCCATAGAGATGATGCTGCCACGTTCTCATCATGATTAATTTGTTGATTTTGCCAGAACACCAACTCATTTTTAATTGGTTAAAATCTAAGTTCTCTCAGCAAACGTGGCACATATACGAGAGCAGTAACCTCCTCTACGTGTATTAAAATCAGCTACCATATTAGCCACGTGGAACTCTCTTGGAGACCACTGATCGCATGGATGTTTGGCCCATCCCTAAGTGGACCTGTAGACCAAAAATCAATCTATTTGGTGAGTTCTAACCGTGCGGATTTAAGTCTTTTCATGGATGGATTTTCAACCGTGGGATTCAGCATTATTGGGGTATTCAGATTTCAGACTCAACTGATAGTGATCATCAACAAAGCATATGTTTCGGCTGTATAAAGAGTAAAACTTCTATCACAAGAAATTGTAAATCACACAATCACAAGCCAATGAATTCTCGGCAGGTACACAAGTGCTTTTTGCAACGTACCCATGTGCTTTTGCTTTTAGGTGTACGTGCGGAGAACTCATTGGCTGTGATTTGCAATGTATAATGACCCAGAAATCATACTGATGGAGACATCTTAACCATCCAATCAAGAATTAAGACCTTATTAATTCATAGTAGAAAAATAAACAAAAATAGGAGTCCAGGTGTTGAACGGTTAAGATCAAGTGATCAGTATGATTTATTCAACTATGGTCCCATGCTGAAAGGCAACTACCGTTGGTCATCTCAAATTGACGAGTCAATAATGAGCCCATCCATGTGGCTTCCATGCTCCGCATAGCATTGTATATTTTCTCCAGTAAACTGTCCAACTTCCACCAATAAACGGAAAAACCAAACAAATCAAAGCAATTAAAGCACCGAATTTCCACATGCACACGAAACGCGTTTGAGATTCTACGACTGGAACCGGGGGGAAAAGATTTTGGTCACAACGCGCTTATGCTTCCTCATCACCACCAGATGATTGTCATGTGACTCATGTCGTGATGGCCTCCACCTGACAGGCTGCCTGGTGGTGGGACCCACAATTGATCATTAATGTGAATTGAATCTCTAATGTAAAACATTTCACACTGGTTCAGTCGACATCATACCAAACACATGCCCCACCAACTCATTGATCTGAACCGTTCAATCCATTTCACCGCTATCTACATGAGCATCAACAAAAGTAAGATGACACACTTTTAACTAACCAACATTACAAGATCTTTTCCTCACCATTTAACTAGTTAGTCCCACTTTTAGAGACCTTTTCCCAAACCAAGAGGTGGATCACAATCAATAAGTTGGTGGAACAGATCAAGGTTTAAAATGCGCCGTTATAATGGTATAACGGACTGGGGCCGTTACCGTTATAACGATAATTGTAACGTTCAGAGGCAAAAAAATGGAAAATAATGGGAAAATCACAGAAAATAACAGAAATAGGAAATAACGGACATAACAGAACATAATGGAAAAAATGGGAAAAATGGCATTGATTCAAAATTTGAAATTTGAACTTCAAATTTCAAAAACGAAAATAAAGGACATAAAAGGCCTTTTTTTTTTTCACAAAATTTCTCAGAAAATAAGTCATTATTTTCATTATAATGGAAAATAACGGCCGTTATTTTTAAAGTGTTTTAACAATACATAACATAATGGGGGAGGTCCAAATCTGTTATAACAGCCATTATTGTCATTATAACCGCGGTTGTTGAAACCATGGTATAAGGTGCACTGGAAATGATGGAGCTGAGTTCCATCATATATTTTCCTTTTTTTGGAATAATCAAAAGGGTTTCTACTTAGAATCCAACCAAGCTTTGACCATATTAATCAGAATCCAAGATTTTCAACAAATACTAACATATATTCCAACCTTTCCCTAATGTCTCTTCTGAACTCTTGACCAATAAGAGCTGGCATTGACTACACAATAGACTAGTTGTGAAGTAGAATTATCCATGATCTTGACCATTCAATTAGTGGGCCACCACTCCAATGAATCATAACCAAGTTTTACCTGTTGATTCGATTGTTAAGATGATCAAACGGTCTCTATTAATACTATGTACGCAACATGTCCCATATTGGTGGGTCAGCACCTCCTTATTCTTTCAAATATCTATCGAAGAAAGACAAAAAATCATCCACATAGAATAATATGTGGGTGTGGAAGGAGATTACAAACTTAAATTAATCTCTTTGGTGCTTAATTTAATCTCTCTTGACTCTTAAAATGGCTCATCCTTCTACAAAACTTAAATTTAATCCGTGACTTTCGCATTCAAGTCCGGCCTGATTTTCAAACTCGGGCCTGACTGATTACAGTCTTCCACCTTGACGATGGATTCGACCAATTCAATATAATATGTACTCGTAAATTTTTCAAACTCCATATCTAAGCCCCAAATTTGGAGTATATTCTACTTCCATGATGCACAAGGTTCAAGTTCAACCATAGTTAAGCAAATCCCCGTTTAAAATACGTCATTTTGAAGAAAAAAAAACCTCGTTTTCTAAAGAAGAAAAAAAAACATTTAAGACCGTTGTATTTTCAAAATCACAAAAAAAAAAATTATTTAAAAATATAAATCTGAGACCACCCCGTACTTCTAGAATTTTCAAAAAAAATAAAAAATCTCGACTTACACTTACTCTTGTTTTTAAAAATTAAAGAATATTTTTTTATTTATATCAAAAGATTCTTACGCTTTTGGAAACTTTAATAAACGAGAAATATGAAATATATTTTAGAAATTAACTATGAGTATTGCTTATATTAATAGACTTAAGGGAAGCATCATATAGTTTCGGTACTATTATATATATATATATATATATATATATATATATATATATATATATATAGAGAGAGAGAGAGAGAGAGAGAGAGAGAGAGAGAGCAATGAAACATTGAAATGGGGCCCCATGGAGATGAGTTAAGGGTTGATTTTTGGGGAGGATGATCACTTCCCTCTCACAATAAATCATGAGCACTTCTGAAATTTCTAACCCTATCTAATATGGAGTAAAACTTAATGGTCAAAAATAACGGTTCAAAATTTTTCTACCTGTAATCCTCTTCATATATAAGGTTAGAAATATCAAAATGGGTGTTGCTTTTTTGTGATGTTGATATCTATGCTGAGAAGAATACCCTCATCACCAAAGATCGGCCCTTAACTCGTTTTCATGTCGGCCTACAGTTGTGTGTCATTTTAAGGTGTCACTTACACCATGTTCAAGTCTCCTCAACAAGAGGCATCAAGGTTTAAGATAACCTTGTAGCACATCTTACCAAAGAGAAGACAAAGAAACATAAACAGAGGTAATTATTATTAACTAAAAAGTTGTTTATCACCAAAGCATAACCAATATTAATCACTCAAGAGAACAAAAAACCAGATGTAGCTAACAAGACTACAAAGCAACCAAAAATCTCCTAAAAACCAATTCAATTGCATAGAACTGTAAAAGAAATTACAATTAACCATTTCCTATGTTGAAAACAACCGGTTTTAGAGAAAACAATACCAAGAGAATTAAATAGGAAGAGAAGAGGAGAGATCTAAGGAATTGGAACAAATAAAGAAAGGAAAATTCTATTTGCACCCCACAAATTCCAAAAGCACCTCATTTGGGTGCTTTTGGCAGAAAATACCCTTAGTGTAAAAAAAAAAAAAATCGGTTACCATGGCAGCCATGGCCAGCCCAACCGTGGGCTACATTGGCCCCACGGTAGTGCGGCACCGCAGAGGCTAAAAACCCTAGAGAGAGAGAGAGAGATATTAAGGGAGTGAGAGGAGAGCTAGGGAGAGAGTGGGGAAGGGGGGGAGACAGTTACAGTAGAGAGAGATAGAGAAGAGGTAGAGAGGGGGGTGCTTTTTTTTCTTTTTTTTGGTCTAATGGGCTTTTTCGTCCAAAAGGCATCCAAATAGGATGCTTTTTGAAATTTGTGGGGTGCAAATAGAATTTTCCATAAAGAAATACAAGAACGAAATTATAAAAATTAGATCAAACCTATCGGTGACAGACGCTTGTGTAACCACAAAGTCCTGAAGATAAAATTCAATGTTGATCGGTGCTAACAGTTCTACAGGCGTCTATCTCCTAAGATTCAACAATCTCTCACATAGAGAAGGCAACACTCCAAATCTATGTTTGTAGTGCACTTTTAACAATATTAAACACTCTCTCAAATACAAATAAAACTTCTCAAGTTGCTGGAAAGTATAAAAAATAAGGAAGAAAAATGGAGAAAAGTTCTACTCGAAATGCTTGTCTTTTATGTACAAATTTGAAATTTCAATTGCATATATCGGTTCTAGACAAAGCCATCTCTTTTATGAACCAAATGATGTCTATTCTCAAGAAACACAAATTGATTTTGCGTTCTAGATCAATTATGGGCAGATTTGAGTCTATTCTCAACGGTTCTGTACAGGAACCGTTAGATATGTACAATCTTATGGTCTAGACCGATTTCACAATAAGATGCAGCCACTGGACCATAGTAACCACTAATCAAACCTTTCCAAAGGCATTTGATCATTTCCGTTCGGTAAACCATGGAAATGGTAGTGGGTTTCTTGTAAGATAGTATCTATAGAAGAGTTAATGGTTGATTTTTGGGGAGGATGATCTCTTCGCTTTTGTGACACTCAGATAGTTGATAATGTCCTATCACTAAAGTATTGCAGGATTAATATCATAGTTTTTGCTAGGAGTATTTCTTTTCATTTCATATAATCATTGGCAATTAAGCCTAAATAGTTAGGGGGCGTTTGGGAACGAGAAGTAAAAGCACTTCTACTTGTAGTAGAAGTTACAAGTTGGTTTTTTACCTCTGAAAAAGTCATAAATTAAAAAGTCGGGAGGCGTTCTAATTTTTGAGAAGTAACTTCTCTTAGAAGTTAAAAGCTAAAAATTTTTACTTTAGTTTTAAGTTAGTTTTTAACTTTTCAAAAGTTAAAATATGAAACAAATCCAAACTAACTTTTTAACTTTTTAACTTATAAAAGTCAATAAGTTACTTATTTTTGTGTTGCCAAACGCCCCCTTATTCATTTGTTCTTTAAGTAATAATATAGCAAAAAGTTTTGGTTTCCTAGATCTACAATCAGACAAAACCAAGATGCTCAGATGCTGAAACAAGATAAAATTCTTATTTCTTAAAATCCATGACACATACAAATGCGAGCATCCTATCCAATATATTGATACCATATTTTAATTTTTTCTATAGTATCTTATTGTGCGATTTTGTATGATCTTGTACCTAATCCGAGCTTAATTTACAAAACCCCTATCCATGGGCCCAAAAAGTTAGATAACTCCTACCATATTATTAAATACTTGGATATGTCCTATCACTAGGACTGCAGGGTTTATTGTAATATTTTTTTTTGTGTGTGTGTAATCTAGGACTACAGGGTTAATATTAGGGCTGGCAATGGATTGGATCGACTCGGAGATCCGATTTGATCCCATATAACCGGGTCTGGAACCTTATTTTTCGTTATCGAATTGGTACCAGATCACAGATTATCGATCCGATCTCTCTTATTGGATCGAGCTTGTTCTGATCCGATATATATACTATATATATAATATGTATTATACTAGTGGGTGCCCCGTGCCATCGGCACTCCTCGACAAAGAATTAGCCAAAATCAGGTGAGTGGCAGAGATCCACTGTCCATTTTGGGGAGGATTAAAGGAGGTATAAGTAGGGAGACAACCAATGTATTTTGTTATATAGAATAGTAAATGGCACATGCCCACGACACTTTTCGACAAAAGCGTTTGCAAAAATTGGGTGCCTTCGGCACTCAAACGGTATAACGGACTGGGGCGTTACCATTTTTTCCATTATAACGGATTGTAACGCACAAAGGGAGAAATGGGAAAATAACATAAATAACAAAAAATAACGGTGTTGAAATTTAAATTTTGAATAAATTTAGGTCAAATGAGATGGATTGAGTGGCTGAAATCTAACTGTCCACATTAGATCGATGGATTTGATTTCAACCACTCTTTATCTAACCGTCCACATTAGATGGATGGATAAGATAAGAGAATACAACTGAGTTGTCTTGATATATGCGTGGGTGGCCCATGCCCGCACCACTTTCCGACAAAGTGCTTGTCAAAATTGGGCGGGAGTTAATCTCAGCCATGGATGTGAAGCATAATGGATCTCAGCCACTCATTAGTGAAGCCATATAAGAGGGGTATAAGAAAACCATTAAATTTCCGTTAAATTGTATTTTTTTTTTTTTCAATTTTCACATTTCAAATTTTAAATTTTGAATTTCAGCACCACTTTTTTTCCATTAAATCATTAAAATCCGTTAAAATCTATTTTTTCTATTTTTGCCCCTGGCCGTTTCAATCCGTTTTAACAGTAACACGCCTCTCGAGGCATAAAAAGTGGGGCTCCTGAGCCTGACCCTTGGGCTATAAGTAAATCCAACCCATTTCATTCCTTATGTATAGGTAAATAGTAGGTGACCCGTGTCCACGGCACTCATTGACAAAGCAGTTGTCAAAATTGGGCGTGAGTGGCTAAGATCCACTGTCCATTTGGTGTGATAAGATCTCCGCCATCCTTTATGAAGCCGGATAAGAGGGGGAGACAACCGTCCTATTTTGTTATATAAATAGACATAGATATATATTTAATTGCCTAAAAGTATTTAAATATATATTATTAAATCTATGCCTAAAGGTATTATATACTATATACTATATACTATATACATATCAGTCGGATCAAATTGGACCTGGAACCGTTCTAATCAATCGGATCAGTTCCGGAATTGGATTTTATTGATCCGACCATGTCCGAAGCAATTGGATCCTTTATCGGATTGGTACCAAATCAATACCAATCCTACTAATATGACATGGACACTGAAAATGGGATTCAACTCTTCAATTTCTTAAAATCTAGGACATGAATACAGATATGTAACGAATCCAATATATTGATACCACACTTTGATTTACTTGAGTTTTTTACGAATTTTGTTTTCTGGTTTTTGTATTTTTACGTCACACCAAGTAATGAAAAGGCCTGCTTGCCAAAGAGGATGACACTGTAAAACCTAAAATTTCTTCTGATGATTACGAAAATGATAAGAAGCCTCTAACAAGATTGGGATGACCCGACTTGAGTGGCACCTTCTCAACTAGGGAAGAACCTTTTCGACAAGAGAATCTGTGACACCATTCACCCTTTCTCTCTTTTTCTTTGGGCAGACAAATGGGGTGGTTAGTGCATTATGCAAGGCAGATACTTCTTCAAATGGAGGATTTGCCAACTCGATGGATGATGGATGGGAATTAGTAAGAGTTCCATATAACTGAATTAGTCAAATTCCCTTCTACAAATGCCTGCCGACCTGTGTTTCGTTGACACGGACATGTGTCGGAGTCCGTCGGACTCGGCAAACCGCAAAAAATAAGATTCGGAGACTCGGCTAAATATTTAATTATTAAGTAATTTTTATTTAATAAAGATGAGTCCGTGGCAAAAAATTGAAATTTTCTAGGTAGTTTTTGGTAGGATTTTTACCAAATCTCAGAAGCAAAACCCTATTCTCTCTCCCACAGAGTTCAAACCCCAAATTTCCCTATATTGTATATTTATTTTCTTAAAAATATTTCAGTATAAAAAAAATCTCAGGCGAGTCGGTGTCTGAATCCATGTTCACATGTACAGACACACGACTCGCCTGCTGGTTTGAAGAGTCCATGCAACACAGCTGCCAACCATTAAATCAAGATAGGAATTGCAAGGAGAGAACATGCACCTCTGCGTCATTAAAGTTCGTGGTTCCAAATGTCCAAAAAATCCACTCTTTGAAAAAACCCAAATGATGTCAGAGAAGACAACCAAATTTGGCTGACCTAAGGTTGCAAGAGAACTGAAGCTACACAGACTATTTAAAGCCCGGGATGATGGGCCATATTACGTTGGAAAAATCAAATTGCAAGATAAGTCAGGTTTGTGAGTGTAATACAAATGATTTGGAGCATAATAATATTTATAGATAAAAAGACATTAATGCTCTTGGCCACAACATAGCACAGATGAAATACAAATGGTAAAACAGTAATTATAAATCATCTCTTAACAAAGCACATAAATCAAAGTCAAGCTTATGTGCGTTGGTTGGAGGGCAGTTGACAATGGTCTTATTATCCACACGATCCTTAGTCCAAATTTAATCTGTCTCAGTTGAATCAAATAAATGGAATTTTGGGGAGAAATCACATATTACACTTGCAGATTTATTATTAATCGTGATAACGTCAATAAATAGTAAATGATATCCATTAAAGAATTACGATGGATGATTAAGTCACTTGAAGCCACACAAAATACCAAGATCACCACCTGCGAGGACTAAGGAATAGATTAACCAACATGGCAAAAGCTGGTGTACTGATGCATGCCTGCCTTGCTTAGTTCTCACATGGAACAAATCACACAAAGTCCATAGTCATAATGAGACTAACTCCAAACCCAACATCTTCCATTGGCTCCTTTAACCATTGTGCTTGACCTAGAAACTACAAATTTTTTTTTTTTTTTTTTTTTTTTAGCAAATAAGATTTCTCAACTTTGAGAGAATGATGATATACCCCATGATTATTGCAAATGGGTTCAAGAAAAGTATTCTGGTGCGTGCATTAACCTGGCTAACAGAACTTTATAAAGCTGTAACATTTGCTTAGGTAAATAAGCTTAACCATCAAATGTTGAAATCCTCCAGCATTTTCCAATTTCCCAATTTCTTTTAGCAAATGTAGTGCATACTTTGAGATATTATTTCCTTGATTTTGCAACTTCATTCCCTAAAAAACCGTTAAGGTACCAAAAGCTTTAATTCCAAAATAGAATTGTGGTTATTCACTTCTTAGTGAAGACATACTGTCAATGAAAATTCTCTGAAATCCATAAAAATCTCTCAACCGAGCACGACATATCTGTTGAGATTGTAAGTTGTTTTCTTTTACGAACTTACCTTTCCTTCTATGATACACAAATACCTGTATATGACCAAAGTACCAATATCAATAGGATACAACATGGATTCAGCTATGGATATGGCCAAGAAGTAGGATACTTTATGTATTTATTTATAACAAATAGAAAACAAATTAAGCCAGGAAAATAATATATTAATATATAATAAAATATTTTATAGCACTGATTTGATTATCATACATATTATTATTTTATGTTTACACACACATTTATGTGGAAAAATCTAGTCTGCATACGTTTGCAGACTAAGTATCAAACATTGTATCCACCGTTGAATATTCCTTAAAAAACGTGTTTTTTTTTATTTATAACATATTTTTTATAACAAACGTTGAAATAACACGTTTTTCAATGGATGTCCAACAGTGCTGACAATGTTTGCATTCTTTTAACTCAACAAACGTATGCAGACTAGATTTGTCCCATTTATGTATCCATGTGTGTACCCTTTATAACATTATATGTGAAGATATCCATGCCATGGATGTAGGCAATGGGTAGTACCCATATCCGTATCCATGTCCCTAATTTTGGAAAATGCAAAGTCGTATCTTTACTTCCCAAATCCAGCGTCCATATCCGTATATGGGCATCGTAGCATTCCTCTTCTTAGGTTAATATCTAAGAGCATACATACACCTTCCCTTACAGCTCTTCCCTAAGAAGCATATTCTTCACATCTAATTGGTGGAGAGATCGAGTGAGAAAAAAACGTTCATATAGACTTCAATATTTTATGGGAGAAATCTTAGTTGCACATAGGAGTGGGAGTGGACTCAAGTGTAGGATCAGGGAAGCGGGTGTTGGAACCAATTTTAATTAAAATATTTGAAGAAGAGGAAGCGGGAGCGAGCGGCACCTAGGGATGGTTCTTGCAATAAGGGAGAAATTCTCAAAGTAATCCATTTCCCATGTCCTAGTAAGTGTTATCAGATACATATTTTATACGTATACATTTATTTTTCGTATTATGTAAATACCCCTTGGTGTGAGGGGTATACTTGTCTTTTGTTGTGGTCTTTGATATAAATAAGATTTATGGAGTCATTGTGGAATACACATGACATCCTTTCCTTCTCTCTTCTCTCTTCTTCCTTCTCTCTTCCCCCTTATCTAAACCTAACCCTAACCCTAATTCTTCAATTCAACTCGGTATTAGAGCCATCTGTCGTTGAGGCTTGCCAGAGCACATTTGGAGACAAACCAGAGGCAACCAGATGTCTGCTGACGTCATCAAACCGTATAGCTGACGTCATCAGTTTTATGGACACGAAAAATTGAGGTCTCCTGAAACCCTCGCCACTTGATAGATCTTGATTTTCTATTATTTTTGGTATATTTTTTGGACTTTTTGATGATTTTACGACCTTTCTTCCTCATAAATTCATATTTCATGTTTTTTCAAACCAGCTTATTTTCTTATCAAAGCAATTCATTTCCCATGTCCTAGTAAGTCTCTAATGGATATTTAATTCCAAACTCTGATTTCTTCACCTCTGCTATAAACCAGTCAAAAAATCAACCAAATAATAGGTTATTATAGGTCAGAACAAGAGAGAGAGAGAGAGAGAATAGAGAAGGAAAGAGATGGAAGAAAAAAAGAACAAAGTGAGAAGATGGTAGAAGATAGTAAGAACGACATATTCATCGCAAATAAATATTTTGCTAAGAAATAGAACAAAAAATAGGTTATTAAATAAGACATAGGGGATAAAATAAAAGAAAATCAATTGAGATGGTTCTGACATGTATGACAAAGATCAATGACAGCACCATTGAGGAAAGATTTGGTACAGTTTGAATGCTCTAAAAGGGCAAAAGGAAGGCCGAAATGATATAGATTAGGTAGTAAGAAAGGATCTAAAGACACCTGCCTTAATAGAAGATATAGCTCTGGATAATAAATTGATATGTGAAATATGATTCATGTTGCCAACCCCAAGTAGTTGGAATAAGGCATTGTTGACGATGATGATGAGATGATTGATTACAAATCAAAAACTTACATATCAAGACTTCAAGGTATATAGGTTTGGATCTTCACGTATCAACAAGCAACTAGACGCACCTTTGGAGCTTGGAGCATCACAAGCTAAGGACCAAGGCACTTGAAACTTGAAGCTTCAATGAGCAAAGGGCTGTATCTACTCTTATTTTTTGACAAGTGAAACCACAGATTAACTCTTTTTTGATAGGATCAAAAAGCTTTTAAGATTAGGTTTGCAATCTCAACTGTTGAATTGATTGTAAATCAAGATAGCTTATTCCTTTGCATCAAAAGTGGTGATCTTAGATGCTGATTCCTCTACAACTTAGAACTAGGGTTTCTTAACTAATCAATTTATTACTATTAGTGAACAAGATGAAGATAGTGGCAATCAAATATATGAAATAACATCTACTCCTGGAAATTCTAGAAATTTGAAACAAAACAACCAGTCCCCACCCATGTAACAAGGACACTCCATTTTCTGTCTTTTTGCCATGGTGGGCACTGTGTCACACTCCATGTTAAACGCATACTGACACTCTTTTTCAAATAAATAGTCGTCATAATTATCTCATCAGAGCCTTGTTCCAACTACTTGTACATATTATTTTAGTGTGTATCAACTTGCCTAAGTGCATTCTTTCTATATTGATTATTTAACACGAACAACAGTATCTAAAAATTTATTTATCTTAACATATATTGTACAAATCTGTCAATGTATCAGGTTTGTTGGGGTTAGTCACATAGGCCCCAACAAAACCCTCAATAAACATCAAGGAGGCTCATAAAGGTGAAAATTACTTGGTATATCGTTAAGTCACCATAGGTCAATGAGAAACAATTATCAATATTGTATCCATTATAATATATGTCATCCGTAATAGATTTCAAGATCAAAAGATGTGGACTATTATTTGCTTCAGAAAATAAAATACCTAAAGCTGTATTTTCTATTTTCTTTTAACTTTTAGATTTGGGATCAATAAAATTGAACCCATCTTTGTTGGAAATTTCAGAAAAAAAGAAATTATAGTATTTCCTTTATAAATGCAAACTTTTCAAATGATGGTGATCTTGATATGAAGTGGTACTGTGGACTATTATTTGCTTCAGAAAATAAAATACCTAAAGCTGTATTTTCTATTTTCTTTTAACTTTTAGAATTGGGATCAATGAAATTGAACCCATCTTTGTTGAAAATTTCAGAAAAAAGAAATTATAGTACTTCCTTTGTAAATGTAAACTGAAAGTAGAATTTTTCCGCGTCGTTGATTACGGAAACCTTAATCTCAACAAATTTGTAATTTATCCAATTTTATTCCTACAAAATTAAGCTTTCTTTGCACAGTGGAAGTATGTCGGATGTCGATCCGCACTCGGGGTTAGTTCGTACAACCATGAACATAAAATGACAGATTTTTATCAGAATTATGGAGAGGTGAGAATGGTGGCGAGTTAGAGATTTGAGAGCATTATTTTTATTTGGATCATTACAACCTAAGATGCATAAAAAGAAGGAAAATAAAACACTAAAACACACATAATAATCAAATCGAGATTTGCATAAAATAACTTTCTTTCACTCATCACATTGAAGTGTAGCTTACAACTAATCAAATAAACAATATCCAAAACAACTAAGCTAGAATGCACAATAAATAGATCAAGATGATAGAGAAGGTGAAAATGAAGGACCTCAAGAGAGAGAAAACGAACTTACCCACTCCCACACATTCATGTCTACTGGTTCTCAAAAGGGATCCCATGAACATGAATGCCTTGAGGGATTGAAGGGGACGTGTGAGGACTTGCTCGTGGCTAGAGAAGATGGTTGTAAGGAACCATGGTGAAGAAAGGTTGCTGCCCGTGGATGCCTCCTGTGAGAAGACGCTGATGGCTAATCCTCTTGTGATACTAGAGGTTTTCACGATCTGGATTTTCCATCCACTTTTGTAAAACCGTTGACTGCTAGAGCAATAGGTCCAAGACCCCAAAGATTGGCCACGCTGTGGCTGTAGATGTAGATGTTGTAGGCATTGTAGATTGTAAGAAGGAGCGGCTGCAGCAAAGAAGAAGCAACAGTGGAGATGTTGTAGAGGGATGAAGACGGTGGAGAAGAGTAGTGTGCCAGCAGGTAGTTACCTACGACTATCCCCTTCTTCATCTTCTTCTTCTTTTCTTTTCTCTTTTTTTTTTTTTTAGTTTTTCTTTTCTTTCCCTTTGGAAGTGAGAATGATGAAGAGCAGGAAGAGGGTGACGGCGGTGGGTTGTTGAAGGGGGGCAGCGTGGTGGCAAGTTGCTGGAGGTGGGCGGACGGCTACAGTCCGGTTGCTCAAAGGGGAGCCACCGGCGGTAATGGCAGCAAGGATGGGCCTGTGCTTGAAGAAGAACCTACGCTCTCCACAGATTGGTTGAGCAAGGCGTGGGCGAGCATGCTAGTTTGCAGTCAATCGGTGAGGAGGAATGGGTAATAGCAGGCATGTACGGTGGTGCAAGAGATGGCTCTCGACCGGAAGTTGCAGGTTCGTTTCCGGCGATCGAAACTCTTAAGTTTTTTTAACGGTTTTCACCTTTCTATAAGGGGGCTGACCGGTGGCTACTGGGCTGGAGCGGTGACGGGCAGAAGTAGCAGTGGCAAAGGGGCGTGAAGCATCAGCAAAGGGTGCCGCAAATGGGAGCACGAACGGCCAGAGTTGCAGGCTCAACTCTAGTGAGGGCGGTGGTAAAAAAAAAAAAAAGATGAAGGAGGTGAAGAGAAGGGGAAAAGGATGGAGAAAAAGAATGAGGAGAAGGGGGAAGGGTTTTGGGGAAGGAGAGGAAGAGATAGGAGGGGGATTAGGGTTCAAACGAACCCTTCTCCTCTCTTTTATAAACCTCCCACATTCCTTTAATGGAAAATGGGATTTTTTTAAAAATAAATTTTTTTTTTTTAAGGAAAACCTTACTCTTCTTTGGGGAATTTTCCCATTTAGTGGACCCCCCTTTTTTTATTTAAAAACAATCAATTTAAAGCAATTGAAAATCACGAGATCCACTAAATGGTCGGGCCATGGGTCGATGATGATGGGCCCGGCTACTGGCCCACCTGGATTGACGATGTCCATCGTCTCTCAAGATGATGTGACAGACAATTTGATGACGATCGGATAGATGGTGACTTGATTGGGACCCAGATTGGTAGATCGACGGATCTAGAGATATCCAACAGTCAGAAAGCTAAGGGAGATGAAACAGAGCCAACAAGCAAGAGTTCTGAGGTTAGGTCAGTAGATCTGAGGATCAGGTGGTGATGTATAGGGAGATGAAGAGAGACGAGAGAGAAATAGGAGAAATGAAAGAGAAAACTCTACAGACTATAGAGATAACTACTGGCGGATGGTCTGGAACCCGAGTTTTCAATATGTTCTCTTCTCAGGCTTCGCCAGCAGAGTAGATTATCATTTTCTTCTCATTTCATGTGGCTTCGACTGCTTTGGTCCGTCTCTTGGTCATCGGCTCTCCATCTCTCTTGGTTCTTTAAACCGGCTCCGTGATCCTCTGACTTGACCCGTACTTTGCCTGTATTTTTTAGTCATAGCATGTTGGCTATTTATGCTTTGATATTAGGCTTCTGTGGTTGATCGTGGTCCCACAAGTCTCGAGAATAGCCCGATCGAGTTTCCTGCAAGAGAAGAGCACGTAATAAGACTTGATCAAAACGTCTTCATATTTAGACTTTCAGAAATGCGTTTAATGTATGTAAATATACCATTTCGTCCAGAAAAGTATCTTCTACGCAATAAAAGAGACTATTACATAGAAAAGTAGATAATTTTAGCAATTTTATGTAAGAGAGTGTGATAACGCTTAGAAGATAACAGTGGAAAATACGCACTTTTAAGCGAATATCAAAAACTTTTCGAATGATGGTAGTCTTGATATGAACTGATGGTACCACTCTTTGGGTTGCTGGCATCAATCATAAAGATACAATCTTGGATAGTCTATGGTGCAGCCCCAACCTGCAACCCAGCTTCTCCTTCTTTTTTATGGTACTTCATTTGATTCAAGAAGAAAAACTTGGAATACTGAGCTAGGAGAATGTGCGTTGCTTTTTGATACCAAGTCGGAAGATATGAAATTTCAGAAAGAGAAATCACGACCCTCCTTCAGATTTATCATCGTGGTTCAAAGTTTTGGCTGAAACCGAAACATTTCTCCTGGAATGTTTCGGTTTCGCCATAAAACAAAGCAAGATATGTGTGTGAATTGGGTTTCACTAGGTTTTCAGTCAATTTCGATCAAAGTTTTGAAAATTTCTTTGTATCGTCCAAAACGTTTTGGACGGTACAAACCAGTTGGGTTTTACGTTAAAAACACAAACTCATTTTTTCCATCCTATCACCTAATTTCTCCTCCCATACTCCTCTAAACCCCTCAAATCCTTCCCAAACACTTGGAATTCATTTCTAGTCTATATTTATCTAACATTGTCGAACATAAACATGAAACAAGGTGCACTCATCGAATTTTTCCTAAATCTAAAAATTTGGAAATTTCTCATTTTGAGGTATAAATCTCATCTATTCTCCTCAATTAGATTGATTCTGCCAGACCATGATAAATCCTTAACTAGATCCACGGACTTTTATGTTATTTATTAATGTTACAGTATTTTCTAAAATAAAAAAAATATTGATATTTATCCATTTTCTTCCAAAATTAGCAGAAGATAGATATCATTCTGATCTATCGTTTCATCATATTTGTGTTTGGTTTGGATACATGTGACAAATTTTTCTAAAAAAATTGATATTTTAGTATTTTCCTAAATTTAAAATTTTTAAGAAATTATTTTTTTTTTTTCCATTTTCTCCCAAACTTTAGCAAAAGATAGATTCCTTCTGATCTATCTTTTCATCACATTTGTGTGTGGTTAGGATACATGTGACGAATTTTTTTTCTCGGTATTTTTTATAAATAAAAATTATTTAAAAATTATTATTTTTTTCCATTTCTTCCAAACTTTTGCAGAAAATAGATCTCAGCTTTGTCTTTTCAGCATATGTGTGTGGTTTGTATAGATGTGATGAATGGGTCATAGACAGAATCACATGGTAGAACTTAGATTAAATATTATGTTATTATTATTTATTGTTGGTATTCTTAATTTACGTTAAGTCATTCTGTTAAATTTTAAACTAGTTTTATTTCCAACTAGTAAACACCTACAATATACACACCCGGTGGGATTCGAATCCACAATCTTTTGACTAGGCGCAAGAGCCATAAAAACAATTGGGCCACAAGTGTTTAACGTAGAAAAAATAAATTACCAATGTGTGTTATAAATAAAACTATAAAAACACTTAACTAACATATGTTTATATCAAACTAGAGTGAGTACTTAGAATGCAAATTTACAAGACAAACTCCGATTTAGCCGTATAGCACTGTAAGTCACTTCTCTTGATCCTAAATCAGTTATTTAACGTAGTTTTTATGAAATTTTCTGGCATTTATAATTTCTTATTTTTACATTTTTTCGGAATTTTTCAAAAGCCTCTACATTGAGTTTCGTTGGTTTCGTTTGGGTTTCATAAGTTTCAAGCTGAAACCAACATATATGAACGATACATTTCTATACTGCCTATGAACGATACCTAAACGATACCATATACTTTGAACCATGTTTATCATTAAGGGAAAAAAACTAATAAAAAGTATCACTTGGGGATCTATGAGGGGAAAATAAGCATACCTGTCAGCATAAAATAACTTAACACTACCGATCAAAAAAATAAATAAATAAATAACTTAAAACAAATAAGTAACAGAGTATCCATTAAGTTACAAAACATGTCTATGACACCCTTTAACATCTCTGAATGTCCTTTCTTGCACATTCCGAAACTCCTTATGGGTGGCCCACAGGATGATAGACCAATTTTTTTATCTTCAACTTCCCCTACCTCGAAAATATTGTCTCTGAAAATCTTGTTATTGCATTCTTTAAAGATGCCCCAAATGAAGGTTGTAAAAAGGATTCAATATTTAAAGGGGTACAAATGAACATTTTGTATTAAGGGAGAGTTTGGCGATAGAATGTATAGGTTATTCATGCACACATGGCATGTACAGATTATTCATGTGCACACCAGCTCCCTAACTTGATCCTTAAACAAAATAGACATTGGATTCTTAATCATAAAATAACAATCATCAAGGGGGAGCAGCTGGTTGTCAATTTAATGGAAGAAATATGAATACACCATAAATGTCCATTCTCGCCGGTGGAAGATCCATGCCGAAGGTTGATGTAGTTTTTTACTTTTTACTGATCTTGGAAGATTGTCTAGTAACAAGTAGATGGTTTCCTAGGAGGTTCTGTCGTGAAATAAGTGCTATATACAACAAATGTTGATACTATGATGCATGAAGAATGAACAAAAATAGTTATGCCAATGGAAATCTGGAGATCAAGGTACAGCTCAGAAGATATACACACATTCAAGGGCTGCATAATCTCCACCACCTGCTTAGTTTGAGTTCTTAGAATCATTCCACAAGAAGATCTACACCGCAGCTCAAGTGTGATAACACATCATGATCTTGAGAACTAAAGGATATAAGGTGCAAATTCATTATGTGATTATTATTCTTGTTCATTGTATGCCTAGCACAACCAAGATGATTAGACTTGGTATGCAATTTACCCAAAGCCAATGATGTTATAGGATGGTAAGTTACTATAATACCACTTCAACACCAGTGGGTGAATATGGGAATAATAATGTCACAGAAAGGAGTATGACATAAGTGTTATATACAACAAATGTTGATACTATGATGCATGAAGAATGAACAAAAATAGTTATGCCAATAGAAATCTGGAGATCAAGGTACAGCTCAGAAGATATATACACATTCAAGGTCTGCATAATCTCCACCACCTACTTAGTTTGAGTTCTTAGAATCATTCCACAAGAAGATCTACGCCGCAGCTCAAGTGTGATAACACATCATGATCTTGAGAACAAAAGGATATAAGCTGCAAATTCATTATTTGATTATTATTCTTGTTCATTGTATGCCTAGCACAACCAAGATGATTAGACTTGGTATGCAATTTACCCAAAGCCATTGATGTTACCTCATCGTAAGTAACATCATCAGCACTTCCAGTATGGAGGTTTTCTATTCTAATACTAGTAGATAAGCCTCTCCCATTGTTAGACATCTGAGCATGCTTAACATTACTTTTCCCGGCTGTATCTCTCCTGTTGTTATTTAGGACCAAGGGACTATGATTAAAACTAGTGTCGGCAGAAGAACTAGGCAACAAATACTGCTGATCGGGTGCAAGTTGAAGCAATGCAGCTGTTAGCCATGTCAATTTGTCATTTGACATTCTCAATTGTTTTTCAGCTTCAGACGGTGTTTTCATAGCTTGACGCAATTTCTCCATATCTTCCTTTGATACTGAAATCAACAGATTTATTCTATCTGCCAGACAAAAGTAGATTATAGCAGAAATAATAGATCATACTGAAATTTGAAAACCCACAAAATTTCAGCAGAAGTACAAAAGTTCACAAATTAAACTTAAAAATCACAGAAAGAGATCCAACTAAACATATAGTCATTAACCCATCAAAGAACTTACAGTCGTTAGGCTCTAGAAAGAGATACGAAAGAAACGAGCTGGAATATTTTTCACTTAAGTGTGCATGCACACGTGCCTATATTCATATAAGGGTGTGATATGCATGTATATGAATGTGTGTTTGTATGACTGCATGTACAACTGATTATGTTAACCAAGAAAGATCCATCAATTTTGTTGACAAATTTATTGAATCAATCATCTAAAATCATTAGAAGAGTTGAGCAATGGTCCATCCAAGAGCGCCACTGATGAGTTAATGAGCCACAGTTTAAAAGTGTAGTTGAATTTTATTTCATCCAACCTATTGGATCACTTGAAGTATGAGATTTTTTAAACCATAAAAATGAAAGAGCATATGCCGCAAGCAAATGTCAAAAGTGAAGTTTTGTACCTTCTTGAGTTACTTCTGTTAGCAATGGTAGTTTGTAATATTAATCAGGGATAGTTTAGTATATATTAATTATTTTTATGTTTTCATATATCTTGAGATGCCCTAATTTGTATACTTTTTCTTATTGATTGCAATAGTTGACTTGTATTAGGAGTTTATAATTTCAATTAAATTAGAATTATGAAAGTTCAAATAGGAAGTCTTATAAAAGGTGATGTACATTTTTATTTTAATAATAAAATGACGAATGAAGAAATAGAAAATCTCTTTGGAAAAATCTTCTGTGAAGAGAGACTTGGTGTGAAGCCATCCTCTCTTGGTGCGAAGCCAAGCTAATTCAGTTCAAAGCCGAAGTTATCTTTCTATCTTATCTCTCTCTATCTCCTCTCTCTTATTCTCTTTTCTTTCTCCATATTTATTTTCTTTTCTTTTTTTTATCAATTTTGACTTAGAAAATCCAAATCATACCACAGGACTGTGAATAGTAAACTTCTCTTCATTCCCTTTCTCAAATCGCGGAACGACATCTTGTCCTGCGTCAAAAAGAAAATCGACCATTTTAAAATCGTGGAACTCCTTGAAAACAAGGACCCACTCACTAATCAATCCCCAAATATCATTTCGAACGATGATTTACTTTTATTTTCAAAGATTCTTCTGTAGCCTTCTTGAATATGGAGCTCCAAAACCTATGTAACACAGCTAATCTAGGATTACCTTTAAAAAGAGTAATTTGATGTTAGTTGTGACTATGTAGTTGTCACAAAGAGATTGCCTTAAAGTCAAAAAGAAATACAAGTTGTCCTTACCAAAAAAAAAAAGCAAACTAACTATAGTTGTTGCATGCAAAAGAAAAACTACGGCTATCATTTTTAGCACTTTCAAGTGCACCTCTAGTCCACGATAGAGTGTATGTGGTCGTCTTTAAAGTGCACCTCAAGTCCACAAGTGTGTGTGGTGATTTTAAATTATTATTTAAAATGATGCACATCTCGAGGATCAATCATTCAATGTTGTCGTGGCTCTTGTGCCCTCAACATATCCAACTAATGGGCCGCAAAGTAAAATTAACTAGATATATTTTAATATTTTCTGCGGATGTGTCCTTGTGTCAAGAGTTTTTCCAAGTTGCCATGTCCAACACATGTGCACAAGTGTCCATGTCCTTGTTACATAGTCCAAAACAATCTCTCTCTCCGTTTGCAAGTGGTGATACTAAGATCTGGTCCTCCATTAGTGTTGATACCAAGATCTATTTCCGCTAGTGTGCGCATCAACCCAATCATGTCAATATGTTGGTCCGAGGAGATCTTGTTGTGGGACCACAAACGGCGGGCCCAAAGTCTCCCAATCTCTACCTCAATGAGTAAATTTTTTTTGACCGTATGGATCATTGTCCCATCCCTAGATGGACCTACTAATTAGTTATTTCTATCCTTTGGATCGAAGTAGTATCCCATATACTATTAGGTTCATATACTGAAAAAGACTGTTTTAGCAACCCATGAAAATGATTCCAATCCAACGCTTAGAAATCACTGATCCAACACTAATCGCATTATAAGAATGCTAAAGCAAAAAAATTAAAAAAAAACAATTGTGCTTGATTCCAATGGTAGTTGCCTCAAATGAACGTTGTGGGGCCCACATGGGTGAGTCCCTAGGGCTAAGTTAGGGTGAGGATGATCTCCTCACCATTGTGATCATCCTAAAAAGAAAAATCATGCCAGTTTGAGTTTTGTGTAAGATATTGTCTATATATGACACACCCCGGCCCATACTGTTTTCACAAACTGGTCCAATGTTACCAATTTAGGATACGTATCAGGAAATAAACCCAAATTAATTATGTGATCTAGAGTTTATAGGTGTCCAATAATATTTGCTATTTAGATGTAGCGGTTACCTAAATGAAGAAGGAAAGTGCAATCCCCTTTCTCCTTTGTTTCCATGATGGGAAAGGGAGACAAAGGGAGAAGAATGTATAAATGTACCAGAGGGTACGTCCATTAAAGGCGGTTTGATTTCATCCGAAGGACATCTATCCTAGAATAAAAGGTTGTTTATCATCAAGGGAACCGTAAGAGGTTAGTACACACCAAAATGTGTTAATCATTTTGAACCATTCATTTTCTAAAGTGCCAGATGGCATTTTGGTAGAAAATACATTTGTATTAAATAAAACTCACTTTATATATTATTATATATATATTTAGGAAAAAAAAAAAACAATCGAGTTCACGTGGCCGTCCGAAACATGCATGCATAATTTTATACAATGAAATGTAATGCACTGAATTAGTAGCAACATCCACTGTCATTTGCATAAACAAATATGCATAATTGTTTTTTGCGCGTAACTTGTTGAGTACGTCCAAACGTCATGCATCTGAAGTCATGCACGTTTAACTTGTGGGGGGCCGAAGTGCACACATCCAAAAACACGTGTGAAAAAAAAATATAACCTGACGCTTTAAATTGTTTTTCATTATCAGAAGTTAAAAAAAGTGATCAAAAACTGCATCTCGCAAAAAGTTTTCCTTGGTATCTAATTCAAGTTACGCAGACTGAAATCTAGACACCTCCATCGACACAAGGGTTTAGATTCTACAAATTAGGTATAATATAAGGTTATTAGCTGACAGAACTAAAACAAACCATGTATGAAATGATAGGAAATTATCAACACGCAAAAAATCCATTTTTCCCAATGCAAGCATACCACTTTGATAGTTTTGTAAGTTGCTAATTGCTGTTGTTTTTCTCCAATGGTTTGACATTACCTGGATTTCATAGAAAAGCAAGAAAAGAGGCTAATTTGTAAACACAGAATCAGTATTCTTTGCTAAACAGGTCATGTATTGTATTCCTTTACTCTTCTTTTTCTCTCTGAACTCAACATAACAATGAAAGAATATGTGAATATTACCAACAATAACTGAAAAAAAGAGTAACTGGGAAGATAATAACACAAGGGTGAGGCGCTACCACTACAAAACAGGCACTGATATGGACACAGGCACTGATACAGGCACAGACACAGGCACAGACAGAGCAAAACTTGGACCACGATTTGTTGTTGAGTTTCCCGAGAATGCTTATACTACACCCCAACCCCCCATAGGCAAGGCTGAAGCCTCACACCTCTGGAAAACTCTCGCAAGTGATGCTGCCTTTCGTCTTGCTCGCTTTGTACCCGTAAACAGTAAACTCTGAAGCAAGCCCGCCAATGCTGGCACTCTTGTCACTCTCTCAGTCGCAGCTGCCCCACCACTCCGACACAACTGGAGCAAAGCTGTGACAGCGTTCTCCTTCCCCCTTGGGGTCCCCTGCTGCATCATCCCAATCAATCCTGCTACTGCCATTTCCTCCTTTCCTACAGCTTCGCCCCGATTGGCTGCCTAACAAGCAACGCCAATGCTCCCGCCGCCTCCTCTGCCACCCCTTCAGTTCCCAATGCCCCCACCAAGGCTGTTATAGCCCCTGCCTCAATCATTCTCTTGCAATTATCTGCGTGGGTAGACAGATTAAATAGTGCTGTTACAGCATTCTTCTTTCCTCTCGGGCTCCCCTCTCTCAGTCGCAGCTGCCCCACCACTCCGACACAACTCGAGCAAAGCTGTGACAGCGTTCTCCATCCCCCTTGGGGTCCCCTGCCGCATCATCCCAATCAATCCTGCTACTGCCATTTCCTCCTTTCCTACAGCTTCGGCCCCGATTGGCTGCCTAACAAGCAACGCCAATGCTCCCGCCGCCTCCTCTGCCATCCCTTCAGTTCCCAATGCCCCCACCAAGGCCGTTATAGCCCCTGCCTCAATCATTCTCTTGCAATTATCCGCGTGGGTAGACAGATTAAATAGTGCTGTTACAGCATCCTTCTTTCCTCTCGGGCTCCCCTCTCTTAACATCCCTGCCAGGGCCTCAACCGCCCCTTCCTCATCCGTGATACTCTTCTTGTAATCATGAACTGCGGAGAGGCTGAAAAGTGTCGCTGCAGCATTTTCCCTTGCCTCAGTTGTGATGCCGAATCTAAGAACCTCAACAATCGATCTAAGACAACCTGCTTCCTCCATAATTCGGCTCTTGTTCTTGTCATGGATCGATAAATTGAGAATGGCAGTTACTGAATTTTCTTGCGCAACTGGATTTGGTGATGAAAGTAGCTTCTGAAGAAGGGGGATTGCCCCAGATTCTGCAATGCAAGCACGGTTCTCCTTTCCAGTTTTTGCTAGAAACCGAAGCTCACGAGCAGCAAGAGTTTTTGCTCCCTTTGACCCATTTGATAGCTGCTGAACGAGAAGCTCAGCTGTGGCCTTGTTGGCTTCATACGTAGCCTTCGTGGATGTAGCCATAGCAACAGTTTCCGCTGACGTATCGGTGCCCTCTGGTGGCCCAAAGGGGATCCCATGAGCAGTGCACCATTGGGAAATTAGACTTCGGAGAGCTCGATTCGGAACAAGACGGATGTGGGTGAGCATCTGCCCCGTCTTTGGGCAGCTGCAATGCCCTTCTTCCATCCTGCGGGATATCGAAGCTCGATCGTAGGTCTGCCCAGTTGAGATAATCACTGGATCTTGCATCAAATCCAAAGAGATTGGGCAACAAAAGTCCTTCGGAATTGTAAGGAAGGTTTCCCCAATCTCTTGAGTAACTAGACCACTTCTTTGTTTCTTGGGATTCCCATAACCTTCTTCTTCTTCCTCAAATCCGAAAAGCAAGAATCTGCAGTACCTAGTGAGAGCAACAAATCCATTGAGTACCGAGACCGTTGGTTCAACATCCTCCTTCTGATTATAAATATGTTCTTCGAGAAACTCAATCTCAGATCTACAAGTTTTTGCGTCTCGAATTCCCAGTTTGTCCATAAAAACTGCCCGCAGCTCCACCGGATCCGGAACCCGTCCCTGCTCAAATTCATCAAGGAATGAGAAGAGCCGTTGTCTAACCAACTCGTCGCTCTCATCAATGAACAATTTGGCTCTTCTCGATTGCTTCTGCAGAAGCTCAATCTGCTCTCTGACATCCTGCGTTAGATCGAGCTCTTTCAAAGGGAAAACATCGAGAGGCGTTGAGATCTCCTGGTTGAGGTCATGGAAATGGACCGAAATCGAAGTATTTTGAAGGAGGAGCCATAGCCGGCTGGACTGCGAACAGTAATCAAGAAGGATCTTAGATCGGTACATGAGGAGGTAAAGCTCCTTAAAGCAGAGAATGGCGGTGGAAGGAATACTGATATCAGAGTCTCTGATAAATTCGAAAAGTACAACAAAGATCTCGATCTTCCGAATCAGAGATCTGGAGTTCCTACGCTGCAAAGGGAACGAGTGATCTGAAAACGACGAGATCAATTCGGCGGACACGACAGCGAGGGTCTGCACAAGCCCGATCTCGCTTAGATGAACTGGAGCCAAGAAGGCCTCTAACGAAGGCGATCCTCTCCTTCTCATAGCCGAAAAAATTGCAGCAGCGATAGATTTCTGTTTTTTTTCTGTTAAATCAAGATCTCTACAACCTTAATTTGAGAAATCAAAAGAATTGAAATCTCTCTCTTTTACTCCTTTAATCTGCAAAATCAAATAAGAGAGAGTCGACAAAAGAGGAAATCGAAGCTGTACAGATCTCTTACTGATCTTCGTTCTTTATTTCTTTCTTTCTTTCTTTGTTGGTTTGGTGGCGGATGTTGTTGTTCTTTCACTTCTTTGAATCCTTAAACGTTATGACCGATTAATACTTGGAATTCCTTTTTAAATTCGTCTCTCTCCTTTCAATCGATTCGATTCAACGCTTCATCAATTCCGCGTTTGAGAAAGGGAAGTTTGATTTTCTTCTCTCTCTCGAAATTTCACGGCAGCCTTCGTGATAACGACCTCCATTTTGACGATAAAGCGAGGCTCATCCATTTGTTCCTTCCTCTCTTTCCCCCACCCTCTATTTTCTCTTTTTTTGAGCGAGCCCCCAAGTAACCGTTTCTTCAGGTCGCCCCTCCCATGACATACCAAATGTTAAGACCCAAACCAATACACCAAAAGCACCTAGGTGATAGAGGTGTGGAAAGTTTAAGTCTTAACCTCTAGTATCATAACATATCTATTACCGAAAATGATCGAATCTTTTTTTGAAATTACGAATATTGTTCCAACTTTGTCCAACGGCAAGACTGTCTGATAATTGTGCCAGGGTCGATCTCGATCCAGAACCGAGCTAATAATACCCTTAAGGAAACTTCCGTTTGGGTCCATAGCGAATAGTCCCACAACCAAGGAGTCTCAACAGGACAGTGTACCATTATAGGCAAACCTAACCCGATCATTGGGTCAAAATGTACCTGAAGCAACCAAATTGGGTTGTTTATGTATCAGGGTATGAGGGATTGCTTAATGAATAGAAAGTAATTTAAATCTGGGTACACGAACCCCGACTTGATCATTAATAGGGTCCAAGATAAGTACGACTAGTAGGGGTTAGCAGGGGTGTCCGATTAATCGATACTCAACAAGACCCGATCCGAATTATCTCGGTTCTACGACTATTTGATCTAAGAGGAGTTGAAGCTGATGTATATAATACCAGAACAACACCTCAATTTTTAATTGGTTAAAATCTAAGTTCTCTCAGCAAACGTGGCACATATACAAGAGCAGTAACCTCCTCTACGTGTATTAAAATCAGCTACCATATTAGCCACATGGAACTCTCTTGGAGACCACTGATCGCATGGATGTTTGGCCCATCCCTAAGTGGACCTGTAGACCAAAAATCAATCTATTTGGTGAGTTCTAACCGTGCGGATTTAAGTCTTTTCATGGATGGATTTTCAACCGTGGGATTCAGCATTATTGGGGTATTCAGATTTCAGACTCAACTGATAGTGATCATCAACAAAGTACATGTTTCGGATGTATAATGAGTATAACTTCTATCACAAGAAATTGTAAATCACACAATCACAAGCCAATGATTTCCCGACAGGTACACAAGTGCTTTTTGCAACGTACCCATGTGCTTTTGCTTTTAGGTGTACGTGCCGAGAACTCATTGGCTGTGATTTGCAATGTATAATGACCCAGAAATCATACTGATGGAGACATCTTAACCATCCAATCAATTATTAAGACCTTATTAATTCATAGTAGAAAAATAAACAAAAATAGGAGTCCAAGTGTTGAACGGTTAAGATCAAGTGATCAGTATGATTTATTTCAACTATGGTCCCATGCTGACAGGCAACTACCTTTGGTCATCTCAAATTGACGAGTCAATAATGAGCCCATCCATGTGGCTTCCATACTCTGCATAGCATTGTATATTTTCTCCAGTAAACTGTCCAACTTCTACCAATTTATATCTATATATCTATACTAGGAGAGAAGTGGGCATCATCCTTCTCTCTCCTCCACATCATAATGACGTGGTGCTCTCCTCATGCAGAGTGCCATGTCATCAATTGATATTTTTCTAAGTGCCACATCATCAATTGATATATCTTCTCACCATTATAATTTTCACACATGTTTTATATTAATAAATTCAACTCTCATTAATTAATTAATTAATTTCTAAAAAATATCTCCTTCTTTCTAAAACGTCTCTCCTTTGAAATGTCTTTCTCCTTCTTCCTAAAACGTTTTATCTTTTCATTCCAATCACATCCATTTCATATTCAACTCTCATTAATTAATTACGTCTCTCATTTGAAACGTCTTTCTCCTTCTTCCTAAAACGTTTCCTCTTTCCATAATTCTCACACATGTTTTATATTAATAAATTCAACTCTCATTAATTAATTAATTAATTTCTAAAAAAATATCTCCCTCTTTCTAAAACTTATCTCTTTTGAAATGTCTTTCTCCTTCCTAAAACGTTTCCTCTTTCCATTCCAATCATATCCGTTTCATATTTAACTCTCATTAATTAATTAATTAATTTTCAAAAAATGTTTCATTCTTTCTAAAATGTCTCATTCTTTCTCTCTTTCTAACACTTATTTCTCTATTTAAACTCATTTGTTCCGTGAGTTGGAAAAGTGGGTGATAGTTGTGGAGTACAGGATATCTAGACCCACAATACCTACAACATTGTATAATTTCTTTCAGCATTGACATTTTCGCTTATAGGGTAGTCTTGCTTGAGGTGTTATCCGGGCAAATACCCATAACTATGGCCGATCAAAGAGAAGGGAGAAGGTAATGTTCATTTCTCGGATAAGATCAGGTATATATTATGATCTCGTGATACAGAATAACTAAAGGAATTGATGGATCATGGCACTGGGATCGGAAATATATTAGGGTGCCACATAGGCGGTGGTGGTAGATTGAGTTAAAGACTTGGACGGGACGAGATACCAAAAACATGCTACCCATTTGGAAAGATTTATTTTTCTTTTTTATTTTTATATTTTATATTTTCTCCAACAGTGAATGAGATGGACATGTACATTACAACAATTTAGTTTCACTAACCTGATGAATGTATGTGTCACTACCCATTGTCAAACTACAACACACATAAGCCTCATCCGTGATTCTTAATCATTGGATTTTAATAATTTTTCTATCATGTGCTTGAGTGGCTTGAATCCAGTACTTTTTAATCTATCGAATTTTTCATGAAATCTTTCATGAGAAAAATGCATAAATCCAACGACTATGAAAATAAAAATAAAAATAGGTTTTAATAGATTTCAACCAAATCGAAATGTCACAATATGATTTTAATATTTTACCATTGGCATTTTAAATTTGTTATAAGAATCTTTCTCCATACATCACATATAGATGAACAAGACAAAATTTTGAAATAAATTGCCTAAAAAAATAAATTGTCCATACATAGATTAAGTGAGCCTTTATGTAGATGCCACATCATCTCATCTATTACTCCACGTTTCATCTCCTCTTCACAATACAATTTTCTCTGCATTTATTTTTAATTTTTGGATGAAAATAATTTTTTTTATTTATAAATTAATATGAAAAGTAAATGTCGTATTTATTCGGATGGCTTTTGGTCTTCCGTTCGTTTCATATCTCTCTATAATCTATTATCTTTCCGTCTTCTTCTCATCCAAATTTATCTCTTTATTAGATTTAAATATTTTATTCTCCCACGTTTCCTTCCCACTATAAAATTTTTTATTTTTCCTAAATTCTTATTTACATTATATGTGTTTATAATTTCTCTTCCTTATACGTTACATAACATAAAAGGAACGTTTCTAAATTTCATCTTCATCTTAACATTTAAATCTCTTATACACATAATAGGACATTATTTATTTGTGCCCGTGCTAAAGCACGGGCTTTGATTACTAGTACATATATTATAGCAGAGAAGCGAGCAGTGTCGTTATCTCTCCTCCACATCAAGTTGACATGGCACTCTCCTCATGCAGAGTGCCATGTCAACAACCTAAAATTCTCTTGCCTCTCTCATCCACTTGACTCTACTCTATCTTTTTTGTCTTTTCCAAAAACACCCCTTGACACTTTAAGTAATGCACCTCAAACATTAAGAACTTTTTAGATTTTCTAACCAACTCAATTTATTATTCTTTAAAATCTCAATTATTTATTCCTTAATTCTCTCTTTTATTCTTAAATTATTTATTCCTTTGTTCTTAAATTCGTCTTTCTCAAAGTCTCTTAACACCCTTTTATTTTCCAAAACATAATATTCACAACCTTCTATTTATGTTTCAATCAAAATGTTTATCCCATTACCACCGCCTTCCATTATGGACTTCTAATGGCTTTCCATCTCCTTTTTTTAATTTTCACAACATTCTATTTTTATTTCAATTAAAACGTTTTTCTCATTAACATCACTTCCATTATTGACATCTAATATCTCTCCATATTTCGTTAATAAGTAAATATCCATTTAATTAGCCATTAATTCGATAATATATAAATATTAGGGTTTAGGCAAGGTTCTCACATTTCCTCTCACCGACTGAGCTTCTTCGAATGACGAACACAAAAGTAAGAGAAAAGTCAATATGGTTCGATATCTTTACAATCTCTTCTAAAACTTTTTTATCCTTCAATGAGTCGTCTCTGTTAAATACTTGATTCGGGCCTTTAAAAGAATTGTTATTCAATTATTTACATTCATGTTTATATTTAGACTCTAGAATAATTGTTTGTTTATTTATAGGGCTAGGATTGTATAAATCTTTGAAGGTAAAAACAAAGATTATGAAGTTTTTTTTATTTTCTTCCATTGTTAGCCTTTTTTATTATGTTTTACAGGTTAAGGGGATGTTGTTGAAGATAACGAAGAGAAGATTGTGAATAAAAATAATATGAAGATGGGGAGAACTGATGAAATGGTCGTCACTATTATGGACATAGTGGATGTGCTGTTGTGCGATGCTTGAACGTAAAAATGAAGATTATAAAACTTATTTTTTATTTTCTTTTGGTGTTAACAATTTTTTTCATTTTCTTATCATGTTTAGAAATGATGAAGGGAAATGGAATAGTTAAACAAATTTTCTGTATTATTTCCTACTACAATTAGATGTGGATATAAAAATTAATTGTTGTTAGTTTGTATTTTCTATTTCCACCCGTGCTTTAGCACGGGCTTTCATTACTAGTAAACAGAAAAACCAAACAAATCAAAGCAATTAAAGCACCGAATTTCCAGATGCACACGAAACGCATTTCAGATTATACGATTGGAACCGGAGGGAAAAGATTTTGCTCACAACGCGCTTATGCTTCCTCATCACCACCAGATGATTGTCACGTGACTCATGTCGTGATGGCCTCCACCTGACAGGCTGCCTGGTGGTGGGACCCACAACTGATCATTAATGTGAATTGAATCTCTAATCTATATAACAAAACAGGGAAGTTGTCTCCCCACTTATACCCACTCTTATCTATTTAGACAAAGAAGGGCTGAGATCTTATCCCCCAAATCAATGGTGGATCTCAGCCATTCACACCCAATTTTAACAAACGCTTTGTTGGAGAGTGCCGTAGGCACTGGCAACCACTTTCTATATAACAAGTGACATTGGTTGTCTTATACCCCTCTTATCTTATATGGCTTCAATAATGAGTAACTGAGATCCACTATGCTTCATATCGATGGCTGAGATTAACTCCCACCCAATTTTGACAAACACTTTGTCGGAAAGTACCGCGGGCACGGGCCACCCACGCATATAACAAGACAACGCAGTTGTATTCTCTTATTTTATCCATCCATTTAATGTGGACGGTTAGATAAAGAGTGGTTGAGATCAAATCCATCGATCTAATGTGGACGGTTAGATTTCAGCCACTCAATCCGCCTCATTTGACCTCAATTTATTCAAAATTTAAATTTCAACACCGTTATTTTTTGTTATTTCTATTATTTTCCCATTTCTCCCTATGTGCATTACAATCCGTTATAACAGCCGTTATAATGGAAAAAACAGTAACGCCCTAGTCCCTTATACCGTTTGAGTGCCGAAAGCACCCAATTTTTGCAAACGTTTCTGTCGGAGAGTGCCGTGGGCATGGGCCATTTACTATTCTATATAACAACACACATTGGTTGTCTCCCTACTTATACCTCCTCTTCTAAGCATCACTAAAGAAAGGCCGAGATCTAATCCTCCCCCAAATAGACGGTGGATCTCCGCCGCTCACCTGATTTAGGAAAATTCTTTGTCGAGGAGTGCCGATGGCACAGGGCACCCACTAGTGTACAACATTTCACACTGGTTCAGTCGACATCATACCAAACACATGCCCCACAAACTCATTGATCTGAACCGTTCAATCCATGTCACCGCTATCTACACGAGCATCAACAAAAGTAAGCTGACACACTTGTAACTAACCAACATTACAAAATCTTTTCCTCACCATTTAACTAGTTAGTCCCACTTTTAGGGACCTTTTCCCAAACCAAGAGGTGGATCACAATCAATAAGTTGGTGGTACAGATCAAGGTTTAAAAGGCGCCGTTATAACGGTATAACGGACTGGGGCCATTACCGTTATAACGAATTGTAGCGTTCAGGGGGAAAAAATTGAAAATAATGGGAAAATAACAGAAAATAACAGAAATAGGAAATAACGGACATAACAGAACATAACGGAAAAAATGGGAAAAATGGCATAGATTCAAAATTTGAAATTTGAATTTCAAATTTCAAAAACAAAAATAAAGGACGTAACGGCCATTTTTTTTCAAAAAATTTCCCAGAATATAACAGTCATCATTTTCATTATAATGGAAAATAACGGCCGTTATTTTTAAAGCGTTTTAACAATACATAACGTAATGGGGGAGGTCCAAATCTGTTATAACAGCCATTATTGTCGTTATAACCGCGGTTGTTGAAACCATGGTATAAGGTGCACTGGAAATGATGGAGCTGAGTTCCATCATATATTTTCCTTTTTTTGGAATAATCAAAAGGGTTTCTACTTAGAATCCAACCAAGCTTTGACCATATTAATCAGAATCCAAGATTTTCAACAAATACTAACATATATTCCAACGTTTCCCTAATGTCTCTTCTGAACTCTTGACCAATAAGAGCTGGCATTGACTACACAATAGACTAGTTGTGAAGTAGAATTATCCATGATCTTGACCATTCAATCAGTGGGCCACCACTCCAATGAATCATAACCAAGTTTTACCTGTTGATTCGATTGTTAAGATGATCAAACGGTCTCTATTAATACTATGTACGCAACATGTCCCATATTGGTGGGTCAGCACCTCCTTATTCTTTCAAATATCTATCGAAGAAAGACAAAAAATCATCCACATAGAATAATATGTGGGTGTGGAAGGAGATTACAAACTTAAATTAATCTCTTTGGTGCTTAATTTAATCTCTCTTGACTCTTAAAATGGCTCATCCTTCTACAAAACTTAAATTTAATCCGTAACTTTCGCATTCAAGTCCGGCCTGATTTTCAAACTCGGGCCTGACTAATTACAGTCTTCCACCTTGACGATGGATTCGACCAATTCAATATAATATGTACTCATAAATTTTTCAAACTCCATATCTAAGCCACAAATTTGGAGTATATTCTACTTCCATGCAATGTACAAGGTTCAAGTTCAACCATAGTTAAGCAAATCCCCGTTTAAAATACGTCATTTTGAAGAAAAAAAAAACCTCGTTTTCTAAAGAAGAAAAAAAAACATTTAAGACCGTTGTATTTTCAAAAATCACAAAAAAAAATTTATTTTAAAAATATAAATCTGAGACCACCCCATACTTCTAGAATTTTCAAAAAAAATAAAAAATCTCGACTTACACTTACTCTTGTTTTTGAAAATTAAAGAATATTTTTTATTTATATCAAAAGATTCTTACGCTTTTGGAAACTTTAATAAACGAGAAATATGAAGTATATTTTAGAAATTAACTATGAGTATTGCTTATATTAATAGACTTAAGGGAAGCATCATATAGTTTCGGTACTATTATATATATATATATATATATATATATATATATATATAGATAGATAGAGAGAGAGAGAGAGAGAGAGAGAGAGAGAGAGAGAGAGAGAGAGAGAGCAATGAAACATTGAAATGGGGCCCCATGGAGATGAGTTAAGGGTTGATTTTTGGGGAGGATGATCACTTCCCTCTCACAATAAATCATGAGCACTTCTGAAATTTCTAACCCTATCTAATATGGAGTAAAACTTAATGGTCAAAAATAACGGTTCAAAATTTTTCTATTGGTAATCCTCTTCACATATAAGGTTAGAAATATCAAAATGGGTGTTGCTTTTTTGTGATGTTGATATCTATGCTGAGAAGAATACCCTCACCAAAAATCAGCCCTTAACTCATTTTCATGTCAGCCTACGGTTGTGTCATTTTAAGGTGTCACTTACACCATGTTCAACTCTCCACAACAAGAGGTGTCAAGGTTTAAGATAACCTTGTAGCACATCTTACCAAAGAGAAGACAAAGAAACATAAACAGAGGTTATTATTAACTAAAAAGTTGTTTATCACCAAAGCATAACCAATATTAATCACTGAAGTGAACAAAAAACTAGATGTAGCTAACAAGACTACAAAGCAACCAAAAATCTCCTGAAAACCAATTCAATTGCATAGAACTGTAAAAGAAATTACAATTAACCATTTCCTATGTTGAAAACAACCGGTTTTAGAGAAAACAATACCAAGAGAATTATATAGAAGCGAAGAGAAGAGATGTAAGGAATTGGAACAAATAAAGAAATAGAAGAACGAAATTATAAAAATCAGATCAAACTTATCGTTGATAAAGGCTTGTGTAACTACAAAGTCCTGAAGACAAAATTCAATGTTGATTGGTGCTAACAGTTCTACAGGCGTCTATCTCCTAGGAATCAACAATCTTTCACACAGAGAAGGCAACACTCCAAATCTATGTTTCTAGCGAACTTTTGACAATATAAACACTCTCTCAAATACAAACAAAAAAAATAAGGAAGAAAAATGGAGAAAAGTTGTGCTCGAAATGCTTGTCTTTTATGTACAAATTTGAAATTTCAATTGCTTTTATATGTTCTAGACAAAGCTATCTCTTTTATAAACCAAATGGTGTCTATTCTCAAGAAACACAAATTGATCTTGCATTCTAGATCAATTCCAAGCAGATTTGAGTCTATTCCCAACGGTTCTGTAGAGGAATCGTTAGATATGTACAATCTTATGGTCTAGACTGATTTCACAATAAGATGCATCCATTGCATCATAGTAACCGCTAATCAAACCTTTGCAAAGGCATCTGGTCATTTCCGTTCGGAAAACCATGGAAATGGTAGTGGGTTTCTTGTAAGATAGTATCTATAGATGAGTTAATGGTTGATTTTTGGGGAGGATGACCTCTTCGCTTTTGTGACACTCAGATAGTTGGTAATTTCCTATCACTAAAGTATTGCAAGATTAATATCATAGTTTTCTGCTAGGAGTATTTCTTTTCATTTCATATAATCATTGGCAGTTAAGCCTAAATAGTTAGGGGGCGTTTGGGAACGAGAAGTAAAAGCACTTCTACTTGCAGTAGAAGTTACAAGTTGGTTTTTTACCTCTGAAAAAGTCATAAATTAAAAAGTCGGGAGACGTTCTAATTTTTGAGAAGTAACTTCTCTTAGAAGTTAAAAGCTAAAAATTTTAACTTTAGTTTTAAGTTCATTTTTAACTTTTCAAAAGTTAAAATATGAAACAAATCCAAACTAACTTTTTAACTTTTTAACTTATAAAAGTCAATAAGTTACTTATTTTTGTGTTGCCAAACGCCCCCTTATTCATTCGCTCTTTAAGTGATAATATAGCAAAAAGTTTAGGTTTCCTAGATCTACAATCAGACAAAACCAAGGTGCTCAGAGGCTGAAACAAGATAAAATTCTTATTTCTTAAAATCCATGACACATACAAATGCGAGCATCCTATCCAATATATTGATACCATACTTTAATTTTTTTTAGTTATTTTAACCTAACTATATTTTTTTCTAGTATCTTATTGTGCAATTTTGTATGATCTTGTACCTAATCCGAGCTTAATTTACAAAACCCCTATCCATGGGCCCAAAAAGATAGACAACTCCTACCATATTATTAAATACTTGGATATGTCCTATCACTAGGACTGCAGGGTTTACTGTAATATTTTTTTTTTGTGTGTAATCTAGGACTACAGGGTTAATATTAGGGCTGGCAATGGATTGGATCGACTCGGAGATCCAATTTGATCCCAAATAACCGGGTCCGGAACCTTATTTTTCGTTATCGAATTGGTACCAGATCACAGATTATCGATCCGATCTCTCTTATTGGATCGAGCTTGTTCCGATCCGATATAATACTATATATATAATATGTATTATACTAGTGGGTGCCCCGTGCCATTCGACAAAGAATTTGCCAAAATCAGGTGAGTGGCGGAGATCCACTGTCCATTTTGGGGAGGATTAGATGAGGTATAAGTAGGGAGACAACCAATGTGTTTTGTTATATAGAATAGTAAATGGCACATGCCCACGGCACTCTTCAACAAAAGCGTTGCAAAAATTGGGTGCCTTCGGCACTCAAACGGTAAAACGGACTGGGGCGTTACCATTTTTTCCATTATAACGGATTGTAACGCACAGAGGGAGAAATGAGAAAATAACATAAACAACAAAAAATAACGATGTTGAAATTTAAATTTTGAATAAATCGAGGTCAAATGAGGTGGATTGAGTGGCTGAAATCTAACTGTCCACATTAGATCGATGGATTTGATCTCAACCACTCTTTATCTAACCGTCCACATTATATGGATGGATAAGATAAGAGAATACAACTGAGTTGTCTTGATATATGCGTGGGTGGCCCGTGCCCGCAGCACTATTCGTCAAAGTGTTTGTCAAAATCAGGTGGGAGTTAATCGCAGCCATGGATGTGAAGCATAATGGATCTCAGCCACTCATTAGTGAAGCCATATAAGATAAGAGGGGTATAAGAAAACCATTAAATTTCCGTTAAATTGTATTTTTTTTTTTTTCAATTTTCATATTTCAAATTTTAAATTCTGAATTTCAGCACCACTTTTTTCCGTTAAATCATTAAAATCCGTTAAAATCTATTTTTTCTATTTTTGCCCCTAGCGTTTCAATCCGTTTTAACGGTAACACCCCTCTCGAGGCATAAAAAGTGGGGCTCCTGAGCCTGACCCTTGGGATATAAGTAAATCCAACCCATTTCATTCTTTATATGTAAGTAAATAGTAGGTGACCCGTGCCCACGGCACTCATTGACAAAGCAGTTGTCAAAATTGGATGTGAGTGGCTGAGATCCGCCGTCCATTTGGTATGATAAGATCTCGGCCATCCTTTATGAAGTCGGATAAGAGGGGGAGACAACCGCCCTATTTTGTTATATAAACTAGTGGGTGCCCCGTGCCATCGCCACTCCTGAACAAAGAATTTGCCAAAATCAAGTGAGTGGCAGAGATCCACCGTCCATTTGGGGGAGGATTAGATCTTGGCCCTTCTTTGTTGATGCTATAAGAGGAGGTATAAGTAGGGAGACAACCAATCTGTTTTGTTATATAGAATAGTAAATGGCACATGCCCACGACACTCGATCTCCGACAAAAGCGTTTGCAAAAATTGGGTGCCTTCGGCACTCAAACGGTATAACGGACTGGGGCGTTACCGTTTTTTCCATTATAACGGATTGTAACGCACAGAGGGAGAAATGGGAAAATAACTAAAAATAACAGTGTTGAAATTTAAATTTTGAATAAATTGAGGTCAAATGAGGCAGATTGAGTGGCTGAAATCTAACCGTCCACATTAGATCGATGGATTTGATCTCAAACAATCTTTATCTAACCGTCCACATTAGATGGATGGATAAGATAAGAGAATACAATTGAGTTGTCTTGTTATTTGCGTGGGTGGCCCCTGCCCGCGGCACTTTTCGACAAAGTGTTTGTCAAAATCGTGTGAGATTTAATCTCAGCCACTTATTATTGAAGCCATATAAGATAAGAGGGGTATAAGAAAATCACAGTCATCATTTGTTATATAGACAGTGGGTGGCCAGTGCCCACGGCACTCTTCAACAAAGCGTTTGTCAAAATTGGGTGTGAATGGCTGAGATCCACCATCTATTTGGGGGATAAGATCTCAGCCCTTCTTTGTCTAAATAGATAAGAGGGGGTATAAGTTGGGAGACAACTTCCCTGTTTTGTTATATAGATAGACATAGATATATCTTTAATTGCCTAAAAGTATTTAAATATATATTATTAAATCTATGCCTAAAGGTATTATATACTATATACATATCAGTCCGATCGAATTGGACCTGGAACCGTTCTAATCAATCGGACCAGTTCCGGAACTGGATTTTATTGATCCGACCATGTCCGAAGCAATTGGATCCCTTATCGGATTGGTACCAAATCAGTACCAATCCTACTGATATGACATTGACACTGAAAATGGGATTCAACTCTTCAATTTCTTAAAATCTAGGACATGAATACAGATATGTATCGAATCCAATATATTGATACCACACTTTGATTTATTTTAGTTTTTTACGAATTTGGTTTTTTGGTTTTTGTATTTTTACGTCACACCAAGTAATGAAAAGGCCTGCTTGCCAAAGAGGATGACACTGTAAAACCTAAAATTTCTTCTGATGATTACGAAAATGATAAGAAGCCTCTAACAAGATTGGGATGACCCGACTTGAGTGGCACCTTCTCAACTAGGGAAGAACCTTCTCGACAAGAGAATCTGTGACACCATTCACCCTTTCTCTCTTTTTCTTTGGGCAGACAAATGGGGTGGTTAGTGCATTATGCAAGGCAGATACTTCTTCAAATGGAGGATTTGCCAACTCGATGGATGATGGATGGGAATTAGTAAGAGTTCCATATAACTGAATTAGTCAAATTCCCTTCTACAAATGCCTGCCGACCTGTGTTTCGTTGACACGGACATGTGTCGGAGTCCGTCGGACTCGGCAAACCGCAAAAAATAAGATTCGGAGACTCGGCTAAATATTTAATTATTAAGTAATTTTTATTTAATAAAGATGAGTCCGTGGCAAAAAATTGAAATTTTCTAGGTAGTTTTTGGTAGGATTTTTACCAAATCTCAGAAGCAAAACCCTATTCTCTCTCCCACAGAGTTCAAACCCCAAATTTCCCTATATTGTATATTTATTTTCTTAAAAATATTTCAGTATAAAAAAAATCTCAGGCGAGTCGGTGTCTGAATCCATGTTCACATGTACAGACACACGACTAGCCTGCTGGTTTGAAGAGTCCATGCAACACAGCTGCCAACCATTAAATCAAGATAGGAATTGCAAGGAGAGAACATGCACCTCTGCGTCATTAAAGTTCGTGGTTCCAAATGGCCAAAAAATCCACTCTTTGAAAAAACCCAAATGATGTCAGAGAAGACCAACTCTGGCTGACCTAAGGTTGCAAGAGAACTGAAGCTACACAGACTATTTAAAGCCCAGGATGATGGGCCATATTTGGTTGGAAAAATCAAATTGCAAGATAAGTCAGGTTTGTGAGTGTAATACAAATGATTTGGAGCATAATAATATTTATAGATAAAAAGACATTAATGCTCTTTGCCACAGCATAGCACAGATGAAATACAAATGGTAAAACAGTAATTATAAATCATCTCTTAACAAAGCACATAAATCAAAGTCAAGCTTAAGTGCGTTGGTTGGAGGGCAGTTGACAATGGTCTTATTATCCACACGATCCTTGGTCCAAATTTAATCTGTCTCAGTTGAATCAGATAAATGGAATTTTGGGGAGAAATCACATATTACACTTGCAGATTTATTTTTTATCGTGATAACGTCAATAAATAGTAAATGATATCCATTAAAGAATTACGATGGATGATTAAGTCACTTGAAGCCACACAAAATACCAAGATCACCACCTGTAAGGACTAAGGAATAGATTAACCAACATGGCAAAAGCTGGTGTACTGATGCATGCCTGCCTTGCTTAGTTCTCACATGGAACAAATCACACAAAGTCCATAGTCATAATGAGACTAACTCCAAACCCAACATCTTCCATTGGCTCCTCAACCATTGTGCTCGACCTAGAAACTACAATTTTTTTTATTTTTTATTTTTTTGCAAATAAGATTCCTCAACTTTGAGAGAATGATGATATACCCCATGATTATTGCAAATGGGTTCAAGAAAAGTATTTTGGTGCATGCATTAACCTGGCTAACAGAACTTTATAAAGCTGTAACATTTGCTAAGGTAAATAAGCTTAACCATCAAATGTTGAAATCCTCCAGCATTCTCCAATTTCCCAATTTCTTTTACCAAATATAGTGCATACTTTGAGATATTATGTCCTTGATTTTGCAACTTCATTCCCTAAAAAACCTTTAGGGTACCAAAAGCTCTAATACCAAAATAGAATTGTGGTTATTCACTTCTTAGTGAAGACATACTGTCAATGAAAATTCATTGAAATCCATAAAAATCTCTCAACCAAGCACGACATATCTGTTGAGATTGTAAGTTCTTTTCTTTTACGAACTTACCTTTCCTTCTATGATACACAAATACCTGTATATGACCAAAGTACCAATATCAATAGGATACAACATGGATTCAGCTATGGATATGGCCGAGAAGTAGGATACTTCAGGTATTTATTTATAACAAATAGATAACAAAGCCAGGAAAATAATATATTAATATATAATAAAATATTTTATAGCACTGATTTTTTTTTTTTGATAAGTATATACTTTATTAAAGAGGGGAAAGGAGATACAGGGAGGCCTAAGAGGTCGAGGGGACCACCTTTAAGGCAAAACGAAAGCAAAACAAAGGGAAAAGCACTAGTCTATATCTCTTCGGCATATCAAATCCCAACGGACAACAAAGTCCTCGAAGAATAAACCTCGACATTCTCGAAACGATTTGGACCAGAAGTACAGAAGGCCCTTAATGCTAAGGATAATGTTCTCCTCTGAGACCTCTCTTCCTTCGAATACTCTAAGGTTGCGTTCCTTCCACAGCCCCCAACAGATCGCAAAAGGAAGCATGCGCCAAATAATGCGACCTCTAGAGGAAAAATTAGGAGTAGACCAGCTAGAGGTGAGTTGCATCAATGAAAGGGGGAAAACCCAGGCAATACCAAACTCTGCCAAAAAAGTCGTCCATATGGCTCTTGCCACATCACAGTGGAGAAAAAGGTGGCCAACCGATTCGCCGCTGTGCTTGCACATAGTGCAGAAGCTCACAATGATGACCTTGCGGGCAATCAAGTGATCCACAGTAAGAATTTTATCGAGAGCAGTCGTCCAGTAAAAGAAGGCCACCTTGGAGCCCCAGACAAAAGGGGCCGGGAAACTATCTTCATGGTTAGGGCGTAGGGTCTTGTACAAAGAGCTGACTGAAAATCTGCCTTCTTTGGACCACCTCCAAAGTCATCTATCCAGCTCGGACGAAGATAGGCGAAACTCTTGAATCCTCATCAGTAGTCTGGATATAGAGTCGATTTCCCAGTCATTTAAGCATCTTCTGAGGCCAATATCCCAAGCTGAATTCTCTCCTTCCTGGGCCCAACATTGTGATACAGAGCAATTTTTCTTATCTGATATGGAATAAAGCTCCGGGAATTCATCCTTAAGGGGAAAGGCCCCGCACCAGCTATCTTCCCAAAATCTAACTCGATCTCTGGTTCCTACCTTGTAGGATACTCCTTCTAGGAACTTCTCATGCAGTTTCATAATACCTTTCCAAACACTGCACCCGTAAGGAGAAATAACAACCCGACTATCCCAACCAAAATCATGTACCCCATATTTACCTGCCATAGCCCTCCTCCATAAGCTAATCTCCTCCCCAAACCTCCATAACCATTTTCCCAGTAACGCGGCATTCATGATCGAAAGACTTCTAATGCCTAATCCGCCATTCTCCTTAGGTATGCAAATTGATTTCCACCGAACCAAATGGTACTTTCCGGCCCCGTCTCTTTCATGCCAAAGGAAATCCCTCATGATCTTCTCCAGAGCTTTCGCAATACCTTTAGGAATGGTGAAGAGATAACATATATGGGCAAGCTGGATAAGCAATGTTTTAAAAACACCAATTTACCCCCTTTAGAAAGATACTTAGTCTTCCACAAAGCCAATTTACTCCCAAATCTTTCCTTGACTGGGTCCCAAATGGCTTTAGATCTGTAATTCGCCCCCAAAGGAAGACCAAGATAGGAGGTAGCCAGAAAATCCTCGCTGCATCCCAAAATGGTCGCCAACTCTCCCATGTTGTTGACCTCTCCCACCCCGTAAATCGTGCTCTTGTTCAAATTGACCCTTAGGCCCGTGACTGCCTCAAACCAGATGAGAAGCCCCCTCAGGAACTGGACCTGTATAGTAGAATCTCCAACGAAAACTAAGGTGTCATCTGCGTATTGAAGGTGGGATATTGCCTCAGTACCTGTGCCAATCGCGAATCCTTCAAGCTTGCCAATCTGAACCGCTCTGGTGATCATTCTACCCAATGCCTCTGCAATAACTATGAATAGATACGGAGACAACGGATCTCCTTGCCTTAATCCCCTGGAGCTGCGAAAGTAACCAGCAGGAGACCCATTGACTAAGACCGAATAAGAAACCGTAGAGATGCATTTTTCTATCCATTTTCTCCATCCTAATCCAAATCCCATCCTTTCTAACATGTAGTCGACACAACTCCAGCTGACATGATCGTGCCTTCTCCATGTCGATTTTACAAACGATCCCCGGGATTCCTGCCTTACTGCGAGAGTCGATGCACTCATTCGCCATAAGGACACCGTCTAGGATTTGTCTGCCTTTCACAAAGGCCCCTTGGGACTGCGATATTACCGAAGTGAGGACCTTTCTGAATCTGGAGGCCATCGTCTTAGCTAGGATCTTATACACACTCCCAACTAGACTGATAGGTCTGTAACCAGAAATATCATCCACCCCCTGTCTCTTTGGTATAAGCACTATAAAAGTGCTATTTGAAGTAAAGTCCAAATATCCTTCCTCATGGAATTCATGAATAGTCTTCATAAAGTCCTCCCCCACCACATCCCAACATTCTTTGAAAAAAGCCATAGTAAAACCATCCAGGCCCGGTGCCTTATCTCCTGCAAGCTCAGCTATAGACGTGCGTATCTCCTCTTCCGAGAAAGGTCTTTCCATCCAATCTCTTTCTTGAGGGCTGATTTTGTCAAAAGAAAGGCCGTCCAGCATGGGTCTAAACGAAGCTATTTCAGAATATAAACCGGAGTAGTACTCTACCACTCCCTTCCTAATACTCTCCTCATCCTCCAACACTGAGCCTTTGATATTAATGCGGGCTAGATGGTCATTTCTCCGATGAACATTTGCCATCTTGTGGAAAAACTTTGTATTGTTGTCTCCCTCCTTGAGCCACCGGATTCTGGATTTTTGTTTCCAACTGATTTCCTCCAACATACTCAAATGTTGATAATCAGCTTTGATATTGTTACGCCTACTGCGAGCTTCTAACGATAAAGGGTGATCCTCTTCCTCCCTATCAATACATGATATCTCCTCAAGGATGGCTGTTTTTTTCTGGTCTACCCCGCCGAAATCCTCCTTATTCCATTGTTTTAGGTGTATTTTGAGAGCTTTGAGTTTCCTCCTAAAGACCTCCCCTGCCTTGCCCGTTATACTGAAGCTTTGCCACCATTCTGCCACCTTGTTCTTGAAATTTGGGATCTTCAACCACATTCTCGTATCGGAAAGGAAATGGGCGATGTCTAATCCCTCTACATTCCAACAGAAGCGGCGTATGGTCTGAGGCTGGTCTCGGAATTGCCACTTGGGTAACCCCTGGATACTGGTCCTCCCAACTAGTAGAAACTAGAAATCTGTCTATTCTACTAAGAGTGGGGTTGTCCTGATTGTTAGACCAAGTGAACTTCCCTCCTCCCATCGGCAGATCCAACAAACAATTCCGGTTGATGAAGTCTCCAAACTCCCTCATGTTGTTGATGGTCCTTCTTCCTTTATTCTTCTCGTACCAATGCCGAATGATATTAAAATCCCCCCCTAAGCACCATGGAATATCACTGAAACCAGCCACATCATCGAGCTCCTCCAAAAAGTGCGTCCTGAAGCTTCTATCAGTAGGTCCATAAACCCCAGTCAGCATCCAAATGAACTGTTCGCCCACCCAATTGCAAACCACTGTCACCGAATAAGCACCAACCAGCATGTCTCTTACCTCCAACCTGTTCTTATCCCATAAGATCACTATTCCGCCTAAAGTCCCTATAGCCGGCAGATCGTGCCACCCCACTTCTCTGAAGCCACAAATCTCTTTAATGATTGTTATTTCCATCTTTTCTAATTTCGTTTCCTGGAGCATTATCACCTTTGCCCCCCATCTACGAATTGTATTCTTAACCACAGCCCTTTTTTCTTTACTTCCCAAGCCTCTAACATTCCAAGACAAAATTTTTGTCGCCATTAATCAACAATACGATTTCCTCCCCTTCCTACGTTCTCCTTTATCTATTGATAGGCCAAGATTGAACTCGCATTTCAACCTGTGAAGTTCGCGAGTTACTCTGGTGGTTTTCCCCCTCGAAATAGGGCTTGGGGTTCGTCTCTCGGTATTAATCTCTTTTAACTGTTGATTGTCCTCTGTTTCCCCAATGCTCAGTCTTGTTCTGCCCCTTAGAGGTGTATGTTCCTGAGAAACCGGTACGCCATCTGACTGGTGCGTGAAATCTGCTCTGATGTTGGCCTCTTCTACTACTTCAACGAAATTGGAATTGTTTGAGCGAACTTCAGCCGAGAGTATAATCGACTTCAGAATTCGTAATACCTCGTCCTCTTGTCCTCGGCAAGATATTCCCAGCATATTTCCTATCTCCATAATACTCTGTATTAACCAGTCAACTGTATGAGCTTCCGGTACCCTGATTAGTTCTCTAGCAGAGTTTGAGTGAACTAGTTGTAAAGCCTTTTCTGTAGTGCCCCCCTCTGTACCCACGTATGCCGGCGAGGATCTGACATGTTCCTTTTCTTCTGTCCTAGAAAGAGCTTTAGACTCCGGGCTCCCGACTCTGACAAATCTCCTCCCTGCAAGAAGATCTCCTTCCCCCTGAGAGGAGCCAGGGGTGCCGGAGATCCCAACAACCGGCGGAACCGGCGAAGAAATGACAAACAAAGAGGGAAAAATAATAGTAGGGTCGGTCCTCATACCTGTACTCGGGCCACCTATCTCAAATGCTCGCGAGTCCAGGGAATAATTGGGGTTCTGTGCAGCAACTATTCCTTTTTCAAGAGCATATGAAACAGCAGAACTGTTTAAAGGATGTGGGCCTAATAGGCCTTGACCCATGAATCTAGGAATGACAAAGGCCTCTCGAGTTCGAAGCCCATTACTGCGGCCCATACTCCTAGGTCTGGATTCACGGCCCAATCCTCTGAGTAAGGTATGTCCCAACTTATTCCATGTCCCTATGTGATTTGGATCTGGAAAAGCTCCAATACCATCCGTATTCTGGGTTGGAGAGATGAGAATTGGTTCTTCGATCGTATTTCGCTCCGGACTCATAGGCAGCGGTTTCAAAATTGAAACAGTATCCTGAAGGAGCGGTCGAATCAATCCACGTGTCATCCGATCATCGGTCTCCTCATGACCATTGTTAACTTGTTCCTCACGGTTTAGGATATGGAAAACTCCCTCTTCACCCCTCCTATTAGCTGTGGCTGAGCTGCCACATAATCCCCCCCCCCATCATGACTAGAAGCAATGACGTGCCAGTCCAAGGACTGTTTAGTCGACACACGTCTGCTAGGCCTGTTCACCTCCCGCCAGCCTATAGTATCCGTACCTTCGTTCTCAACAGTGTTTTGAGAACTTGATCCGCCATTAACGACCATTAGCTACAGTGATTCAGCCTCTATTTCCTGCGATTCTGACTCGAGAACAATGGAAACTGATGCAGGAACCATGGATGCTAAGGATGCTGATGACGACTCTGATCTGCAGACAGCTTGGATTGTGTCGACCCCGGACCCATCTTCCTGCTTTTCGATTATGTATCCTTCACCGCTTCCAAGCAGATCATGGAGGAAAAACCTCTGTCCACCACTTCCACATACTTTGGGATACCAGCTTCTCTACCCTTAACCAAAAGTCGGGCCTCCCTATAATCGTCTCCATAAAGCGTTTTCGTATCGATGTCGAGCAATCCTCCACAACATTTTCCAATACGGTCGAAAATGTGCTCGTTCCACAAGTGAAACTGTAATCCCATCACTCTAATCCAAAACGGTGTAGTTGCAGCGTCTACCTTTAAAGCGTTGTAAGCTTGCCACCACCATTGAAAGGATATGAGCGTGTTAGCCACTGTGATAGATGTCATCCCTAGGATCATATGAAGAGTGCTTTGATTTTCCATAACGACAAAACCCTGTTTAGCATCACAGGGTATAAGTCTGAAAGGAGAGGGATTCCCAACCATCTTAGCGATAGTAGCTCCGACTTCAAGCCATGGAGTATCGAAATCCTCCGATGTACAGATGATGGTTCTGCTCCACTACCCAGAAAAGCTGACGCAGGACGGGAGTACCGTTCCGCGATTTGAGAAGGAATTAAGAGTGGATTACGATTCACGGCACTATTCACGTGTCACTATTCACGTGGCACTATTCATAGTTATGATCAATGGTTAGCGTTTCGGGATAAAAGATGTATGGTTAGGTCAAATTTGATCCAAAGAAAAGAAAAAAAAGAAAATAAAGATGGAGAAAGAGAAGATAATAAGAGAGAAGAGATGGAGATAAAAAGATACCTTCGGCTTCGCACCGAATTAGCTTGGCTTCGCACCAAGAGAAGATGGATTCACACCACAAGAGAGATTTCTCAAAGAGATTTCTATTTCTTCATTCATAATTTTTCCTCCTTAAAATCAAAGGGGTACATCACCTTTTATAAGACTCCCTACTTTAACTTTCCTAATTCTAATCTAATTGAAATTAGAAACTCCTAATACAAATCAACTATTGCAATCAATAATAAAATCCTAATTGGAAACAAAATCTCAATTGAAAATCCTAGTTAAATTAAAATAAATCTTCGTAGGGGTCCATTAAAAATAGTAAAATCAAAATTTACTATAAATAGTAAATTCGGGATTTACTATAAATAGTAAAAACGTGAATTACTATAAATAGTAAATAGGATCCACTTGATTGGGCATTGATTCAGTGTAGCGCGGATGATCGTAGTAGAATGCTCCCGCATCAAACCCTCCTGGTTGAAAAGAATTCGACCTCGAATTCAAGTTGAGATATTGCAATAGGCTTTTCCAACGGAAGAGATATTTGGAGTACTTTCTCTTCAGTTTCTTCTTTTACATCTTTGACAGGTGTAAATTTTTTGAAACATGGTCTATTTCCTCAACTCTGACCTTCTTTGATAAGAAATCTTTGCTTGTGTCATCTGCTTTATTTTCAACTGTCGGTTCTAAAACAGCAGAAATATCTAGTTTCGGATCGGGATCTTCTATACTATTTGGGCCATCTTCAGCTGGAGAGTCTGAACCAAGGGAATCATCATCATTTTTATTCTCCATAATAGCAGGCGGATCAATATGCTTATCCTCCGTCTTTTCGTCTGATACAACTACAGGAGCTTCAGGACTTGCTAATTCCTCAGTTTTGGCTTTTTCTTCCTCGTCGATTTTTTCATTTTCCTCGGATGGAAAAACACCATCTTGTTCAATGGATTTTATTTCTTCGTTTACTTTCTTCTCGACTTCCTTTGAGACCTCTTTAGGGGTTTTTTTTGCTGTGAAACCTTCCAATAGCTTGCCGGAAAGAGGTGGAAAAGCCAGTGGTTGTGGTAGTGACTTTCCAAGACGACAATTGCTGATTGGAACTTTGGCAGAGACCCTTGCCTCTAGTTTGCTCTCAATACGACTTATATGGTTGCTTAGTCCGCTCTCAAAACGATTTATCACATCATTTAGTTTAGCTAACGCGGCTACCAAAGACTGCGAACCAATATGAGACATCTTTCCGATCAGGAGTTTCTAACTGGGCTCTGATACCAAATTTGACACAGGACGGGAGTACCGTTCCGCGATTTGAGAAGGAATTAAGAGTGGATTACTATTCAGGACACTATTCACGTGACACTATTCACGTGGCACTATTCATAGTTATGATCAATGGTTAGGGTTTCGGGATAAAAGATGTATGGTTGGGTTTTCTAGGTCAAATTTGACCTAAAGAAAAGAAAATAAAGATGGAGAAAGAGAAGATAATAAGAGAGAACAGATGGAGATAAAAAGATACCTTCGGCTTCGCACCGAATTAGCTTGGCTTCGCACCAAGAGAAGATGGCTTCACACCACAAGAGAGATTTCTCAAAGAGATTTCTATTTCTTCATTCATAATTTTTCCTCCTTAAAATCGAAGGGTACATCACCTTTTATAAGACTCCCTACTTTAACTTTCCTAATTCTAATCTAATTGAAATTAGAAACTCCTAATACAAATCAACTATTGCAATCAATAATAAAATCCTAATCGGAAACAAAATCTCAATTGAAAATCTTAGTTAAATTAAAATAAATCTTCGTGGGGTCCATTAAAAATAGTAAAATCAAAATTTACTATAAATAGTAAATTCGGGATTTACTATAAATAGTAAAAACGTGAATTACTATAAATAGTAAATAGGATCCACTTGATTGGGCATTGATTCAGTGTAGCGCGGATGATCGCAGTAGAATGCTCCCGCATCAAAAGCCTCCCTCTGAACCTTCATATTCAATGGCAATCCTCAACTCTCCTCCCACCGTAAAAACTTGCCCTGAGACTTGCGGAAACTTGGGGGAGGAGACTGCAACCTGCTTTACAGGTATATTCTGATAATGAATCTCCCTTCGAATGGACTTGTGGGTGTGCTTCTCCCTCAGGTATTCTTTGATCATGTCCGCTACCGACTTCCATCCCTTGCACTATATACCCTCTAGTATAAATAGAGATACATTGCGTCAGATGGCCGAGAACTCTGATATGCGCAGGAACCTTCCTTGGGCATTAGATTGTGCATCAGAAATAAAAGTTCTCCCTTGGGTAACAAATTTCCTCCAGAAGATCTTTGTGGAGTAAGGAGCTTCTGAGAGAACTCTTCCGAACCAGACCAGGGCCTCCTCCGGTAACAGGATCTCCACTTCCCTAGTCCTGTTGATTTCCTTTAGATACGGACTACTCACATTCCTTCGCCGTTTTTCACCCAACACAAATCTCTTCGCTTCCACCTGCACTCTAGTCTGCATACGTTTGCAGACTAAGTATCAAACATTGTATCCACCGTTGAATATTCCTTAAAAAACGTGTTTTTTTTATTTATAAAATATTTTTTATAACAAATGTTGAAATAACACGTTTTTCAATGGATGTCCAACAGTGCTGACAATGTTTGCATTCTTTGAACTCAGCAAACGTATGCAGACTAGATTTGTCCATTTATGTATCCATGTGTGTACCCTTTACAACATTATATGTGAAGGTATTCATGCCATAGATGTAGGCAATGGGTAGTACCCATATCCGTATCCATGTCCCTGATTTTGGAAAATGCAAAGTCGTATCTTTACTTCCCAAATCCAGCGTCCATATCCATATATGGGCATCATAGCATTCCTCTTCTTAGGTTAATATCTAGGAGCATAAATACACCTTCCCTTACAGCTCTTCCCTAAGAAGCATATTCTTCACATCTAATTGGTGGAGAGATTAGATTTCAATATTTTATGGGAGAAATCTTAGTTGCACATAGGAGTGGGAGTGGACTCAAGTGCAGGATCGGGGAAGCGGGTGTTGGAAACCAATTTTAATTAAAATATTTGAAGAGGAAGCGGGAGTGAGCGGCACCTAGGGATGGTTCTTGCAATAAGGGAGAAATTCTCAAAGTAATCCATTTCCCATGTCCTAGTAAGTGTTATCATATATGTATACATTTATTATTCGTATTATGTAAATACCCCTTGGTGTGAGGGGTATACTTGTCTTTTGTTGTGGTCTTTGATATAAATAAGATTTATGGAGTCATTGTGGAATACACATGACATCCTTTCCTTCTCTCTTCTCTCTTCTTCCTTCTCTCTTCTCTCTTATCTAAACCTAACCCTAACCCTAATTCTTCAATTCAACTTGGTATCAGAGCCATCTGCCGTCGAGGCTTGCCGGAGCACATTTGGAGACAAACTAGAGGCATCCTGACGTCTGCTGACGTCATTAGACCGTACAGTTGATGTCATCAGTTGTATGGACACGGAAATCGAGGTCTCCCGAAACCCTCACCACTACATAGATCTTGATTTTCCATTGTTTTGCTATATTTTTGGGACTTTTTGATGATTTTACGACCTTTCTTCTTCGTAAATTCATATTTCATGTTTTTTCAGACCAGCTTATTTTCTGATCAAAGTAATCCATTTCCATGTCCCAGTAAGTCTCTAATGGATATTTAATTCCAAACTCTGATTTCTTCACCTCTGCTATAAACCAGTCAAAAAAATCAACCAAATAATAGGTTATTATAGGTCAGAACAAGAGAGAGAGATAGATGGAAGAAAAAAAGAACGAAGTGAGAAGATGGTAGAAGATAGTAAGAACGACATATTCATCGCGAATAAATATTTTGCTAAGAAATAGAACAAAAAATAGGCTATTAAATAAGACCTAGGGGATAAAATAAAAGAAAATCAATTGAGATGGTTCTGACATGTATGACAAAGATCAATGACTACACCATTGAGGAAAGATTTGGTACAGTTTGAATGCTCTAAAAGGGCAAAAGGAAGGCCGAAATGATATAGATTAGGTAGTAAGAAAGGATCTAAAGACACCTGCCTTAATAGAAGATATAGCTCTGGATAATAAATTGATATGTGAAATATGATTCATGTTGCCAACCCCAAGTAGTTGGAATAAGGCACTGTTGACGATGATGATGAGATGATTGATTACAGATCAAAAACTTACATATCAAGACTTCAAGGTATATAGGTTTGGATCATCACGTATCAACAAGCAACTAGACGCACCTTTGGAGCTTGGAGCATCACAAGCTAAGGACCAAGGCACTTGAAACTTGATGCTTCAATGAGCAAAGGGCTGTATCTACTCTTATTTTTTGACAAGTGAAACCACAGATTACAACTTTTTTGATAGGATCAAAAAGCTTTCAAGATTAGGTTTGCAATCTCAACTGTTGAATTGATTGTAAATCAAGATAGCTTATTTCTTTGCATCAAAAGTGGTGATCTTAGATGCTGATTCCTCTACAACTTATAACTAGGGTTTCTTAACTAATAAATTATTACAATTAGTGAACAAGATGAAGATGGTGGCAATCAAATATATGAAATAACATCTACTCCTAGAAATTCTATAAATTTGAAACAAAACAACCAGTCCCCACCCATGTAACAAGGACACTCCATTTTCTGACTTTTTGCCATGGTGGGCACTGTCAAACTCCATGTTAAACGTATACTGACACTCTTTTTCAAATAAATAGTCGTCATAATTATCTCATCAGAGCCTTATTCCAACTACTTGTACATATTATTTTAGTGTGTATTAGCTTGCCTAAGTGCATTCTTTCTATATTGATTATTTAACACGAACAACAGTATCTAAAAATTTATTTATCTTAACATATATTGTACGAATCTGTCAAAGTATCAGGTTCGTTGGGGTTAGTCACATAGGCCCCAACAAAACTCTCAATAAACATCAAGGAGGCTCATAAAGGTGAAACTTACTTGGTATATCGTTAAGTCACCATAGGTCAATGAGAAACAATTATCAATATTGTATCCATTATAATATATGTCATCCGTAATAGATTTCAAGATCAAAAGATGTGGACTATTATTTGCTTCAGAAAATAAAAAGCTGTATTTTCTATTTTCTTTTAACTTTTACATTTGGGATCAATAAAATTGAACCCATCTTTGTTGGAAATTTCAGAAAAAAGAAATTATAGTTCTTCCTTTATAAATGCAAACTTTTCAAACGATGGTGATCTTGATATGAAGTGGTACTGTGGACTATTATTTGCTTCAGAAAATAAAATACCTAAAGCTGTATTTTCTATTTTCTTTTAGCTTTTAGAATTGGGATCAATGAAATTGAACCCATCTTTGTTGGAAATTTCAGAAAATAGAAATTATAGTACTTCCTTTATAAATGCAAACTTTTCAAACGATGGTAGTCTTGATATGAACTGATGGTACCACTCTTTGGGTTGCTGGCATCAATCATAAAGATACAATCTTAGATAGTCTATCGTGCAGCCCCAACCTGCAACCCAGCTTCTCCTTCTTTTTTATGGTCCTTCATTTGATTCAAGAAGAAAAACTGGGAATACTCAGCCAGGAGAATGTGCGTTGCTTTTTGATACCAAGTTGGAAGATATGAAATTTCAAAAAGAGAAATCACGACCCTCCTTCAGATTTATCATCGTGGTTCAAAGTTTCGGCTGAAACCGAAACATTTCTCCTGGAATGTTTCGGTTTCGCCATAAAACGAAGCAAGATATGTGTGTGAATTGGGTTTCACCAGGTTTTCAGTCAATTTCGATCAAAGTTTAGAAAATTTCTTTGTATCGTCCAAAACGTTTTGGACGATACAAACCAGTTGGGTTTTACGTTAAAAACACAAACTCATTTTTTCCATCCTATCACCTAATTTCTCCTCCTATACTCCTCTAAACCCCTCAAATCCTTCCCAAACACTTGGAATTCATTTCTAGTCTATATATATCTAACATTGACGGACATAAACATGAAACAAAGGTGCATTCATCGAATTTTTCATGAATCTAAAAATTTGGGAATTTCTCATTTTGAGGTATAAATCTCATCTATTCTCCTCAATTAGATTGATTCTGCCAGACCATGATAAATCCTTAACTAGATCCACGGACTTTTATGTTATTTATTAATGTTACAGTATTTTCTAAAATAAAAAAATATTGACATTTATCCATTTTCTTCCAAAATTAGCAAAAGATAGATATCATTCTGATCTATCATTTCATCATATTTGTGTTTGGTTTGGATACATGTGACAATTTTTTCTAAAAAAATTGATCTTTTAGTATTTTCCTAAATTTAAAATTTTTAAGAAATTATATATTTTTTTTTCCATTTTCTCCCAAACTTTAGCAAAAGATTGATTCCTTCTGATCTATCTTTTCATCAAATTTGTGTGTGGTTAGGATACATGTGACGAATTTTTTTTCTTGGTATTTTTTATAAATTAAAATTATTTAAAAATTATTATTTTTTTCCATTTCTTCCAAACTTTTGCAGAAAATAGATCTCTGCTTTATCTCTTCAGCATATGTGTGTGGTTTGTATAGATGTGATGAATGGATCGTAGACAGAATCACATGGTAGAACTTAGATTAAATATTATGTTATTATTATTTATTGTTGGTATTCTTAATTTATGTTAAGTCATTATGTTAAATTTTAAACTAACTTGTTCCAACTAGTACACACCTACAATATACACACCCGGTGGGATTCGAATCCACAATCTTCTGACTAGGCGCAAGAGCCATAAAAACAATTGGGCCACAAGTGTTTAACGTGGAAAAAATAAATTACCAATGTGTGTTATAAATAAAACTATAAAAGCACTTAACTAACATATGTTTATATCAAACTAGAGTGAGTACTTAGAATGCAAATTTACAAGACAAACTCCGATTTAGCCGGATAGCACTGTAAGTCACTTCTCTTGATCCTAAATCAGTTATTTAATGTAGTTTTTATGAAATTTTCTGGCATTTATAATTTCTTACTTTTACATTTTTTCGGAATTTTTCATCAGCCTCTACATTGAGTTCGTTGGTTTCGTTTGGGTTTCACAAGTTTCAAGCTGAAACCAACATATATGAACGATACATTTCTATATTGCCTATGAACGATACCTAAACGATACCATATACTTTGAACCATGTTTATCATTAAGGGAAAAAAATTAATAAAAAGTATCACTTCGGGATCTATGAGGGGAAAATAAGCATACCTGTCAGCATAAAATAACAACACTACCGATCAAAAAAATAAATAAATAAATAACTTAACACTAATAAGTAACAGAGTATCCATTAAGTTACAAAACATGTCTATGACACCCTTTAACATCTCTGAATGTCCTTTCTTGCACATTCCGAAACTCCTTATGGGTGGCCCACAAGATGATAGACCAATTTTTTTATCTTCAACTTCCCCTACCTCGAAAATATTGTCTCTGAAAATCTTGTTATTGCGTTCTTTAAAGATGCCCCAAATGAAGGTGTAAAAAGGATTCAATATTAAGAGGGGTACAAATGAACATTTTGTGTTGAGGGAGAGTTTGGCAATAGAATGTATGGGTTATTCATGCACACATGGCATGTACAAATTATTCATGTGCACACCAGCTCCCTAACTTGATCCTTAAACAAAATAGACATTGGATTCTTAATCATAAAATAACAATCATCAAGGGGGAACAGCTGGTTGTCAATTTAATGGAAGAAATATGAATACACCATAAATGTCCATTCTCGCCGATGGAAGATCCATGCCCAAGGTTGATGTAGTTTTTTACTTTTTACTGATCTTGGAAGATTGTCTAGTAACAAGTAGATGGTTTCCTAGGAGGTTCTGTCGTGAAATAAGTGCTATATACAACAAATGTTGATACTATGATGCATGAAGAATGAACAAAAATAGTTATGCCAATGGAAATCTGGAGATCAAGGTACAGCTCAGAAGATATACACACATTCAAGGGCTGCATAATCTCCACCACCTGCTTAGTTTGAGTTCTTAGAATCATTCCACAAGAAGATCTACACCGCAGCTCAAGTGTGATAACACATCACGATCTTGAGAACAAAAGGATATAAGCTGCAAATTCATTATTTGATTATTATTCTTGTTCATTGTATGCCTAGCACAACCAAGATGATTAGACTTGGTATGCAATTTACCCAAAGCCAATGATGTAATAGGATGGTAAGTTACTATAATACCACTTCAACACCAGTGGGTGAATATGGGAATCATAATGTCACAGAAAGGAGTATGACATAAGTGTTATATACAACAAATGTTGATACTATGATGCATGAAGAATGAACAAAAATAGTTATGCCAATGGAAATCTGGAGATCAAGGTACAGCTCGGAAGTTATATACACATTCAAGGCCTGCATAATCTCCACCACCTTGCTTAGTTTGAGTTCTTAGAATCATTCCACAAGAAGATCTACGCCGCAGCTCAAGTGTGATAACACATCATGATCTTGAGAACAGAAGGATATAAGCTGCAAATTCATTATTTGATTATTATTCTTGTTCAGTGTATGCCTAGCACAACCAAGATGATTAGACTTGGTATGCAATTTACCCAAAGCCATTGATGTTATAGGATGGTAAGTTACTAGAATACCACTTCAACACCAGTGGGTCAATATGGGAATAATAATGTCACAGAAAGGAGTATGACATCATATTCAAATATCGCACTTGGTTGAAAGTCATGGCATGAAGCTATCGTGCGCAAGATTTATGACTAAACGCCTCTAAGTCGGAATCCAAGCTAAAGAAGCAGCACATGCGCTCGTCGCCCACTTGCCAACCTACAGTAGGGGCCTCCCAGCCACCAAAGGCACACGTCGTTGGTGAAGCCCTCATGGCGAAAGAGCCACGCAGGCCGCCTTGAAGTACAATTCAAATACTTTTATTGAAGAGATATTATATTTAACTTACCACCAGAACTACAACATCCATTACATACTAAAGTGTTTCAACTTGTTTTGAGTTATATAACAAGGACAATCCGTTTTCTAAGAATCTATCATGTCGAATACCGTGTCAGACACATCCCAATAAACTTTTGCAGACAAACCCGCGTTTCAACTTGTTTTGAGTTATATAACAAGGACACTCCGTTTTCTAAGAATCCATCATGTTGGATACCGTGTCGGACACATCCAAACAAACTTTTCAGACAAACCTTTATTTATTCTATAGTTTACTTTAACCTATTATTTATATATTGTTTATATCACATTCCACCACACTTTTTCAGACATGCCTTAATTTATTCTATAGTTTACTTTAACCTATTATTTATATATTGTTTATATGATTTTAATGTATATCAGCTTATCGGGTTTCTGAAGGTTAGTGTGCCTAACACCTCATATCAGTGTAGGAAACCAACACACGGTCTGTGTCCTTGTTACATAGGTTTTGACATAGTAGAATCCTTAGAAGTAAGATTATTTCTGTCACTTTATCAATTTTTGTTGGATAATAAAAAAAATTACAATATTGTCAATGGAAGAAAAAAGTAACCATGGCCACAATTGGAAATTCATTAATGAAGGCTACACGATTTCAATTCGCATTTCTACATTTTCTGGTCAGTGCAACAATTTACTTTATTAAAATGGACCAGACTGCTACAATTGACTTTGTAAACAGCAGGAGCATGAATAGATACAAGTAATAAAACTGCAGTGAGACAGAGAATCCCTTAAACTATCGCAGAACTATCTCTTGTATTATGGGATACATTACCTTGGAGATCTCGCAGAAAGACATCTTCCACAGGGGACGAGCTTCAGCAGAGAACGGGGCCTCCGTGTCCTGATTCTCAAACGTGAAAGCTGCAGAGAACAACTTCATGAGTGAAGTAGTAATTTACTATGAATTGCATCAAATAGTTTGGAAGTTTACTATTATCTCACTGAATAACTAAGATATTTTCTCTCATAATTAAAACTATAACTTCGCAAATTCAGTCATAATAGTCAGTAACAGTAACTTATAATACCGTCTAGCCAGGGACTGACTTCAGGTTTAACCAATCTTACACATGATTGGAATCCTCCTCCAAGCAGATATTTGGATTTATTATTATTTTTAAATACACTATTATTTTTCAAATAAACATCCCAGAAATGCAAAAGGGTTACTTCTGCTGCTCCTTCTAGATGTAAAAATAAAAACAAAAATGAAGACTTTGCAATTAAGCAATCCTAACAAGACATTAATTAAGTTTACGATTATTTGGACTCCTACAAGGACTAGAATGCAGCTTGTACTGCTAGTAAGTGGATATCTTCAATTACAAATCGAACTCCACAAGTAAAGAAATTTCACAGGAAGAAACAATGACTCCATACATCATGATTATACAGATCAATACAAGACGAGTACGGAAAGATTATAATATGATTAACATGGAATATTTCAAGCATTACCTTCCCTCGAGTTATTCTCGATGCTTTCCAACAAAGCAAGCTTCTTGATCTAGGTTCCAGTCTCCTGTAAAGTTAAGAAAAATTAGGCTCAATTGGTTGAGTGGTAGAAGATACTATGAATCCAAAGGATCCATTGAAGGAAAACATCAAACTTGTCCACCATAGTGCAAAGTATAGAAAAAGCATTGATTAAACCTTTCAATAAACACTGATCAGCAATCTCGTTGGCTCTCGTCATTTAGGATCATGCCAACATATTAAATCAGAATTATTCTTGTCACAGCATGCAAAAAATTCCAAAACCGAGTAATATTTCAAGATTTCCTCTTATATAAAATAGTGCAAAGAAAATCAGAAAAACCAGGACTTCTTGAAAATTCTTTAATATCAACCAAGAAGTACATTAAGCATACCAGCATATGAAGTAAACTAGGAGAGCATAGAATTTTCAAGACTTCTACTTCAGTATTCATAACCATTTTTGGCCCATAAAGTTTTGCTCGAGGAAATGGAGTCTTCAAGAACTCCAATTCCAAAGGCACAAAAAATGCACGTGTCATAAAAAACCACAAGTGCTAAATTAAGGAAAATTTGAAGAACAAAAGAATAAAAATATGACAAACGAGAAGGATGAAGAGATTTAAATCCAACCCAATGTTTTACAGCCCATCTAGTGCATAGTTTCCTTCTCTATGAATATGTGTGGCTTTAGTCCTCCACTTGACTCAATTTCCATAATGAGTTGAAGGAGCTTACCTCTACTTGAAATGAAGTAATATTTTTGGGAACACGATACCAGAAATGGGAGCCATGGTCCGTTAAATTGTACACCTTCAAATCTTTTCTAACTACTCTAATCCATACCCTTATCTAGCCTTCCCCTCCTTTTAGAGCCTTCCATCTGCACACAAAAGTGCTCCTCACCAATGCCATCAATGGTCTTCATTGAACATTGCCAAACCATCTCAATTACTGCCATTTATCACTTAATAGGGCTACTCCTAGGTTCCCTCGAGTGCAAAAGTTCTTGAATTTGTCTTTCTCAGTCATACCACTCATCCATTCGACCACACTGATTCTATATATATGTTTTTCTCGAGTCCCCAACATTTTGTGCCGTAAAGCATAGTTGGTCCTACTGTCATCTCATAAAAGTTCTCCAAAAGTGTGATAGGTATGCGTCGATCACATAGCACTCTGAAGCACATATCCACGTCAAACACCGAGCTCTAGCTCTCTTGGGGTATCTCCTAGCCATCAATCTTAAAGCCTCATCTCTATGCATGTCCTTGCTAAAGTTGTACTTCATATACCCTTCTCTAATATGACTTATTTTAAAACCCTTAAGAGTCCAAGGAATTCCACCATAGTTCCAATTTTGCATTTTCTCATCAACCAACACTACGCCATCTACAAACAACATTTACAAAAGCAATCAAGCAGCTGAGGCATCCATGACCAATGCACCAAGCTAAAATTTCAAAGCAGCCCCTTGAGGTAAACCCCCCACACTTGGACATCCATTTGTTTGCACCCCTCTAGCAGTAGTTTGGGTGACTTCTTATCAGTCCAAGTTGCTCTATTCCTCAGAAAGGTCTTCTCTACTATCATGAGTACATCTGAGGAGTCATCCTTTGCCAAGTCAGAGATTATTGTTGCCTCACCCAATCTGAGAAGCCATGGTGATCACAGCCCGGGCCTACAGATCACTACGGTGAAACTCGACGGGACCAACTACCTTGCATGGTCTCTATTAGTCAAGATGTACATCACCGGACGAGGCAAAGTCGGCTATATCAATGGACGCATCACTGCACCTGATTCATCCGAGGCCACGTTTGAGAAGTGGGAAACTAAAAACTCGATGGTCATGTCATGACTGCTTCACTCCATGCATCCATCGATCAACATAGGCTTCCTCTTTTTCCCGACTGCCAAGATATATAGGATGTTGCATCTCAGACCTACTCTCAGGCTAAGAATTTTACTAGAATATATTACCTACGCTGCATTACACAGCAAGTGGGAAGAGGTAGATCACTACGAGACCTACACCCCTGCATCTACCAAGAATGCTACGGGTTCCCGAAGATGATTATGCGCGATCGCATATTCGAGTTTCTTGGTGGCTTGAACCAAAGCTATGAGCAAGTTCGAGCCAACATCTTGGGCAGAGATCCACCGATGTCGACCCTTGCACAGGTTTACTCCAACATCCAGAGCGAGGACAACAGGAGGAGAGCCATGAGCTCTAAAACAAATGTTGATGTTCCTTTTATCTGAGAAGTCTGCCTTGGCCACTCAGAAATTGAACAAACCAGCATCCAAGAAGGATGGGGATCTTGATGATCATGATCGACTTAGATGTGATCACTTTGGCAAGCGTCGCTACACTTAGGAGACCTATTGGATTCTTCATGGTCGTCCCGCACAGTTCTCTTGGGGGGGGGTGCAAGGCTCCTCCAAGAAGCCCTCTGGTAGGAAACAGGGAACCTCAGCCGCTCATGCCACCAATTAGGATTCCTCTGATGTGACCCCTTCCTTTGGGCAATCCAACACCTTCCATAGCATGGACATCAACAGGCTTCAGCAGTTACTCAACTTGATGGTCCTTCCCCACCTACATCATCCTTTGCTTAAACAGGTACATCCCATTCAGCCCATCATGTGTCTACGACACCCATTGGTCATTCCTAGATCATTGATTCTAGTACCTCCGATCATATGACTAGTATGCCATCCCTTTTCTCCACCTATAATATCTGTTCGGGTAAGGACAAGGTTCGCGTGGCCGATGGCACCTTCTTCTCTATCTCAAGGAAGGGCACTATTTGTGCCACACTTACTTTTGCTTTATCCTCTGTACTTCACGTTCCTAAATTTACAACTAACCTGCTTTTTGTTAGCCATCTTACTAAGAGCCTAAAGTACAGTGTTACCTTTATTCCTACTCACTGTATTTTTTAGGACTTGGAGATGAGGTGGATGATTGGCAGTGGTCATGAGGATGGTGGATTGTACCTACTCGATAGCCAGCCAACTTCATATTCTATTGCACATCAGTCCAGTACCAACGTTAGTAGTTCTAGCGTCAATAAAGACATGTTAATGCGATGGCATAACAAGCTAGGTCATTTACCGCTTTCAGTCATGAAGAGTCAGTTACCTCAGTTTGAGTCTACTGAGTTCAAATGTAAAACTTGTGTACTTGCAAAACAATGTCGGGTGTCTTTTTCGACCAGAAATAATAAAAGTATGTTTCCTTTACAGCTTGTGCACACTGATGTTTGGGGACCCAATCCCACCACGCCTATCTTTGGTTTTCGCTACTTTGTGGTTTTTGTAGATGACTACAGTCGTTACACTTGGATCTACCTTATGAAATCAAAAAATGAGGTGCAGACCTTCCATAAAATGATGTGAAATCAATTGGGCACCACCCTAGAAGTCCTACGCACTGGCAATGGGGAAGAACACATGTACAGTGGCCTTGCCTCCTACCTTGAGGAGCATGGAATTCTTCATCAGACTTCATGTGCCGATACACCTCAACATAATGTGACCACTGAGCGAAAGCATCGCCATGTCCTGGAGGTTGCTCAGGGACTTCTTCTTGGTACTAGGGTACCCAAGGGTTATTGGGCAGACGCTGTGTTGACGGCATCCAACTTGATGAATCGGATGCCCTCCCGTGTCCTGGGGTCGAAGTCTCCCCTTTCATTCAATGTTTCCTTCCTGTCATGTGTTCTCCATTCCACCTAAGGTCTTTGGTTGTGTTTGCTATATTCACTCCCATAACAGGAAGGGCAAGTTAGATCCGAAAGTCGTTCAATATGTGTTCCTTGGCTATTCATCCACTCAGAAGGGATATTGGTTTTTCCATCCCTCTACCCATCGTCGGTTTGTTTCTCTAGATGTCACCTTCCTTGAGAGTCTTCCCTTCTTCTCAATTGATCGGACTTCTCTTTAGGGGGAGCTTGGGAGTATTGACGAGAGTTTGATACCTCCACATGAGGAGACTCCTCAACCAGTACCCCTTGATTTGCCTCCTGATGAGTCTTGTGTACTCTTGTCCTCATCTCCTACATACACTGTGTCACAGGACCCACATCTGAATACATATGCCAGACAACATCAAAAAGAAACGGTCCACCATCCGAGCTCACTGTCAGGAAATCCAACTCGATCCAGGTAATCGTGTCCTCAGTGATCTTCATGAAGAAAATTTATGTCGCTCTTTCTACTATCCTTCCCATAGACATTGATGTACTTGTTGCTCATCGGAAGGGTGTTCAGAACTGTGTTACCAAGCACCCTATCTCTCACCTTGTTTCCTACCAGCAGCTCTCAGCATCCTACAGGGCATTTGCTATTTCTCTATCAGTGTCGCTCTGCCATCCAGTGTCTCAGATGCCCTCAGCCAGCCTCAGTGGAAAGCAGCCATGCTAGAAGAGATAACTCTGGAAAAGAATGGTACTTGGGATCCGGTTCCATTGCCTAGAGGAAAGAAACCCGTGGGGTGCAAGTCGGTATATACAATGAAATACAATGCAGATGGAAGCATCGACAGGTACAAGGCCCATCTCGTTGCAAAATGGTACATACGGACTTATGGGATTTACTACCAAGAGACATTTGCTCTTGTGGCCAAGATGAACTCAGTTCGAGTTATGTTATCTCTCACAGTAAATTTTTCTTCGCCCCCCTCCACCAGTTGGATGTCAAGAATGCCTTCCTCCATGGTGATCTAGAGGAAGAGGTCTACATGACAGGTCCTCCGGGGTTCAGTCCGACTGAGAGTAAGGAACTTGTGTGCAGACTGAAGAAAGTGGTGTATGGGCTTAAACAGTCACCCAGGACTTGGTTCGAGATGTTCAGTTCAACGGTCAGGAAGATTGGCTACTCGAAGAGTCAGGCGGACCACACTTTCGTCATTAAGAGAAGTCAAGGCCGTCTTACTGCTCTTATTGTGTATGTGGATGATATCGTGGTCACGGGATGACCCAGATGAGGTTTGCAGACTAAAGAAACACCTCGGCACAGACTTCGAAATCAAGGATTTGGGAACCTCGAGATACTTTCTGAGCATTGAGGTTGCTAAGTCAAAGCAGGGTGTGTTCATTTTACAGAGAAAGTATTTACTTGATCTCCTTCGAGAGTCAGAAAACTTTGGAGTTGAACCAGCCGATACGCCTATAGAGTAGCAACATCGGCTGAATCCTATTGATGGGGATCCCATTGCTAATACAAGCCAATTCCAGAGACTTGTTGAGCGTCTCATCTACGTTTTGCTAACACGACCAGATATTGCATACGCAGTCAATGTCATCAGTCAGTTCATGCATGCCCCTCGCTCTCCACATCTTGAAGCAGCACACCAAGTGTTACGCTATCTCAAGGGGGCTCCAGGGAGGGGTCTCCTGTTTAGTAAGAATGGGCACCTACGAGTTGAACCTTACACAGACGTTGACTGGGCAGGTTCAGTCTCCGACAGGCGTTCCACATCAAGGTACTACACATATGTGGGAGGTAATCTGGTGTCTTGGCGCAACAAGAAGCAACTAATTGTCGCCCGCTCTAGTACCGAAGCAGAGTGCGGTTCAATGGCTCATGGTGTATGTGAGCTTCTATGGTTGAAGACTATGCTCAGTGAGCTCGAGGGGGAGTGTTGTGAGGGACCTACTTGTAATATCTTATATTCTACAGGGGGGCCTTGTAATATTGTAAAACTTCACTTAATATATATATATTAGGTGAAATCGTGTAGGCTATTCGAAGCTCTACATGATTTCTCTTCTTCCCCCATTTCTCTTATCTTCTCTTTTCTTCCATCTTTCTAACCCTAATCTCTTATCCTGGTTACGATCCAAGATTACAACACAAAGTTGTATCAACCATTGTGAAATCAAGCTTATAACGCACATTCTGAAAGTGGGAGAAAGCAATAGAGAAAAGATTAAGATCTGAGTTTCCTTACTTCATAGTCGAAATTCAATTTAATCCTTCCAGGCAGTGAGAGATCAAGATGCACTAATAATTTAATTGCTAGACTAATAAGAGAAACTTGCAATAGTTTCCAGGCCCTACAATTTCTTTCTTTCCAAATAACACCATATACGAGGGAGAACCACGTCCCAGACTATCAACTCCTCTTAAATAAAACTAGAAAAAGGGGAACTGATAATGGAAGATTTGATTAAGAGATTCCAAATGTTTGACAGAAGTAGGAAGTATGTCAAAATGATCCACCATTACACACAAGTTTCATTATCAAGTCTTTTCTTGAAAATCAACTGAATGAAAGGTTTAAAATGTTGGTGTCGGACTATGTTATCAATACCTCAAGGCAACAACACGTATAATGCAGGGGCATTTTCACACCGTGGTCGAGTGGGGCAGCCTGTGTAAATGGGGAACACTCGGGGTGGGATGGCCCGTGTGAAATGGGACCCATGAAGGAGGGTTCGACCGAGGGCTTGGATTTGGACTATAAGATAAAGGGATTTAATCTCACGCTTCCAACAGTCGCGGCTTTTGAGGAGTATTGGTTAAATGTCCTGCATCAAAGTGGTATCAGAGCGGGAGGTCTCATGTTCGAGACTCCTCACTGAGGTGATTAATGCAGGGGCATTTTCACACCGGGCTCGAGTGGGGCAGCCTACGTAAATGGGGCACACTCGGAGTGGGATGGCCCGTGTGAAATGGGACCTACGAAGAAGGGTTCGACCGAGGGCCTAGATTTGAACTATGAGATAAAAGGATTTAATCTCACGCTTCCAACAGTCGCGGCTTTTGGGGAGTATTGCTTAAATGTCCTGCATCAACGTATCATGGAAACATAATGAAAAGATTATGAAATTTTAGGGAACATCAGAAACACCAAATGAAACATTAGGAAACATACATTAATATTTTAGAAATGATAATCCAAGCAAGAAGATATACTTAGAAGTTAAAGGTCATTATATTACTAAAAACAACTATTTCGAACTAATAATAAAAAAAAATGTCAAATAATACATATGCATGCTAACACTCATACTTGAGAGTTATAGTCTTACACATGTCAATAGTCATTTAATCTACATAACTATATGCAAATATAAATGTAGCAATGCAAAGAACATCTAGAAGTAAGTATGTTCTAAAATATTTCCTACGTCATTCTAAATTTTTTAATTATTTATTTGAACTTTAAATTAAAACATTAAAGTTTAATTACAAAATTATCATTTAATTAACATACTCATTAAAATTACCCAAGGAGATAACAGATCTAGCTTAGAACTGCTACAAGCTCCATGGATTTCAATCATAAATTTGTTTTAGTGCAAAAATATGATTTTTCTACAAGCATATTAAAGCATGTTTCTTAATGATTTGACTGAAACATTACCATATGGATCAAAACATTACAATAACCAAACGAAACATTCTTAATACCTCATAAAATATATATTACAGTGGCCTTTGCGTATCTGAAACCCAACGAGACGACACAAAGGTAGTCTGCATTCTAGGAAGAATACTTTTACGGTAGCATCTTTTTAAAGTCAGGATGGGTATTTCTTAATAAATTTTAGAGTGTGCATAATAAGATTAAAAACATCAGTTTTATGGTGAGATAGCAACCCTGTTTTCAAGAGAAATTTGACATAGAAGGAAATTTCCTCTAATTCCTTAAGTTTTAGGAGAAAATACTCTACTACACTCTCAGATGGGAAGGAAATTGTGTTTAGCACCTTCCTCCTCTAACAATAAGGGAGTGTAAAGAGTAGAAAAACAATACAAGGAGACTAGCATACCTCCCTAATTCTATGCTACAGCAGTGACATGGCCAGGCACATCATGGACACAGCATTTACGCTTAAATAAAGAAATGTCCGAACGGTGGTACAGCACCCATGTTGAAGTGTCCAGGTACATATCATTCATCATATTGAAATAGTAGTTTCAATAATTTCTTTTCTGAGATAAAATTAAGCATTACACATATCATTCATCATATATTGAGCACAACTAGATTAAATAATACAAATTATACAATCAACAAAAGTGACAAAATACATAAATATTATAATATGGGTACTACATTAAGTCAAACAATAGTTCTTTAGAGAATCAAGAGTCCATCTCAAATAAGTTCGGGTTTCTGTCAATTTGGAACTGCGACTCCAAAGCGCTCCCAATTCAGAAGCGTGGAAGTTCAGTTCTAGAGCGAGAGCATCACCCTACATAGGAGTTTCCTGCAACTAAGTGCCAACATTCTAATTTTATTTAACTTCTAATTAAATAAAACATACACAGTAATCGGGTAAACAAATAATGGCATTGCACTACATACAAATTCTCTTGTTCAAGCTTTTCAGCGATCGAAATTGCTTTGCGTCTAGACCACCCACTTCGTTGAGAACATCCTTCTGCCTGCTGAATTACATGTGCGAGGGATACCTTGCCTCTCACTAAGCTCTGACTCTGAGGTTGTTCTCCAAATTTTCTTCTATCTGGAAGTGGACCCAAGGTTGATTGCTGATGAGAAGATGCTGCTTCTATATGCTCAGTTCCCTCAGGGTCTCGAGGAGAAGCTACTATTTCAACGATTTCACTCTTTGCCATCTCAAGGGAGTCAGAGTGCAACATTTTGGCATTTGTAGAACCAACTCCCTTCCGAATATCTTTTGAAACCCTTTTAAGATCATTATCATATCCTGTTTTTGGTATCGTGCTATTTGTAACAGACTCTTGGTTTGTGATCTGAGGAGATCCATGCTCAGAAGCTGGTAAGATAAGTGGAACTTGACTTCGTCCTCTCACATCTTTCCTTGATTCACATCTGATCTCAATTGTCACTGGAGACCCAAGAACAGATTCAAATGCCTGTAAAATTTGCCCCCTAAATTTTTCCGCCTTGGCTTTGGTTGTATTTGAGTTGAACGTCAACTGCACGGTTGGAGCTGCAAGAAAGAAGGATTAAATTGGTGAGTCAATCTGAATCCCTACAAATAACTACAATAGCAGAGCAATGTTTTTGTGTGTAGTCTTCATTTGAATTAGAAAATGAAGTGATAGGAAAGAGAGCATCAGATTTCCTTCTGTATGACAGCTGGAGGGATTAAAAGTCCCAGCAAATAAGTTGCTAACTTCCTATTAAGTATTCCGAATTTTAGAATATTAAAATTAAACATGTTTGTCTCATATACTTCTCATCATCATCATAATCATCAGAGCCTTATGCCAATATACTTCTGCCATTTCATTCTATCTTAGGGACCTCTAAATAGTATAGTATTATGGTGAACGCAGCTTGGCAGGAGTAATTAATTATACAGGGTGGGACTGTGATAAAAATTCAAGAGATTACCTGCACCAAAAGTAACAGAAACCAGCTTCCCTTCTTGGCGCATAAATTGTTTTAGGGTATTAACTTGAATATTCTCAAGCACCGCCAACCAAATTTCTTGAATTTCCTTGTGGCCTTCACCTGAAATATGCCCACCTCTGGCTCTACTTATGTCAGATGTTCGTTGAGGAGTCATCCCAGCATGTTTCTTGCCACTTGCACTATTACCGTTCACCTTACCCTCATCGTAAGTAACATCATCAGCACTTCCAGTATGGAGGTTTTCTATTCTAATACTAGTAGATAAGCCTCTCCCATTGTGAGACATCTGAGCATGCTTAACATTACTTTTCCCGGCTATATCTCTCCTGTTGTTATTTAGGACCAAGGGACTATGATTAAAACTAGTGTCGGCAGAAGAACTAGGCAACAAATACTGCTGATCAGGTGCAAGTTGAAGCAATGCAGCTGTTAGCCATGTCAATTTGTCATTTGACATTCTCAATTGCTTTTCAGCTTCAGACAGTGTTTTCAGAGCTTGACGCAATTTCTCCATATCTTCCTTTGATACTGAAATCAACAGATTTATTCTATCTGTTAGACAAAAGTATAGATTATAGCAGAAATAATAGATCATACTGAAATTTGAAAACCCACAAAATTTCAGCAGAAGTACAAAAGTTCACAAATTAAATTTAAAAATCACAGAAAGAGATCCAAATAAACATATAGTCATTAACCCATCAAAGAACTTACAGTTGTTAGGCTCTAGAAAGAGATACGAAAGAAACTTGCAGCAGGAGCTGGAATATTTTTCACTTAAGTTTGCATGCACACGTACCTACATTCATATAAGCGTGTGATATGCATGTATATGAATGTGTGTTTGTATGACTGCATGTACAAATGATTATGTTAACCTAGAAAGATCCATCAATTTTGTTGACAAATTTATTGAATCAATCATCTAAAATCATTAGAAGAGTTGAGCAATGGTCCATCCAGGAGTGCCACTGATGAGTTAATGAGCCACAGTTTAAAAGTGTGGTTGAATTTTATTTCATCCAACCTATTGGATCACTTAAAGTATGAGATTTTTTAAACCATAAAAATGAAAGAGCATATGCCGCAAGCAAATGTCAAAAGTGAAGTTTTGTACCATCTTGGGTTACATATGTTAGCAATTGTAGTTTGTAATATTATCAGCGATAGTTTAGTATATCTTAATTATTTTTATGTTTTCATATATCTTGGGATGCCCTAATTTGTATACTTTTTCTTATTGATTGCAATAGTTGACTGGAGTTTATAATTTCAATTAAATTAGAATTAAGAAAGTTCAAGTGGGGAGTCTTATAAAAGGTTATGTACCTTTTTATTTTTATAATAAAATGACGAATGAAGAAATAGAAAATCTCTTTGGAGAAATCTCCTATGAAGGGAAACTTGGTGTGAAGCCATCCTCTCTTGGTGCGAAGCCAAGCTAATTCGGTGCGAAGGCGAAGTTATCTTTCTATCTTATCTCTTTCTCTATCTCCTCTCTCTTATTCTCTTCTCTTTCTCCATCTTTATTTTCTTTTTTTTGGATCAATTTTGACCTAGAAAATCCAAATCATACCACAGGACTGTGAATAGTGCTACATGAATAGTGCCACGTGAATAGTAAACTTCTCTTCATTCCCTACTCAAATCGCGGAACGACATCTTGTCCTGCGTCAGAAAGAAAATCGACCATTTTAAAATCGTGGAACTCCTTGAAAACAAGGACCCACTCACAATCCCCAAATATCATTTCCAACGATGATTTACTTTTATTTTCAAAGATTCTTATAGCCTTCTTGAATATGGAGCTCCAAAACCTATGTAACACAGCAAATCTAGGGTTACCTTGAAAAAAGAGTAATTTGATGTTAGTTGTGACTATGTAGTTGTCACAAAGAGATTGCCTTAAAGTCAAAAAGAAATACAAGTTGTCCTTACCAAAAAAAAACATACTAACTACAGTTGTTGCGTGCAAAAGATAAACTACGGCTATCATTTTTAGCACTTTCAAGTGCACCTCAAGTCCACGATAGAGTGTGTGGTCGTCTTTAAAGTGCACCTCAAGTCCACAATAGTGTGTGTGGTGATTTTATATTATTATTTAAAATGATGCACATCTCGAGGATCAATCATTCAATGTTGTCGTGGCTCTTGTGCCCTCAACATATCCAACTAATGGGCCGCAAAGTAAAATTAACTATATATTTTCTGTGGATGTGTCCTTGTGTCAAGAGTTTTTCCAAGTTGCCATGTCCAACACATGTGCACAAGTGTCCAAAACAATCTCTGGTGTTCAAGATTCACTTGGTATCAAAACTGCATATTCATAGATCTTGATTTGATTGAAACTTAACTCAAGGCTAGATAATAGTTTCTTTCGGGGTAACCCAGTTCTATATTATATTCTCTAAAAGTCTCCAAATCTGTCTATTAGAGCTCATATTTGGTTTGAATCCTACCATTTTACCAATCCCAAAATAAATAAAAATAAAAACAGAATTCCTCCACTCGATTCTTTGTTCATCTGATATCTTATTTGGTAGCCTTTGGAATCATTCTCATTTTCTCTTTTGGTTCAATTTCTCCAGATTTTAGGGTGGTATTTGTTGTTGAAGTTTGTTGTTTGGCTGTGTGGCCAGCACTTCACCTCTGTTAGACCCGTGGACCATTTGATATTTCATTGTTACGCCTCCTAACAGCTTAAGCTTTTAAAGGAAGTGGTTTTCGACATGGTATATGTTAGTTAATTAGGGTTTCATGGAGAATGAGAGAGAGAGAGAGAGAGATAAAGAGAGAGAGAGAAGAATTGGGGAGAAAGAGGGAATCGTATGGAGCAACTTAACTTTCCTTCCATACGTCCCTTAATATATATAAACATAAAACAATAAGAACAAAATTACCGAAATATCCTAAGAAACGTACGAACGTTGTACAGTGGCCTGGCCCAAGGGCCGGGGTGGAACTTCTTTCCTCTCGGGGGTCCCGGTCCCCGACTCCCCTGTGGCCTGCGACTCCCCTATGGCCTAGGCCGATACATTAATTACATTAACAATAATAACTAACACTCCCACTCAAACTGGAGAGTAAACATCATGCATCTCCAGCTTGGAACAAATAAAATTCAGACAAGCTTTGAACAAGGCCTTTGTGAACATATCTGCTAACTATACGAAGTAGAGATGTCACCACAAATCACTTTGTCTCGAATAAAGTGGCAATCTATCTCCATGTGCTTCGTCCCTTCATGAAACAATGGATTCGAGACTATATGAATAGTTGCTTGATTATCATAGTACAACGTCATTGGAATATCCACTCCAACACCCAATTCTTGAAGAAGATGCTTCAACCAAATCAACTCACAATCCATATGAGCCATTGCTATATACTATGCTTCCACACTAGATCTAGCAACCACAAATTGTTTCTTACTCCTCCAATACACTAGATTTCCACCAAGAAACGTGCAGTAACCCATGGTTGACTTGTCAGAAGATAAACCAGCCCAGTCAGCATCCGTATAACCAACCACTCTGAGATGAACACGAGATCTATACAACAAACCACGACCAGGAGCACCTTTCAAGTATCTAACTACATGGATAACTGCATCCCAATGCAGAACACGAGGCGATTGCATAAACTGATTAATCACACTAACTGCAAAGGAGATGTCAGGTTTGGTAATAGTCAAATAGTTCAACTTGCCAACAAGTCTTCGATATCGATCACCCTAATCACATACGACCTTCGTATTAGGGTCCATCGGAGTATCAACTAGTTTTGACCCCAATAAACCTGTCTCAAGAATATCAAGAACATATTTCTGTTGAAACAAATTGATCCCCTAGTTCGTCCTGACAACCTCAATGCCTAGAAAATACCGAAGCTTTCCTAGGTCTTTAGTAAGAAATTGTCCTTGTAGAAACTCCTTTAAGCACTGAATACCTTCAGTGTCATCTCCTATAATCACTATGTCGTCAACGTACACAACCAACACAATGGTTCGATCACCTATTTTCTTTTTAAGACGGAATGATCAGATTGGCACTGTCTCAACCTAGAATGAACTACAACCTCACTGAACCTTCCAAACCATGCACGTGGTGACTACTTCAACCCATAAATCACCTTCTTCAGGCAGCACACACTCCCAGACTCCCCCTGAACAACAAACCCAGGTGGTTGCTCCATATAGGACTTATTCTTGTACATCGCCATGCAAGAAGGCATTCTTTACATCAAGTTGATGCAACGGCCAATGCAATGAAGCTACTAAGGAAATAATCACACGAACAGAGGCAATCTTGGCAACCGATGAAAAGTTCTCACTATAATCAACACCGTAAGACTGAGTATACCCTTTAACAACAAGAAGAGCCTTCAATTTCTCGATAGACCGATCCGAGAGGAACTTCACAGTGTACACCCAACAACAACCAACATCGTGCTTCCCCAGAAGTAAAGTAACCAGATCACGTGTACTATCAGAACGTAATGCATCCATCTCAGCAACCCCACCTCCCAGAAGAGGAAAGAGCTTCCTGAAGATTGTAGGTAATAGAAACAGACGACACAGAAGCAGCGAAAGAACGATAGGCAGGAGACAAAGAATCAAACGACACAAACTGAGATATAGGATGTTTAGTACACTAATGTGTACCTTTCCGTAATGCAATGGGAAGGTCGAAAGTAGATGCAGGCAAAACAGGATTCGTCAATAAAGAATCAGATGGTGGAAGACACGAGTCTGAGGCAGGCTTGGGAAGGTGGTGACGACGTACATAGGAGCGTAGCGGTGGTGTTGTCGGAGCTGGCACATTGGAATCCTGCAAACCAGACGAATGACTCAACAGGAAGAGGAAGAGGGTAAGATTCAAAGTCAATCGAACACTCATCAAAAAAGAACAGTACATGCTCAAAGAAAGGGACATCGGGACACAAAGTTCCGACGAGAGACGATCAAAACCACGATAACCCTTCTGAGTACGAGAATATCCAAGAAAAACACACTTAAGAGCACGCAGATCTAGTTTATCACCTACAGAACCAAGACGTTGAACAAAACAGACATACCCAAAGACGCGTGGAGGAAGAGAAAACAGAGGACTACCTGGAAAAATGATAGAGTAGGGAGATTGACCGTTGGGAACAGACATGGGCATACACGTTGTAAGAACTACATCACTCCAAACGATTTGGGAACATTCATTTCAAACAACAAACCACGAACCACCTCAAGTAAATGACGGTTCTTCCATTCAGCCTCCATTTTGTTGAGGCGTATGTGAACAGGAAGTCTGATGTATAATACCATGAGATGCTAAATATGAACGAAATGGTAAGGAGTCATATTCTTTAGCATTATCAGAACGAAAAAATTGAATTTGTACTCCAAATTGAGTCTGAATTTCTGCATGAAACAATTTGAAAATAAAGAACAACTCAGAATGATCTTTCATTAAATATAACCATGTCATTCTTGAAAAATCATCCACAAAAGTAACAAAATATCTAAAACCAATACGAGATGGAACTCGAATGGGTCCCCACACATCTGAATGAACTAAAGCAGAAGGTCTAACAACTCGAGGAACAACTCTAAAAGGAAAAGAAACTCTGATCTTTTCTTAACTGACAAGACTCACTCTAAACTAGACACATCCCCCAATGAAGGAACCATGATCTTCGAGGAATGTAATGAAGGATGACCAAGCCGACAATGCGACTAATGCGGTGTAAGAGAAGATATCTGAAACGCAGAAGCACCATCTAAATAGTAGAGGCCACTAGACTCACGCCCTCCACCAATCTTCTTCTTTGTCTGGAGATCTTGAAATGCATTCTTAGATGCTTTGAAGCAGTTTCAGGTCTTCGCATCAATCTCTCTAAGAGTGAGGTTTTCAGGGTGGGCGAGGTGACGAACTTGAGGGGTCTGGCTGATAGTCTGGGATGCAAGGTGGGGAACTTACCGACTTTATATCTTGGGCTTCCTTTTGGTGCTAGTTACAAAGACAAAGCCATTTTGAATCCCATGGTGGAAAGATACGGGAGAAGACTAGCAGTTTGGAAGAACAGATCCCTATCGGGGAGGATCACTCTTATCAAGAGCACTCTCTACAATATCCCCATCCATCTTCTCTCTTTGTTGAATATTCCAGCCAGTGTGGCGTTGGGGCTGGAGAAACTTATGAGAGACTTTCTATGGCATGGCAAGAATGATAAGCATAAGTTTCATCTAGTGGAGTGGGAGAAGATCTGTAAATCCAAGGGAGATGGTGGTTTGGGTTTCCGACACCTTAGGGAGATGAATAAGGCTTTGTTGGGTAAATGGTTGTGGAGGTTTGGGGAAGGAGGTAGTATTTGGGGTAGGATGATCGGGACAAATATGGGGTTAGTGAGGAAGGATGGGAGAGTAATCCAGTTGTATCCTCACACAGTTGTAGTATGTGTGGAAAGGTATTATGGGGACTCGGGAGAGCTTTGAAAGATGTCTCAAATTAAGGTGGGCAAGGGTGACAAAATTCGCTTTTGGGAATACACTTGGAGTGGGGAGGAACCTCTCAAAGTAACTTTCCCAGAGCTGTTTCAGATTTCTGATCTTAAAGGGGCCATGATTCAGGATTGCATTTCTGGAAGAGAGGGCGGATCCTCTTGGAATTTTGGTTTTAGGAGGAACATCAATGATTGGGAAATGGATAGCTTGACTACTTTTCTATAGCAGGTAGGGGAAGTGCCTTCACAGACGTCAGACGAGGATAAGAGAATTTGGAGATGGGACTCTAAAGGTGCTTTCCCAGTCTCTTCTTTCTTCTCCCATCTATCCATGAGGGGTCAGGAGTCTTTTCCGACTTCCATGGTGTGGGGAGGAAGCAATCCCATCCAAAGTTCGCTTTTTTGTTTGGACTGCGATGCTTGATAAGATTCTCATTGTGGATCATCTGAAAAGTAGGGGGATGGCATTATCGAATAGGTGTGTCTTATGCAAGGCCGAGGAGGAATCAGTTGATCACTTGCTTATCCATTGCCCATTCACCTTTGAAGTTTGGAGGACCTTCTTCTCTTTGTTTGGTATAGCTTTTGTGGTCCCAAAACATGTGCTAGGGGTTATCCATGGGATTGCACAGGATGTTTTGAAGGGGAGAGGAAGAATCTTAGGGCGGTTTCTCCTATTTGCTATCTTTTGGGCTATCTGGGACGAAAGAAATCAACGTATTTTTGAAGGAAAGCAAGTAGAAGGTCCAAAGGTGGTTCTGAGAGTCAAAGCCCTCATGTGTTATTGGTCTGCAGTGATGCCGGAATTCAGAGGGTGTTTTTTTATTCTTTTGTTTTCTAATGGGACGATTTGATGTGCTGAGGTGTGGCTCAACCTTTTGTTGAGTTGCCTTTGTCTTGTTGTAAGCTCCTTTAGGGGTTCCCCCGGTACTAATAAATCCTTTTAACTTATCAAAAAAAAAAAAAAAGGTCACTGAACAATCCAATAATCTAGTAAATTTACTAACAGACATAAGACTTGATGGAAATTTAGGAACATACGAGACAGAAGATAAAGGTAGACTGACTAAGAGAAGCCTAACCTATACCAGACACCTTTGAAGTTGTGCCATCAACTAAAGTAACACAAAGAAGTATACTGGATGGAGGAAAGCACACCTGTAGTCCCGATCATGTGATCTGAGACTCCAAAATCAATAACCCAAGGAGAAGAAGACCCATAAACTTAGAAAACGAGACATGTAATACTTGAGTGGGCAAGAGTAGCGGCATTGGAGGATGAAGCACTAGACTATCATGGCTAAGTGAGTTTGGCATATTTGTCATGAGAAATAGTCACAACCTCCGAGTTAGCCGTTGATGACTGAATAGGTGCACCAGATGTAGAACCAGGAGTACTACTCCCATTGTCACTACGAAGCATGATTCGCCCAGTTGGCTAGTTTACCGTGCAAATCCCAGTAATAGTCCACTGTATGGCCATCCATATCATAATGTGTACAATGACGAGGTCCACTATGCCCTCGTCCACGACCACCACTGGAGTCGCGATCTCCTCTACCACCTCTGCCACCACCATGGCCACCAGAATCCACCAATGCTGATTTGTTAGCAGAACCATCATCAACCTCTAAAATAGAGGTGCGCTGAAGTCGAGCAAAAACTTCAGTCATACTAGGGAGTTCCCTACTCCTCAAGAGTTGAGCACAAACTAGCTCATATTCTAGTCGAAAGCCAGAAAGAAAACGTGCAACATCCAAGTCCTCACGCTGTTTACGTTGCCTCTCGAGATCAGAAGTGAGGCTGGTAGACATTTTGTTCATTCCGGATATTCTGAAGAGAGGAATAATATTCTACAAGAGGCTTCTCACCCTGCTGCAAGGAAAAATACTCTCCAACCAATTGATAAGTCTAGGTGATGTTATCCTCACCAGAATACACCCTTCCAACATGCTCCTAAATCTCTTTTGCACTATTCAAAAACATCATATTGATACTAATTTTAGAATCCATACTATTCTACAACCAAGTCATTATTTGGCCATTCTCCTATACCCATTCTGAATAATTATTGGCGTCAGATTTCTGTTGAGTTTCATGCAAGTATTTCAACTTTCCTTTGGCTATAAGAAACACTTCAACAGACTTGGCCTAAAGAACATAATTACCTCCATTGAGCTTGATGGAAATCATCAGGACATTAAGAACATCACCAGGCACTACAATACTAGATTTGTTCACCATTATTACCACCAAAAATCACCACTAAACCCACAAGATCTCAAAATGCCCAAAAAAGTTACTAATGGATGCCTGAAAAATACCCAGGAAGGGTTTTTTTGACAGGTGCGACTTGCCTAGAGAGTTCCACCTCCTAGGGATACAGAATACACGAAGAACTTACAGATAACACACGGAGAACAAATCTCTCACTTTTTTTACACCCTGCGATTTACTTTGGGGCACTTCTCTCAGCTTCAATCTTTACTAGGGGTAACACTTGCACACGCCACGTAAAACACACCACACGGATACCACATTCTTCATTAAATTTGCATAATGGTCTCTTCACATCACAAACCCTATTGGGTTTCACACACGAACCCTAAAACCCAATCTAGGGTTTCACAGACAAACCCTAGATTTTAATATCCAACCAAGAAAGAATAAAGAAGAGAAACATGAAGATAGAACGAGGAAGAAGATGAAACCCTAGATCAGTATTAAACCTGGCTCTGAAACCATGTTAGTTAATTAGGGTTTCATGGGGAAAGAGAGAAAATTGGGGAGAAAGGGAATCGTACGGAGCAACTGAACTTTCTCTCTATACATCCCCTAATATATATATATAACATAAAACAGTAAGAACAAAATTCTGAAATACCCCTAAGAAACGTACGAACGATGTAAGGGGGGCTCAGCCCCTGAACCCTTGGTGGCCTTCAGCCTATGACCCCCCAGTGGCCTAGGCCGGTGCATTAATTACATGAACAATAATAACTAACAGTATCAGAGCGGAAGATGCTAGTAGGTCGCGAGTTCAAGTCCTCGGCGAAGTGCTAAGGGAAGGTGTTGTTAGAGTTTGTTGTTTGGCTGTGTGGCCAGCACTCCGCCTTTATTAGACCTTTTAATATACACTGTTACTCCTCCCTCTAACAACTTAAACTTTTAGAGTAAAATGGTTTTCAACAGTATCGTGGACAAATTTGTGAAGCCCACGTAGGTTGATTAATTGAAATTCTGAAATTCAATTTTGGTTCACTATATTCTTGAGGATTTTCCCAAAACTTGAGATTTTCAGAATTTATTTGATATATTTTCTGATTTTCTACATTGTCGGTTTTCAGCCTAATATTCCATCTCTACTATTGACCTTGTGATCTTTTTGGGTTTCACAATTTCCTTTGTAAAGTGGATCGTTTTCTCTACTACATACTACTGTTGTGCCTTATCGGATTTTAAAAACTATTCTATGTAAATTTGTGAAAATCAATTTTCTTTGGGTTTTTGCAAAAATCCATTCTTTTTATTTTTTTATTAAGAGTATTATATTAAAAGAAGGAGAAAACCCCACTATGCAAGAGTATAACAAAACATGCTAATGAGGCAAGCCCTCACAAGCTACAAAAGGGAGCAAAACAAAGTACCAAACTGGTAATCCTCCTCCAAAACAATCTTCTCCCATCTTGAACCAAAGTCCTGAAAGCAAAAGCCTTTAAACTCTCTACAGGTATCCAACCAATGAAGAGAAGGGCTTTAGTAAGATAAGAAACAGCTTCTATTTTCTTCAAAGATGCACTTATTCCGCTCTTTCACCAAAATGCAAAGGGAAGCAATCTCCACATAACACAACCACGAGAGGAGAAATGAACATAAGACCAACCCTGAAAGAGGAGAACACATCTCAACACCTTCCAATATTTGCAAAAATCGATTCTCCCTACAGCTTTGTTCTTGTCTTATTTCTATTCTTGTTTTGCTTGTTAGTTGGTCCTTTCTACTCTTTCTTTCTTACATCTGAGATACCTAATCTGATTTACCCAATAAGTTTAAGATTGGATGAGAAAATTACGAATATTTGTTTCATAAGATAACTAATTACACATTTTTGTCATCTGATGTCTGATTTCATACCCTTTGTTGGATCATTCTACTTGTCTCTTTAAGTTATATTTATCTATATTTTGGGTATCACAAGGAAAAATTTGTGGAGCCCACTTAGGCTGACTATTGAAGTTCTGAAACTCAATTTTGGTTCATTCTGTTCCCAAGGATTTTCAACAAAGTTCAAAATCAATTTGACATAGTTTCTGAATTTTCTCCAATCCTGGTTTTCAGCCTAATATTTCATCTCTACAGTTGACCTTGTGATATTTTTGGGTTTCACAATTTCCTCTCGTAAAGTGGATCTCTTCTCTACGAAATACAACTATTGTGCCTATTCGGTGTTAGTTTGTGAAAATCAACTTCTTCAGGTTTCTATAAAAATCAATTTTCCCTGCAACTTTGTCCTTTTTCTTCTATCTATTCTTGTTTGCTTGTTACCTTGCTCTTGCTCCTCTTCCTCTTCTGATGTCTGAGATTACTGATCTGATTTACCAATTAAGTTTGAGATTGGATGAGAAAATTACACTTATTGGTTTCATAAGAAAACTAGTTTTCTTCACGAAAGAAAGTTATTCATTTTTTTTATGTATCTAAGACAGTTAAGATCAAGAAACAATATGTTCATAGAATGAGAGTAGACGAGATGAGCATGCTGAGATGGATGAGTGGAAAGACTAGGATAGATAAAATTTGAAATTAATACATTCGTGGAGTAACCCCAATAGGTAACAAAATGAGGAAAAGTCAATTGAGATGGTTTGGTCATGTCCAACGAAAACCAAGGACAGCACCAATGCGGAGGAATGTGGAAGTTGAAAGTTTAAAAAGGGCAAGCAGGTGGCTAAAAAGGACGCGGATTAAGTTATGAGAGGAGATTTTAAGAAACTTCCCTTAACAGAAAAAATGACTTTCAGAATTGAATAGAGGAACAAGCATGTAGCCGACCGACACCATATGATGATGATGATGATGATGATGGTCTGGGACTGTAAAAGCTCCTGGTTGAGGCAATGACAACAAAAAGCTTGAGAAAAAATAAATAGACGCGGGAGTAATTGTCGAGTGTGTACTTGCAATCCTAAACTTCACAAATTGAAACCCAATCGAAGGTTCAATTAATTACAGATCCAGGTGATGATCTAAAACTATCAATTATAGAAACATCAAATAATATATAATCCAGAACTAATATATAATCCAGAACCAATAAATCACTGGAGTTAAGAGAAGATCCTAAAGGACATAATAAGGATCCATGAATTACATTTTTTAACAAAATTGACAAGTTTCACCATCATATACAAGAACTTTAAGAGGTCATAAAGAGACATCCAAATGGCAGTAACTAAAAGGACATGCAGTCCCACATCCATATAGAGATGATAAGAATAGCACATACATGAAAAGTTTTAGATACTATTTCTAACATGGCTCAACAAAAGAAACCTACTAGACACACCAATGGAAGTATCAATTAGCTAACAAAAATGAAATGAGGAAAGAACCTATATGGTTCCAGATGAGATGTATGATAAGTTACAAATTATGTTTTCAGATTCAGCTTTCCAAATGGGAATCTCATATCGTCACAGACACCATGATGTTTTAATCCAAACGACGAGGGCAGGCCAAATAAATTTTGGACTCACATGTTGGTTGGCGGAAGAACTTCCGCCTTAGCCTTTCCTTGGTGAAGACATAGCTACCAGCAAGAACATCAGTTATTATTGTAGCAAGCTGTGACATCAGTGCTAATGGCTCCACACCAGCTTCCATAATCTCTCTTAAATTTTTCACAGTGTTCACCGTATCTGCAGATAATGCCAAATCAAGTAGATCTACCAATTTCTCATCAGAGATCAACCCAACCTGAAATAGGGTAGATGAATTTTAAAAGAAATTCACATGTAAGATTGAAAGAAGACATTTGCATTTAATCAATGGGCTGTTTTTGAGATTTTATGCAAGAATAAATCATTTGCGCTAATTTCTCATTCCAAAACACATTATGCAATCTAAAAATTCAATACCAACGCTTACAAAAAAAAATTCAATACCAAGGCTAAAAATAGGATAGGTATTAAAGATTTCAAAACTACAGAAAAGAATTTAACAAAGGTTTCTTATCCAAAAAAAAATAATTTAACAAAAGATTATGAACCTTCTATCTATAGACTAAGCAACCTCAACACTATTTTAACTGTGAATTGTGGGTAATTGTGATCATAATTTTTTTTGATAAGATTAGGATGATTCATTGAAAAAAGGGGAGCCCCCAAAGCTACAAAGAGATCTCAAGACAAGATGCCCGGAACCAAAAGAAAGAGACACAAACACTAAACTTTCAGAAGCTCAGCCCATCTGAAACGAAGTCATCGAAAACATAACCCCTGAAGTCCGGCAAACAGGAGGACCAATAAAACATATAGGCCTTAATCCTCAAGATGATCTTTGGGATCTCCTCTTCTGATCCCTCAAAAATGCGTCGATTCCTTTCCTTCCATATGGCCCACATGACCGCATAAGGGAGGAAACACCATAGAATCCTGGCTCTGCCCGAAAACGTGCTCAATGAAATTGTGTGGGTGAAGGTGTCCACTTTCTCCGGCATGACGAAAGCAACACCAAAAATGGAGAACCAGATTTGCCAAATCGAGGATGAGACATGACAATGCAGCATCAGATGATCCACAGACTCGGCCGCACTATAGCACATGACACACCTGTTGGGAATCATCATTCCCCTATTATTTAGATGGTCCACTGTCAAGATTTTGTCTAGGATGGCCGTCCAAACAAAGAAGATTACCTTCTTCGGGATGGAGACACCCCATATCCAAGTAGTCTGGGGCGATCTCTGACCATGATTGCTAAGATGATGGAAGAAAGAACTGACAGTGAACACCCCCTTACCTTCCCACTTCCATCTCTTACGATTCTCCTCATTAGACGTTGTAGGTGCATCCCCAATCTTAATCAGAAGATTGCCCAGGTTATCTACTTCCCAATCATAATTGTTTATGCTAAGTTAATTGAATCACTAGAGCTAACAAGAACACGACCACGTGGAATAGAATCAGCAACAATAAGAAGAACAAGAGTATCAACACGATCTCTGACTCTAAATCACCAATGTCCCGGGGAGAGGCTGGACAGAAGAAGAGCACACCCATGCTAGACAGATACAAAACATCCATAGAAAATGAAACACACATTGACAAATGGTCTTAGAAACAGGATATACATTGGCAACCCTTTTGTACTGGATTACCCCATAAAGACATGTTTAACAGACGAAAGACTAAATTGTTCCTGACACAATTACGACAATGCACAAAACATATAGTCAAAAAAACATGAGGTTGAAACTAGAACAAAGGAGAATCAATCTCAAACCTGTTATCATATACGTAGAAATACGTATTCTATATGTATCGGGGGGTAGTTCTGTAAATACCCCCTTGAGGGGTATATTTGTCTTTTTAATTTGAGACTTACATAAATAAGATTTATGGAGTCATTGTGACCTAAGTACAATAGACATCCATCTTCTCTCTTCTCTCCTCTCTTCTCTCTTCCACAAACCTAAACCTAACCCTAACTCTAACCCTAATTCATCAATTCAACTTGGTATCAGAGCCAACCTTAGTGTTTTCTACAAGAGGACAGACCGGAGATCAACCAGGCAGACGATGACGTCATCAAAGCCGTACGGCTGACGTCACAGCTGTACGGACAGAGTTCCCCATTCAACCTGAAACTTCATCACTTGAAAGAGTATGATTTATCCTCTTTTTTAGTGATTTTTTGATAATTTTCTGGGTTGATTTGGACTGTTTTTTGCTCCTCGTTCTCAAAAAATCGAGAAATTTCGTTTTTCATACCAGCCTTAATATCAGTCCCTTAAGGAGTTTTTTGGGGGGATTTGTTGCTTCGTTTCAATCCCCTACAATGTTACCTTCATGATGATACTACTTTCGAGTGGATCTGAGAAGGATTGAAGGTTTGGGGTCGAAAAATACCCCTTGTTATTACCGCCGGTACGGTTTTTTGCCCTCTTTGGGCTGTTGGCAGTGTATCACACTCACTAATCTATCCCCTAAGGTATCTCAATGGCTGATTGAAGGGTATTGGGAGTTGTTTTACTCTTCCTATTGCTATCTATACCTAATTTGGGACTTATTTGGCCTATCGGGTGGTCTGTTACCTCCTCTAATGACTTATATTAGATGGGTGTTGTATCCTTGAGGTCTATGTGTTCTTTGGGACTTCATCAGATGTGATTATAGCCTTCGGTGTGGCCTTTTAGCCGTGTTCTGGCCCTCAGGTGCTTGCTTGTGACATTCCGGCGCTCTTATTTGGTTGTTCTGAGTGATAGTCCTTCATGGCAGACCCTTCACCTCCCGTGGTTACCCCGCCTTCCTTGCCTTCTCCTTCAGGGTCAGATGTGAGCACTGATGTTCCCTCCACCGGTATTGGAGGCCCTATGGTGCATCACTTGGCCTATGAGAACCCTAGCTTACAGATCACATCAGTAAAGCTAGACGGCAAGAATTATTTGCGTTGGGCACAGGCAGCACGGTTGTTTATTGGAGGCCGTGGGAAGTTGGGTCAAACTACGGGAGATACAGTTGAGCCTCCCAAGACCGATCCATCTTATCGACAGTGGCAGACAGATGATCTTACTGTCATGTCATGGCTCCTCAACTCTATGGAGCCTGATATCAGTGAGAGTTTCTTATTTATGCGCACAGCGCAAGAGGTCTGGGAAATCACTGAGAAGACTTACTCACAGCAGCAGAACACAGGACGGGCATTTCAGCTGAGACAGACTATCTCCCACTTTCGGCAGGGGGAGAAGTCTCTCTCACAGTACTACACTGCTCTTCGTACCTTGTGGCAGGAGCTTGATCATTACTACTCTTATCAGCCTCTCAACCCATCAGAGGTTGCGCCCTTTCGTCGATATATAGAGAAGGGCCGGATCTTTGATTTCCTGGCTGGGCTCAATCCGTCTTATGAGCTTGCCCGTGTTCAGATTTTGAGTAGTAGGATGGATCTTCCCTCTCTCAGTGAGGTGTATGCCTATCTTCAGAGTGAGGAGAGTCGGAGGATCTCTCTTCAGAGTGAGCATCCCCTTCTAGAGCGATCAGCGCTAGCAGCTTCTCCTGCTTATCAGCCTCAGCAGTTACAGCAGCCTTCGAGGGGTATATCTCATCAGCCTACCTCAGCTCCATCTTATGCTCCTACTGGATCTTCTCCTGGGAAGTCTCTGCCTAGAGAGAGGCCCAAGTGTGATTTCTGCGGCAAGTTAGGGCATGTGCGTGCCAAGTGTTGGAAGCTACATGGGCGTCCTAGCCAACCAGCCTCTTCCAGTGCTCATACAGTCAGTGTGGATTCTTCTGCTCCTTTCTCAGGACAGGCCCTAGCGAGCCCTCTTCCTTCAGCTCCTCCTAGTGGTTTTTCAGCCACCGAGTATGCAGGCCTTCGACGCCTCCTTCAGCAGCTTGATGGTCCATCTGCCATATCATCCACCTCCTTCGCACAGTCAGGTAACACTAGACTTGCTCATCATGTGTCCCTCCCATCATCCAGCCCCACTTGGATCATTGATTCAGGGGCTTCGGAACACATGACGGGCTTGTCTTCTTTATTTTCTACTTATTCCATATGTTCTGGCCGTGATAAGGTGAAGACAGCTGATGGCACCTTATCTTCTGTGTCTGGGAAAGGGAATATCCTTCCCTCTCCCCAATTGCTTCTTTCATCAGTTTTGCATGTTCCCAGATTTACTTCTAACCTACTTTCTGTTAGTGCTTTGACTAAATCCCTAAACTGTAGTGTCACTTTTTCTCCTACTTCTTGTGTCTTTCAGGACCTCGAGACGAGGAGGACGATTGGCACTGGACATGAAGCTCATGGCCTCTACCTTCTGGATGGACGCCTTCCTGAGCCCACAGCACTACAGTCGTCTGCTAGTAGTAGTAGTAGGATAGATGTTGTTTTGAGCTGGCATGCCCGTCTGGGGCATGTCTCTTTTCAGTATTTGAAACTTTTATTTCCTAGTTTGTTTGTTTCTGTTTCTTTTTCGGCTTTACACTGTGAGACTTGTGAGCTCTCTAAGCATTGTAGATCGAATTATCCCTCCAGAGGTAATAGAAGTTCTACTTGTTTTGACATTGTGCATTCTGATGTATGGGGCCCTTCCCCCACTACTTCTATCTTTGGCTTCCGCTATTTTGTTTCTTTTGTTGATGATCATACTAGGTGTACATGGGTCTATCTCATGAAAACCAAAGATGAGGTTCATTCCATCTTTAAGGGTTTTCATAAGATGATCCAGACCCAGTATGGTATCTCCATCAGGGTTCTTCGTACTGACCAGGGTGGAGAATATATGTTTGGGGGTCTTCGACATTACCTCATTGACCATGGGATTTGTCACCAAAATTCCTGCAGCTACACTCCTCAACAGAATGGTGTAGCTGAAAGGAAAATGCGGCACTTGACTGAGATAGCTCGGTCTCTCTTGATTGGCTCTCAGGTCCCCAAATCTTATTGGTCAGATGCTGTGTTGACGGCTGCCTACTTGACTAACAGAATACCATCTCGAGTGCTCAATTTCCAGTCTCCTATTCAAGTCCTTGTTCCTGGCTCTCCTCTATTCACTATTCCTCCTCGCATCTTTGGGTGTGTATGCTATGTACATATCCTGGGTCCCCATCGCACCAAACTCGATCCTAAAGCACTCAAGTGCGTCTTTCTTGGTTACTCCTCTACCCACAAGGGATACAAGTGTTACCATCCGTCTTCTGGGAAGAAGTTTGTTTGCATGGATGTCACCTTCCGTGAGGAGCTGTCTTTTTTCTCCCCCACCTCTCTTCAGGGGGAGAGTCGTAGTGAAGAGAGGTGGACTGTTCCTCTTCCTGCTATATCCCTATCTCCTCCCTTAGAGTTTGAGAGCTCTCTGCCTACTCATATTACTAGTGGGATTGATAGTACTCCTGGAGCTCAGAAGGAGCTCAAAGTCTATAGCAGAAGGGAGAAAGCTACAGCCGATCCAGTACCAGTGGTTCCTACCTTGGATCCAGGTAATCCTCCACCTCTTTCTATGCCTGTCATTTCTCCTTCTACTGATGCTTCTGATCTTCCTATTGCTCTAAGAAAAGGAGTCAAAAGCTGCACTCAGCATCCTCTGAGTAACTTTGTCTCCTATGATGCCTTGTCCCCCTCCTATAAAGCCTTTATCACTTCCCTTTCCACTATTCCTATACCCTCTTCAGTGGCAGAAGGGTTGGCTCAACCAAGATGGAAAGCTACTATGATAGAGGAAATGAAAGCTCTGGACAAGAATGGGACATGGGAGCTTGTTGACCTGCCAAGAGGCAAGAAACCTGTGGGTTGCAGATGGGTGTTCACAGTCAAACACAAGGCAGACGGGTCTATTGAGAAGTACAAGGCGAGATTAGTAGCCAAGGGGTACACCCAGACCTATGGGATTGATTATGTGGAGACCTTTGCACCTGTGGCAAAGATGAACTCCATCAGGGTGTTGTTGTCAGTGGCAGCAAATCAAGAGTGGCCTTTGCATCAGCTAGATGTAAAGAATGCTTTTCTTCATGGGGACCTACATGAAGAAGTCTACATGGTGCCTCCTCCTGGATTCACTCCACCAGGACAAAGTAGCAAGGTGTGTAGACTGAAGAAAGCCCTCTATGGGCTTAAACAATCTCCAAGGGCATGGTTCGAGAGATTCACCTTAGCCGTGAAGAAGCTGGGTTACACTCAAAGTCAGGCTGATCACACCCTATTTGTGAAGCATCAAGGGAAGAACACCACTGCCCTCATTGTTTATGTTGATGACATCATTCTCACAGGGAATGATACAGCAGAGGTAGCCAAGCTGAAGCTTCAGTTAGCGGAGGAGTTTGAAACCAAAGATCTAGGACCTCTCAAATACTTCCTAGGCATCGAAGTTGCAAGATCCAGTCAGGGGATCTTCATCTCTCAGAGGAAGTATGTCTTAGACTTGTTACAAGACTCAGGCAGGTTGGGTACCAAACCAGTGGAAACTCCTATAGAGCAGAATCACCAGCTAGCAGATGCCAGTGGTGAACTCCTACAGGATGTAGGGAGCTTTCAGAGACTAATTGGGCGATTGATCTATCTCTCCCTGACTCGACCTGACATTGCCTATGCAGTGAGTGTGATCAGTCAGTATATGCACTCACCCAGAGGTGTTCATTTAGAGGCAGCACATCGGATCTTGAGGTATCTTAAGTCAGCCCCTGGTAGAGGTCTTCTGTTTGAGAAGAATGGCCACATGCGTATAGAGGCTTATACCGATGCAGACTGGGCAGGGGCCAAAGATGATCGGAGATCCACTTCTGGATATTGCACCTTTGTTGGGGGCAATCTGGTCACTTGGAGAAGCAAAAAGCAACCCGTGGTCGCCAGATCTAGTGCAGAGGCCGAATTCAGAGCAATGGCTCATGGCTTGTGTGAGATGCTTTGGTTGAAAGTGTTGGTTGTTGAACTTGGTTTCCCAGTTTCTGGATCTGTGAGCTTATATTGTGACAACAAGGCCGCCATCAGCATTGCTCACAATCCCGTTCAGCATGATCGTGCCAAACACATTGAGGTGGACCGACACTTCATTAGAGAGAAGATTATCTCTGGGGCAGTGTGCACCCCATTTGTGAAGACTGATGAACAGGTTGCAGATGTTTTCACGAAGGGAGTTCCCAGTTGGCAACTCCATAAGTGCTTGTGCAAGTTGGGCATGAGAGATATTTATGCACCAACTTGAGGGGGAGTGTTATCATATACGTAGAAATACGTATTCTATATGTATCGGGGGGTAGTTCTGTAAATACCCCCTTGAGGGGTATATTTGTCTTTTTAATTTGGGACTTACATAAATAAGATTTATGGAGTCATTGTGACCTAAGTACAATAGACATCCATCTTCTCTCTTCTCTCCTCTCTTCTCTCTTCCACAAACCTAAACCTAACCCTAACTCTAACCCTAATTCATCAATTCAACTGCATGGGAAACTTACATTCCTGAACTCTAGAAGGCATTCTATAGATCAAATAGTAAGTTGTAAGAATTCCATCTGACAATCTAATTTAATAACGCTCACGGCAAAAAGTAAGGACCCAGAGGATGGTTGATCTTCATGACTCACTTGAGAAAAAAAAAATTACGACGACAAAGCTACTACTCAATAACAACAAATGTAAATAATAAGAAAAAACGGTTTGACCTTCTTCTTCATTGTCGAGCTTCCACATCCCAGGCTTGACACTACTTTTTTTAGCCTTTGGATGTAGTGGGTCATTCCTACGAGGTTGATTGACCTCATTCAAGGATGGAACATTAACCAATGTCAAATTCGGGGCTGTGTATTGTGGAGACTCTTACCTTTTGAATTTTTTTAGAGTGTCTGGAAAGAAAGAATTAGTAGGATTCTTGAATACAAGTATTAACTGAAGATCGAGTTATGGAGAAGGGAAAACCAAAGTTGTTTGTTTGGAGTTTCAATTCTAGAAAATTTAAGGGAGTTTCCTATGTTGTGGATGTCAGGACCTAATATCTACATTATCAGTTATAACAGCATTATTTGGTATTACATAAATATTGATGTGTAATGTTATTAGAAAATTTAGGAGAACATTCTCAACTAGACCATTGACACTTCATGTCACATCCAAAGCAAAACATTATATTGAAGTTTAGACAGCATGAATGATAAAGAACTTACAAGCTCCTGTACTAGAGGAACAGAGATTCTCTGTCCAAGCAAACTCAGTTGCTCAAGAGTCATCTCAGCATCCCTCAAAGATCCATCTGAACGTGAAGCAATAAGTTTTAGTGCATCCTTATCAATTTCGAGATCCTCTTTAGTCGCGATCCACTGCAAAGTATAGATAATATCTGCATCCTTCAACTTTGGGAAAAAGAATTTCTGGCACCTGGAAATGATTATATGAGGCAAATGATCAAGACTTGTACTGATAAGGACAAAAACCACACGTCTCGGTGCTCGATCAAGGACCTTCGAGATAGCACTCCAAGAATCAGGGGACAAAGTATCGCAATCATCAAAAATGAACACTCGATATTGAGATTGCATCTGGGATATAATCATACTGTCAAGTAGATCCATAATACTCTCGAAGACAAAATTACTGACAGGACCAACTTCCCTCACATTTCGACTCTTACCCAGATCATGTGCAATGCAGGAATTGCAAACCCCACAAGGTTTGGGATGCTCTGAAGATTGGCAATTTAAAGCTCTGGCAAATATGCGAGCACAAGAAGTTTTCCCAGTGCCATGAGGACCATAGAACACATACAGAAACCCAATTTTTCTTTTCAATACAGCATTTAAAAGAGCTTGTGCCACCAAGTTTTGTCCTACCAGATCCTTGAACGTTCGTGGCATGTATTTCTGTGTCAGACTTTGGTGTCTACCATGGCGGTCTCCTCTAAATTTGAGTTGACCACCCGATCTCGCTTCAGAAGCAAGGTCGGAGTCCACGTCATGCTTCAAACTGTGATCAGCAAAAATGCCTAGCTCCCCCGAATATTCATGCACCCAAGCAGCATTATCGGTGCTTCCCTGGGATCCCGATGGCTCAACTAACAGAGGTGTCGCTTCTGCATCAGATTTAGTAGACGAGCTTGAGTGATCAGATGCCATGGGCATATCTGAGCCATCCTTACCTTGGCGAATAGAGCCATCTTTTCTTAACCTCGAGTCAGAGAGCCCACAAGATAAACTCCTTCCTGCCATGTCCAGAAATGTTTTACCTCCATGGTGAATTCTTGACCAATTAAAAGGAATCCCACACCCATTTCTGGGAGCCCGTGTAACACCTAGCTTGGCATCTTCTTCCTCTCCATCCTCCATATAATACTTACGTTGTGTTGAACCTTGGACTAATGAATTAGAAGCCACAGACAATTCATTGAGAACTCCAAAATCTCTTGAGCCCATAGCAGCCCGAGCTCTTCTCGTACCTCGAAACTTTCGCTTTTTCACCCTGTTCAATCCATTGCAATAGCCGCTAATGCTTGCTTCTGGTTCCTCACTGGTTTTCTCCTCTCGTGAACGTCTTCCATGACGATGGAGGTGAGAATTCTGTACATCATCACTATCCATTGGACATTCCTTCAAATGTTCTGAAAGGGTCGTAAGGTGACCATGTTGAATTTGCTTCCCCTTCTGTGAAATCTTTTTGTCTCTTGGCTCTGCCTTCCCTGAAACCAAATGATTGACCATTACCAAATTGTGACCATCTTGTAGAGGCTCCTCTGTGCCACCAGAATGATCACTCCTGCGACTTCTTCGACTGGATTCTTCTCCTTTAATTCCTCTGGCATCCCTACGATCACTAATAAACGATCCCCCATCATTTCCCCTGCTTACTTCAGCAGCAGCAAATTTTGATGTTGCTACACTTGCAACAGTTGGTGAGCTTCCTGACAACCTTCTACCTTCCCTCCGACGCTCAATCCCAACAGACCTTCTTCCTTCACGCACTGCTGCTTCCTTTTCGAGTTTCTTAGAAAACGATTCTAAGATGGAAGGAGAATGCCATGAGGGAGGACTAGTCGAAGGATCTCTGAGTGACCTCGACCTCTGAAGGACAATAAGGCCCCTCATAAGTGACCTTTCAGCCAAAATCGGGCTGTGCCTGTGCATATGGTTCTTCAAGTGAATGCAATTTGTCAAATGAACATGGTTGCGAAGATGATCACTAATAGGACCATTCTCATCTTTGAAAAATCTACTATGAACAGCTCTGGTCATGATCAGAACATAAACATGTCCCGCAGCAAAAACAATGGTAGATCAACAAGATGAACAGAAGAAAAACCAAGCATTTTTGGTTTCTAAAATGCCTTATCTTTCAGAAATGTGATGAAATTCATTCCATCGCACTTGCAATGGTGTAGTTAAGGCCAAACTGATATCGAGGTTCAAGTAATTAGAGTTCCATCAAAGACAAAGTAATGACCAAAGCATGCAAGTTCAAAAGCAACCGTCTCATTTCCACCAATAATAATATCGCAAATATACAAACCCTCGGGAAGCTAAAATCTTCACCAAAAATCAGTTTTTCTGATCCAAAGACGCATAACGGGAACTCAGAAACTTCAAATCCAAAAACAGGGGAGTAGACACATGCATTGTTTGAATAAATTCAAACTTCAAAGCTTCGGACTTGAACTCGAATCTTACTCCCTTCAAAGCACCATCAGAAACCATAAAACCGCACTTCGCAACAAAAAAAAAAGCAAATTACTTTTCCGAACTTACACCGATTGAACTTCACTGCAGAAAAAAAATTTATATATATCCAGAAACCTCGTTTTCATCTCTCTTCCGTCACCTCCAACGTGATTTATCTCCTCAAACTCAGCTTAAACGACCAGATCTCTGCCACAGCCGGAATGTCTCTCATTCTCTTTCTCTCCTTCTTCAAAACCCTAAAAACTTCACCATTTCTGAAAATTCGAAAAGATGAAGAAAAGCCGACGTAATTGATTAAGAAAGAAAAAAGAGCTAAAGAGACACTCAACTCACATGAATCAAGAGCGAGGGATCTGTTTGGATCCTTTTGGTCTGCTTTTCGACCAGATCTCTCTGCAACTTCACATGAACTTCACGAGGGTTTCTTTCGCGAAAACGATAGAGAGCGAGAGATATAGAGAGATACGGAGATCTGGTCCTCACAGACAGCCATGCCTGCAAACTGTGCATCTGTTTCACTGTTTGTTCCCAACAGCTAGAAATAATAATAGAGGAGGCCTTTATATATTTTTCATTTTAATTTCCGAAAAACCAAATAAATAAATAAATAATAAAAATAAAAAGTTTGAAATGGAGACTCAAAAAGTCCGTTGTCCGTTCCATTGCTTTCACGGTTACAAATGGCGGTGGAGTAATAAACTTTGTACATCCAGTCCGCTTCAAAAGCTTGATACATCCCCCCTCCAAAATGCCACGTGGAAAAATCTTTGGGCCCACAGATCTCATGATTGTTTGGCGGCCAAACCTTGCTGTACCTGCGCACCAAATATCAATCTGATTAATTATTTCTAGCCATTGGATTTTGAGGCTTTTCATCGTTGGCCCGCTAATGAAGCCCATGATAAAATGCCACTAGTTAGACTATTTTAGTCTGTAGCCATAGTAAGTGCCACGTGGTATTAGGGGGTGGGTGGTGGGACCAACTTTGGAAGTAGCTGGGATGTACCCAAAAAAAGGACTCTTGGTGGGCTGTTTTAATTGGGACCACAAAATTTAGCAAAAGGAAAAAGAAGTCGGTGCATTTAGTGACTGAAAGAACGGTGTCTCCTCGGTGTTATTTACACTATCAGTGTCACACTCACGTCCTCGTCACTCTCATACCATGTACCAATGTCTCGTCTTCTCTTAGACATGCTTTGCCCAACGTTTTTATTGGGCAATGACGGCACGGGGATTGGTCTTTTTGCATAGCCAGTCTACGGGGATGGTTTTGTTTTTTTGGGGGATAGCCAGTCCAGAACTCTTATCAGGAAAAGCTGACGATTTTTGGCAGCAGAGTTCGCAAGCCCAGTGAGTCCATAGTTAGCAAATCGTGAAGCAAGCGGCAAAAATATTTGCCCATTGAAAATGGGTATTTAAAACAATGGGTCATTCCGATCTTCGAAGACTGGTTTAGAAGTTGAAGAATTATGGACTGTCTATTTTTATCACATTCGAGAGGGTTAGAAATTTCAGAATGAGGTGATTTTTTGTTCGGATGATCTATATGGTGAGGAGATCATCCCCCCCAAAATCCACCATTGATTCATCTTCTATGTGGGTACGCCAAAATGGTTGTCCCCCCGATCCTGACCCTACAACAATTTTGATTCACAGAAAAAAAAAACACAGAGTAAAAAAATGGTCAAAAAGACGATAAAGTCAAAAGATCAATAAGTGAGGACTTCGGGATTAATAACTTTTTAATCCAAAACTAAGCACTCAAATGCATATGAATGTATATAGATTGGGTGGTAATACAAGTAGGTCAGGCTCAAGGGACCAACGGTGGCTGTGCTTTGGCAAAAAGTGAATCCAGTAAATGCCAGCTCAACACTTACAACCACCCTTAGATTCTCAGGATCTATGGCTGAGATCATTAGTGAACTTAACAGTTCACTTTTGTTGGTCCCCTGAACCAACTTATATAAGTATAATAGAACTGAAACTATATGATATTTTCTTTAAAACAAAGTAATATAAGCAACGATAATAATTTCAAAAAACATTTCTCATTTATCTAGTCCCGAAATGTGTAAGAATTTTCTAATCTCTTCTAAATTTAAAAAAAAAAATAGTGACATATATTATAAATAAAAATATTCTTTAATTTTTAGAACAAGAACAAAATTTATTTATGATATTTTTTGAAAATTTTAAAACTACTAAGTTGTTTCGAATGGTTGAATATTTTGTATTTTTATTTGCGATGTTTCAAAAACACTGTGATTTGAATCGTTTTTTCGAAAGATAAGGTTTTTTTCAAAATGACCGATTTTAAAGGGGGATTTGCTAAATATGAATGGGTCTACTCGTTCCATCACCTTAGAGGCTTCTCATGGGACAAGTTTAGGCCAGGTACATACAGCTCAACCACTTGGTAAAAAGAAGCATGATATGGACAAGGGAGCCATCCAAATGGTCAATCCGCCAATGGATCACTTGTCAAGAAAAATTTTGAAGCGGGGGAGGCAACCATGTGTCCAATGATCGCGCGCCACATATACCCATTGTTACTTTTTAAAAAGATTTTTTTAAACCAAATCCTAACCTAGTTATATGTGGTGCATAATCATTCGCGGCTTCAAAATTTTTCTCATCACTCTGTGTACCAAGAAGAGAAAATATTTTATGTAACCCTTTTTCTATCTGGAGCTGTGCCAGTGCCATAGAAAGGGATCCGCACGAAATTTTTTCTTGCGGCCAGAAAACCCTACCATTCCTGAGAAGCATTCTACACTGTCATACCAGAAAAGCAAGTATCTATGAAAAAAGAAACGTTACAATGCCCCAGGACAAATATGTGTGCTAAAAGAGGCTAAAAAGCATTACAACGGACTTGGTGCCAACTGTCGCTATTCTTGAAACGGTAACGTCCTTATCACGAAATCGACGGGCATTACAAAGGTAACGCCCCCACCCTGTTACGTTTTTTTTTCATTTTCAACACACAAAACCGAAAAAATGGAATATCCACTATAACGGCCGTTATTTTGAATAAAAAATATATTTTTTACTGTTATCGAGGTGTATTTGAAAAAATAATAAATTAATAGTTTTCTGACCCTTTTTTATTCAGATGTGACTCCGTTATAACGGTAACGTTGAGTGAGGTTAAAGTTTAGGATAAATGTTGATGTAACCATAAGCTTATGAACCTGATTTGCAGTGAAAAGAGAGCTCCAGGTGTTTGTAGAATTCAATGATCATTTCAAATGTTTTTATTACCTTTTTTTTTTTGGGATAAGCAAATGTTCTTATTAGCCATAAACTGATGTTAAAATAATGGTTTAAAAAAGGGTTAAAACGGTATCGCCCCATTCCTGTTACTTTTTCTCCATTATCATCCAAAACCAAAAGACGGGATGTCCATTATAACGGAAATAACGGCAGATATTTAGAGAAAAAAAAAACATTTTTTTACCATTTATCAAGTTTTTAAAAATAATAAATATTAACATTTTGACTTATGCGACTTAAGGGACCGTTATAACATTATAATTGATCATTTAAAACCTTGGTTAAAATCCCAACCACTCCTTGGACCACAGATGCGCATACCTGCCCTAGTTATTTTGAGAATCTCACTGCCTTCTGTGTATATTGCTAATTATTAAAATGTGGTTTTGACCCTCCAAAGATTAGGGTTTGAATAATGGTCATGGCAGCAGGAAAATAAATTCGATGTCGCCGCATTTATAAATCGTCACATATAAACGAGGTAGGGGCCCACAGCACCTTTACACATTTCCCCTTTCAAATCAAATGGGGACAGCGGCCACATGTATATCGCAATTTCTGAATGGCGTGACATCAAAATTTGCTGTCATATGGAGATATCTAACTTCTTTCGTTATAAATGGGGTCATATTGCTTATCAAAAACTAAATAATAAATAAAAAGTGGGGTCATATTAGTTTTGTGCACTGATATTGCAGTGTACGTGCTGAAACGGGTTGGTGAAAGAATGAAGATTGCAATATTGGTCTCCATCGCAGGAGACAAATTGCAGCGGTCCCACGCTGTTGCAGGAATCACTATGCACATTAAAACTAACATTCGGTATCAAATGAAGGTGGTATTTTATAACGCGTGACAATTCATTGGGCCGGAGGGCTTCTATGGAGTAAAACTTTGATGACAGGCAGGCGCATTATGAGCCACATGTCATTCTTAGAAGACTCTGACCATATGGATGTTTGGCCAATCCCTAGGGGGACCTGCAAACCAAAAATATCCCGATTAGTGATTTCTAGGCGTTGGATTGGAATTATTTTCATGGGTTGATTTTAACCGTGGGAATTTGAGCATTTTTTACCATTATTTGAGGTTCATATTGCGCCCTGCCTATGGAGTCCAGTCATATTCATGTCTCATTTTAATTGGATATATAAAGTGAACTTTGGGCTCCTCACAAGCCAATAAAAGAGCACTCTACCAATTAAAATGAGACACCAAAGGCTTCTATGATCTGACTCGATGGAAGCCTTCATATTGAATCCCTAGTATTTTATAAATCTAATATTAAAGCCAAAACTTGGGTACGCGACACCGCGTTCACCTAAGTACCTATTAGTTGCCTATATAAAAAAAATAACATAGTATACCTATTAGTCTGTTAAAAGGCTCGGGCTCCGACCGCCCACTTTTTCTGACCCCTCTCGGAGTTTGCGTGCTTGGCCATGGATTTCATGAATCCAATGTGATTGTTAGCGCCGCCAAAAGTGAAAAAAGTGATGCCAGCTCGATGTTGACAACCACCGTTGGATTCTCGAAATCCACGGCCAAGCACATGAACACGGAGAGGGGTCAGAAAAAAGGGGGTCCCCAGGGACCAACACTCGTTAAAAATCTCTACAAAAAAAAAAAAAAAAAAAACAAATTTATTAAATGTGTCTTTATGTACTCAGACACTCAACGTTCACCTATGCACTTATTAATTGTCAATATAAAATGAGAAACTTAAGTCCCAATTCATTAAATGACCTTTTGCCAAAAGTTCATTAAATACCGTTTTAACGTATTCAACCATCACATTTCATCATTCTTATTTTCAATACAATCCCTTCATAACTACCTAATTACTTACTATGCCATTATTTTCAAACCAGTTATAACAACTTCATTACTTTTTATGCCATTTTTTCATATTTCCAAAACAATTCTTTGACAACTACATATCTATTCTATATGAACAATTTCAGAAATTTTATTTTGTAACTATGCCTTGAGTTGCCATAATTTTTTTTATAGATTCACCCCTTCAAAATGACTTTTAGGTTGAAATTTTCTTATTTTACCACTAGGTGGTAGATAATGTGACATGTGAGATGGGTTATATGCAAACATAAATGCACTTAGTTTATTTTGCAACACCAACAAAAAATGAAGGTACTAAATAGTAATGGCTCACGCTCCGAGGATCCCATTTTTCCGACCCCTCTCATGAGTCATGTGCTTAGTAGTGGATTTCACGAATCCAACTATGGTTGAGCTCGGGCAAAAAGTGAATGCCAACTCAGTGCTATCAACCATTGATGTATTCTCAGAATCCATGGCCGAGCACACTACTCTCGAGAGGGGTCCCGTGAGCCCAACCCTATAGGAATGCCCCCATTGACCTAGTTTACTCCAGTTAAAATAGACTTAGAATTGCAACGTTAACATTGTATTTGAAATATTTTAACAAGCGCCTGATGCATGTCATATTTTTACGTGAGTCAAATAATGGGTAAACTAGGTCGAGGGGGCATTCCTAAAGTTTGAAAGTATAAGAGGGCATTACTAAGTACTTTCAAATTTTAATGGGGGTGTTACAAAATCACCCCAAAATACTATGTGAGAAAGGTCTCTCCGGGACTGTTCTTTGATGCAGCCTTCTGTATCAAAATTTTGATGCAGAAGTCTCTCAAATTGCAACGTAATAGGCTCATGTGGGCCCATAGATTTGAGCACTTTTTCATCATGGGCTTTACGAACAGGCCTATGAGTTGGTTCCAAGCCCATGATGAAAAAGTGCTCAAATCCAATGGCTAGGAATCACTAATCACACCGATTTTTGGTGTGTGGGTCCACCAAGATGTGAGCCAAACATTCATAGAGGCAATGGGCTCGAAAGAGTCTACTACGTGGCAAATTGAGGGACTTCTGCATCAAATTTTTGATACAGAAGTCGCTATCATAGATTTTTCCCAATGTCCGTGACAGGCGTTCCATTTCAACATTCTACCCTTGCATTTATGGGTTTTGATTGGACTTGTTAGCTTTGTTTGAGACAATATCCATTCATTTTGTCTTCACTTCGAATCAAAATGGTGGTAGTTGTGAAGCAGTACGTTATGAATTTTATTAGGGAGCATGAAGGGCCAAGGCCAATGTGGACGATACAAAGGGGTCACAGATATCAGTTGACAAACCACAAAGAGGAAAATTGGGGTGAACCATGGTCCCCACCTGGCATTAGTGGTTTGACATGATGCAAATTAAGAAGTTTCTGGAAGCAGGGGTCTACTAACACAAGGTGCCCCAACGCCACGTGGATTTTCGCACGTTTGAGTTACTAATCTCGTTAAAAAAAACAGGCGGCCTAGCTAGGCAGTAGCAATGCCAAACATGGTCATGGTTCGAGATGGAACTCGCAATGCCATGATTACGGTGCAGTACATCAACCAATTGAGCTACGGATTCGAGCCCTAAAGCAACCAACGCCGGATCTCACACATGGACCACTAGAAGAACTGGCACATTGATATGGCTCTTAAATCGATCGCCGTGATCGGATGGTTCTAGTTATTTGACCAATCACTTGTTTTCCAAGGGGTAAAATAAGATAGAAATATAAGCAACTGTCCATTTATTGTAATTTTTATTACAGTTGGTTGTACTTGGGTTGGTAAATTTAATATCTAATGATATGGAGTGTACTTTGATTCCTCGTTTTCTTTTTTAACCTTTTTAAGTGGGGATCATAATTCTAAAAGCTTCTTTGTGTCTAGTTGTGGAGGGACAAAAGCTTGGTTGTTCGTTCCGATCTCACTTTGAGAAGTGAGAACAGTTCACATTAGTTCAGTTCAGGTCATCTTTTATCTTCTTATTTTTATCTGGTGTGTCAGTCTAGTTTAGGTAATTAGTACCTCACATGCACCCTACCTAGCTAAATATTCCATCTGAACATTATCTCAATCAAGCTCTAGGACAAATGATGCCATAGCCACCGGGCTAAGTAGGCACCATAGGATACAAGAATCCAAGACGCAGTGATTGTTGACCATGATGTCATTCAGCTTGACTATGATGTCATGTCTGTGGAGTCTGGGTAGGGTTTGTACATGGGCCGGGTCTCATTTGGAACTTGATCATGGGTTGGACTTCAGCCTGATATTAGGGACTGAATGGTAAGAGGAAAACTTGAAATCCTAAGCACTAATACATCAAGGGTCTGAGCTTGAGCTTGAGCTTCGTTTCAACTCTCGGAAATATAACGTTCGGCTTGAATTGTTTTGGCGTGTGAAGAGCCATTGAGGCCCACAGTGATTCTGGGGGCCCAAAGCTAGCTTCTGTGCAGCCCTATTCTAGGATCTGTGGTATATATAAAGATTGGGTAGATCAACCACCCAGGCCGGACTGGACCGTTCAACCAGTAGAACAGTCAACCAGGACCGAAACCAATTTGGGTGAATCCCCGTACCTCTTTTTCAACCAAAAACCTCTTTCAAAAGTAAAAGACGTTCAACATGGACGATTGAATCGAAGAACCATTCAAACAGGATGGTTTGAGGTTCTTGAACTGGATCGTTTAAACAGAACAGTTTTGAGGTTGGTTTGAGGTCGAAAAGCCTGGGCCTGAACAATTTTTTATTTCCATTTTCTTCAAACTGTTAGTTTCAACAAATGAAATCCCCATTTTCAGCTTTTCAAATTATTTGAGAGGGCTAGGTCACCTGGACCAACATTCAGTGGACTATATTAATAACATTTGCTGGACCAAGAATGAGCAAAATTCACTGATGCCAACCATCCAACACATTGTATCTTTTGGTGGCCAAAAATAACACAGTCCAGGAAGAATTCTTGTTTATCAGATGGTTAAGACAATCCGACCAGGCCAGTTTTTTAATCGGCTAGATCTGCTATATGGGGCTCATTGGTTGAACTGTCTGGATTGACATGGATGTGCTCTCCTAGTGTTGTTCCCTTCTGAACTGCCCGTCGGTCCCCTCTCCGAAAGTGAAGAAGGATAATGGAGAAATCCCATGATCACTCCATCAAAAGTAACAAGAAAATTTCACCAACAAGAAGCATTGGGTATGTTACATAAGCAATGAAAAAATTGAGTCAACAGAAAAACCAAATAGCTGTTTTCGTTTTCCATACTGCATCAACTTCAGACAAAAGCTTGAGATGCCGAAGTGATCCAAATGAAGAGTACAAAGCAGCTCACACCCAAATTCAGTAAAATATAAAAGAAGAATGCGTAATTTACACAATTTACATTCACTCTTATTGAAGCGAGGTGCTCTATTTTCTCTCTGTAGTTGTCAACTGTCTCGAATCAAATTGGTCGGTTCACTCGTAACATACTTGGGTAGTTCATACTTTGCACCTGCAATAGAGGTTTTATTAGCAGCAAAAGGTCTCAAAAGAATTATGGATGGCATGGTTGGCAGAGAGAATAAACAACGAATAGGGTGCAACACAGATTATATACCTCTTTCGTCATAGCAGGTTGTCAAGTCAGCACTTGTAACGATGACGCCCGCACTTTCCACAATCACTTGTGCAAGGGTTAAATCAGCTTCAGCTGCAGCTCGGAGTGCATCCCAAATTTCTGGTAAGAATGAAAGATTCAATGTTTGAACTTCTTCCTAATAAATTCCTCATGCTTAAACAGACCAGTCTAGATCCAAAATGCAGTAACCATACACCGCATACCCCAACAAAGTTCAAGTTCAGATTCTTAAAGAACAAAGTGGAGAAATAACTACCAACCAACATGAATTTCATCATGGAAATTGTGCAACAAAAAACAGTGACCAGAAACAGGAAGAAATCAATAAACAGTACATAATTTTCCTTTTACTTACTTCCACACTTTTTGAATGAAAAAGCAACAACTAGAATGACAAAATAACACATACTTTATATTCCAGCTTTCACCAAAAGCGCTGAGGCACACATTCTGCTAGAAATTCTTTCTTGACTTCTCATTTAAAAACAGAAATATTAATGTTTAATAACTTGTCTGCAGAATTCCACAAAACAAAGATATTGTGGGGGTAAAATAAGGAATGGATCCCTGTTGTCTTCTCACATTGTTCCTGAGATGAGTAATCCTGAGTGTGTGCAGCAATGAACCCATAACTAGCACTTTGAGGTATCCACAGGAAATGGTATGAATCCTTGGTATTCAGTCATAAGATTACATCTGCTTAAACCCAAGTACTTTACCTTGAAACATTGGTAACTGAGGCCTCTCGACTCTCTAAAACTACTATCAAAATGCAGCTCTAGTTTGGGAAAACTGAAAGCTCAAAACTCAAATTCACTAGTGTGCTTTAATATCCCTAGTTAATATCTTAACATTTGTGTCCTTGTTAAGTTTTCTTTTGGGTAGGCAAGCTGGGTTAGAAGCCGCTACCTCAAGATTGTGGCTGAAAGCCATCCAGTTGAGTTATAGAGTCAACTCCGGTCAATGAATTCTTGCAGCAATGAACCACCAGTTTACAAAAAAAAAAAAAAGAGTGCTCTATCTACACTTTCCAATCTTCGATTGGAACACAAGATCTTGAGGCTTCTGCACAGGAAAAAAACACTTTTCTTCCTGTTCTCAAACCCCACTCACTTCTTAATCAAGACACTATTAAGAAGTGTTTTTTTCCTGATCTTAATCGTCATAAGATCAGTTTAGCCAATACAGATACACACAAAATCACTACATTCGATACGGTTCCCATTGGCAAGTGCTCCCCACGAAAGTGGTCACATTGGGAGCACACAAAATGCCCTACAATCTCCTCACTCTTGGGCAGCAGTAAAAACTGTTCATTGCTTCCAGGAGCATAGAGTCACTTATGCTTCTTTATTTGATTTTATGAGCTTCTCAATCAATGGATTTGTCTTCAACATCAACAAATCAATCTAGGCAATACAGATACAACACACCAGCACGCACACAAATACTGCAAACTACAAAAATTTCCAGGGAGTTTCAAATGCAGACATGGTTGCAGTGGGCATGCACAATATCATGGATAGCTACATTTTGGTCCTAATTCTAATCATTCTAGCCCGTTGGTCTTGGTGTGCATGTGCTTCACCTTGATGACATAAATCCTTCCTCGACCACTTCACCAATGACTTGAAACATATATAATAAACCAGGTTATTCAGCTTTGAACCACTACAAATCGTTCAACTTCCTTTGTCAGTTTGATCACGCAAAAAAAAAAGGGGTTTTAAGAGAAAAAGAAATCGTTTTCTCATCTTTAGTCACCAGCAGTTTAAAATGGTGTTGCCGGCGTCATTAATGGTTGCTGGCGATACCGTCCGGCACTGGTAACATTGATTGCCGTTCAGCCATGTTATGGGGTGTCATGTGGAAATGGACTGCTAGGGTTATTCTGCAGTCAGAAACCAGAAAGGTTAGGCATGTCTCCTATTTGGAGACTAATGTGGCCCACGAATTATTCCACTCCAAATTGGTTAGTTGAGTAGGTGGTAGCTAAAATCAATGAGAGAACAACCCATTATTCTCTCCACTGCGGCAATTCCTCTTTGATGGGAAGAGGTTATAAATAATAAGGATTGGGGTCCCTAGCCTACAAGCAAGAAGTGTTTTCATGAGCCTGTGATTCCATCATTAAGGAAACAACCATTAAGAGCTTGCATAGGCTAGAAGGCTTTCAATCGGAGGAGCTCAACTTTCACTGCGAACTTGGTGATCATCACGATATCCGGAGGTGAGTTCCCAACTTGCTCTTTACGAATTTATTATAGCATGATTTATTTGCATGATCTAAATCCAAGATTTTTTGTACCGGAATTGTTAATTCCGCATAAACTCCTACAGTAATTGGTATCAGAGCCAAAGGATGTGGATTTGATCATGCAAAAAAAAGGGCTTTAAGAGAAAAAGAAATTGTTTTCTCACCTTTAGGCACCGGCGGTTTAAAATGGTGTTGCCGGCGTCATTAATGGTCGCAGACTCGCAGGCGATAACATGGTTGCCGTGCAGCCATGGTATGGGGTGTCGTGTGGAAATGGACTGCTAGGGTTTTTCTGCAATCACAGACCAGAAGGGTTGAAGTAGGGTTTTAATTTGGGCAAAATCGTGTTGGGCATATATATATGATATAATGCGCCAGCCCATCTAAAACCTATTAAGCCTTAAAAGGTTAAGGAATGTGCCAGCACAAAACCCAAAAGTCCAATGACCCGACCCGGTGACCCGACACGTACGAGTCAACTCGGTCCAGGGGAATTGACAACAAAAGGAATATACTTATCAAAAAGTTGTAATACCATCCAAAGTTCATTCCTTTTCTTCGACTATGGCCCAAAGCAAACACCTCACAACCGATAATCTAGCAAGAAAGATGTTCTTTGAAATTGCTTCATGTGCTAGAATGTGGAGGAATCAGTCAATCATTTGTTCTTACATAGTGAGTTTACTCGTGCCGCTTTTGAGGGTCGATTATCTCGTCCAATGTTCTAACAAGGGCAGATGGAAAATTTGTTCGTCTTTGATGGCTTGCCAACATGTTAGACCACATTTGGGAAATCGTTGATAGGTTGGACATTTTGTACAGCTATGCGCTTAGGAGTGCTAACAAAAGGCGGTTCCTCACAAAGAAGGTACTCTTAGGACTTTTCTATCTATTGGGGATCAACCCCCCTAATTGTGTCTCCTTTTCTTATTAATAAAATTTTCTTTCATTACCAATAGATAAAAATTGGCCAACAGAGATGTCGCACTTGGACAGTCACTTTGTGATATTCTAATCAGTTAAAAAATAGAAAAATTATCGGTTCTAGCTCTAAGACACTAGTATTCTTCTCCTTCACAAAACTTTAAAACCATATTTACTTTTGACGGCTCCATGAGATTTTATTATAATTGGAAAATATGGATGCACAGTGAAAATGCATTCATAGGAATGAACAGGATCGATTTCCTGCAAGATTCAGGTTCTTAAACCTTCTCATTGTATTCAGTCTTAGTTGGCTACCCAAATCACATAACTACTAATTCCAAGATAACTATCTTCACGGTTTTGCTAGAATACAGATCTTTATCTTCAAGATGCTCACATTTCTTCAAAAGTTGGGATGAAAGGAGTTCTCATTGAGCCAATTATTATTGGCATGCTAATAAACAGCTGTAAGGGTAAAATCAGCATCTCCCAAAGAAGAACAAGAGATCATACCATCAAAGTACACCATAACCTCTTGCATAGCTCGACGACAACAAAACTGATGTAGCCATTTTTTAGGAATTGAACTATTTCAACATCAAGAACTACAGATTTCAAAACTTCTGGCAATGCTGCAAAATACCTCTTTATGGGTACCGGACACATCCATGGTAAGGAAGCAACTTCAAAGAAGAATAATAGTCATAAAATTTTGGAATGAATTGGTATCATCACCAACATACTTCACAAACAACAACCAATTAATAAACCACTTGTGAACCAAGTTCACTACTGAAGAACTAAACTAGTATTGGCATGCCTCCTAATAAACATCTATTATAGGGTATCCAGCTCATTATGATTCTCTATTAACCAAATTATTCCTGCTCCAAGACTATGCAATAATCTAACTCATGTGCCATAGGGCTCCTTAGTGTCGTGTATAATTACTATGTTCGCAGGTTTTTCTCCTAAATTTGACAAGGTGCTTTGATGTCAATGCTTATCCCTGTCCTGTCAAGAAGATGGAACATATTAGCTTCTCTATCACTTGGTACAAGTGTCCACAATCCTATATATAGCATTAGAAATCTCAATGCGGTGTCCTTTTACCACTTCCTCTTACCACTTCTATTTAGGGATCTTTACTTCTTTAAGTGACAATACGAGGAAAAGTTGATTGAGATAGTTTAGTCATGTATAACGAAGACCAATGACAGCACCAGTAAGGAAGAATGTGCAAGTCGAAGAACCTAAAAGGGCGAGGAGAAGGCCAAAATGGTGGAGTGAGGTTATGACTCTTATGAGAGGAGATTTAAAGAAACTTGCCTTAACGGAAGTAATGCCTTTAGACAGGATTGAATGGAGGAACAGGATTCGTGTAGCCGACCCCATATCATTATGAACATGACTTCTTTAGAGAACTTCCATACTTGACCGCTTACTTCCTAGTTCCCATTTTGGCCTCTCCTGAAGCATTTAAGCTGTGTTTGGCATTGCGGAAAATAAGTCAAAAAGTTGTTTTTGGTTAATTTTCCAGTTTTTGCAGTTTGAAATGCATCAAAAAAGTCATTTTCGCAGGTTAAGGAGATGCATATTTTCAACTGCTTATAGCTTATTGCTTTTGCGGACCGCAATTTCTAAATTGAAGTGAAACCTTATAAATGTCGAAATTGCCCCTTCTAACCTTTTATAACTTTCCTAAGGGCCTGTTTGGTAACGCTCCGCGGCGGGCAAATAAAATATTTGGCCGAGCAAATATTCGCCCGGCTGCGTTTGGCAGCCACTCACCCTCGGCAAATATTTAGCCGGGCCCTCATATTTGCCCTCCGCGGCGGGAAAACATTTGATCACCCCCCCCCCTGTGAAAATATTTTCACGCCGATTATGCCTTGGTGAGAAAATTTTATTTTCTCGCCGGAAAATCACTATTTTCAATAAAAATTAATTTTTTAATATATAAAAAAGATAAAAATAAATTTTTTTTTATTCTTTGACATAATATGTGGTTCACGCACTTGCCCAGCCTATTTTTGACTTACTTTGATATGTGGGACCCACTCAAATTGAAAGAAAATGAAGTAAGTTGAAGTGAGCTAGCTCATACACGTACCAAACATTGTTAAATATTGCTCTGAGCAAATATTTAACCAAGATAATATTCGCCTGGCTAAATATTCGCCGTCGGAACTCTTTTTCACACGTACCAAACAGGCCCTAAATGACAAAACAATCCCTTCAGAGCCTAATATAACTTTTCTAAATGACAAATTCATCCAAATAACTTTTCTAAATAACAAAACTACCTTGCTAGTCTTTTAATACATTTCTAAATGATAAAATCGTCCTAAAAGACCCAAACCCATTGCCCTTACCCACCGCTTACAACAATACGCTATAAGGTTACCGCAATCCCAAACACAGCCTAACACTTCAAAAAAATTCATCAGCGTATACCTTGGGGGTCCTCAACTAGTTCAACAAATACGCTTAAACTCATTTTGACAAGCTCGCTTTGACAATTATTCCTGCTTGACCCCTTTCAATATATTTTGCAGCCTGGAGGCTGTTAAGAACTTCGAAATTTAGTTATTTTTTCGGTCGTTGCTCCTGCAATGAATTTAGAAGTTTTACTGAAAACATTCCAGAGTCATTGTTCTGAAGTGTCCATACAAGGAACCCCTGTGAGAATTTCATTAACAAATTTATGTCCCCTCTGGCCGATTTAAGTTTCATAAGCAGCATATTTTAGTATAGAAAAGCTTAGCTACATAATGGGGTGTGTCAATTAGTAAATTGTTAATCAGTATGGTTGATTAAAAACCTACTCTGACATATAGTCACTCCTTCTAGCCTAAAATTACTCAACACAATTCATGGTTACAGATTATCTTTCTGTAGCTGGTTCTCCTTACTCAAAAGTTGATACTGTCATGTACTATGTATAGTTGTTGGGCAAAATTGTAAAATCACATAAACACTTGATGAAGACAGATGAGCAGCTTATATGCTATTTTCAACAATGCATACCACTCAAGCTTCTGGACAACGATTATAGATGCCAATAAGCTCGTTGAAAGTTAAAACACTGTAGATAGCAATAACAAATTTGCAATGGCAATAAATGAGGGAAACACATGCACAATATTCTATTCTACATATATGCATGCATATTGGAAGGGCCTCATGGAAGGACCAGGGGATTGAAATTTGTTTTTGATAAGTGTAAACTTTATTGAGAAAAGGAAGAAGCTTACATAGACCTCGGCTTAAAGAGGTCAAGATGACCTACAAATCCAAGGAAGGCCCAAAGAGATACAAAGCCCCATACAAAAAGAAAAAAGAGGGGGCCGAAGACCTCAATCCCTAAAACAAAGAAAGTCCATACGAAAAACAAAGTCCTAAAGGAAAAGACCCCTACATTCCAATAATGACTTGGACCACAGATACAGTAATCCCTTAATACTAAGGATGATCAAAGCTATATCTTCGCTTTTGCCTTCAAAACCCTCTTATTTCTTTCCTTCCACAATCCCCAAACAACGGCAAAGGACAACATCCTCCATACCTTTAAGGAAAAGGCTTTAGACCGCCAACTTAGAATAAGGGCCATGAGAGTTCCTGGCATCGCCTAACTCATCCCGAACTCGCTAAGGAAAGATGACCAAACCTCATTGGTCACTACATTGTGTAGCAAAAGATGATCAATTGTTTCTCCACTTTGGCGGCACGTCCAACAAAAGTCTACAATGATGATACCCCTAGATCGCAGGTGGTCCACTGTCAAGATCTTACCCAAAGCAGCCTCCCAAGTGAAAAAAAACCACCTTGGAAGGAACAGAGGAGCTCTAGATCATAGAAGCAGGAACGTTAGCCCTTCTGAAGAGTGTAAGACCTCGTAGAGGGAGCGAACTGAGAACGAACTGCCTTTGATCCATTTCCATATTTGTTTGTCTTGGTCCAGGGGGGAGGATATGAACATCATGAAGACGAAGGATCAATCTGAATAGGGGCTCTATCTCCCAGTCATTAAGGTTTCTCCTGAAACCGAAGTCTCAACCTATGACCTCCCCTCCAGATTGGGCACAGTCTAGAATAGACCGCTCTTTGTTCGAGAGAGAGAGAGAGAGTAAAGTTCAAGAAAATCAATACACAAGGGTGCCTCCCCACACCACATGTCCTCCCAAAATCTAATCTTGTTACCTAATCCCACCTCGTACCGTACTCACCTGTCAAAATCATGAGTAGTCTTGGAAATATCCCTCCACACATTGCACCCATAAGGAGTCCGAACCGTTCTACTTGTCTAATCGAAAGAAGAGACCCCATGCTTTCCGGCTATGACCTCCCGCCAAGGGTTAGAAGTTTCATCCCTGAACCTCCACGCCCATTTACTCAAAAGAGCTTGGCTCATCACTTTGAAATTCTTAATACCCAAACCCCCTTTATCCTTGGCTTTACACACATTATCCAGCTAACTAAGTGCATCTTCCGATCCCCCTCTTATCGTTCCCCAAGAAATCCCTCATAGTCTTTTCTAAGGCCATCGCCACACAACTCGGAATGGAAAAGAGGGACATGTAAATCAGCAAACTACATGTCCTTGGCTTTACACACATTATCCCAGCTAACCAAGTGCATCTTCCGATCCCCCTCTTATCGCTCCCCAAGAAATCCCTCATAGTCTTTTCTAGGGCTATCGCCACACAACTCGGATTGAAAAAGAGGGACATGTAGCAAATCGGCAAACTGGAGAGCATGCTTTTTATAAGCACCAATCTTCCCCCTTTCAATAAGTATCTAGATTTCCACAGCAACCAACCTCTTCCCAAAGCATTCAATAACAGGCTCCCACAACGCCTTCAATCTATAAACATTGCCGACGGGAAGACCCAGATAAGTAGACGGTAGTTTGTTGACACTGCACTTCAAGATGTTGGCCAACCCTTGATATGTTCTCCACCTCACCCACACCGAATACCTTACTCTTGGATAGATTGACCTTAAGCCTCAAAACGGGTTCAAAGCAACACAAGCCCGCTAAGGAATATCAGTTGCGGAATAGTAGGAGCAAGGAACACAAGGATATCATCCGCAAATTGGAAGTGAGAGATAGCACACGAGCCCCAGGGTAGCCACAGAGCCCTCCAACTCTCCTAACTCGACAACTCTAGAGATCATTCTCCCCAATGCCTCCACCGCCACGACGAACAAATACGGCAATAATAGGTCTCCTAGGCGCAACCCTCTAGAGCTTTCGAAGTAGCTCGCTGAAGATCCATTGATAAGGAGAGAGAATGAAGCTGAAGAAATGCATTTCCAAATCCTGATTTGGAACTCGGTTTCTATTCGTTGTCAGTGTGTGGGGGAGCAGTTCATCTAGGTTCTCTGCAGTTCCAAATCTGGACAATGCCATCCACTGTCCCGTTAACCGGAAGATCTTGCCACCCAAGATTAGAGAAGCCACATAACTCGTGAACCACTAAAGTATCCATCTTCGCCATCTTAGTCTCCTGAAAAATCAAAACATTAACCCCCCATCTGTGACAAACTTTTAGCCACGGCTCTTCTGCCCTTGTCACCTAGGCCATGAACGTTCCAAAATAAGATTTTAAACTTCATTGAGCAACTGACTTTTCCTCCCTCTCCTACGGTTACCATAAACTAGGGTTTTGCCTGAATTAAAAGGACTAGCCAACCTTTGAATTTCTCTATGAATTTTTGTAGGTCTATTAATAGGAGTAATGGCCACCTCTAATGCCCCTAGCCCCTACTCCTTATCCAAAATAGTATCAACAGCTAACTGCCCTTTATCTGGTCCATCCTCTACACGAAGACTGGGATTCGTATTTTCTCTAGTCCGGTTACCTCTTGAGGGTGTGCCTCCTTGATGCCTTCTAGAAGTAAGGGTTGTGTCTTAATGAAAACAGATGGATAGTCTGTAGAAACCCCAAGGATAGAGAAAATCAATTTGCGGGTGGGTTTCTTATTCGTGATCATCTGACGAGAGACCAAGGGACTTCCCCAACTTTAGAATGCTAGCGAGGAACCAAGTATTAAGATTGTCGTCAACCAAAGAATTAAAAACCTGAGACTCTGACATACCTGGCTGCCCTGGCAATTATTGTTAGCGGATGGTGTGTTTCCCGCACACGTGCCGACGACCCGTTGGTATACATAGCTGGTTCGCCTTTCCTCAACAGGTCGGTCTTTTGGGGTAAATGGTTATTTAACATGGTATCAAAGCCTTAAGGCCTGGTAGGTCGCAGGTTCAAGTCTCCAGCGGAGTAAATTCCCACTGAGGGGGCGTGTTAGCGGATGGTGTGTTTCCCACACACATGTTGTGTTGGCCCAACGATCCGTTGGTAAACATAGTTGTTTCGCCTTTCCCCAACAGGTCGATCTTTTGGGGTAAATGGTTATTTAACAACTATCTTTAACATAAGAGCCAATTCCCCTCCCTCCTCAAAGTATGCCTCATTCTCATCGCGCAAAATGGAATTTGAGCAAGCATGTTTCACAGTTGGAAAACTATCTAAGGGTGGAATGTCCAAAATCGCAGCTGTAACGGTTGCGACGGGCTGAGCAACGTCTGACGGCTCCGCAAAGGAAACCCCAGGAGGAATAGACTTGTAAGTCCTCATCCCCACGGAATCAACCTCCTTGGGATAATCGACTAAAGAGGATGTCCCAATCGAAGAAGGCCCAAGCGGAAAGCTCCTTGAGGATGGAGATGGCCAGCGTACAATAGGAGAAGAAGAGGGGTTAGATGGAGGGAAATCCAAAATTTTCCTCTTACCTTTGTCCAGGGACCTCACGAGCAGCCGGTCGTCGTTGGCTGAAATGGAATGGGGAATTTGCTTCATGCTTAGGGGAAGCTCTACAGCAGCCATAACAGTAGAGGAAGAGTCCCCAGCTCTTCTAAATGCGTCGGTTGATTTTAAGATGGAGCAGGTTACTAAAATAGCCTCACTGACCCGTGTAGCGTTGGATCGACCCGACCCGACCCGCGCCCTTTGACCCAACGAAATGGGTAACGGTTACATCTGACATGTTACGGGAGACATCCTCATCATGCCCTTCTTGATCTTCCACGCATTTGCAGATCTAGGTTTCCCACCCAATGAAGAACTTTCGCCACAAAGTTCCGAAGATTTAAAAGAGATCCTCGTATTAGAAGCCATGCAGGACGCACACCTCGTATTGAACAATATTCATTAAAGAAAGAAGGAAACAGAAAAGGTTGTCTTCTCATTCATATACTATAGAAAAAACATGTTTCAGTCTTGAATTTTATATTTGGTAAGCTATTCTAAATAATGTTAAAATTCTAGTAGGAAACATGTATTACAGCTAAGATGTCTTCTCGTTATATGGGACAATCTTCTGCTCATTTTTTTCTTTTTTTGATAAGAATCTTCTGCTCATTTTTCGAATGAAATTCCTGTAATGTATCTCATCATGTGTGCTAACAATCATCATTAACAATGGATAAATTACGGATTATGCACTGTCAGGGAAAAGAAACCTTTCTGGCCACCATAGTGAGGAGCAGTGTCCCAGAACTCATCACGCATCTGTATGAGCTGTGTCCTAGTTATTGGCTGAGAATGCTTCCAAGGCTTTGGCTTTCGAATCGTTTTCGTATTCTCTGTGAACATAGAAAAAAAAATAATCAATGGCATATTAACGTATAGCAGGCTAGCAGCAGTGTAACTGTATGGAAGTGTCTGCAGTCAGGTTCCAAGCAGTCACTTTTGATAATATCAAGCATAAACTACACAAAATTCATAAGTGCAGCTCATTATCTCTGATGACTCTAAAAACCTAGAAGGAATTTTCAAAAGAAAATATGGCATGAGAGAAGCATTAAAAACACACAACATGACTCAGAAACAGACCATAAACAACGCTGAGGCAAGGTTTTAGCACAACCATTCTGACCATATGAAGTGATGAGGAATCCTACAAGCAAATGAATAACACTTACTTGAGAAAGATGTGCACCCTTTGGTGGTGGTAAATTGCTAAAAGGAATAAATTACAATTTTTGCAAGAACTTTGCAGCTGCTGACTCAACACAAGTTGATAAACAGCACAATTGTACCTTAGACCCCACTACCCTGCAAGACACGGAAAACTTCATGTAACCAGTATCCTCAAGATTGACGTTTTATAGATCCATGAATTTCTTGATGTCAAATGCAACGCATTACGCACATGCTATTAGCAAATCCTATTGGATATGGTATCAAACAGCCCTTCCATGAAGAATGGGAGTTTTTCTTTTTTTCTTTGCATCCCAAAACTTCAAATCTTCAAGCACTCAAATAGAAGGCAGAAGAAAAGAAACATAGACCAACTAAATAATCCAAAAGACAGGTTGAGATAGAAGTTTTCCTCAGAGCTAAGGTACAAATATTTTCCAGCTAAATCTTAATGTGATGTTTGACACGAATCCACAAAGAAAAGCAGAAGGTTGATCATTCCTGAAGAAGACTTCTTTGCACTTAAGGATAACAAACATGCTTCTTGTGAAAGTCACCAAACAGGTTGTTCAGCAGAACAGGATGACCCACTGATCTGACATTAGGTCAAGGTAGCATGTCATGACAATGACTGGAATAACTAGAAAGACAACTAAGAAACATGCGAAGTGTCACACAAAGTGCTTGAGTCAACTAGGGTATATGAAATGGTCTTCTGGAAATCCACTGCCAAGAAACTGTAAATATATCATATATTTCAACGTTCCCTGTCAAGCACGATTGGTAGTAGATTGTAGATATTGCATGAGTAGTAATTTATGTAACAAGGACACACCGTTTTCTAAGAATTTTCCGTGTCGCATACCTTGCCGTATTCACATATCGGACATATGCCAACATACCTTTTCAAACAAATCTCAATTTATTCAAATATTTTATGGTTTATATGATTTTAATGTATATCAGCTTTATCTAAATAAATTCTTTTTATATTGTATACTTAACATGAACTAAAGTATTTTAAAAGTTATATCTTTCAGCATTAGGAATTAACTGTATGGACGTGTTGACGTATCAGCTTTGTGGGGGTCAGTGTGTCTGATAGAAATACCCAATCTAGTCAAAAATTTAGACAAAACACATTGCAACTCAAATTGAAAAATATAGAATTTATTGTTTCGAAAACTATGCACCTGAAAAGTGAGAACTGTTAAAAACTCAACAATCAGAAAGAGCAATAGCATATAAATAATTAGTATCTTCAATAAATTCATTTTCTCAACCAAAGAGGACTTTCATCTATTACCACACCTATGTACAACACCAGAACCATAAAACACCAAACATCAAGGCCCCAACAGCCCATATTGCTGATGTTTACTAATTTTCTGACATTCTTGATGACAAACCTGCAACATATCTAATTAACCTTAAACCTTTTTATACACTGTTGTCTCCATCTGACATTCTTGATGACAAACCTGCAACATATCTAATTAACCTTAAACCTTTTTATACACTGTTGTCTCCATTATAACAGTATTAACTCCACCTCTTTTACTATCAAAAGAATAAATGGATTCCAAAACAGACCTATGACTATCTGCAGTCTCCGCTATAAGTAAAACAGCACTAAAGACCATTAATGAAGCTCACATCATAGGACAACTGCACAGAATATAGACATCTACGTCAAAAAAAATAAATAGAAGAGTCGCCAACAAGAATAAGATGTAACTTCACCTCTCTCTTTTCTGCACTAGAAAGTGTTAAAATACAAATATAATTCTCCGGGCTTTGGATAATAGAAAGCAAGGCATTAGTTTAGGTTAAACTGTGGAAGGTAAAGGCTTCTTCTTAGGAACAATTGTGTTTCAGTATTCCTATATTTTTGCATCACCGATTAAGACATATTGTAATGTACTATGAATGCCATTTAGTTCGCATTAAGTACAAGTCAATGAAGTCAGTAAGTGCCAAGGAAAACAGATAAGTCCGTGAAAAGTTCATGCAACATCAAAAGAATCTTTGGATCATAAAAACAGCAGAAGAGCAATAGAATGCAGTATAGCCAACTTCGGGAAGAAAATTGAGAAACAGAAAATAAAATCTGGGGTAATAGATGAGAATTTTAATTTACATACCAAATAAACATTTGTTTACTATGTAACAATGACACGGACACGTGTGTCAGTGTCCGACACAGATATGAGATATCAGGCACGGCACCTTTAAGAGGCCCAGTACATGTATTAAAACTACGCTTAATCATACGTCCGTACACATGTATTATAATTTAATATATTTTAGCAATATTTAAACCAAAGTTTTTTAAAAAGTAAAAAAATGAAAGGAATATATGAAAAGTAAAAGAAAACATTTCTATAAACCATAGTCATCCAATAACATATTAAATATGAGTATAATTATAGAAGGAAAAACTATCAAGCAGCTATAGCTAGCTATGTTTAACAACTTAAAAAAGTATTGTATGGAGGATGGAACACACCAACCCTCTTTTAGAAATCAATTTTATATTAAAGGGTGACAAGGCCATGCGTGTCCGAATGTGTGTCAGAATGTGTCGACACGCAGGTCCTAAAAGTGCCTTCTCCTTGCTACATAGTTCGTGTAATATTTCTGTTGAAGAGATACCAAAGATATTCAGTACCTTTGCAAAGCATAATATTTACCAAAGATATTGATAATTTTTATCCTTACAACAAGTACTTGGCCGCAGTACCTTTGCAAAGTTTGCCGCACAAAGGAAGAAGTAAAAAAAGCAAGTGATCTCTCTAAGTTGGTGCATGTTTACAAATAGCTACAGACATAAATGGGTGTAACAGAACTAACCACCACTTTTTCAAGCTTATACAATAGCAATGCTTGCAAAACCGAGTGATTCCCTCAGATGTGGGAACCACCCTTGGTTGGTGTGCCACATTAACCCTTCAGAAACCTAGGCAACTGGCTACCAATACAGCTGGCAGTCCCAGCAATCCCTTTATCCATAAAGTACAAGAACTACCAGTTTTAATGGCGGCCAGTCAACTAGTGTTTCTCTAGGGTTCAGTCGGTTGACATGGCACCCAACCAAGGTCCAACACATGCAGAAACCGCTCGGTTTTGTTAGCGTTACTCCTTACACTGGTTACCTCCAAGAATTTCAATGTTTGAATCGAGGGTTCATAATGTAAGACTTATCTGACCTTATCCCCTGCCTTAGGTACAAATTTAATTTCAAACGGAGGAATTACAAGGATATTTAGAAATAGATAGATCATGGCAAACCTTCAAAATCATCAAGGTACCTATATTGACACAAAAGGATATGGGCATGGGTATGGGGTCCATGTAAAATATGAGAGTGTAAGCTTTGGTATAAGCGAGTGTCGGGGTGGGGTTTGTCTTTTGAATAATGATTGATGGAATAAACACCAAACACATTCCATACTACTCGCTCCCACCGGCCAGCTGATGGTTTTGAGTTTCTGTGGGATTCAATTATGAGAAGGGTGACTGGTTTTAGCTATTTGGTTTTTCCATTTTCTGTTTCCTTATCTTGCTATTCTCTTGTATCCATCCTTGTGGGGGTCTCGTCAACCTCGACTATCTTTTACTCTCCAAGATATTATAGAGAAGCAATTGGATTGTAGTGAACAGTGAGAAAATATTTTTGTTGGGAGAAGAGTCCGAAAATTCTATCAATTCACTCAAGAATGAATTCTCTAAATACAGCAATAAAAAAACCACTTTTTTATTCTACAGATACTTCAAGGAAACAAAATTTTAGTTACTAAACCAAGTGACCGAGTGCGTCAGATTCCGTCAAGAAATCTGATGAGAATTATATCAAATACACAAAAAATCATACATGCATTTCCATAAAAAAAATGACCAAAAGAAGAACAATATTGAGAGTACAATACAGGCCAAATCGATTTCGTAAAGAAGAAGAGAAAGACAGAACAAGAAACCAAGTTCTCAAGGAAAACCTAAAACCAAATTCTCACCGTCTCCTTTGCTCTGAGACGATCCAGAACAGCCCATGTCGCTCTTCGCTCAATCAGATAGGGAAAAATGAACAAAGCAAAGAAGGGTCAGACAATTGCCATTAACGCAGCTCAGATGAAGCTCTTCAGTGAGCTGAGTGCGTCAGATTCTGACGAGAATTCCGGTGAGAACACTGTAATTCTTCAGTCGGTCCAAGGGGGATCGAGAAAGGGAGGTTTCGTTTTGGAGGTCAAACCTTGGGAGATTTTCGATGAGAGTTAAAAAAAATTGAGGGAGGGAATGGAGAGGAGAAGCAGAAGAGTGGTAGTTGGATTCGAGTAGAACTTCGATGACGGACCACTGAGTGACGTGGCACACTCTTAGAAAGCACTGACCATATGGATGTTTGGCCCTAGGTAGACCTAGACTAAAAATCAGCCTGATTGGTGATTTCTAAGCCGCTAAGCGTTGGATTGGAGTCGTTTATATTGATTTTTAACCGTCGAATTCCACCATTATCTGAGGTACAAAGATCTAAAGGTTCGAAATTACTGATATCTGGTTTGTAGCTCCATCTAGGGATGGGCCAAACATCCACACTGTCAGTGGTCTTTAAAAAATTATGCCACGTGGCTCATCCGTCATCAACGTTGATGACGGATGACGGACGTCATCACAAACTCGTTGGTTTCTGTGATCCTTTATGGGAAAAGATGTAACAAGGTATTTAACTCATGCTTTTTGGGTGAGGAAGCACGATTTTTGTAACTTACCGCTGCCATATGGCCCCACTGACCGCATGGATGTTTAGTTAGTCCACCATGGACCTCCGAACAAAAGACCAGCTTGATTCATGATTTCAAACCTCTGGATCTTTGTAACTCAAATAATGGTCAACAATGCTCAAATTTCCCACAGTTACAATCAACCCATGAAAACAATTCCAATCCAACGCTTAGAAATCACTAATAGGGCTGATTTTTGGATTGTATGTCCACCTAATGCTTGGCCAAACATCCATACGGTCAGAGTCCTCTAAGAGTCTTCCAAGTGGCTCATATTGTGCCCTGTCATCGGCCTTGATGACAAGGCCCTGTCATCAAAGCAAGTTAGAAGTTAGTACATTGAGTTGAAGGGAATGGGATTTTAGACATAACCCTTAAAAAGATCTGATATTTGAGATACCTCCCTACACTTTCAAACTATAGACATAAAACCTCCACTTATCACCAACCAAAACCAAAAGAAAAAACGTGACTCCCATTACCTGCCCCTAAAGCAGTTGGCTGCAACTTAAGCAACCCACCTAAGGGCCAATGGTGTTGGGACGCGTGGTGCTGCAAATACCATCTCCATCGTCTTACACATCAAAATGTGGTACAAAAAATGTTCGAGGATGATTTGGGTTTGCCATTTGAAACTTCCGAAAAGTAAAATATAATAAAAAAAAAAGGAAAAAACTAAGGGTTACGTAATCTTTTAAATCTTAGCATTAAAAAATTAATTTTTCCAATGACTTGAAAAACGCGGTTTATAATAATACCTTGTCTTCCCCGTAGAGAAATAGAGTTGACTAATTCTAAGGCAAAGAGTGGACAAACTCAATTCCATTATTCTACTATTCTTGAACAACTCAACAGATATGAAAATAATAAGAAAATTTGAATTCAAACGTCAATTGCTCTTATAGGGAATAGGCTTGATTATGGATTCAAGCCATAGCATATGTATTAGAGTATCACATTCTAATAAATTATGATGAGATGTACTATATCATTATTGGTGTATCTCATCACAATTCTCTGCATTATCACATATTAATTAGATTATGATTTCTATCAATTAGGATATTAGATTATAATTGATTAAGATCAGTTTCTATCTTTAGTTTTTGCCATCTTTATATAGACCCTTGATTAGGGTCAATGTATTAATCCAAGCCATTATCGATAATCTCATTTCCTTTCGCGGTATCAGGTCATTGCTCCTTTGATAATAAGCTCTCGATTCTACGCCCTACTTCGACAGGCAGCATTGTCGTCATCTGCCCATTAATCAATAAGGGTTCACAATCTCGAAACCCGTCCCCAGATTCCATTCCAACCCTTCATAGCTAGTGCATGTACACATGGGAATCATGTTATTTGCCATTTGCAACAAATCCCGGGTGTAAACTTCTTGTAATGGAAATATATCGTGTGCAGACATACTAGTTCTTGCTGCTACGGATGGAGTCTTCTTGCTACGTGGACAGTCCTGGAATGTGCCGCTTGAAAGAAGGGACGCAACTACAGCAAGCTACAGTGCTACAAACAGCCAGATCCCTTCACCATTCTCCGCCTCTCGTTCATCATCGCCAGTTTGAGATATAACCTCTCTCTCTCTATATATATCCCTTCCGTCGTTCTCTCCCTCAAATAACTGAAAAAGAAAAGGAAAAAAGAGGAGATATGAAAAAGAAGAGATATTGCGGTTTCATTCCCTCTACCTTGGGCGGCACGCATATCACAACCGCCTTGCTACAACATCTCCTTGGGGTTTCAAAAACCCAATCTCTGCTCCACCAATCATCGTCGTTGTCATCGGTTCTCGTTCACCCGCTCCTACTACTGCTACCATCTTTGTTGTTGTCCCCACCACCGCTGCAATTCGTTTAGCACTGTTGTCTCTCCAGCATCATCTTCGTTCGTCACCATCACTATTTTGTCATCTTTTGTCGTTGTCACCATCTTCCGCCAGCATCCATCCATGGCCATTGCAACCATCTAAACCACCTTTTTGTCATCAGTGCCGTGAGTTACCATCTCCAGCACCTTCTTCTCCGGTTTTGAAAACCCATTAGATCCCCTCATCTCTTGTTTTCCTCTTTTGTTAAGTTCGGTTGGAAAAAAAAGAGATAGGAAAGAGGTGTTGTTTTTGTGTGTGGCCCAATAGAGGCCAAGCCCGTTATGCCACAAAATATTCTCACTTGTTGGCTCAAGCTCAAGGACTTTCAAAGCCCAAGCCCCGTGAGGTCCAAAAGAGGCCAACATCCTTTTACTTGAGGACTCATAAAGGTCCAAGCCTGTTAGGCAAACAAATGCCCATGCACATCTTGGCCCAGTGAGGCCCTTTATTCGAATTAAAATTCTACGGGTTTTGATCCGACCGAAATTGAAGTTCTCTTCTTCTACGAGACAAGATCCCACGTGACCATCATGGATCACCATACCAGCTTGCAACTACCTTCACTGGTGATCACTGACATCATCAAGGTGATCAATCATCCTAGTAAAATTTAAAATGGCTATAGCATGCTTCAATGGCAATTCAATCTTCAAGGCACTCGATTTTGGGAAACTCACGATGATCATTGATTCTCGATCCCTATTAGTTTGAGGGGGAATATTAGAGTATCACATTATAATTAATTATGATGAGATGTGCCATATTATTATTGGTGTATCTCATCACAATTCTCTGCATGATCCCATATCAATTAGATTTAGGATTTCTATCCATTAGGATGTTAGATTAGATTAGATTTTATTAGGATTAGTGTCTATCTATAGTTTTTGCTATCTTTATATAAACCCTCGATTAGATCAATGTATCCATCCAAGCCATTATCGATAATCTCATTTCCTTTCACATGTTTCATATAATCAATACGTTTTTCCCGATCAAAATCAAGCAAATTTTACATGAAATAGATTTTACTTAGGCTCTGCTTGGTACGCCCTAAACGAATGCAAACGCATTCCTTTACCGTGCCTCCCACGAAGTTTGGTGCTTGGTTACCTACTGCAAAGGGGACCACTGTAAATGAATGTAGCAGCTCTGCATTTTTTAGGTGAAAGTCTCCTGCATTGTAATGCAGCAAAAAACCTGTTGAATCGCAATGCAGTCCCGCACGATTCGAACTTGATCTTTTCTTCTTCTTCTTTTTCTCTCTCCTTCTCTATTAGCTTACATCTCTCTCTCCCGTTCTCCTCCCATGCCTCACTTCTTTCTCCACTGTAACGCCAGAAACTCAAGAATCCTTACACGAAACTCCCCTAAAATAGCAAGGGTCCTGGTTCGGCTGCTAGTTTTGGAAAACTCCAGGGTTTGAAAGCGTATCTTTGAAGGAAAGCAACAGATATGCATTGAGAGGCTCCATTAATGGCCGCGGATGAAGCTTTTATGGCAATAAGAAGAAGAGGTTTTGCAACTCCATGGAGTTTTTACCGCTGATGAAGCTTTTATGCATGCAGTTTGCCCCTCCACCATGGTCGACCTGTAGACCGGCCAACTCCATTCCTCAGCTGACACACCCCAATGCCGACACCATGGTTGCATGCTTGCAGCAGAAAAGAAAATGAGAGAAAGAAGTAGAGACGAAAAAGGGGTGAAAAAAAAAAATCTTACAGCACCTTCTCCACCTCCGCCGGCGCTACTTGCAACACCCAATTGCCAGCACCATGGCTGACAACATTGCAGCAATCATCAAAAAAATTTATGGAAAAAGAAAAAAATTGGGGGTTTCAGCCCCTCAATCCACAGCCCCCTTGCGCTCCTCCACGGCGATAACCTCCACTACCCTCGTCCGCACGCCACCTCAGCCATGGCTGGCACCGAGCAGCAAACGCCACCTCAGTCCTCGTCCTTCACAACAGCCCAGTCGAGTAAAATTCCAAAGGGCCCATCATCGAGGCTGATGATAGGGCGCAATATGAGCTACGTGGCACATTCTTAGAGGACTCTACCCCTATGAGATGTTTGGTCAATCCCTAGGTGGACCTTATTTTCATGGGTTGATTTTAACCATGGGAATTTGAGCATTATTGACCATTATTTGAGTACAAAGATCCAAAGGTTTGAAATCACTAATCAATATGTTATTTGGTTTGTAGGTCCAACTAGGGATTAGAAAAACATCCATACGGTCGGAGTCCTCCACGAGCGTGCCACATGGCTCTCAATGACAGGGCCATGTCATCAAAGTTTTATCCAGTTTAATCCACCCCTTGGTGAACATTCATACCAAAAATCAGCTTGTTTGATAATTTTTAGCCGTTCGTATTAGTACTCAAAAAACTAAATGGTTGAATTCGACGGATAGAATCACGTCTTGAAAAGTACTAAAATCTAATGGCTAGAGATTACCAATCATGTTGATTGGTGTGTACATCCATCAAGGGGTGGGTTAAACGTCCACATGGTCGGTGGGCCCAGATAACAGCGGTGAGTAACAAAAATGGTGGTAACTACTAAGGTTTAAAAGGGGTCGTTATAACGGTATAATGAGACTAGGGTTGTTACCATTTTTTCCATTATAACGAATTGTAATTAACGCTCATGGGCAAAAAACGAGAAAAAAATGGAAAATAACTGAAAAAATGGTGCTGAAATTCAAAAATTCAAATTTTAAAAAATCATAAATAACAGCTTTTTCACAAATTTTTCCAGAAAATAACGGTCGTTGTTCGAAAAAATAACGGCCATTATTTTCGTTATATAGCCGTTTTTTAAACCATGGTAGCTACAGCTTGTTACATCACCACCCCTTTTTTTTTGTTCAAGGCCCACCAACTAATCCATCTTAACCATTCAAATAGTTGATCCAGATGATTGACGAATTAGTTAGGGCCTCGCACTCTAGACTCTCTTTTTAGAGAGAAATAGAGAGGTCCAACACTTTTGAACTGCATTCCAGATTGAACATCACCACAGTAATAAAAATGATAAGACAGGCCTAATGAACTCATTGAGCTTTAATCAGGATGCATTAGTTTACAGAGGTTTTCTCAATTGCTTCCAAGCAACCGTAAACTAATGCATGGTAACTGAATGCATTTGCATTCATTTACAACGTACCAAGCAGAGCCTTAACGTGTTCTATTCAACATGGGTAAAAGAACTATCATGCCCGGCCCAGTCCCAAGGTCCAGGTGTTAAGGTTTAGAAACCTTTCAATGAAAATAAAAGAAGAGAGGGTAAGGGAAGTCCAGGATTTGTAGGATGACTATCTACATTAGAGCATCTAACACAATGTTCTTATTTATAAAAATCTTACAAGAGAGCAGTTATAACTACATTACAACTACTTATGTCTTTGAGAGATATGTGGAAAGTAACTAACTACAATACATGTGGCAGATAACTACATAAAACTAACACAAACTAACTATTAACAAGTGTCATGTGATACTTGTGACATTTAGCACAATGTCTGGTAAAGATATGGTGTGTCTCGTAATATGCACCTTACATACTCTAATACCCTCATGCAATCGCACTTCTCTTTGAAAATGAAACAAGTGATTGGGTACAAGAAATGTGGGTCCTTGATATTCATGATGATTAGTCGAAACATCATTTCGTATGCTTGATGGTGGTTATCGTCTGCCTGTGAAGTCCATCATTGTTGCATCCTACTCATCTTAGGGTTTGTTGGAACCGGTCGCATCTCGCTCATCTTAGAGTCTATCGGAGCCAGTGGTCCACTCGATCGGGTCAGTCATGATCTCTTCCCATAAGCTTTTGAGGACGGAGTGTGCGGCTAAAAGCATCATTATGGGCTGGAGGTTTTACGATCTATGATTGATGGTTGGATATCAAAATCTGACGGAGGACGATGATGCCACTCGTCGGAAGAATGGTGAGCCAAGTAAAGAAGATCAATGGAGGACATGTTGTTGGATAACCTGCTCTGATACTATGTTAAGGTTTAGAAGCGTTTCAATAAAAATAAAAGAAGAGAAGGCAAGGGAAGTCAGGATTTGTAAGATGTCTCTCTGCATTAGAGTATCTAAACACAATATTCTTATTTATAGAAATCTTATAAAAGAGCGGTTATAACTACATTACAACCACTTATGTCTTTGAGAGACATGTGAAAAGTAACTAGCTACAATACACGTGACAGATAACTACATAAAACCAACACAAACTAATTATTGAGAAGTGTCATGTGATACTTGTGACATTTAGCACAATGCCTGGTAAAGATACGGTTCGTGTCATGCACCATACATACTCTAATACCAGGACCTAATCCACAACCCAACCCAATATCAATGGGCTAATCTGGCTCACAATCCATAAGCTGTGCTATCCATGGCTCTGGGGGTGAGGAAAATAAAATTTCAGAATTCCATTTTTCAACACTTCTTTGCGAAGTCACTATAAAAATTGTTACATTTACTATTTTAACATCCATTTTTTGAAAATAAAAATCAGGCTTAGACCCGTTGGGCATGAGTAAAATGGCCAAAAAATAAGGTTTGTCAAAAATTCATTTTAATTTTTTTATTAATTATTGTTATTAGTTCTAAGAACTTTTTGTCAGAACTTAAAGAAAATTAGTCAGATTTATTACTTTTAAAATTTTGAAAATGAACTAAAAATCTATCATAAAATTAACGAATCAAAATCGACCATCGTTCGCTTTGGAAGCCATAACTCCATGTCTCGATGTTCGTTTCGGGTGTGTCACCATAATTTGAAATCCTTACTCTGAAGCCTTTCTGGGAAACCTATCCTAAGGTCCAACAACTTAATACCTAACTAAGTCAAAAGAATTTATTTGTTCAACTTTTAACTTGAGGTTTTTGGAAAAACTACAGAACCTCTCTGTAGTGTTTTATTTTTAAAACCTTCATTTTAAAGAATCTGAGAGCCCATGACTACAACTTGGAAAGCTAACTGATGTGTTTACAATAATTTTTCTTGGTTACACTTATAGAACAAGAATTATCTTGAAGTCAAAATTAAAGATTTTCTACAAACAGATTCTATCTAACAATCTTTTGTTAAGTCAGACTTACAGAATAGTACGAATTAATTTTTAGTTGATTCTAGCAGCATTGGAAAAATAACTTCCAAAGCCACAATTTTCAAATTTTATGTTTTCTCTAAAAACGACTGTAAGGGACTCATTATGAAGCCCTAATAGTAGGAAAAATATTTTCTTGCAAATCTGAAATTAGTAAAATTTTGAACTAGGTTTTTTTTTCCTACATGCTCAATCAAAGGTCTTTCTTCAGAGAATTTTTGGGAGATCTAATTCATAATATCAATATTCTCACTACAAATTTTCAAAACCCAGTAAGCTCTATGTTAGAAGCTACTCCAACTAATCTATACATACACGTAAGAATTCAAGATAAACCATAAATCAAGAGAAATATAACTCCATATTCTCATTCCAAATAAACAAATTTCATAAATACACTGAAAACGTGGCTAAACATTATTTTTGGCAGGCAAACATGTCAACGGTTACTAGTTAGTGGGTGAAGGTGAGTTTGAACCATAGTTAGCAAATTTCGGTTTAAAACCCGTCTTTTTGAAGAAAAAAAATCAATTAAAAAAAAAACGGTTTTAAGTCACATGTTTTCAGAACACCACGAAAAGAAATGAAATATTAATCTGAAACAACCTAGTAATTTTAAATTTTTTAAAAATCTGATGAATTATTTTTAAAAATTAAAAAAAATATTTATAATATATATCACCTACTTTGAGTTTATAAAAATATTTTAAAAAGATTAAAATATTCTTATGTATTTGGAGACCTTGATAAATGAGAAATATGATTTGGAATTATTAGTGTTGCTTATATTACTTAGACTCAGGGGAAATATTATCGTATACTTTCAGTTCTATTATACTTGTATTATTACCCAGTCTATATTACATCGTGGGCGTAGTTTTGGACTAAAATTTTAAACCCAAAGTTATCACGTATTGATCTTTTGATGTTCTCGGATTTTTGCCTATTTTTTACCCAACTCGCATGTTTGCGGCTTATCAATTTGCTTGCTATGCACGCTTTCCCAAGAATCCCAACTTAACAAGCTAGCACGTTCATGTGGCCAAACTTAAACCACAGAGGATCAGACCAAAACGAAACCTGATTGTCTCATTAGTTTTCCTTCTATAATATCCTACACATCTTTATCGCCGATTGTGATCACAATGAAGAGAAAATATATGTGGCCGTCACTTGGGCACGATTGAGATTAAAGTTGTTGACTAGGCTGCATTCACCTTTCACGTGGCCCACCGACTCTTCAATCCTGACCGTTCATTCAATATAAGTAATCACCACCATAACAGTTTTGAGCAAGAGCTAAAAAGTCCCAAACCTTTACTATTTAGGATCATGGATCATCATTTCAGAGTCCCGAACCAAGATGTGCGGTGTAGATTGATGAGCTGATTGACCTCACGTGTGTACGGTCTACAGTGCTTTGGCCGGTCGGCTCTCAAATATCCGGCCGACATGTTAGCAAAATATCAGTTTTTCTGAGATGAGTCAATAATCCACTCGCAATTTGACACGTATACTTTTGTAAACCACATCCACTCCCTCTAAAAATACCACGCCCTCTCTCACATTCTCTTACACAAACAATTAGCTGCGCGTGAACTTGAATTCACTTCTTAGATTTCAGATTTCTCGTCCAAGGTACGTTCTCTATTCTTATAAAGAGATACAGCTTTTCAGTTATTTTGTTGGTTATTTGACAGTTGGTGGTTCTGTTCTTTCAATGTCACATTAGGGATTATTTCTTTACTTTCTTCAATTGCATCAGCTGCTTCTGTGTCACAGTTTTTTGGGTTTCTATTGTTTTCTTTCACCATCTAAACATGGAGAAAATTAAACAAAGAAAGAACGACAATCACACAAGAAAAACAAACAAACTTATTTGGTTGAATTCTCAAATGTTGGAGAATTCAATCTAGGAATTTTTTAATTGATAGATAAACACTGTTCAACCAACTTAAGCTCCGCACTCAAAACCCTAAACAGTAAAATGGGTTTCTGAATTTGATATTGGAGTAGATTGAATTTCTTGTTCAATTGATGTATTCTAGACTATAATTTGTAATTCGCTGCGTTTATTAAGTTTAAAGAATCCGCGTTAGCATTGTTTGGTGGGAGAATAAGGGTTTGTTTCGATTGCGGATGTTAACTCCTTGGAGTTGAATTTCAGTTGTTTGGCTAACAGATAAGAATTTGGATTCTCAGAAGGGTATTTATCTTCTCATTAGGCTGAGAAACCCACTAATTTTTGTCGGCCAAAGACAACCTCACGCTCTCCATTGGACTCCGTGGTTCTTTTTCAATAATTCCATCACTTTGGATCTGGGTCTTGGTTACATAACTGGAATAAGATTTATAAGCCTTGGGCTTGGAGAATTAGAACTCTTCCCTTTAGGAAGTTTCCATTCTATTTTCTGTAGTTTCTATGTTTATTGATCCAAAGAGAGGCAACTCGAATCACTTATTAGTTCACAAAGTGAGCATAAGCATAGAGACTGGTTAGGATCTATGTTACCTGGGTATGGGTATGAGTCCAGGTGTCAGACTTGCACAACCTCTAACTCTTAGGGTACTTTGACTTGCCTATAGTTGTTAATTTGTTATCATCATAATTTTATTAATTTTTTTCAAATTTTAAAATCCTTTCATGCTTTTTTGATTGTTATTATAATTTATAGAATACTTGGGGACGGCTAGCCCATATCCAACACGGTTTCCATATCCATACTCTTGTTGTGTTTTGTCGACATAGGTACCTTGGGGGTTTTGAAGTATCCGGGTAACATAGGTTAGGATTGGCAGGCGTGGCAGGTTCCATTCACTAATTTTAACTTTCAATCTACTTGGTCATCCGGTGATATGCTGTTTCTTGTGCCTTTCTTTTATAACTTTTGATCTAGATGCCACCCTGACTTCCTTGATTGTTCATGTACAATATCCTTCCCTGAAATTGCTGTTGAGATTTTTTACTGTTCTCATAATATATGGTGTTCCCTGTTAACCAGACTAGTTTTTTATCCATAAATTACTCATATTGTTTTTGACCATTCTTGTTCAACCTTTTGCTAGGAGTTCTACCATTCTGATTTTTTTTTTTTCGTTTATTAATGTTAATAGTTTTCTCACAGCTCAGATCTCTGTTCTTGTTGGATTTCCTATTTATGTCGGACTTGGATTTTCACTTTTTCTTCGTGTCCTTTTGTCCAGTACTGCTTTCCTGCTCCGCAAGCTCTGGTGCATTATAATATAAATGGCTGCGTCATCAGCATGCCTTGTTGGAAATGGCTTATCTACCCGCAGTACTAAACTAAGTCTGAGCAAAGAAATTTACAGAAGACACCTATCTCCTTCTTTTGGTCTTCCCTCTTTGGGCAAGTCGTCCAAACCAGTCTCAGTAAAAGCATCTTTGGACCAGAGGCAGCATGGAGGAAGAAGAGACATTCTAAAACTGTTGCTTGGAAATGTTGGACTTGGCCTACCTGCTTTAGTGGGTACTGGAAATGCTTATGCCGATGACCAAGGTGTGTCGTCCTCAAGGATGTCTTACTCGAGGTTTTTGGAGTATTTGGACAAGGACAGGGTAAAAAAGGTGGATCTCTTTGAGAATGGTACCATAGCCATTGTCGAGGCTGTTTCTCCCGAGTTGGGTAACAGAGTGCAGCGAGTACGAGTGCAACTTCCGGGCCTCAGCCAGGAGCTCCTTCAGAAGTTCAGAGAAAAGAACATTGACTTTGCCGCACACACTAATCAAGAGGACTCGGGTTCTCTCTTGTTCAACTTGATTGGAAACCTGGCTTTCCCTCTAATCCTAATTGGTGGTCTTTTTCTTCTATCAAGGCGTTCGTCAGGAGGAATGGGTGGGCCTGGAGGTCCTGGGTTCCCTCTTGCCTTTGGCCAATCCAAGGCCAAGTTTCAAATGGAACCAAACACTGGCGTGACCTTTGATGACGTTGCTGGAGTAGACGAAGCGAAGCAGGATTTCATGGAAGTGGTGGAGTTCTTGAAGAAACCAGAAAGGTTTACCGCGATTGGTGCACGCATTCCTAAAGGTGTTCTTCTTATTGGTCCTCCAGGAACTGGAAAGACTTTGCTTGCCAAGGCAATTGCCGGTGAAGCCGGTGTCCCATTTTTCTCCATCTCAGGGTCTGAGTTTGTTGAGATGTTTGTTGGTGTTGGTGCTTCTCGAGTTCGTGATCTTTTCAAGAAGGCCAAAGAGAATGCACCCTGCATTGTATTTGTTGATGAAATCGATGCCGTTGGTCGACAAAGAGGAACAGGAATTGGTGGTGGGAATGATGAAAGGGAACAGACCCTCAATCAACTTTTGACTGAAATGGATGGTTTTGAGGGCAACACAGGTATCATTGTAATTGCAGCAACTAACCGTGCAGACATTCTCGACTCTGCCTTACTGAGGCCTGGGCGTTTTGACAGACAGGTTAGCATGCATCTGTTTATGTAACGTCCTTGTATTCTGTTATTACCATTTGTTGTGTGCACTACTTGATTTATATTCTACACTGTTTCAGGTAACTGTTGATGTTCCAGATGTACGTGGGCGAACAGAGATCTTAAAGGTGCATGGTAGCAATAAAAAGTTTGATGGCGATGTTTCACTTGAAGTGATAGCCATGAGAACCCCTGGATTTAGTGGAGCGGATCTTGCAAATCTCTTAAATGAGGCAGCTATACTAGCCGGTCGTCGTGGGAAGACTGCAATTTCATCAAAGGAGGTTGATGATTCAATTGATAGGATTGTTGCTGGAATGGAGGGAACAGTTATGACAGACGGGAAGAGCAAAAGCCTGGTGGCATACCATGAAGTCGGCCATGCCATTTGTGGGTAAGAGCAACTTTCCTGCATTATTGTTATTTCTCAATCCTATGTTTTGGAATTCTTTTATTCCACAATCGTTCTTGAATCCTGACTGCCATACTAGGCTGTATTTGGTTAAGCTTAAAATAAGCGAAAAGTCAGCTTATAGCTTAAAATAAGCGAAAAGTCAGCTTATAGCTTATTGAAAAGCGTTTTTTTTGGATTTTTGGTTTATTTGTTGGGTTAAGCAGATGCCGTTGAAATCCAGCTTATTGTTTATAGCTTATGTACCTAGCACTTTTAAAAAGCACATGCTCAAATTCAAACTTTAACGAAACTCTTTAAATACCTAAAATGCTCTTCTATTCTTTTAATACAAATTCCAATGACCACTTAACCCTTAATAAAACTTTTTAAATGATAGAAATATCCTTCTAATCATTTCATAACCTTTTTAAATGACCAAATCATCTTTTCATGCCCAAACCTGGTGCTTAACCCATAACTATAAGCTATAAACTCGGGTTAAGCTTACCCAAACGCAACGTAAAGCATGGGTCTTGACTGTTTTTTGTTTCCATCTCGTGTTATTATTATGAAGTAAATTAGGGTTTGAGATGGGAAGAGGAAGGAGAAGAATAGAAAGAGAAAAGAGGAAGTCGAACTAGTGTCTTAAACATACACTAGTTGACCCTCACAATTGTTACATATGCTAATGCTGTAATAAAGGTAAAAGTACAGAAATACCTTTGTGTTACATTAACACTCCCCCTCAAGCTTAGGGGTGTCAACGGGTCGGTTCTGGTTCGGTTCCTAAGGTGGCCAGAACCGGAACAATTGGTTCCGGTTCTTATCGGTTCGGTTCCTTAACGGTTCCGGTTCGCAAAGTGATGGATCCGGAACCGGAACCGATTATGTATTTATGTCGGTTCCGGTTCTGGGTATATTGGGCCAAATCTTGAGAATATAAGAATTATTACACTATATTTATTTATTGGTACCAATTCTTATCGGTTCGGTTCCGGTTCTTATCAGTTTCGGTTACATATTAGGCTACCCAGAATCGGAACCGTTATTGTCGGTTCGGTTCCGGTTTCGGTTACTTTTTAATCGGTTCTCAAAAATGTGGAACCAGAACCGGTGTTTTCGGTTCCGGTTAAACGGGTAAAATTGACACCCCTACTCAAGCTGGAGCATATATATCATATATATTCAGCTTAGAACATAAGAAATCACTCCTCGTGTGACCCACTGCGTTGGTAAATACATCAGCTAACTGATGTTTTGATTTCATTTACAAAGTCCAAATGTCACCATTTTCAACTCTTTGATGAAGTGGCAATTGACTTCAATATGCTTGGTCCTCTCATAGAAAATAATATTAGCAATATGGACAACATCTTGATTATCACAAAACAGAATAGGGCGATCAACTACAAATCTTATTTTCTAGAGAAGATTCTTTAACCATGTCAACTTACAAGTAATGTGAGCCATAGTTCTATACTCAACTTCTTCGTTAAACCAAGCCACCACACTCTGTTTCTTACTCTGTCACGACATAAGGGTTCCACTAAGGAATGTGCGATATTCTGTAGTAGATCTCCTATCAGATTATGAGAAATCCAATTAGCATCTGCATAGCCCTTAATATGTACAGGACCACTTGTCTAGTATAACAAACCACGGCCAGGAGCTCCCTTGAGATATCTCATAACACGATTCACAGCCTCCCAATGTGGGATCCGAGGCTCTTGCATAATTGATTTACCACACTAACATCGAACAAAAATATCCGATCTAGTGACGGTGAGGTAATTAAGCTTGACAATAAGTCTCCGATATCTTCCAGGATTATCAGTCAATTATCCCTGATCAACAATAAGCTTTACATTAGGATCAATTGGAGTGTTTACTGGTTTTATTCCCAGTAAACCAATCTTCTCAAGTAAAACTCCATAACATACTTTCATTGAGACAAATTAATTCCAGCCTTTAATTGTGCAACTTCAATACCTAGAAAGTACTTTAGCTGTCTAAGGTCCTTAAGGTGAAAATGTATGTGAAAAAACTGCTTTAAATTCTCTATACCCTTGACACCGCTACTTGTAATCACGATGTCGTCAATATAGACAACAAAAACGATCCTCAAAGCTTTGACAAAATACAGAGTAATTTGATGGACATCTTCTCAAACCAAACTCAAATACAACTTCACTAAACTGGTCAAACCAAGCCTGAGGCTATTGTTTCAACCCATATATAACCTTCCGTAATCTATACACCTTAGAAGACTCATTGAGCAACAAATTTTGGTGGTTGCTCCATATAAACCTTATCCAAGTTACCATGAAGGAACACATTTTTTATGGTCTACTGTGCATTAACAACAAGAGAGATGATGACATGAACCGAAGATATTTTAGCCATTGCAGAAAATGTCTCAGCATAGTCAATGTCGTAGGTTTGAGAATAACCTACGGCAAGAAGACGAGTCTTGAGCCTTTCCACAAATCCATCAAGAAGATGTTTGATAGTATACACTAGTGATAACCCATAGCCTGCTTACTGGGAGGGAAAGAGGTAAGGTCCTAAGTACTATTGTGACGAAGAGCATTCATGTCATTTTGCATTGCTTTCCTCCAATCAGAATGAGACATAATATTTTGAAGATTAGTAGGAACTGACTTAAAGACAAGAGATGTGATAAACGTACGAAAATGAGACAAATGAGTAAGAGACATAAAATGAGAAATAAGGGTGCGAAGTGCACACATGTTTACCTTTATGAAGGGCAATGGGAAGATTTGATTAAGGAGACGGGTCTATAGATGTGGAAGAAGATGGAGGACTGGAATAATTGACAATTTAGAAGCAACAACTGGAGGATGTGTGGGATGACACCATCTAACATAGAAGCAACAACTGGTGGATGTGTGGGAAGCCACGCATTTGAACCATGTCGGAAGTAGTCATCCACAAAATTAACAAAGTACGTAAACCATTGTATGAAGGTAATATGACTAGGCCTCAAACATCATAATGAACAACTGAAAAAGGACTAGACACACGAGTATCAAGTTTGGATGGAAAAGAGACGCAGCGATGTTTACGAAGTTAACATAATTCATAATCCAAAGACGGTAATTGACTCAAAGTAAGAACTAAAATCTTCAAATTATGTAGCAACGGATGGTCGAGGTGACAATGCCACTATAACAGAAAGTGTGGTATGAAGAGTAGAATTTTGAGGACCACCACCACCATCAATATATAAAGAGCACCATCTTTATGCCCTCCACCAATCTTCTTCTTCGTCTTTATATCTTGAAAACACAGAAGGAATGATAGAAGATAATGCAACAATTAAAACATTTGGTGAGTTTACCCACAAACATCGAGTTAAAAGGAAATTTAGGTATGTATAAGACAAGATAATGATAGAGAGGACTGAGGATGTGCAGTACTAATGCTAGACACTTTAGATGTAATGCCATCAGCAAGAGTAATACACTGAGTGGAGTTAAATGGACTAAGAGAAGAAAACGCCCCTGTGTGCCAGCCATATGGTTTGAGGCACCAAAATCAATAATCCACGGAGAACTAGTAGAGCAACACAAGATATACTTGATTGAACTATGGTGGCAGTAAAGTGGGAGGAAGCAACAGATTATTAGGCTTTCATCAACTTGGCATATTCCTCCTAAGAAATAAAAAAGTAGCAAAGGTGGAAGGTAATGGAAGGGCTGTATAGTCTGGAATATTAACCTCAACACTTGTAGCAGAAGCTGGATTGGCCCACGTCGGTTTCCTATGAAGATTCGAGCACGTATAAGAGGTGTGACTATTACGACCACAATAAGTACATTATTGAGTATCACGCCTTCTATTGTGGCATCCCCTTAAGTTTCTACTAGCTCTACGACTTCTACCACTTGTCCGACCACCATGACTAGTAAAGGTGCATTTCCGCTAGATAAGAAAATTACTCGAAGATGCAAGGGTTGAATTATCAGTTGTTGTGGTACTAAGGGTAGAAAAGAGACCCGTTAAAGGTGAGAGTAAACTTCTATCAACGATGAGTGCTCTTTGCTTTAAGGATTTGAGTTTGTGCAAGCTCAAATTTAGCTTTTAGGCCAAAAAAGTAACTTCATAACTCAATCCTTCTCTCGTTGTCTTTGTTGGATCTTCAGATCAGTAATAATAGGTTGATATACATTCAGCTCATCAATTACTCTCTGCATGCAGGCATAATATTCACCAATAATTATATCACCTGCTGCAAAGGAAAAACTTCCTGAAACAGTTGATACACGTGTAAAATTCTTTTCAGCAGAATACATATCTTGAACTATTTCCCATATTTTTTTTGTTGTGTCCAAAAATCACATTTACACTTATTTGTGGATCCATACTGTTCTACAACTAGGTCATGATCTCAGCATTTTCTCGAGTCCACTCTTCATAATTACTTTCAGATCAGTAATAATAACATTCAGCTCATCAATTACTCTCTGCATGCAGGCATAATATTCACCAATAATTATATCACCTAGTGTAGAGGAAAAAATTCTTGAAATAGTTGATACACGTGTAAAATTCTTTTCAGCAGAATACATATCTTGAACTATTTCCCATATATCTTTTGTTGTGTCCAAAAATCACATTTACACTTATTTGTGGATCCATATTGTTCTACAACTAGGTCATGATCTCAGCATTTTCTCGAGTTCACTCTTCATAATTACTAGCCTCCCACTTAGACTGTTCTATAGTTAAATAGCTGAGTTTCCCTCTAGCTATGAGGAAAACTTGTACAAATTTAAACCAAGGTATATAATTACTCTAGTTGAGTTTAAAGGGAAGTCATTTGAGACATAAGTATCTCAGAAGAAGACAACATACTAGGTTTAGATTTCATCACCAGCTTTTATATCGCTAACACCTATACTCAATCCTGAAAGCCTGATTCTCCCTGGATATTTGCAATATATTCTGGAGAGCCCGGAATAGAAACTTGAACACTTGCGATTTTCTCTGGAGAGCCCAAGAGAGAAATTTGAACACCCGTGATTTGCTCTGGAGAGCTCGGGAGAGAAATCTGAACACTCGTGATTTACTCACGATGGACTTTAGGAAACATGTCATAACCCATCTCGGGAAATGTGTCATCATCAACCAACGAGAAATATGTTATGATGACCTTGGGAATCGTGTTACAACGGACCTTAGGAAATGTGTCGTGACAAATTAAGGGAACCTACAATTTGTCTTGGAGACAATACACCGTGTTGCAGCAACATCTCACCTACAGCATGCACATACAAACCTCGGGAAATGTGTCATGACAAATTGAGGGAACCTAAAATTTGTCTTGGAGACAATACACCGTGTTGCAGCAACATCTCACCTACAGCATGCACATACACACATAGAGGCCAAGGTTATCCCTACAAATCTGCATGAATGACCTCTTGCAAATCCATACACAATATGGGTGGGAGGAACCACCACAAAAGGGAAAGAAAAAAAAAAGATAGGGTTTCACGACCAGACCTTAGGTTATTAATTCTCACCACAAATAAGGGAAGAAAAATAGAATAGAAGGAAAGAACAAGAAGAAAAGGGGAAACCTTAGTTAATGGATTATAATATTATATGCTCTAATACCATGTAAAGTAAATTAGGGTTTGAGATATGAAGAGGAAGGAGAAGAACAGAGAAAGAGAAGAGGAAGTCGAACTGATGTCTTAAATATACACTGCTCGGCCCTCACAATTATTTTATATATTAATGTTGTAGTAAAGGTAAAATTACAAAAATATCCCCGCGTTACATTAACAATTATGAGATATGTAACTAAGTATAGATTTGGCAGTCAATAATATTCTTTATTATCATAAGGCTTCCGTAATTTACGCCTGATTCATTGTGTGTTCATCTATATAAACGTAGCTTGGCCTGTACCTAACAAGATTTTGTGGGTCTTAAAATGCTAAGCCTGCTTTGTCTTGTCTTTTTAAGAGTATTTATGAAGCTGCTTGTTATAATTCTTTTATGTGGATTTGGGCATTTTTGAATTTGAAGTACTTAGATTATAAGTCCAGATATGATAGTGAGATTTTTCCTGCTACATTATGACCTAAGGAGATTGTTTTTCTATATTTTTTTATTTCTTTTGTGTGGATTTGGGTTATATTCTTGATTTGATCTACTTAATTTTTGATCCCAGAGGTGATATGTGAGAAGTTTTCTTTTGCTTGTGACGTTATGATTGAAGGAGATAAATTATCTCTATATTAGTATGTCTGAGATACATTTTTTTTCAAGGTTCCATTTGCGTAAGTTGCATCTTTGGGAATAAATGTGATGGTTATACCACTTAACTATCTTTTGTTGGAGCTGATGCACTTTCTTGCCTAGTACTAGTATGAGTTTGTCAGTACTTGCTTCTATTGGTGTTGCTGTGCTGTCGTTAGACTAGTAGCCTTTGCAGGACCAGTCTGGTCCTTCTAAATAAGTACCTCAGGAAGCTTCGAATAATCTCCACAGAGCTATTGGTAATGCTGAGAGCCCCACCACCTATGTTTAAACATGAAGCTACCTGGCGATAAGGAGGAAGAAGAGCACCTGACCATGCTCGTGTGTAGGGTTATGACCTGGAAAACAAAGCTTCTTATGTGTTGGTTTGGACCTCAGAAGCAATGCTTCTTATGAACTTCCCAGGTCCTAACCCCAGTGCTCTGACCTGAAACATTCTTGACAGTCCTATAGGTTTAAAGACGAAGTGGATGTCTCCCCCCACCCCTCTCTCACCCTTCCCGTGCACTAACAGCCTTGCAAGTCCTCTTCTGATGACATTGGTGCTGGTACCTCAAACAGCTAAAAAGATAACCAAATATATCAAAAAGATTTAGAAGTAATAGTGCATTTAAGGTTTCTCTCCATTGTAATACTTTACCAGAATCAAGAACAATGACTTAATTTCTGTAAGTTGTTATTGACCATATTGACTGGGAAGATTAAATCTTTTATTGTGAGGGTGGCAATAGACCCTTTCTTTACATATATCATGTATGTATTGGGAGAAACCTCATGAACTTCAATTGCCGTTTCTTACTCAAAAGAAAGAAAATTTATTTTTTGTTTTTCTTTCAAGTTTTTGGCTTGAGGTTCCTATCATTTATGGCAATAGGATAGTTACTGTTCATGGCAAAACTTTTACTTCACACAATGGTGTAACACTTTCTTCTTTGTTGTTGTTGTAGAACTTTGACCCCAGGACATGATGCCGTTCAAAAGGTCACACTAATCCCACGTGGCCAAGCACGGGGACTGACTTGGTTCATTCCTGCAGATGACCCAACCCTGATCTCTAAGCAACAACTCTATGCAAGAATCGTGGGTGGACTTGGTGGCAGAGCTGCTGAGGAAGTGATCTTTGGTGAGCCTGAAGTGACCACAGGCGCAGCTGGTGACTTGCAGCAGATCACTGGCTTGGCCAAACAGGTAATTGAACAACTTCCAGCTTCTCTCCCAACAGACATTATTATTTAAGCTCTTCTATCCAATGGCTGAAAGTTCCCTCTCTCTGTTAAACTAGTTGATATTTTACTGAAATTGAGATGGTTGATTTACCCTCAACTTGCAGATGGTAACCACATTTGGAATGTCCGAGATCGGCCCATGGTCACTTATGGACGCATCAGCTCAAAGTGCCGATGTTATCATGAGAATGATGGCAAGGAATTCGATGTCAGAAAGGCTGGCTGAAGACATTGATACTGCTGTCAAGCGGATCTCAGACGGTGCATACGAGATCGCATTGAGCCACATTCGGAACAACCGCGAGGCAATTGACAAGATTGTGGAGGTCCTCCTTGAGAAGGAAACTATGAGTGGAGACGAGTTCCGGGCTATTCTTGCGGAATTTGTGGAAATCCCTGCTGAAAATAGGGTTCCTCCCCTAGTACCATCTCCTGTCTCTGTATAAATAGGACAAAGTCATACTGCAAATTTCATTTACAGGCAGTCGTACACCTGCATTGATCTCCAGTTGATCCACTTAGTCCATCCTCGACGTGCGGATTTGACGTATAATCTGTATAATCTTTTGCCAGTTTAGATAGTTGTAAGTGCACACATCAACTATTGCATTGTTCACTTCTATGCTGCATTGTAAAAGGGGTATTTGTAGAGGAGATCAAGTATCTCCCTATCTTTTCGCTATTTGTGTGTGTGTGTGTGTGTGTGGGTGGGTGGGTGGGTGGGTGGCGGGGGGGGGGGTTGCGCACTCTGTCTCCGCTAAACCCCGTTGAACCTTTGATGTACATTGTTACACCTCCCACCAACAGCTTAAGCTTTTAGAGTACAGTGTTTGTCATCATGGTATCAGAGCGGGCCATCCACTGACATGTGCTCTATTGATCACCGCGCCACCTTTCCGGGGGCGCACTCTGTCTCTGCTAAACCCCGTTGAACCTTTGATGTACATTGTTACACCTCCCACCAACAGCTTAAGCAGCTTAAGCTTTTAGAGTACAGTGTTTGTCATCATGGTATCAGAGCGGGCCATCCACTGACATGTGCTCTATTGATCACCGCGCCACCTTTCCGGCGGGCAGCAATGCTACCCGTCTGGCCTACACCGCCTCCTTATTCTCTCCATCTGAAGCCTTCAAAAAAGAGAGAAAGAAGGTTAACCCATTTCTACTTGTTTTTCCATCGGCCATCAACTTAATTCTTTCTTTTATTTTTCTTACCATAAAAAAAATCTCATTCTTCCCTTTTCACACCATTGAGGGTCCATCCTTGCTCTGTCAACTTGCATAACACCACGTGCATGCAAGCTCCAATAATCGATCTCCACCATCATTTAGACATCCATTTGCTGTTGTTGTTTTTGTGTTCCATCAATTCGGCCGTTGCAATCGATGACATCCTTATTTATGATTCAATTGAAGGCCATCACTCTGGTAGGATCTACCATCCATAATTGTTGTTCATCATCTATCCCCATTATCATCATTCACATCTATGTTTCCCTCCTTCCACCGCCAACAACACCATTCATCACCATTCACTGGTGGTGCCACCCCAACTAGTCATCTACGGCCACCCTTCATTAAAAAAAATGAAGTTGCCAAACAGACCGTTGCTATCGCTGACATCATCACCACACAGAACCACCATTCGGCATCTCTTTTGCGCCATTGTCGTTGAGCTGGATGCAGTCCCCATGCTCACCACCACCACCACCCACACCCACATAAGGTGTTTTATTCTGAGACTTTTCAAAGCCCAAGCCCGTGAGGTCCAAAAGAGGCCAATTTCTTCTACTCAAGGACTCCTAGAACTTAAGCAGTCCCCATGCTCACCACCACCACCACCACTCACACCCACACACACACACACACACACACACACACACACAAGGTGTTTTATTCTGAGACTTTTCAAAGCCCAAGCCCGTGAGGTCCAAAAGGGCCCCAATTTCTTCTACTTTAGGACTCATAGAACTTGAGCCCATAAGGCACAACGATGCCCACATCATTCAAGTTTATCAATCAATTCTAGTTTGTATCATTTACCACGTAGATGACATCATGGTTTTTGTCAGGGGTCAATAGCAGAATTTAAGAAGTGCTTAGCAGATTCTCAGCCATGGCAGATATAACATTAAATAATAAAAAGTCTTCTATATTTCACTCTGCTAAACCATCTGCTCCAAAAGCTAAAATTTGTCAAATTTTTGGGTTTGAGGAAATGTTTAAAGTTAATTTGTTAGGCTTCCCTTAATAACCTCTAGGTTATTGCTAGATGGTCGGTGGCCCATAGTGGACCGCATTTAGGCAAGAGTGCAATGATGGAAACGAAAAACTTAAAGATGTGTATGGCTAGATTGCAGGCATAGATTTTCTTCCATGGTCCATGTGTGTATGGCTGAAAAGTTCAGAAGGGGTTGGTTTCTATGATTCATGAGATTAGTTTGTGTGCAACTACTTACTATATATGGGATGAAAGGGAATATGCAGTTTTTTAGTAGCAAATACGGAGAATTTCATCTACTTAAAAACAAGACGGAGTTGAATGGATCGTCAAGGTGCATCCCAAGTAGGAAGTAGAAAATGAGCCTTGCAGCAGCCAGCAGAAGATCCTCTTTAAGTAGGGTTTCAATATCAGGCTGGAACCAAAAAGTGATTAAACGGTGTCAACTGTATGCTCCCACCCAGTTTTGGTTTTGCTCTCAATACGGATCCATAATAGGCTTGGGCAGTTGAGTGTCAAGATAACCAATTTACTTTATGAGCTGAGAGGTTTGAGTAAGCTTAAAGGTTATCTTAAGTGCTTACCAAAAAACACTTAATATGTGAAGTGCTTGAATTAAGCTGTTTTGGCTGTTTGGTAACCATACAAGAAAAGTTTTTGGTAAAAAAATGATTTTTGATGGAAAATACATCTTACCCCTAAAGTAGTTAAATGCACTAAATACACTGTTGAACTTTTTTTTTTTTGACCTATCTTATTACAATTTTTTTTGTTAATTTGTCAAATGTCCCACATGAATTCGTACTGTCAAATTCCTCCATAGATTCAATAATGATTTACAAAAAAATACACATCAGTTCTGTCAAACGACATTATAGTTCCTCAATTAATATAACCCAATGATGTTAATAAAAATACACATCAATTGTGTCAAAACATGTTAACCATACAACTAAATTGTATGTTTCTAGTATGAGCTCAGGTCAGCGTGAGTGTCCTTGTATCCCTGGCTTAGGTAACTTCTGCACTTCACTGGAGGGAACCTGGTAGAAAAAGCAAAATATAAAAGTTCAGTTCAAGAAATGCGAATAAATTGCAACAACAGTATTTTGTAATTATACTGCCAAATTGAGCACTAACACAGAACTGTCATCTACCATATCAATGACCCCATTCTATGAGGTTGCCGAAAGATTAGGCATTTTGAATCGATTGGCAGGGTAGCTAATTTTATGTAATAACCTATTTGTACAGCTCAAAAGGAGTTCCTTCCACATCGGTTGAACCAAAGGATGAACAACAACACTATAAAATGAAACCAAATTTATGCCTTGTACAACCAAAATGAGCTAATATGTAGACATTCATCCGATCACACACATGCCCATCAACTTATGCCCATCAACTTAGACCCTACAATCTCTCTATCACTTTTATATGTACCATACCCTAAAATTCACACCAAACAAACGATTTTGGCTATCCAATTAATGGAGCTATGAATTACTGACAATATTATTTATCCAATAGGAAGCTATTGATGGATGATCAACATCATGTAATCAATGTGAATTTTAAAGAATGCCATCACAAGAAGGCATCCTTGGAGGGTCCCGATAAGAGAGAATGTGGGCAATTGTGAGGAGATGTTCTGCACAAACACTGTTTGTAAATTGAATTACACTAATCCTCAAAAGGCGGCTACTGCACTGCCCAAAAGAATTTTGATTATCAGATGGATAGGATCCCCAGACTAGACAAATACTTTTCAAGCCAGGAGATTGCAAACTGCCCTCCTGAATTATGCCATTAGGATCCTAGTTTGTGGTTGCAACATGAACAAACATTGGAAATTGATCCTGGTTTGCACCATTGAAACTTGATCCTAGTTGGGTCCAATAGAAAAGATCAAGTTCCAATGATCCTCCAATGGATTGTCCATCTCTTCCTATTTGCTTCGTAGGAAAGCATAATAGGTACCCAGTTTGAGCTCCCCTTGTCAAAAACAAGCAATCTCTTGCGCCAACTCATAAAGCTTAGCAAAGTTTCTCACCTGTGAATACGTGGTGCGGGAGCATTCAACTACTATAGTCTGCCGCTACACCGAATCAGTGCTCGATCAAACAAGTGGACCCTATTTTTACTATTTATAGTAAATCTTGAAATTGCTATTTATAGTAAACTGCAATTGAACTATTTTTAGATATGTGGGCCCCATGAGGTTTGTTTTTGTTTAATTAGGTTCTTAGTTGAAATTAGATTGTATTCCCAATTAGGATTTTCTTATTGACTAAATTAGTAGTTGACTTGTATTAGGACTTACTTATTTTAATTTGCTTAGAATTAGGAAGTTCAAATCTATTAGAATTAGGAAACTTCAAGTAGGGAGTCCTATAAAAGGTGATGTACCTTTTGATTTGAGATATGAAATAATGAATGAAAAAATACAAAATCTCTTTGGAGAAAAAAATGATTAATGAAGAAATAAAAAATCTCTTTGGAGAACTCTCCTTTGAAGGGAAACTTGGTGTGAAGATCTTCTCTTGGTGCGAATTAAAGCTAATTCGGTGCGAAGCCGAAGGTATCTTTCTATCCCTATCTCCTTCTCTTCTTTCTTATTCTCTCATCTTTCTCCACATTTTTTTTTCCTTTTTGGATCAATTTTGACCTAGAAAATCCAAATCATACCATAGCACTGTGAATAGTGCCGTGTGAATAGTAACCTTCCCTCTTTATTCCCCCCAAAAATCGCAGAACGACATCTCGTCTTACGTCAGTAGGTTTGAGATAGACTCCCAAACCACCTTCATCGTACGTAGAGACATGAACCCTTTGCTGATCTGAGGTTGCATAAAGTGCAGAAGCCATGACATCACTGTGAGGTTTCCCATAACCCATTTCCTGTGAGACATGTCAGTGGTAGCGAGTTCTATACCATCCTCAGTTAAGATATTCGTTATAATCACGTCCTCTGATATACATAAACACAGACTTCTTACATTCAAGGTTATTTGTTACATCAACTCGCACTTGTAGTAATGCATAACTGTGTATTATGGTCTCCGTGAGAGCCATGATACAAACCATCCTCAACAGATGAAACCTCTGAAGAACTCATCCTAGTGGAAGGCTGAGAAAATTGGAACTGAAGATCGGGAGATCCGAAAAAAGCTGAAATGAAGTTCGGAGGATCCCTAGGGGAACAATAAGAGGTGTGGCTAGGGTAAGTAGGCCCAAAAAAATTTATTTTTTGAAAAAATAAAAAACCCAAAAATCTGGCCAGAGAGAGATTTGGGTATTTTTTGGAAATGAATATCTAACGATCAAAAAAATCCAAAACTAGATTCTGTACATCCCAAAAATCCCTATGAGATGGGGAGCTAGGGTAGAAAATCTTGGATCGACGCGTATCTCGAGGAAAAATCAAAATCCAAAATTCATCGATATACGTATTTTTCAGAAGAAAAAAAATTGAAAAAATCCAAGAGAAAGGGGATGCAATGGACCTCTGATATAACTGATAGCTAAAAACTTACCAGGAATGATAGATCTCTGGTCTTTTTGCTTCAGAAAAGATCCACGAACCTCGCAGGAATACCCTATGTGATTTGCTCAAAGCTTGCCCAAACTCCGAATACCCACATACTCTTCGTAAATCGTAGTGGTGACTCTAGGGGACAAAAACACATGCCCTAGAGTAACCATGCTCTGATACCATGTTGTAAACTAGATTGTCACCAGAAGTGTAAGATTGAGAGAGAGATTAGAAGGAGAAGAAGAATAGGGTTTTGAGGAGAGAAGGGAGTAATTGAACTTAATGTTCAATCTCCTATCAAGTGATAACATATGTTGGGGAAAACCCCTTGTACACATGGTGGGTTAAGTGGGGGACCCAACAACCCACAAACTAAGAAAAGAGGGTTCGGGAGTTAAGTGGGTGGGACCCGCACTTAACCCCCAAACATAAATGATACATCCTTCCCACGTGGAGCAGTGGGGCGTAGCCCACGAAATGCACCTCCACGTGGAGCCCACAATCCAACAATCCCAACGTTAATATGTTCTTGATATTCTCGATGAGAGATTTATTTTGGGGTCAAAACTAGTTGATACTCCAATGTGTTATCATATACGTATTTAGTCGTATTTTCCATGTAAATGGTAGTTTTGTAAATATATCTCAGTATGAGGGGTATATTTGTCCATGTAAGATGTTCTCCATATAAATAAAAGTTTTAAAGTCATGTGACCTAAGCATGACATCCCTGCTGTAAGTTTTCCTACTAGTGAGTTTTTTTGTCCTTTTTTGTTCATCTTGCTTTTTTATCCTTATAACGCCTTTATAGCCTGGTTTATTGATTCATTTAAGTTCATTTTGGCCATGGAACCCTATTGGATCCACTCAGTCCATTCCATGGAGTATTGAGAGTGGAGTCGGAAAAAAAAACCATATAGTTATCGTCAAGACTTTTTTTGGGCCACAATAGGGTGTTGCCACCCCATCTAAGGCTCTTCTCAGGCTTCTAGCACTATTTGATCCTGTTGGTGATTATTGTTCCCCCTTTCTTGTTCCTATACCTGTTCATGGTGTTTGCCTTCATTGGTGCTTCATTTTACGCCCCAACTCCCATTGTTTTGGCTTCTTTTAGCCTATAGTTGCCCTCCTACTGTTCGAGTGTTCTACAGCCTGTGTATGTACATGATTTGCTATTTCATAGCCTCTTCCACACCTCTCATGTAGCTATGACTACTCCAGAAGGTCCTTTGGGGCCCATTGTGAGCACGGAAGCTACCTCCAGCAGTGTCGGAGGGCCTATGGTGCATCACATGGCACTTGAAAACCCTGGATTACAGATCATCACAGTGAAATTGGATGGAAAAAATTATTTGGAATGGTCCCAGGCAGTCAGGATGTTTATAGCAGTCGTGGGAAGATGGATCATATCACCGGTCGTGTTGTTGAGCCTGTATCGATCGAGGATCCTTTGTATGAGAGATGGGAGACTGAGAACCTCACAGTTATGTCTTGGCTCCTCAACTCCATGTATCCCCACATCAGTCGGGGCTTCCTATTCTTGCGCACTGCCCAAGAGGTTTGTGAAATTGCTCGCAAGACATACTCTCAGCTACAGAACATTGGTCGGGCCTTCCAACTAAAACAGAGCATCTCTCGTCTTCATCGGGGCGAGATGTCCATCTCTTATTACTTTGCTAATATTAGGAGCATGTCGTAGGAATTGGATTACTATCATGCCTTCTATCCATCCAGCGTAGAGAATATCGACAATTATCAGAAGCTTGTGGAAAAGAGTTGGATCTTTGAGTTTCTTTCAGGGATCAACTGAGTACGAGCTAGCCAGGGTTCAGATCCTCAGCAACCATGTTGCTCTGCCTTCTCTCAGTGAGGTGTATTCCTATGGTCAGAATGAGAGTCGACGGAGTGCTATGGCCCCACCTCCTGCTCCAGAGCAATCAGCGCTTGTCACATCCTCTCCGACACATGATTAATCTGTTCTTTGCTTCAGCATCTTAGCCTCAGCACTTTCAGAGGAACATGTCCTTTCAGCTTTCCACTCAGTCGTATGCTCCTCCTGCTAGGAAGTCCTCTTCTAGGAAAAGGCCCAAGTGTGACCATTGTGGTCGACTCGGGCATGTCAAGTGTTGGATCTTACATGGCTGTCCTCCTCGCTTCATCCAGCCAAGCTTCATGGTGCTCACTCTGCCAGCTTGGATACTTTTGTGACTACACCAGGCCATCATCTACCGAGTCCTTCTACCACTCATACGGCTTCACCAGCTCCTGTGTCAGCGTTAGAGATTAAAACCCTTTCGGTGTGTACTGGCACAGCTAGATGGTCCTTCTGCCACTCCATCTACCTCTTTTGCACAGTCAAGTACCATTAGTACTGCTCATCATGTGTTTGCTCCTTCACCAAGTCCCACCTGAATCGATCGATTCAGGTGCCTTGGAGCACATGATGGGTATGTCTTGTTTTCCACTTATTCCATTTGTTCTGGTTGTGTAAGGTTAAGATTGTTGATGGGACTTTATCTTGTGTCTAGGAAAGGGAATCTTCTCTCTTCCCAACTTCCTTTGTCTTATATATTACATGTTCCTAAATTTACATCCAATCTCTTGTATGTTAGTGCCCTAACTCGGAAGTTGAATTGCAGTGTTACATTTCCTTCGACTTGTGTCTTTCAGGACCTGGAGACGAGGAGAACGATTGGAATTGGATGTGAGGCTGATGTCATGTACCTTCTAGATGGACAACCTTTTGAGTCTGGATTCTGTGTTACGTTAGCATGCTCGTCTAGGACATATCTCTTTCTAGTACTTGAAGTTGTTATTTCCTGCTTTATTTGTTTCTGTTTGCTTTTCCAAACCGCATTGTGAGACGTGTGAGCTCTCCAAGCATTGTCAATCTACTTATCCTTCCAGAGTTAATAGATGTTTTATTCCTTTTGATATCATGCACTCTGATGTGTGGGGAACTGCCCTTGTTACTTTAATTTTTGGTTTTTATTATTTTGTTACCTTTGTGGATGATACTCAGTGTACATGAGTATATCTCATGAAAACCAAAGATAAAGTTCATTCCATCTTCCAAGGTTTTCATAAGATGATCCAGACCCAATACGGTGCTTCCATCAAGGTCTTTCGGTCTAACCAAAGTGGTGAGTATATGTTTGGAGGTCTCTAACATTATTTTTTGGACCATGGGATTTGTTACCAAAACTCTTGTACCTACACACCTCAGTAGAATGGTGTTGCTGAGAGAAAAATGGGCCATCTGACTGAAGTGGCTCGTTCTCTTTTGATCGACTCCAATGTCCCCAAGTCCTATTGGTCTGATGTTGTTTTGACTGTGGCCTACCTGACTAATCGGATGCCTTCTCGTGTGCTAAATTTCAAGTCTCCATATCATGTACTACTTCCAAGCCTATTTCTATTCGCAGTTCCTCGTATTTTTGGCTGTCGGCTTTGTCCACATTTTGGGTCCCCATCGTACCAAACTGGACCCAAAGGCTTTTAAATGTGTTCATTGGCAATTCTTCCACTCACAAAGGATATCAGTGTTACCACCCATTGTCTGAGAAAAAGTTTGTTTCTATGGATATCACTTTCCGCGAGGAAGCTTCTTTTTTCTCCCCTACCTCTCTTCAAGGGGAGAGCAGTAGTAATGAGAGGTCTGTATCATGGAATGTTCCTCTTCCTGCTATTTCCCTATCTCCACTCTAGTGCTCGAGAGGTCTCAGCTTGCTCAACCTACAATTGCGACTGATAGTGGTCTTAGAGCTCAGGGGAGCTTAAAGTCTATAGTAGAATGGGGAAAGCCACAATTGATCCAGTACCAATTGTACCATCTTGGATCCAAGAAATATTTCTTCTTCTATACATGTTCCGTCTTCCTCTACTAATGTCTGTGCTTCTGATCATCTTTCCATTACTTTGAGAAAGGGCATTAGGAGTTGTATTCAACATCCTTTGAGCAACTTTGTTTCGTCGGAGGTTTTGTCTCCATCGTACGAGGCTTTTGTCACATCCGTTTCTACTATATTCATATTCTCTCTTCTGTGGTAGAAGGGTTAGAGCACCCTAGATGGAGAGCTGCTATAGTAGAAGAGATGAGTGCCTTGGACAAGAATAGAACATGGGAGCTAGTCTATTTGCTAAAAGGCAACCTGTTGGTTGCAAAATGGGTGTTTCCAGTGAATTACAAGGCAAATGGATTAGTTGAGAATTACAAGGGTAGATTGATAGCCAAGGGATACACCCAGACATATGGGATTGATTACGTGGAGACCTTTGCAGCAATGGCTAAGATGAACTCCCTAAGGGTGTTATTGTCTTTGGCAGCAAACCAAGCATAGCCTTTGCATCAGTTGGATGTGAAGAATGTATTCCTTCATTGTGCCTTGCATGAAGAGGTGTAATTGGTTCCTCCACCTAGTTACATCCCACCAGGGGAAGGTGTTTTGACTGAGAAAGGCCCTCTATGGGCTTAAGTAGTCTCTGAGAACCTGGTTTGAGAGATTCTCTAGCAGTGAAGAAGCTGGGCTACACCTAGAGCCAAGCCGATCACACTATTTGTGAAGCACCAAGGGAGGGGCATCACTGCCCTTATTGTCTATGTTGATGACATCATTCTGATAGGGAATGATGCAGAACAAGTGACCAAGTTGAAGGGTCATCTAGCAGAGGGGGTTTGAGACCAAAGATCTAGAATCTCTCAAGTACTTTCTCGATATAGGTTGCGATATCAAATCAAGGGATCGTCATCTCTCAAAGGAAGTATGTCTTAGACCTGCTAAGGGATTCTCGAAAGTTGGGAGCCAAGCCAGTGGAGACTTCTATAGAACAGAATCACAAGTTAGGTAATGCAAGTAGCTCATTACTACAGGATGTAGGGAGTTTTCAGAGACTAGTTGAGGGATTGACCTCTTCCTGACTAGACCAGACATTGCGTATGTAGTGAGTGTTATCAGTCAGTACATGCACTCACCCAGGGACATTTACTTAGAGGTAGCACACAATCTTGAGGTATCTCAAATCTGCTCCTGGTAAAGGCCTTCTATTTGAGCAGAATGGCCATATGAGAGGAGAGTCATATACCAATGTAGACTGGGCAAGTGCCAAAGATGATAGGAGATCCAACTTAAGCTATTGCACCTTTGTTGGGGACAATCTAGCTACCTGGAGGAGCAAGAATCAACTTGTGGTTGCAAGATTCAGTGCAGAGGCAGAGTTTAAGGCAATGGCACATGATTTGTGTGAGATCATATGGTTGAAAATCCTAGTGGCTGAACTAGGCTTCCCTGTCTCAAGTTTTGTTAGTTTGTACTGTGACAACAAAGCCGCCATTAGTATTGCTCACAATCCAGTTAAACATGATCAGGCCAAGCATATTGAAGTGGACCGCCACTTCATCAAAGAAAAGATTGTTTTTGAGGAAGTGTGTACTCCTTTCGTGAAGACAGATAAGCAAGTTGTTGATGTATTCACTAAGGGAATCCCTAGTTGGCAACTTCACAGGTGTCTCAGCAAGTTGGGCATGAGAAATATATATGCACCAACTTGAGGAGTGTTATCATATACGTATTTAGTCGTATTTTTCATGTAAAGGGGAGTTTTATAAATATCTTTCAATATGAGGGGTATACTTGTCCATGTAAGATGTTCTCCATATAAATAAAAGTTTTGGAGTCATGTGACCTAAGTATAACATCATTTTCCTCTCTCTTCTCTCTCTCTCTCTCTCTCTCTCTTTCTTCTACATCGATATCGGAAGCAGGTTGGCAAGTTGAACATGACTATTACCAGACCTGACATCTTCTTTGCGGTTAGTGTGATTAGTCAATTTATGCAATCACCTCGTGTTCCGTGTTGGGCTGCAGTTATGTGAAGTCAGATACTTGAAAGGTGCTCTTAGTTGTGGTTTGTTGTATAGATCTCGTGGTCATCTCCATAGTTTAAAAAGGCATTTGAGGCTTAAGCCTTGAGGCTTAAGCCTCAAGGTACACTTCTGAGGCTATAGCCACGAGGCACACCTGAGGCTTATGCCTCAGATTGACATAGTAAAATCCAAAACCCTGAATCCCTATTTTTAATTTTTTCACTTTTTTCCATTCTTTTTCCCCAAAACGCCCTCCCTACTATTCTAAGTATTCTTTTATGTTAAAAAAGACCTAAAAGGTTTCATTTTGTTATCTAAAACTCTTTATTTTGGGAGAAACACTAAATCTAACATTTCATCCTAGTTTTTCCCATTTAGAATAGATTAAATGGGAAGATGATGATGATGATATTGGAGATGATGGAATAGAAGATTGATGATTTTTGTGTAAGAATAGGATTTCAATTTGTGTACTTGTTATTGGACTTAGTGTTTGTTAACTTGTTAGATTTTAGCTTTTACTACATTATAGACTTGCTCTACTTTCCTAACTCTATCTTGGTAGTTCGTTACCTTGTTAATATTGATATTTTATTAGTAAAAACTAGACAATAGACATAGCTTATTAACTACTTAGATTTGGCAATTTAGTTATGTGTTTCATGCTTTTTAAGATTTGATATCAGCATTCATGCATTCAGGAGTCCCAACTGAGTGACTCCTAAGGTAAAAGTTATAACCTCAGTTACTTTGTGCCTCAGTACCGCCTCGAGGCACGCCTCGCCTTTTTAAGACAAAACGCCCCAGTTCCCGAACTAGCCTTTTTAAGCTTGTCATCTCAAAGTAGTTAGTTATACAGATGCTGACTGGGCTGGTTCACCTTCTAACAAAAAGTCAACCACAGGTTACTGCATTTTCTTGGTGGAAATCTCGTGTCTTGGAGGAGTAAGAAACAATAAGTGGTTGCTAGATCTAGTGCAGAAGCTGAGTATGATTTGGTTGAAGCATCTTCTTCAAGAATTGGGTGTTGGAGTGGAGATTCCTATGATGTTGTAATGTGATAACCAAGTAGCTATTCATATAGCCTCGAATTCAATGTTCCATGAAAGGACGAAGCACATCGAGATAGATCGTCACTTTGTTCGAGACAATGATTTGTGGTGACATCTCCACTCCGTATATGAAAACACGTGACCAATTAGCAGATATGTTCACAAAAACTTTGTTTAAAGCTCATTTGGATCTGATTTCTCCAAGCCGGAGATGCATGATGTTACTCTTCAGCTTGAGGAGGAGTGTTAGTTATTATTGTTAATGTAATAAATGTACTGACCTAAAGCCTCTGGGGGTTAGTAGGTTGAAGGCCACCGGGGATTCGGACATGTAACACGTGTAGCTACAACCCCTTAAGAAGATTGTATCCGAAAAGATTCTTCTTAAGTTGCAAAAGACTAAGCAATCTTTGCCATAGAGAGTGGCAAGATCTCCAATCTTCACTGTGAAAGTCAGGACACCAGTCTCGTAGTCGTACTTGCCAGAGATGCCACTCATATTGGAAATCTCAAACAGCCAAAACTTCACGAGGAACCTGAGGGAAGCTCTCCTCTCCAGCCGTAGGTACTTGCATCTTCCCACTCTATGCTCATGCTTCCTTTTCTCACTGCTTCAAATCACTTGTGTTCTCATTCTCCATAATTACTTGTACACCATTAAAGTCCAACATATTGGAGAGGGGCAATAGAAGCTTACAAGGCAATAAAAAGTGACTACCGGAAGAGTAACCTAGTAAGCTCAACCACAGGGAAAATGACTGATGGACACTAATATCAATGCAGAACTTGTGCTGACAGGTTCCTATTGCAGACACAGCTCATGATCATCATTACAGATCAGTCCAACCATTGGGGTGCACCTTACAAATCCTAACCATCTAACCAAGGCCCACCAATTTGATCACACGCAAAAGTGAAACTCTTGGCTAAACAACTAAAACCCATTTACTGACGCAACTAAAAATCCATAATAAGAAAAGACTGGAAGAAAAAAAAAACATACACGAAGCAAAGCAACTAAAGAAACCATTTCAAGAAAGGAACTGAACCCCTTACCCAGTTTATACAAAACCCAAAGAAACCATATGAAGTTTTCCAACCCAATTCAAGAGAGGAACTATGATGCTTGCTACTCATATCTATTCTTCTGAACTAAAAATGATCCGATCTGTCCAAGTAGCCTTCAGCAAACCTTATATAGTTTCAATCTGAATCTGAATCTGAATTTTTTAATCCAAAAAACCCAATTCCAGCTACAAAAACCTAATGATTTGAATTGAAAGGTGTGCAGCTATGGCCTCCCAATTGAAAAATGGTTAATTTATAAATAACAGAAGTGTGAATTTTGTTAGAGACGTTTAAACAATCAATTTTTATTTCCTCTATTCCAATTAGTGAGTACGGAGCCACCCACTTTCTAAATTCAGGGTCATTTTCGTTTTGGAACAAATAGCTTCAATTACGGGCAATGAAACCCAAGATTGTTGTTTTTTATGATAACACTAACATCACCATATTATGCAACATTTTGTGTAGAATACTAGAACAATGGCTCACCTAAGAGACTCCAAACCAAACATCTTGCCTAAGCTCAGATGATGAGCCTCACGGAAATACAGGTTTGCTATCATAAGCCTCTCTCGCTTCAAGTATATTCGGGCAATAACGTTGTGAGAGCACTTCTACTTGTTCTGCAAATGATTTGTTCCCGTGTTCACCTAAGTGATTGACCATTTGATTCCAACGTTTCCGGCAAATTTCTCCAGGCCTGAGGAAAAAAAGGACAAAAGGATCACAAAAATGGCAAGTGACCAATAAACAGAATATTTAAGAAACAAAAAAATAAAATCGCAGATCTGTGATGATATATAGATAGAATAATAATGTGATATCTTGGAGAATGTATTATAATGATCCCAAGCCAATAAAACATGTATCCTATACAGCTCATCAATCAAGACAGCAGTGTATTCGAATGTGTTGGGCGATGCATTTGTAGACTGGTTTAGAAGTTGAAGAATTATGGACCGTTTATTTTTACCGTTAACTTGAAGAGCACACTTGATGGGGTTAGAAATTTCAGAATGGGCTGATTTTTTGTAGGGGTGATCTATAAAGTGAGGAGATCATCCTCACCCAAAAACAGCCATTGATTCATCTTCCATATGGTTACGCCAAAATTGTTGTCCCCCAATCCTGACCCTAGACAACATTTTTGACAACAAAAATTGGCACAGGCCAATGTATAAATTAGAAGTCTTGGAATGAGATGATTTTTGGTGAGGATGGTCTCTATGGTGAGGAGATCATCCTTGCAAAAATTCAAATCAATCCGACATTCGTAGATCGGTTTACAAGTCGAAGAATTATGGACCGTCTATTTTTGTTGTTAACTTGAGAATCACATTTGACGGGGTTAGAACTTTCAGAATGTGCTGATTTTTTGTAGGGGTGATCTATATGATGAGGAGATCATCCTCACCAAAAATCAGCAATTGATTCATCTTCCATGTGGGTACGCCAAAATTGTTGTAAAAAATGTTGTATGAAATTGTTGTCCCCCGATCCTGACCCATATATATACATACAGCACTAACTAAACCACTACAGAAGTCTAAAACTGTGTTCAACTTTTTAATAGCGCCTGCCTAAGCTATGTTTTAGACGCTAGGGGTCCTGACCAGGTAAAGCTGTTGCCGAGGTGAATCTTGACTACACCGGGAATTGGTTTCAGTTCAGTGTATAAATTTGCAAAGCCAGAAAAAATATACAAAATTGCACATGTAATGGACTCCATACTCATCCTAGCAAAACCGAGTTGACTTAGGCCAAATTTTGAGTTGATAAACGAGTTGTAAAACAATGTTACATAGCACACATATACCCTAACTCAACAAGGGATGAACGTGAAGAGAGTATACATTGTGATAAGGTGCATACATTTCACAGAAAAAGAATTATCCAGTCCTCTTAGAGGGTAAATTATTAAAAAATGTGGATTCTGTACACGGAATATTTTCAAACTGACTCAACACAGTTGAGTTCAAAGTCCATAAGGTAGTTTCCAAACATGATATGTGTACAAAAATGCTATCAGCATGACTTGCATGGGCACTGAATGAAAGCAACAATAGTATGCTTACAATAGTGATAAACAAAATAGAAGTAAATATGAACCAGAAGGAAAGATCCATATAACCAGACCCTGGACTCAGTGCCCCAGTCTAGAGGCAAAATGAAGTTGACCCATGCAAGTTCCAAGCCAATCAGAGCTTTTGAACATGTTGTAAGGAGTATAAACAGTATTTAATAATTCAGACAATATGTGGCCTATGAATATAGAAGCAATTGGATTAAATATGGACCACCAGACAGATCAAAACAAGCATTGGCCTACAAAACTGGGGGAGTAAAAAATTAAAGGGTTCCAACCAAAAAATATTCAATACTCAGAATGAAAAAAAAATATCACACATTTACCCAAAGACTTCCAAAAAAAATACGAGCTTCATTATTTATTTATTTTTTGATCGGTAATACGAGCTTCATTATAATTACCTGTGGTCTATCAGATTGTCCCAATCTACATCCTCCACACAGCAAGCATCCAAGGTAAAAAGTCTGCAATGGTGTTGACCATAAATAGATTATACAGACAAGCTTCTTTGTACTGAATACTAGGGAACCATACGGAAAATTTGACAAATGTTATTAAGCTTATTGCACAGCATGGTTCAAAATATTGGGCGATACCGAAACGTTTGCCCATATTGTTTCGGTATCACCCTAGGGCAATACCAGCTTGGCTACACGAAGTTTGGTCCGAAACCAAATGATACTTCATCTTATGTAAATTTGCACTAAAATTTCGTTTCGGTTTCACAAAGTTCGTCCGAAACCGAATGATACTTCCGATATGTTTCAGTATCACCCGTGAACGAGGTTCAAAGTACACGGTATCGTTTCCATATCATTCATGGGCGATACCGAAACGTATCGTTCGGTTTCAGACGAAACTTCGTGAAACTGAAACGAAATGTTAGTGCAAATTTACACATATGATGAAGTATCGTTCGGTTTCGGACGAAAACAACCGAATCGTGTGTAGTTTCGTTCTATAGCGAAACCGAATGAAAAGCACGAAAAGTTTTGGTTTCGGCCGAAACTTTGAACCATGTTGCATAGGTATAAACTTGATGAGACGACTCCTCAAAACTCAATCCGAGTCTACTTGAGTAGGTGAACGCCAACTTTGGTTTTTCTTGCTATTCCATTTTGACTTTTCTGATGACTCAGCCAAGAAATTATAGTACTCCATCCAAAACTTAAAAAATGAAATCCCCAATCATGAAACTTGAATGAGTCAGGGAGGATCTGACCCATAACTTCCTTGAAACAAACCAAAATTCAGCCGCTTAGACTTGATTATAAACAAGTTTCACTCTACATCAAATCTTAAATTGAACTTGGGTTGGGTTAAGTAACCATAAGAAATTATATTTCGGTCACTTTTGATTACAAAGCTCCTTAAGTTTCTCAGTAACTCACTAATCCTAAACCTATAAATCGAAAATCTTACTCTAGCTTATATAACTATAGTAATAACAAGAATTTACAAATAGAGAGCACAACTAAGAAGGCTTTAGGGAAGAGAAACCATTCCCCATACCTGTGCCTCAAGCAAGGTACACATTCGCACGGGTCAGCAGCACCTACCGGTTGCTAGGCCTCACCTAAGAGATCTCGCACACCCAATCTGATGGCACAACCATCCGTTTGTTGCATCCTTTTGAATAGTCCAAGTACTACTGCGAATGGTCCATCCAAAGAAATGGTTTGGATCATCTGACTGCGTTTATTTTAACAAAGAAGGCCTCCTTAGTGGGATCAGCCAACCTGCTACATTTGTGCAACAGATGCTACAGGCAGGGAGGACAGCTTTTCTCTGTCCTCTTGTCCTGACACGAGTACACCCTCCATTCCTATGTTGTAAGCATTGCCCACATTCACAAGGATCAGGATCCTCCAAATGTTAGGTCTCACCTAGGAGATCCAAATAACCCTACATATCCAATCCATTGGATTCTCTCATATGTTCAAAAAGAGGGGTCAGAGATCCAGAAAAAAAAATAGAAATCTCTTTGTTGAATGGTTTGGATTATCTAATTGGATCCATTTTAACCCAGACAATCTCCTTGGTGGGTTCCGCGGACCCACTGCATCTGTACGACATGCTACAGACAGGCAAACTTTTTTGTTTACTGCCTTGAGATAAGTATTTTGCATTGACTAATATAACTATATAAGCACAGACGAAGAGAAAAGAAATCAGGTATCATATATGACTCCAACTCTTGATAGATTAGAGAAGATAAGAGCCTTACGCATTCAGTAACCGATAATCATCTGCGTCACTCCATTTACCTTCTTTTACCATAGGTGATGTTAATTGCTCATACCTGGAAAGGGAAGATGATTTGACAGATAGAGCTATCAAAATAAAGATTCTATATGAAATCTTTCGATCATATTCAAACTTCTTTGAGGCTATAGTTCGGTGCACCCAATACTGCATTATTTACATAATATGTGATTAATGCAAAGGGTCAGGCTCTGTTGACAGCCCTAAAATAACAGGATTCTGTACAGGACACAATATATGCCACGTGGCATGCTCTTGGAGGACTCTGAGCGTATGGATGTTTGGCCAACCCATAGGTGGACCTACAAACCAAGATGCAGCCTGATTAGTGATTTCTAGACGTTGGTTTGGACTTATTTTCATGGGTTGATCTCAACTGTGGGAATTATAGCAGTATTTGAGGTACAAAGCTCCAACACCTAGAAATCACTAATCAGGCTGAATTTTGGTTTGTAGGTCCACCTAGGCATTGACCAAACATCCATACGGTCAGACTCCTCTTAGAGTGTGCCATGTGGCAAATATTTGTGTCCGGTACAGAATCCTGTCATTTTAGGGCTGTCAACGGAGCCCGACCATAATGCAAATGCAAACAAAGAAAAAAGCATACTATTGAACATCATTTTTTGAAGGTCAAAACAAAGAGAAATTGCATGCAATATTGCAATCTGAAATTTGCATTATTTTATACTCCAATATACTGGTATGCATAACATGCATGTATGTACACATTTGGGTGTCATATTAAAAAAACATGCATGTATGGATGTAATTTATTATGAATGTCGATGTTCATATATGCATTAACAGAAGTTAGACTGTACATCTTTAATTGTATGCAATCTTATGAAATGGGTTGGGATGGGTTAACACGTTTTATTTGACATAAGGTCATGGGACCCACATGAATGAGTTAAGGGCTAATTTCAGGTTAAGATGATCTCATCATTAAGATCATCCTCACCAAAAATATCCCATATGAAAAATGGATTACAAGTTGAAAAAGTCTGAACCATCCATTTCACCGTTATGTTGAAGAAGTTTCAGAAAGGGATGATTTTTTTGTGAGGATGATCCCTATGATGAGAAGATCATCCTCACCAAAAATCAGCCCTTGATTTGCATGGGGCCCCACGATCATGTGTCATTAGTGTGTCAACCTATCCCAACCCTTATGAAATAATGTGTATTTGCACTGACGCATACATTTATGTATGCTATATTTATTTTGACTAACCAACCAAACAAGCACATCATGAAGTCCAATTTCACCAAAATAATAAAATAGAATGCATACCATTTCTGGCAGCAAGTGGCATTGGATCGAGTGGACAACTTGCCACTAATCGCTTCCCAACAGATATTATCTCGCAGCTGCACAATGTCCAGTATAAGTTAGACACTCACTTAATAGGTAGAAAATACTTCAAGACGCAAGTCACACAATTCTAGTTAAGATGAAGATGAAAATGAACATTGGAAATTATGGATTGCACTTCCAATGTCATCTCGTTTATTAATAATTAAAAAGGACTAGTGTATAATCTACGCAAAGTCAAAGCACAGCCAAAAGAATCCACCAACCATGCCATGCTTAGATTTCTTTTCCTCAAAGGCCTTCATTTGCAAATCCGTGTTCACTAAATCAAATAAAGTTTGATACTCCTCTTGGGACCAATGCCCTGTGTCACAGGAGGTTGAAGAACACAATGCACCAATTAGAGAAGAACATGACAGATTATATCATATGATGGAGAGTGGCTACTAATAAATTTCAGTGAATACTGAATAAGAGAGTAAGGGAGATGTGTTAAACGTGAATCACTATTTAAAAAACCACATCGAGTCAGAAATCAGCATCTTCATAGGAAACTAGGCAAGACAACCATTTACAGTGAAGTTGTGGATTAGATGATCCGACCTCATCCAAATTGAGTCAACAGTTAAATTCCAGGTTCATAACCAAATTGTTACCAGTGAACTTTTACATACGTCTCTCGAAGTCCTAACTCTGGAACTATTTGACTGTTCTTAAATATGATAGATACCCCACACAGTAAGATATCAATGAAGTTAGCAAGTTACCCGTTCTCATGTTGGGCAATTTTATCCTGCGCCATGTATCCTTCACGTGAAACCGATGTTTGCCAAGAAAATCAGCCACCGCTTTCCAATCTGCTCCACGTTGTTCATGGACCCTAGAATTCAGATTGTGTCATATACACATAATTTAGTATTAGGAAGACAGTACTAATAGAATTACAATTGACTAAAGTAACATAGGACAGCTATTAAATGTACACCTCTTCTTTATCACATACATGCTTATCTTGTTATACATAAGACCCAGAGAAGTCATAGACTCATATTGATTGAATGAGAGCACAATGAAAAACAACTAACTGGATGACTGAACCCACCTTCGGATAAAATCCTTTTCTTCGGGAGTCCATTTACGTTTCTCAGCCCTTTCAAACAAAACATGTGCTCGGTAATATACGCTCTGATGAGGTCGCCACGGTAAGGCAGCCCCTGAAATCAACAATGCCTTAAAACAAACTTACATAAAAACATTTATACGGAACAGGGTTAGTAAAATAGGCTCCCAAGAGGCCTCCAAGGTAAGCGAGTCTTTGCAATCAACCAGCGGTATTTCACCAGATCGTATTTTTGGACAGAATAATGAATACAAACATACTTGCTTTAGTAACATTGCTTTGAAAGTGTTGTGTTCACTCAATTTGGGCCCTATTTATGAATTCCACCAAATTTGAATAAAAAAGGGTCCAAATTCTAAATATTCCATTCCAAGGGTAGTCATAGAATTATATGACCAGCAACAATTCAATCACACTTATCTCTACGGTCAAAACTCAAAATCATGAAAGAAGCTCCCAATCAATGTACACAGTAAACAATACAGGCTGTGATGTACATGACAATAATATAGCATAACTCAGGGTCAACTTGTAAGAAAAAAATATATATTAGAGCCTCCCGAGTCCTGACAGTGGAAGCTCAGTTTCTGGTTATTTGGCCATTTCTTTTTCAACTACCATAGGAACAGAAAAAGAAATGTAGGTGTCATCTCGAACCATGTGAATTACTAGACATCGTGATGTCATAAAGCACATTTCACAAATAACCTGCAAAAAAAAAAACTTGCATACGGTGGATGGACCTGGAAAAAAATCGATGATCTGGAACATGAATATAATAAAATAAAGCAGAAAAACATATGCATAACTGTAAGCTAGAATAAGGAAAGTAAAGTTCCCAAAAAGAATGCTCACCTATCTCCTTCCAACAGGATTTTAGTTCTGGATGGGATTTACAGTGCAGAACCATATCCAAACCTTTCTCACCCAAGCCATGTGCCTAAAAACACAATGCATCAAGTCAATTCATGGGGTGCAACCACTTAACTATAGATTTCTTAAACTACTTGTGCGAATAGGAATGGAACAGATAATATGTTTCATTGACACATTACTTAACTGTATCAGTTTAAGCACAATACAGTGGATGGACATCATTCATATAAAATATTTTATTGATTTACTGCTTGTATATTCATGAAAGAACAAGATCAGTCCAAATAGTTTTTATTTTTGACAAGTATAAACGTTATTCAGAAACGAAAACTAAGATTACAACACCACAGTTGAAGAGGTCGAGATGACCTCAAAAGCCGGGGAGAGCACGGAGAAAAACAAGACTCCAGAAAACCGCTCCAGGGAGAACAACTACCACAATCCTTAGAGCAGAGAAGGTCCATGTGGGAAACAAAATCCTCAGAATAAAGACCCCTACAATCTGAAAACGCCTTTGACCACAAGAACAACAACCCCTTAATGCTGAGAATGATCGTAGCCGTGCTTCACTCTTGCCTTCGAAGGCCCTTAGATTCCTTTCCTTCCAGAGACCCCAGACTATGGCAAAAGGTTTTGCAACATTCTCCAAAGAATGCATCCTCTAGAAGAGAAAGCATTAGAACGCCAGCTAAGTATGAGAGCCATAAGAGTACCCGGCATCACCCAGCACACTCAGAGAGAAAGGAAGACCAAACTTCCTTAGCCACATCACAGTGTAGCAAAAGATGATTAACAGTTTCACCACAATGCTGGCACATCCAACAATAGTCTGCGATGATGAAACCTCTGGAACGCCGGTGGTCCATAATCAATAGCTTATCTAGATATGCCTCCCAAGTGAAGAAGGCCACCTTGGATGGTAGTGGTGCAATCATGTGCCTAGTCAAAGCTGCATTCCAAAATGCATTAGCTTCAGGTAATCTCTTGAGAACCAAGGCATTGTCCATGCTTTGCAGTTATTGAAGTCGCGGAACAATTTTTTGTATATTTGTTGATTCCCTATAAATCATAAGTATCCTAAATTACTACAAGTAATTAGATTGTTTATAAAAATGACAGTTTTTTTAGTAATCATTGTTAATAAGATTGTTAAGTCAACAAATGTAGGAATCTGACTGGTATTATGCTCATTTACAGAACTGACTTTGCAATTACAGACAAAACAAGGAGCTATAAAATGTTTTCCCGAGATCAGGGCCATGCTCCTAGGTCTCCCTAATGTATAGCATATGGATACAACCAGTGTTCTTAAAATCCTATGATTCTAATCATATCCTAACCCAAATGATTTGAATAATATTTCTGAATCCCTTTTTATAAAAATCTTATGATTTCTATGTGAGCCTTACAGTTCGAGTGCAACTTACAACTTAAATCTTATGATTCTTTCAAATATTACTATTTAAATAAAAACATAGGGCACATTTTCACATGAAAACAATGACTCCTATGTTTGTACTTTTGATTTTTCCTAATTCTTAAATACTACAAAAACAAATCAATGGGTGTTTAACTCCACCAGTGTAGTATTTATGCTGCATCGCCATTCCCAAGCCCAGATGGAGGAGGACATGGCATTGAACATCAAAATTCGTGTGCCTATACCCCACAACAGAATGGAGTGGCTAAGCGAAAAAATACACTTGTTGGAAGTGGCTTGTGCACTTCTCCTGTGGCGCCATGTTCCCAAAATATATTAGTCTGATGCGGTTCTCCTTGCAGTCCACCTAATAAACCGTATGTTGTCTCGATCTCTCCAGTTTCGTACTCCGTACCACTTGCTACGTCCTGAAAATCCCCATTTCTTGGTTCCACCAAAAAACTTCGGCGGCGTGTGCTATGTTCACATCCTTGGTCCGCATTGCACCAAGTTGGATCCGAAAGCCTTGAAGTGTGTTTTTTTGGGTTATTCCTCGACCCATAAAGGCTTATGAATGTTTCCATCCCCCTCTCATAAGTGGTTCATCACCATGGATGTCACCTTTCTGGAGTGAACCTCTTATTTTCCCGATCCTTCTCCCGCCTTTCCTCAGGGGGAGCATAGTAGTGAGGAAAGGCATGTCTCATCTGATCCTGTTTCTCTGCCATTAGCTATGGATGCTCTTGACAGCGGTCCTAGTCCGACCACGGTTGACACTATTGATAGGGGTACAGACAAGCAAGGGGAGCTGTAAGTGTACTCAAGGCGTCGTCTGATAAGGAAACAGATTACCATTGAACTTCAGGGGCCAACAGTCGTCCTCAGCGGATCCAGTAACCTTACTTCTAGCTATGTTCCTCCATCTCCTTGTGATAGTGACTCTGATCTTCCTATTGCCCTTAGGAAGGGAAAGAGATCTTGTACCCAACATCCGATTGCTAATTTTGTTTCGTATGATAATTTATCTCCATCATACAAATCCTTTGTTACCTCGTTATTCTCTGTTGTTGTTCCTTCATCTTTTACAGAAGCTCTGAAGCATCCTAGGTGGAAAGAAGCAATGTATGAAGAGATGGATGCGTTGAAAAAAAAATCACTTGGGAGTTGGTTGACTTATCAAGAGGCAAGAAACCCGTTAGATGCAAATGGGTTTACACTATGAAATGCAAGCCTGATGGCTCAGTGGATCGGTACAAAGCAAGGTTGGTGTCGAAAGGTTACTCTCAGACTTATGGGATAGACTACAAGGAAACATTTGCTCATATAGCTGAGCTCAATTCCATCAGGATTCTCTTGCAGCGAACCAGTCCTGGCCACTATTTCAGCTCGACACCAAGAATGCTTTCCTTCATGGGGATCTGAATGAAGAAGTGTATATGTTGCCCCCTCTCGGCTTCCAGCTTTCTGCAGATGATCACACAAACCTTGTATGGCTTAAAGCAATCACCAAGAGCGTGGTTCGAGCGCTTTAGTGGAGCAATCAAGCAAATGGGGTATAGTCAAAGTCAAGTTGGTCACACCTTGTTCATCAGACATGACAGGATGTGACGGTTCTGATTTTATATGTCGATGATATCATTGACACAGGAAATTGTGTTGTAGGAGGTCTTGGCAGTGGAATTTGAAATCAAGGATCTAGGTACCTTGAAGTATTCTGGGGATAGAAGTTGCAAGATCTAGCAAAGGAATCTTCATCTCCCAAAGAAATATGTGTTGAATCTGTTGCAGGATATTGATATGCTAGGGGCTCGGCCTATCAACATACCCATTGAGGCAAATCATAGACTTGATGGTCAGTCAAGGGAGAGGATGTGAGTAGCTTCCAACAATTGGTTACTATATACTTGGCTCATACTCGCCCTGATATTGCATATGCAATGAATGTAGTTAGTCAGTACATGCATTCCCCTCGTACTACACATCTGAAAGTTATGTACAGGATATTGAAGTACTTGAAGTCATCCCCAGGTCATGGCTTGCTATTCAGTTATCATGGCCACATGCGTGTGGAGGGCTTTACAGATGCTAATTGGGCAAGAGCCCAAGATGATAGACGATCTACATCAAGGTATTGTACATTTATGGAAGGCAATTTGGTTACATGGCGAAGTAAAAAACAACAGGTTGTAGCACGGTCAACTGCAGAAGCTGAGTTCCGATCCATGGCCCACGAGTTGCTGTGGCTTAAGGTGTTACTTGGAGAACTCGGTTTCCCTGTAGAAGGGTCCATGTCATTGTATTGTGACAACAAGGCTGCGATAAGTATTGCCCACAATCACGTTCAACATGACAGGACTAAACACATTGAGGTGGACCGTCACTTTATACTTGAAAAGATGACATCGGGAGTAATCTGCACACCCTTCGTTCCCACATCTGATTAGCTAGCAGATATTCTCTGCATCGGCTCTGTTTAATGGATGCTTGAGCAAGTTGGGCATGATTGATATCCATGTACCAACTTGAGGGGGAGTGTTGAAAGATGTCTCTACTATTATCTGTTTTTCTTATGTCCTTCTGTATTTATTTCTCACTCATGTAAGGGCCCACTCTCATTAATACATACAAAATTTATTGCAGTGTGTGTAGGTCAACACACATAACCCATCTCTTCACTCTTCTCTATCTACAATACTAGCTTTTTCTACTCACATGTCGCAATCGACTGCTTCCCATCTCCTTCCGTTGGCCTCCACGCGTCCGTAGATCTGCAACTCCCGCCCTGCGACGAGCTCCCTCTAGAAGATTCCGAATATTTAAAAAGATCCCACACCTTGGGGCCCATACAGCATTGGCACCGTGCATCCACCCTATCCTCGTGTCCTTTTAAAATTGGTCGATCAGCTTTCTACCCCTTAGAGATCGCCATGGGAGCATCGATGACAGGTTCCAGCAAATCAGCGACCATGCTCACCTCAGGCGCACCACTGCCTCTGCCAACGTCTACCACCCTTGCCGCCTTACTGCTCAATAGCTCAGCCCTAACCGGTGGTCAAAAACTAAAGCCCTGTCTGACCTCCAACATACCTAAGTTGTTACGGCCAGTGATTTGGATTCGAATCGAGAATGCAGTTCCTCTGTCCTTGATGATGACTCTCTTTGGAATGTTCTCTTCTCTGCCCCCAACCTTTAATCTCACCATGCTGAAGTGAGAGAGAAGCTGCATTGATTTCCAAAAGACCACCAACCAATCAATCGATATGTAGAAGTTTTGATATTATTGAAAAACTTGAGTGATTACATTGGCATACTCAATGCTCTTATATAGAGCATTACAAGAGTGTAACAAAGGAAAGATATCATAATCAAAATCTACTCTAATCTTAATCAAATCAAATCTAATCCTAATTGATACTTATCAATCTTGGTAAAGATATGGTGCATTTCGTGCACCTTACTATACTCTAACATCTTCCTGCAATCGCATGTCTCTTTGAAAAAGAAACATGTGATTGGTTACAAAATATATACGCCCTTAATCTTCTTCGCATGATGAATTTCTAAAACATACGTTCGTGTGCTTGATGGTGGTCATCGCCTATCTGTGAAGTCAATCACTGTCGCATCCCGCTCATTTTGGAGACTGTCGGAACCGATGGACCACTAAATCAGGTCAGTCATGATCTCTTCCCATAAGCTTTTGAAGACAGAGTGTACGGTTAAAAACATCATTGGAGATTTTTTTATGATGGGTTGGCGGTTTCATGATCTATGATTGATGGTTGGATATCAAAAAAGTAATTGATAAATGTAGGTTGCAGAAGGTGATGATAGTTAGAGATTTGGGATGGGCTGGTAGTGAAGCATATGTGGTCAAGCCCGACGGGCGACGACGATGCCGCCAGTCGGAAAAATGGTGAGCCAAGTGAGAAGATCAGTGGAACACAGGTCGTTGGATGACCCGCTCTGATACCATGTAGAAGTTTTGATATTATTGAAAAACTTGAGTGATTACATTAGCATACTCAATGCTCTTATGAAGAGCATTACAAGAGGGTAACAAAGGAAAGAAATCATAATCAAAATCTAATATAATCTTAATCAAATCAAATCTAATCCTAACTGATACTTATCAATCTCGGTAAAGATACGGTGCATCTCGTGCACCTTACTATACTCTAACATGATACGCCCGAAGATGTCCTCATTGCACAGGTAGAAAGGAAGGCCGAAAACCTATATCTAATAGGATGAAAGAGCCTCACCTCAGCCATTGCATTCACCGTCGGCCACCATCGACTGACATAGATAATATCTTCCCCAACCCTGATGGAAGTTAATTCGCAAAGGAACTTGAATAAAGTCGGGTCCTCAATAAAAAAAATAACCTCTTCCCCCACAGGGGCACCAGATGGAAGAGAGGACAGATTCCGGTGATGATGTTAAGAGCGACAGCAATGTCTTCCCACAGGGGAAACTCTGAAGACGACTCACAAATGAGAGCATGTTTCCACCGACCAAAAAACCCAGAGGCCCCGACTGGGTAACTGATAGCAATCATGGACGATTGGCCAACACCAGTGACTTGACCAAAAACCTGAATGTCGTTCTTCACCTTAGTCCCTGGAGGAGTCTTACAAATCTCAGTCTTACCTCCAGGAGGCTGCATAAACATGGACTCCAATCCCTCAGCCATCGAGGCCTAGCCACCTCTCTTGGGCCTTCCAGAAAACAGAACATCTTGTTGCGACCATGGGATGTGAACTTTGAGACACTAATGAAGCTTCCCTTACCGTTATGTTTTTTCTCAGCTATGAAGCATCTCCCCAAAACCACTGTTTTCCTCCACAGCTTTCTTGGACCCAAAGCAGATGTTCCTTCTCTAAAGATATCCCTTAGCCAACTACCCAGTTTAGTTGGAACACCAGCCTCTTCCACCCACCTGTAACCCTCCTCTACCTCGAAATAAAAACTTGCCTCCTTTGCGTATCTGTGAGAAGGTAAAAACCTTTGATTCCACCGCCACCCTACAACTTCGTCCTGCCCCTTCCATCACATTTTTAGGCCTCAATTTGAAGGTGGTTTTTTTCTTTTGGTAATTAATATGAAGGTTAAGAAACTTGCTGAGTCAACTTGACCAAACCAAATCAAGAGTCAAGCTTGCTACAATGGTTAATGATTATAGGCGTGTGTGCACAAGACGTGTTATAGTTTGGTTATATACTTCTTTTTTTGATAAGTATAAATTTATATTAAAAAGGCCTTAGCCACAATCAAACTACAAGAGATCCTCCTTTAGAGATCGAGATGAACTACTAAAGGGTTAGTCAAAAAGAAAACACTGAAAAAATGCTATATTCTGACATCATACATCCCTGGAACACAACATTTCCCATCGAAATACAAAATCTTCGAAAAACGTCTCTACACTCCCGGAGCAGTTTTGACCACAGAAACATCGTACCCTTAATACTTAGGATAATATTTTGCATAGCTTGAGTCTTTCCTTCAAATGCTCTTTGATTCTTCTCCCTCCAAAGACCCCAAACAATTGCAAAAGGTAGCATCCTCCACAAAATCTCCCTCTCGATGAGAATGCATGAGATTGCCAGCTGTATAAAAGATCCTTGATAGAACCCGGCATCACCCAACATATCCCAAACTCAATAAAAATGAAGACCACGTCTCTCTAGTAATTTCACAATGCAATAAAAGATGATTGACACTTTCTCATTCTTCTTGCACATCACACAATAATTGATGATAACAATCTTTCTAGAGATTAAGTTATCCACTGTCAAGATCTTTTCCAATGAAGCTAGTCATGCAAAAAATGCAATCTTGGTCGGGACTTTAGACTTCCAAACCATGGATGCTGGAAAACTAACTTCTGTAGAGTCGTCTAAACCCTCGTAAAAAGATCGAACAGAAAACATTACTTCCTTTGACCAGCTCCACAATCGCTTATCTTGAGCCAATGTCGTAAGATGTATAGTGTAATTGGGAATTAGGATAACAATTTTGAAAAAGGCTCGATCTCCCAATCATTGAGATTTCTCCTAAACCGATGTTCCATCCCAAATCCTCCCCTTCGACATAGACACACTCCTGCATAGACCATATCTTCCTCACAGAAAGAACATAAAGATATGGGAACTCATTTTTGAATGATATGTCCCCACACCATATGTCCTCCCAAAATCTGATTCTGTTCCCTGCCCCTGGTGCAAGCGAAATTTGCATACACCTTCATAATTCCTTTCCAAACACTGCATCCATAAGAAGATCGAGCTTCCCTTGTTTCCCACCCAAATAGGATCTCCCCGTCCTTGCCCACTATAACTCTCCTCCATCAACTGTTTATTTCCACCCTGAACCTCCATAACCACTTCCCCAGAAGCGCCTGATTCATCACTTTTATATTCTTGATCCCTAAGCCCCCTTTTGCCTAGGACTACACACTTTTTTCCAATCCACCAGATGAAATTTGTGTTTTCCTTCCCTATCCTGCCATAAGAATTCCTTCATGTATCTTACCAGAATTTTCACCACGCTGCTCAGGACCGTGAATAACGACATATAATATATGGGCAAGTTGGAAAGGGTGCTTTTAATCAACACCAATTTGCCCCCTTTAAACAGATATCTTATCTTCCACGGTGCTAACATTTTCTCAAAGCACTTGATAACCAGTTCCCACAAAGCCTTGGATCTATAAGCAACCCCCAAAGGAAGACCTAAGTAGGCAGCTGGCAAGCTATCAATACTATACCCCAAAATGTCAGCAAGACCCGCTATGTTCTGCACTGCCCCCACACTATACACCTTACTCTTGGCCAAATTAACACGCAATCTTGACACCGCCTCAAAACAAACCAGGAGGCCTCTAAGGAATCTCATCGGAACTGCTGAAGGTCCGAGAAAGACTAAAGTGTCATCCGCAAACTGGAGATGAGATACTGTAGGTGCTCCCGATGCAAACGTGAAACCCTCTATCTTGCCTACACTCACTGCTCTTGAAATCATACTCCCTAGAGACCCACTACCACTATGAATAAAAACGGTGAAAGCGAATCCCCTAGAGCTCTTAAATACCCAGCAAGAGAACCCTTTACAATAATAGAAAAAGCAGGGTTTGAAATGCATTTCCGAATCCACATTCTCCGTTTGCCTCCGAATAAGCACATATTGACTCTGAATGAGGGCTAGCAAGGTGACAGAATCATATCTGAGCTACCTCAGCACGTCAATCTGCTACTCACAATAAAGCTCAAACTTTGAGTGCGTAACGAACTTTAAATGAGAACATGAAAAACGAGTGTTGTGATTTGCCCCATCCTAGGAAGAAATGCATTCTAAACTGATCATAAAATTTACACATTATGATCAAACCTACGAGTTAGCAAGAACACCGGAAAGATCCTAATGATTGCGGAGGAAGGTGATTGCAAATATGGAAGTTGAAAGGTGGGACCGTAATATTGTAGCAAGCATGTATAGGAGTGTCGATAGATGTGTGTAAATATGTAATTAGTATGAAGCTTCTTTAAAAGGTATTTCTTTTGGAAGAGCTTCGGCAATAGTTTGCTTTGGACGATAATGGCGTGGGGAAGATGCTCCTGACCTTGCTTTCCTAGTTTGTATAGTTTAGCTCTTAGTTGCAGGAATCTTCTATCCTAGGTGATGCTCTAGCTCCTACTTCTGTTCCTCTTTCCTAAAATAATTCGATTAAAACTTGTTTGCAAGCAATCACTTCCACTCACACACCCAATCCCCCTTCATCCAACTAATTTTTATTTTATAATGTTCTATCTCAAAAATGTTACGGTAATCAATTGCTTATAAAGGTTGGAGGTTAGTTGGTCAAATGGCGTCCAAACTTTTAAAGACCCCTTGAGGATTCAAAGGTTGATATGCTACTATTTCTTCTTTCATAACTCAGTGGTGCCTACATTTAAGGAAATAAATGGAGAAGAGGGTGTTGATTTGCAGTTCAAAGGTCAATTCCAAGCTTCCACAATCTGTGACTATCAAAGTCAATTGTGTGTAGTCTTACTGGGGAAACATGGGGAATGTTTTGACAATACTTAGACACCAACCATGATTATATATCATTGACATTTGATCTACTGAAGGGGAAAAGCCACATGATAGTGTTTCTCAAATGCATGAAAAGTTGTCGCCTGCACCAATTCAAGGTATGGATTGATTAACAAATATGTAAAAAACCTAGCGGTATAGTAACAAAACAATTAGCAGGAATCCAAGAAATTATAAGAGAAATTAAAAATGCCACTGAATACCAGCAAACCACCAAACAATAAACTGAACCTTTGACTAGTACACGTGTTAACAAAGAAAGTGGTACTTTCTAGTGAATCCTTTTGCTATTTTCTAGCAAACAATATTATAACTATAAAAAGGAAAATCACTGATTAGTTGTAAGAAACAACAACATGAACTAGAATGTCTGATTATTGAACGCATTTAAAATTTTCATGAGAAACAAAGCGTTTTTATTTGTAAGTCTTGATAGAACTTACCTTTATATAGTTTAAAACAGAATCTTTGACTTTCTCATCTTCTTCCTGTGAGAAACGTTTACCACGCACCAAACCCTCTTCTTCATTTTCCTCCCCAACATCCATGACATCAGATAAAGGGAAGACCTCTACATGATCTGAAAACTTTACTCTCTTAGATGGTTCCCCAGATTCAGAATTTCTAGAATCTTTGATCAACTTTGTCTTCTTCCTCTTGTACTTGTCGCCTTTTTCCATCTCAACATTAACCACCTCCTTCTCCCTGTCCCTTTTCTTACTACGCAAACCTGAATGACCATTATCTGCAACCTCTTTATCTTCTAGTGTTGCCTTTCTTTCATCACCCGACTTCTCAGTGATGATATCTCTTGAATAAGCTTCAACACCGTTCTTATCTTTCTTCCGTTTCTTCCTCTCCTCCTTTGCATACTCTACCTTTTCCCCACAACCTTCATCGACGTGATCCTTTTCTTTACCAACCTCTACATCACTTGCTATGCTTTTTTTTCCCTTAGTGGACACTTTATTAGAGCTTTTCATTTTATGCGATTCAATGTCACCACCCACCTTTTCCTTTCTCTCTTTTTTCTTCTTCTTGTTCTTCTTTATTTTATTCCCTTCCTCCCCCTCGTTTTTATCAGCAAACTCATTTTTCTCATAGTCTTCCAATCCCTTAGCTTCCTTATTTGTCCCAATCTCTTTATCAGTAAGGATTTCTGCCAAAGAGAAACTCTTATTCTCTTTATCCTTGTTTCTCTTCTTCTTCTTGTCCTTAGTCTGATCCAACTCAACCACATTTTCCAATTCCTTGTCATCCATCCTCATATCTGTACACCTCTTGTTATTCTCTCCTCCTACATGTCCTTTTTTATTTGGAGCCTCTTTATCTTCAATAGCCTTTACGTATGCATCATCACTGACCTTGTTTTCCTTCACCCTGTTTCTCTTCTCCTTCTTCCTATGCTTCTTGTCTTTCATAAAGATGAATTCAACATCATTCTTCCGCTCCTTCCCGTCCTGCTTAAGTTCCGATTTTCTCTTCTTATTATCCTCTGCACCCACATGATCCTTGTCATTACTGATCTCTTCTCTAATAACATTGAAATCCAGCTCATCACTGCCCTCATATTTCTTCTCCTTATCCCTCTTTTTCTTATTTTCCTTCCCCGACTCTACCCCATTATCATCTACATTCACATCAGTTGCACCTCTAGGGATGGTCATCACATCCAACGTGCCACTCTCATTCTTCTTTCTTTTCCTACTCTTCTTTTCTTCTCTCATTTGGAGTACATCCTCTTCTACCTCCATTCTCACTCCCATGGTTGCTGTGATCGTAGTTAATAATTGTCCTTGTCAAAAATATTTTCCTAGCAACAAAATGAAACAAAACGAAGTCTTTCTTTAGATCAGTGAATCCCGCATATCCCAAAAAACGATGACGCAAAATCTGAACAAGTAGATTTGCCTTTAATTTATTGGATTCCACCAAACAGATCAGAAAACAACACAGCAACCAATCAAACAACGAATAGCGAAAACTAACTGAAACTGTTAAAAATAAAGAGAGAGAGAGAGAGAGAGTTTCCACTTCTTTAAAATCCCTCTCAAGACACTCGGTTGTATGCTTATTTTGGGAAAGATTACAGGACTTTAAGGTCCCAGCCTTACAATGTGCAATTGATTCACTTGCTTCATTTTTTTGGCTTTCATTGATGCATTTTTCTCTTCCAATAAAACAGGTTATACTTCCACTTGCCAACAGAATAGTCTATCTTAAAAATGTTTTTAAGAGAGATAACTTGTAATAGTATACAGAATCATAGATCCAAATTTTGGAAAACTTCATTGAGCCATTGAACAACTAGTCGACAGTGAGCAACGTACCTTCCTCCGTCGAATCTCTCTCAAGATTCAAGAAGAATCCACGAGACAGCCTTCCTCGATCTTAGTTTTTTCTTTGCTTTTAAGGTTTTGTGTGAGAGAGGTCCATGGTTCAAAGTACACGGTGTCGTTTCGATATCATTCGTGGGTGATACAGAAACATATCGAAAGTACCATTCGGTTTCAGACGAAACTTCGTGAAACTGAAACGAAATATTAGTGCAAGTTTACACATATGATGAAGAATCGTTCGATTTTGGACGAAACCAACAGAAACATATGTAGTTTCGTTCTACAGCAAAACCAAAACGAAATAGACGAAATGCTTCGGTTTCGGCCAAAACTTTGAACCATGGGTTCGTCTGATAGAGGAAGGCTGTCTTTTCCCTTTTCTCTTTCATGGCTTTGGATTCAAGTGATATTCCATTTTGCAGGTTTCGATCCGAGCAAATGCCCTCCTATAATGAAGGTCCCAACTAGTAACTTTCAAAATATGAGCTAAAATCCAGCTTTTAATTAAGTCGACTCTGATCAAAGCAGCTGTACCAAACTTGGATCAACATATTTTGAAGGCAACTTCCATCACAAGTAGAATAGGATAGTCAACCAATAAAGAGCCCTTAAGAATCTCCAGCTTAAGAAACAGTAAGCAAAGGGCATCATGGAGGAGTTTCAATACATACATCAGTACTTAACAAGATAATCAATAGTTCATCACTACAAACATTTTTTTTTGTGGGTGAAGACAGTATTTGAACCCAGGCCTTTGTAATCAACATGCTCGAAATTTTACCAGCTTAGCATGCGGGTTTCTTCAACTAATAAGTTTTTATAAGGTGTGATACTCATAGGGTAGAAAATAACCACATAAATATGCTTCTTAAAATGTGGTGTATTTGGGAGGCCATTCCATCATAATGTTTTAAGTTATTACAACTGAATTTTGTTAATGCCAATAGTCCTCCGTCTTAAAGTTTATGTTTACTCTCAAAAGGTGAAAGGAGGGGAGGAACTATCAACCAGTTAAACTCGATCAACAGAAAAACAGTTGATAACTGCTTATTAGTCAAATTGCATATTGAACTGAGCAGTAATGAATCTACCTCAATAAGGAAATGGAATCAATAGAGATTGCCCTCTTTGAGGAAGACGCTGTAAAAGGAGATGAATCTGCAAAACATTAAAAAAATTTGTCCAGCAATAAGAAACTTAAATCGGAACAACGAGAGAGAGTCAACACAACTACATGAACAATTTGAAAAAAGTGAGCATTAGTAAGGGTTTTGAAGACCAAAACCCTCTGTCTCGTTTGAATCAAATATAGAATTCCTAAACATAAGGGGCTTTTACTGTTCAATACAATCGGATCCAGAGTGCTAGGGTTTCAACTATCTCCGCTAAAATCAAAGCAGAAAACAAATCATCACAAAAAAAAAAAAAAAAAATTATCGGGTCGAACTGAGCAGAAGAAATTTGGGTTTCGAGGTGGAGATAAAAACTCCAACCGTAAATTGACGAGAAATTGCAGGTTTTGATCGCTCTCTCTCACTGTCGACTGTTGAAGTTCCAAAATGCCGAACGAAGAGAAGCCCCCCAATAAAGAGCCAAAGATATCTTCTACTTTGTAAGTTTGAGATAGAAAGGAGGGCAACGTGAAAGGCCAAAATGAACAGTTTCAATTTCAACTGTCTTCCATGCGAAAACCCTATTGAGCGAAGAATATCCAAACAAGTGGGAAGAGATTCAAAAATTACAGGTTTGAAGAAAAACCCGATCGAGACACCAACAGGTTTGGAGAAATCTCTACGGCTCGCAATGGGAGAATACCCTACCCATTTCACAGAAACCAAGTGATGTTTAACCAAAACACAATACTTGCTGAAATAGTGACTGCAAGAGAGAGAGAGAGGTACCTTCTCACGGTCGATGGAGGCGCAGAGACGACCCGCTTCTCACCACCGTTGAAGAGATGGGACACTCTTGTCGAATGGACTCTAAGGCTCTGCTTGGTATGCCACAAACAAATGCAATTTGCATTGGTTTACAGTGAGTAAAACTTGTGTCACCAAGATGTTGTGACGGAAGCCGGTCACAGCACTCAATACTAGCCCCGTGGCACAGAATCAGAGGCCGCTGACCGTATGGATGTTTGGCCAGTCCCTCGGTGGACCTACAAACCAAATATCAGCCTGATTAGTGATTTACAACCTTTGGATTTTCGCACCTCAATAACGCACAAACTTCTACCATTAAAATAAACCCATGAAAATAACGCCAATCGAATCGGTTAGAAATCACTAGTCAGGTTGTAAATGATTTTGGTGATTAAGTTGCGTTTGGTAAACGACTTAATTTCAGCACTTGTCACCAAACTCAGAAAAAGTGAAGAGTAAAAAGTGACTTTCAGCTGAATCAGACTTAAGGTCTGAAAAAAAGTTTTACCAAACGCCACCTTAGGCTCTGCTTGGTATGCTACAAACAAATGCATTTGCATTAGTTTACAGTGGGTCCACAATTTTCGGTGCTTGGTTACCCTCCGTAAAGTGGGACCACTATAAACTAATGTAATGATGCTGCATTCTCTTAAATAAATCGTTGCATTGTAACACGGGACAAAATCCGCTGAATCATAATGCAAAACTCTCCTGATTCCCGCGATATTCTATCTCTCTCAAATTCGATTTCCTATCTCTCTCAACTTTCTTTTCTCTTCGTCTTCAAAGCTCAAACAAATTAGACTCTCATGGTAACACCAGATGAAGCTACGTCACTCGATCTTGTTAGACAACACCTTTTCGGCGATTTCGCCTCTCTCAAAACCTTCATCGGTGATTTCAATAGAGTGCCTTGTTTCAGATCTACTCGAGATCAGTGGGAGGTTTGGTTGGGATAACGAGGACAAGCTCGCTTGGAGCATAATTGATTTTGCGCATCTAGGGACCTCCAAAGGTGGTTGGATACCCAAAAGAGGTTCTTCTATCTAGGATTTCTCAATTTGAACAAACATGTTCTTTGCATACAAATACTAGGGTTTCTCGAACATATTCTCAACAAGAAAAAAAATTAGGGGTTTTGAGCAAAAGCTCTTCTAGGGTTTCTATTGAAGCAGAAGAGATGGGTAGCCTTATATCGAGAAGGGAATATAGGAGAGAAAGACTGAAATTGAAGAGAGGTTTGCAAATGCACTAGGTGAGATTGAGAATTGGAGGGAAAAAGAAGAAAGATGATCTTGATCATCGTGATCGTAAAATTCATAAGTGATTTGTGTATATTTGTTGGGTGGCGTTATTTGCACACACCTTTTTTTGAGTGACACCCACCACTTATTTGCACATACTTAGTGTTGAGGGGAAAAAAATTCAAATGAAGAGGAACTCACCACCACCGTCCTCTTTTTCTTCACCACCACCACCACCACCACAACCGCACCTCCACCATCGCCTTCTTCTTCCTCCTCCTCCTCTTCTTCTTCTTCTTCTCTCTCTCTCTCTCTCTCTCTCTCTCTCTCTCTCTCTCTCTCTCTCTCTCTCTCTCTCTCTCTCTCTCTCTCTCTCTCTCTCTCTCTCTCTCTCTCTCTCTCCTTAAAAAAAATCCGCCCAGGATCGGTAACACAGGGTTTTGGCCATGTCAACAGTTGCCTACCGATATGGCCAAAGCCATGTCACCATGTGTTACCGATACGGGCAAAAATATTTTTTTTAAGTGAGAGATGGAGAAAGAGATCTCTCCCTCCCTCCCTCCTCTTCATCTTAGTATTCTTCTCTCTCTATATATCTCTCTCTCTCTTGAAAAAAAAAATCGCCCGTATCGGTAACACAGGGTGGACATGACTTTGGCCATGTCAACAGTTGCCTACCGATATGGCTAAAGCCATGTCCACCCTGTGTTACCGATACTGGGCGGAATTTTTTTTAAGGAGAGAAAGAGAGAGAGAGAGAGAGGAGGATGAGGAAGAGGAGGCCGCTTGGAGAAGAAGAAGAGGAGGAGGAGGCCGCTCGGAGAAGAAGAAGAGGAGGCCGCCCGTAGAAGAAGAAGAGGTCCTCCTCTTCCTCTTCTTCTTCTCTCTTGGTGGTGGGGTTTTTTGTTTTGTTTTATTTTTTCTTTTTTATTTTTTGTAAGTTATTTGCACACAACAAAAGGTGGGTGTCACTCAAAAAAGGTGTGCGCAAATAAAGCCACCTTTTTTTTTTTATTATTGACAACTGAAACTGTCTATCAAGCGGTCCAGGTTTTCTATGAAGCACATCCCAAACATCAATCTTTGACCATTTTGTCGTTTGATTTGCCTTGAGAGTTGACCGTTTGATCTATGAAATAACACGTTCAATTGGTTTGCACGTCTTTATTGGTCTAGTCCAAAATTGTATGGATCTTATTCGTCGATAGTAGAATCTGATATGAGTCATGATAGTTGAAAATCATAGTACAAAGAAATGTCCAGGAAATGGGGCCCATCAGTTAATCGTTTGATCAATATGCTCAGATAATTATGTGTTCCCTCTATTGTATTGCTTTGGATTTTTAAGAAAAATAGGATGTTCAAATCCAACGGCTAGAAATTACCTCATAAAAAGTTCAAATCCAAAGTCTAGACCGCAAATAGGCTTATTGTTGGTTTGTAAGTCCATATAGTGGTGGGCCAATCTTTCATGGGTCAATCGGCCCCAAAGAGAGTGCCAGATGGCACAGCTCAACAAGGAAAAGTGCTCCACAATGTAAGCCAACATTTTTTCATGTGCTCAAAATGGGTACGAAGGACGCTGACCCAATGGATGTTTGGCCAATCCTTAGGTGGACTTACAAAACAAAAATCAGCCTAATTAGTGATTTCAAACCTTTGGATCCTTGTACCCAAATGATGGTCATCAATGTCTCCAATCCAATGCTTAGAAACCACTAATCTAGTTGATTTTTAGTTTGTAGTTCCACCTAGGGATTGGCAAAACTTCCATACGATTAGTGTCCTCTAAAAATGTGCCATATGGCTCATATTGTAGGTAGTCACTGAAGTTTTACTCTAATTGCTAACGGCATCCAATTGCAATTATACAGATGAAAAAGAAGGATTACATCTCAATTGCTACCAAGCAACAGTAAACTAATGCACGATATCTAAATGCATTTACATTCTTTTGCAAAATGCATTCATTTACAGCTTACCAAGCAGAGCCTAATGTAATATGGAAAAAGATGTAACAAGGTATGCCTGAAACTGTTTCAAATGCGGAATCACAATTTTTGTTAAGGACGGAATATTGGCACCCGCGTTTTGGCTTAGCAAACCCAAAAATCCCAATCCCTCTTTTTTTACTCATCACACCCATAAAAATAAAAATATAAAAAATCCAAAAAAATCCAAAAAAAAAAAAAACCAACAAAGAAGAAGAAGAAGAAAGAGGAGGCCGTCGCCACCGCAGGTACTCTCCCCCTCCTCTCTCGCTACCTCGGCGGCCCAAGGGAAGCTCGAGTTTGAGTGTGGCATTGCTAACTCGGCCTCGGGGGGCTGCCGAGGCAGCTCGAAACCAGAGAGAGAGAGGGAGGACGCACATGCGGTCTTGATGATGGTGTCCTCCTCCTTCTTCTCCTTTTTTTTGGTTGGGAGAGAGAGGGGTACCTGCGGTGGTGGCAGTGGCCTCCTCCTTCTTCGTCTTCTTCTTCTTTTCTTTTCTTTGGTTTTTAATTTTTTTATTTTTTTATTTTTTGTTTTTGGTGATGGATGTGATGAGTGAAAAGGGAGGGATGGGTTTACTGAGCAAAAATTGCGCTAACATGCATCATTTACTGAGCCTTTACTAATTGGGTACTCTCATAACACGCACCCACCTATCTTCCTCATCCTTCCACTACTCATCTTCATCTTCACCCTATCCTTAAATTGACACCTTAAGGTTGGTAACGCCATCGTCGATCTCATAATCATAAAAAAATCGTCTTTGACAGCTAAAATGCAAAAAATGATTAAAAGGGTAGAAAACAAAAAAAAAGAACTGGAAAGCCCACTTAAATTGACGGGAGGGGTGGAAAAATTAACTCAAGTGGAAGAGAACCTTCTACAAGCATCTTCTTCACTGGTAAACAACTAACTTCGCTATCACCGGCATCTCTGCCCTATTTTTTTGCATGTTGTATAAGTGTCTAAGACTCTTCATGTCAGTTGCTCAACACTGACATTGCTTCATCCATTTCAGTTGGATTCAACCGAAGTTACATCACATTTTCGGTTGGATCCAACCGGCTGACAAATTTGTTAGAAGTTGACCTTTATAATAAGTTGATTGGATCCAACCAAAAATGCGGTGTAACTTTAGTTGAATCCAACCGATGTTACACCACATTTTCAGTTTGATCCAATGGATATGGTATGTTATTCATCAGTATGTTACATCAAAGAATTTAGAAGGTCGCGTTAGTTTATATGCCTGAAATGGGTATTCTTGTTGCATTAGTTAGAAGGTCATGTTAGTTCATATCTCAATCTAGGTTTGTTTGGCATTTCTCCACTTAAGAACGTCACCAGATCCTGTGTTATCACATCAGTTTTTCGCAATTGGATACGTTAACAAGAATCACTTCATCAAAAAAAATTTGAAATCGAAAGCTCCGATCCTCCTATTTATCATTTTTTATGAAGAAAACATCACCATGAATGTCACGCGTTGAATTCGGGTATCCGTAGCCGACCCGAAAATCCATGGGTCGACCCATACCTGAATCCTGAGGTAATCTAAGAATGTTCCCAAGTGGTCCAATTAGGTTAACTAGACCACTAAAGTTCATTCAAAGTCCCATTAAGCCAAATTGTTTCTAACATAACCCGTGCCTAAAATAACCCGTTGTTCAATTATGGAAGGTTATTTAAAGTTCATTAGAATTCTCTAAGAAACGTATAAAACATTCAAATATATCATAATCCAATTTAAGTTAGCCTAGACCACCTAAGTTAGGTCTAGGGTAGCCAAAGAAGTCAAGGTCGGTCTACCCGAGTTAAGCAAGTTAACTCGGCCGAGTCTCCAAAATGTTACATAAGGAAGATAGGCCAACAAGGCGCAATTTTGGCTATATCTCCCTCGACCAATTGGATCAGTGAATGGGACGTACATTTTCGTAAAGGTCTACGAAGATCTAAAAAAAATCCTTCTACAACGAACCACAGAAAAATCATCTTCCTTCTCGAAAATGCCCCTCAAGACAGAAAAAGGAAACATACGGATTTACGTCAGTCGGTGTTTTGGTCACCATGAACAATACAGATGGAATTTCTAAAATCTGCACATATTACAAGAAAGCTAATAGACAGAGCTTCAAAAAGTTTTTATCTGACAGATTTCAGAAACTTTATCTAACTATCCGAAAATGCGTCACAAGACAAAAAAACGAATCTGATAGATTCCCATCTCTGTCAAGCCCCAAATCCAGGCACCCGGACCAGATCCAAAAGTCTTGTGGATTGACTCGTTTACCAAGATCAATGGTGTGATAAAAATAAAATGCTCTAAAATAATGTTTATTTCTTTATCTATTTATTTTCAATTTCCATAACTCCTTATAATTCAAAACATCCGAGCGAAACGAAACGACGATAGGATTTCCTTTTGACTCAATAACATGATAAGTCTCGAACATTTTAATTCAACTAAAATTATAAGGTCTAGGCTCCAGTCTCAGATGTCTCGTCTTCTTAAAGAAAGTCTTGAAGAGTCTAGCCATCTAGTTAATTCTATTAAAACAAACATTATGACGGTCATGTAATTAAAACAAGAATGCTACCATTAGTCAAAGCAATTAGCAACAAGGTCAATGCTTCCACCATGAGTCGGCCCAAAGATCAACTATAGTCGAAGGTTAAAATATGTCAAGACTTTATCATTCAACCTTATAGGCTATTAGATCATAACCATTGACATGCTCACAATCATCCAAGGGTCCACAAACAATTCATAGTGATGAATCATGCTTAATAAGTTCAAAATTTTTATTTTTATGATAAGGCTGAAAGTAAATAAATTTGGCGTTGATGGATTTTTATTAATTTTTATTTAAGTCCAAACAAGGCAAGTGTATAGTCCATCATGATCTACTCGAAAGGTATGATTTTTCTATCCAATAATATTTATAGGGTATTGTACAATATTTTAGTGTGAATGGAGGAATCATTATGTGGCTTATCGATGCATCCAAGCGCTGCCGGTTGTGTATAACAATCAATAAAACTGACTTTCCCATTGACTCGGATTGAATCTTGAGATTGACCATATATTTTCAGAAATCTAACTGAAAATCATACGCTTTTCATGTTTTATAAAATCTAAGATTTTAAGGTCTGCCGAGCTCACAAAGTGACTGTTATGTTATGCACAGAACCAGCACAGTTTTTTCAACTTTGACTGTCTACTCGTACCAGCATGAACGTCTACAAATCATGAAGATAATCTATAAAATATTACCACCGTTAATGGCTTTTGAACGAGGTTAAAGCGGTATTGGAAGAGAAAGTTGTGCCCATTTCTGTCCGGGATGACAAAAAATAGATTTGTTCAATGAAGGATAAAACGTCACCAATTGAAATTTAAAGTTTACAATCATTAAATCCCAACCATCAAACCATAATTAAACCAAATTAAGTGTCCAATACAATGGTAAAAGTCATAATAAAAGTCTAAGCATCCTCCGAGTAATCTCCGCCCTCGATCGATCCATCAATTGTGAGGTCCTCTCCATCGTATGGTTCCAATTTATCTGAAATTTTGTCAGTACCAATGTACTAAAGAATAATGCAACAATCATCATATCTATCCAATCAAAGCGTGATTATTATATAAAACAACTTGCATAACATCGTAGGTGACAATCATATTTACCTGACCAATTGAATATTACCACTTTCTAGTTGTTCTTACCAACGGAAATCTTGATCAATCCGACCAACATAAATTTTTAAATTTATCCGACCAAACAGGATAATATCTTTAGGGGTCCGACCAATGGTATAATAATTCATAGATCTGGCCAACGGATCAACAATTGTTTCAATGAGCATTATTAACTTTTAATCATTTCTTTAACAATCGTATAGAAAGTTACATTTCACAGTCGATGGCTAGCGAATCTATTTTCTACATTACTGTCACTAAGATAATAAAGATTTACAATTTAATTTTTTTTTCCAATAATACCCTCAACTCTCCTATGGCCATTCCCACTCTTAAAAAACTCTTCTAAGAATATTCCCTATCTCCCACTCTCTCATCTTTTTTCTCAGGAACATTATCTTTTTTCACCTGTGGCGCCTTTTTTGCTCGTTATACATATGCATATATGGGTCGGGATCGGGGGACAACAAAAATGGGAGCGGGCCAATATATAAATTAGAAGTTTTGGAATGGGATATTTTTGGCTAGGATGGTCTCTATGGTAAGTAGATCACGATCATCCTCACAAAAATTCAAATCATTCCGATATTCATAGATTGGTTTAGAAGTTGAAGAATTATGGGACTGTCTATTTTTACCGTTAACTTGAAAACCACATTTGATGGGGTTAGAAATTTCAGAATAGGCTGATTTTTTGAAGGGGTGATATATTTGGTGAGGAGATCATCCTCACCAAAATTAAATCAGCCATTGATTCATCTTCTATGTGGGTACGCCAAAATTGTTGTAAAAAATGTTGTCCCCCGATCGAGACCCTACACACACACACATAATTAAGTAACTTTGGCACATTCTGAGGTGAGTCCCGATCATAAAGAATCTAGAATCTGATATCACATTCTACCCAAGATCATGTCCCAACAATAATTTCACTTTTAAGGCCTGCTCGGTTGCATTACAAATGCTTTATGAGAAATTGTTTGAAACATACTTTTTTTTATTCATTTTTGCTTGTTTTGCTTAGTACTACAACAAGGAAATCTTTCACGAGGCCCACATATTTTGGCCAAGTCACGTAGTAAACATTAATCGATACCATTTTGCAAGTTTGTAAGCCTAATTTGAAAGGTTCTCACCTCTCCACTAGATCTCTGCTCCCCCAAATCAATAAGTAGAAATGAACCATTAACTCTCTCTCTCTCTCTTCTCAATTTTGAGTTGGGGATCATATGGTATGTATCCCCCCCTCTCTCTCTCTCTCTCTCTCTCTCTCAAGGTATGAAGATAATAAACCGCCCCTAAGATATAGTAAATGCATAACTTAGATTATTTTATAAATAATAAAACTATTTTTAGATAGATAAATGATTGAAAGGATAAATGGGCAACTTAAATCATAGTCTTCTATACTCCATTATTTATTAATTTTTTAAGGATAATGTAGAAAATTTTATACAGTTAAATGATAATTAGTAATTGATATCATGGTTTAAAAAATGACCGTTATAATGACTAATATATGAAAATGACTGTTATAACGAAAATAATAGCCATTATAATTGTAATGCCTCAGCCCTGTTACATTTTTTTGTTACAGCGCTCAAGACTGAAAGAAGGGATATCAATTATAATAGCCGTTATTTTGAAAAAGAACTATTTTTTTATTTCTATTGAGTTATTTTTTAAAATAATAATAAAATAAAATCAAAATTATAATATTCTGATCCTTTGTTCTCAGACGTGATTGATGCGACCCCATTATAACGGATTTAATGGTATCGTTAAGGGGGATTGTTACACCATTATAATGGACCATTTAAAACCATCATTGATATTACTGTAAAATAGCATCCAAACTGATCTACTTTTAAGCTTTTAAAGATTTCAATAAAGAAATATTCTTTGTCAGTTTTCCAGAGAGAAAATATTAAGATGACCATTTATAAACAAAACATGTTTGTAGCTTTAATATAAGAAGGGTAGTTTCGAAAACAAATGTAAAAAAGAATGGTAGTTTCGTTATAAGTAGTAATAGATCAATTAGGGAAGAGAATTTTTTACATACCCCCCACAACGACCCGATCCACCATCTAAGACTGCCATTTGACTAACTTTTTTTTGAAAAGGACAAAATTGCCTCTTCCTTCAACATCAGAAAAAAAAAAAATATGGGTTTGGGAGCCCCAACCTTGCAATTATTGCTACTAAGTTAAGCTATTAAGGAATGTAAGCTGCCTTCCCTACTATTCATTGTATGCTTCTTTTTTTTTTGCTAGATAAGCAGAAATATATTAAAAGAATGAAAAAATACAAGTGCAAAGAAGCAAAGGAGTGAGGCACTGCATCACAATGTGTTTAGACATCCCAACTAGGTTGGCATCCCTATCCACAACTCATCTCTAATACCTCAAGACAGAAATCTATAATAAATGCTCTCAGGATCCTCTAAGGTAGAGAGAAAGTGTGGTTTGTGGTCCCACCACTTCCTTTCACCAATATGTATGGCACATGCCATGTTTGCACACTTATCGGCACTGAAGTTGGTCTCTCTCCAAGTCGATGTGATACTATTCATTGTAGGCTTACCATAATTGAGAATGGTTATCTTTTGTTCAAAGTCGTGCCTCTTTTTTGGGATCAATCCTGCTTGTGACATTTTACCATTTGTTGTTGGAAGAGATGACAATGCTTTAGTTGTGATCTAGATCTGCTTCATCTAAGGATTGCAACACTTACCGACTTTGCAATAGATTTAATGCATCATCAATCCAAAATCCAATTTAGATTTTGAAATGTAAATTTAAAAGTTATTGGTGAGGTCTCCACTATTGCCATGGTTTTCTTTATGTCAACATGTAAGACATCAATGGATCACTCATACCATATAAGAATGGAGCTTTCACATTCTTGGCATGTTTAAGGAGAAATTGGAATGCTTTTTGCTAGTGTAAGCGGAGTTCTTTGTATTGTCCCAAGGTGCACATCGGTCCCGCTAACTCCTATAAGAGCTCAGTTGAATTAAAGAATTAGGGTTAGGGTTAGGTTTGTGGAAGAGAGAAGAGAGAATAGAGAAGAGAAATGATGTCTATTGTGCTTAGGTCACAATGACTCTATAAATCTTATTTATGTAGAAAAATCACATAAAAAACAAATATACCCCTCAAGGAGGGTATTTATAAAACTATCCCTGATACATATAAAATACATATTTCTACATATATGATAACACCCCCCTTCAAGTTGGTGCATAGATATCTCTCATGCCCAACTTGCACAAGCACTTATGGAGTTGTCAACTGAGAACTGCAACATGTTTGTCAGTCTTCACAAATGGGGTGCACACTGCCCCAGAGATAATATTCTCTCTAATGAAGTGTCGGTCCACCTCAATGTGTTTGGCATGATCATGCTGAACGGGATTGTGAGCAATGCTGATGGCGGCCTTGTTATCACTATATAAGCTCACATACCCTGAAACTGGAAAACCAAGCTCAGCAACCAACACTTTCAACCAAAGCGTCTCATACAAGCCATGAGCCATTGGTCTAAATTCGACATTTGCATTAGATCTGGCGACAACGGGTTTCTTCTTACTTCTCGAAGTGACCAAATTGCCCCCAACAAAGGTGTAATATCCAGAAATAGATCTCCGATCATCTTTGGCCCCTGCCCAGTCTGCATCGGTATAAGCCTCTATACGCATGTGACCATTCTTCTCAAATAGAAGACCTCTACCAAGAGCTGACTTGAGATACCTCAAGATTCGATGTGCTGCCTTTAAGTGAACACCTATGGGTAAGTGCATATACTGACTGATCACACTCACTGCATAGGCAATGTCGGGTCGAGTCAGGAAGAGATAGATTAATCATCCAACTAACCTCTGAAAGCTCCCTACATCCCGTAGTAGCTCACCACTGGCATATGCTAACTGGTGATTTTGCTCTATAAGAGTTTCCACTGGTTTGGTAACCAACCTGCCTAAGTCTTGTAACAAGTCTAAGACATACTTTCTCCGAGAGATGAAGATCCCCTGACTGGATCTTGCAACTTTGATGCCTAAGAAGTATTTGAGAGGTCATAGATCTTTGATTTCAAACTCTTCTGCTAACTGACACTTCAGTTTGGCTACGTCTGTTGCATCATTCCCTGTGAGAATGATGCCATCAACATAAACAATGAGGGCAGTGGTGTTCTTCCCTTGATGCTTCACAAATAGGGTGTGATCGACCTGACTTCGAGTGTAACCCAGCTTCTTCACGGCTAGGGTGAATCTCTCTACCCAAGCCCTTGGAGATTGTTTAAGCCCATAGATGGCTTTCTTCAGTCGACACACCTTGCTACTATGTCCTGGTGGAGTGAATCTAGGATGAGGCAACATGTACATTTCTTGGTTTGTTGCCAATGACAACAACACCCTGGTGGAGTTCATCTTTTCCATAGGTGCAAAGGTCTCCACATAGTCAATCCCATAGGTCTAAGTGTACTCCTTGGCTACTAATCCTGCCTTGTACTTCTCAACTGATGGCATTCTGTTAGTCAAGTAGGCAGTCGTTAACACAACATTTGATCAATAAGATTTCAGGACATGAGAGCCAATTCAAGAGAGATCGAACTACCTCAGTCAAGTGCCGCATTTTCCTTTCAGCTACACCATTCTGTTGAGGGATGTAGCTGCAGTAATTTTGGTGACAAATCCCATGGTCAAGGAGGTAGTGTTGAAGACCCCCGAACATATATTCTTCACCCTAGTCAGTACGAAGAACCTTGATAGAGGTACCATACTGGGTCTAGATCATCTTATGAAAACCATGAAAGATTGGAATGAACCTCATCTTTGATTTTCATGAGATAGACCCATGAATACCTAGTATGATCATCAACAAAAAAAATAAAATAGCAGAAGCCAAAGATAGAAGTAGTGGGGAAAGTGCCCCATACATTAGAATGCACAATGTCAAAACAAGCAGAACTTCTATTACCTTTGGAGGGATAATTCGATCTACAATGCTTGTAGAGCTCACAAGTCTGACAGTATAAAGCCGAAAAAGAAACCATAAACAAACAAACTATGAAATAAAAGTTTAAGATACTGAAAAGAAACATGCTCCAGACAGGCATGCCAACTCAAAATAACATCTATCCTCTTCCTCCTACTAGCAGAAGACTGTAGTGCTGTGGGCTCAAGAAGGCGTCCATCCAGAAGGTAGAGGCCATGCGCTTCATGTCCAGTGTCAATCGTCATCCTCGTCTCGAGGTCCTTAAAGACACAAGAAGTAGGAAAAAAAGTGACATTACAGTTTAGAGATTTAGTCAAAGCACTAACAGAAAGTAAGTTAGGAATAAATATATGAACATGCAAAACAGATAAAAGAGGTAATTTAGGAGAGGGAAGGATGCTCCCTTTCCCAGACACAGAGGGTAAGGTGCCATTAGCTGTCTTCACCTTATCACAACCAGAACAGATAGTATAACCAGAAAATAAGGAAGACATGCATGTTATGTGTTCTGAAGCCCCTGAATCAATGATCCAAGTGGGACTGGACGATGGAAGAGACACATGATGAATAGGTCTAGGGTTACCTGACTTGACAAAGGAGGTGGACAATGTGGCAGAAGGACCATCCAACTGCTGAAGCAATCATCGAAGGCATGCAAGCTCTGTGGCTAAGAAACCACCAGGAGGAGCTACAGTCGGAGAGATCATCATAGCCTATCCAGGAGGAGAAATTGAAGTATCCATACTGGTTGACTGGCTAGGTGACCCTGTAACTTCCAACATTTGGCACGCACATGTCCTAATTTGCCACAGAAATCGCACTTGGGCCGCTCTTTAGTCAATGACTTCCTAGAAGAAGGTCTAGTAGGAGCATAGGAAGGTGTTGAGACAGGAATCTGAAAATATGGACCTCTCTGAGGCTGCTGTGACTGCTGGTATGCAAGAGAAGCAACTAGTGCTGATCGCTCTAGAAGATGCTCGCTCGAAAGGGAGATCCGCCTACTTTTCTCACTCTGAAGATAAGCATACACTCGCTGAGAGAGGGAAGATCAATCTTGCTACTCAAAATTTGAACCAGAGCAAGCTCATAAGATGGATTGAGCCCAACAAGAAAATAAAAATCCAACCCTCCCTTTTCATGGTGCGAAGAGCGGTATAGTACTGAGAAATGGACTTCTCCCCCTGTCGAAAGTGGGAGATACTCTGTCTTAGTTGAAATGCCCATCCTGCACTTTGCTGCTCTGAGTAGGTTTTTCGGGCAATCTCCCAGACCTCTCGTGCTGTGCGCATGAATAAGAAACTCTGGCTGATATCCGGCTCTATAGAGTTGAGGAGCCAAGACATGACAGTAAGGTCGTCTATCTCCCACTGTCTGTACGAGGGATCAGTTCTGGGAAGCTCAACTGTATTCCCCGTAATGTGACCAAGTTTCCCACGACCCTCAATGAACAACCGTGTAGCCTGAGCCCAGCATAAGTAGTTCTTGCCGTCTAACTTCACTGAGGTGATCTGTAAACTTGGATTCTCATAAGCCAAGTGATGCACCATAGGGCCTCCAATATAAGTGGAAGAATTTTTTGTACTCACATCTGACTCTGAAGGAGAAGCCAAGGAAGGTGGAGGATCTACCAAGAAGAACTATGGCCAAGAACGACTATATAGGAGCACCGGAATGACACAAATAAAACCTCAAGGGCTAGAACATGGTTAAAGAACCACACCACAGACCATAAGAACATCCAAGCAGGGCATATATGACCCAAAAAACCCTCAGGAAACCAAAGAAAGTAACTAGCTGGAGAATGAGACTCAACACACGCTCATACGAACCTCAAAATTGGGTATAAGTAGCCGGAAGAAAGCATCCTAGAACCAAAAAAACACGAAGTAAAGGGTGTTTAGAGTCGATTGGATGGGGTGTTGGACCAAACCGATGGTCATAGGGGGCAATAAAGCCACCGGCGGCAACTACTTGGGAAATGAATCTTTCCACAAGACTTAATCCTCAATGGATCCTTACAAGTAAGGTGTACACATGTCGGTTAGATTGGGGGGGACTAGATCAAAGCAAGAAATTCTCTGAAAAGTTCATCTAAGGGTCGAAAAACGAGCTGGTTCACAAACTAATTTTTGTGAAAAATCCATGAATAATGGCCAGAAAGCACCCCAAATGGATCCAAAAAATACCCAAAAATAACCAAAAAATAGAAACAAATGATCTCTATCAAGAGGTGAAGGTTTCAACAAACCTCGATTTTCGCATCCATAGAGCTGATGACGTCAGCAGACGTCAGGTTGTCTCTGTTTTTGTCTCCAAAAATACTCCAGCAAGCCTCGAAGGCAGATAGCTCTGATACCAAGTTGAATTGAAGAATTAGGGTTAGGGTTAAGTTTGTGGAAGGAAGAAGAGAGAAGAGAGAAGAGAAATGATGTCTATTGTGCTTAGGTCACAATGACTCTATAAATCTTATTTATGTAGAGAAATTACATAAAAGACAAATATACCCCTCAAGGGGTATTTACAGAACTACCCCTGATACATATAAAATACATATTTCTACGCATATGATAACAAGCTCCTAGTAAAATCTGCCGGTGTTTATTAACAATGACATGGGAGGGACTCTCATAAATGTGATTTGTTGTAGAATGCTCTAGAATGTGACCAATGCATCCGTCAAAATCTCTTGATGATGGCTCCGTTAGGGCCTGTTTGGATTGCCCCTTTTTGAGGTTTGGATGACCAATTTTCTTTTCTAAAACCAGTTTTCTGTGATTGAAGAAGCAAAAAAACAAATTCAAGCTCTGAGAATGAAAATATAAGGCTCCCAAACCCACATTTTTTTCCAAGGTTGAAGAAAGGGTATTTTTGTCATTTTTTAAAAAGAATTGTTAGTCAAGGACAGTCTTTGATGGTGGACCGGGTCATGAGGGGGTTTGCAGCATTTTCTAAACTATTGGTGTATGTCAAATTTGGAAGATAACATACATGGGGTTTATGTTAAAAGTGTCAGGATCAGGGGACAACTATTTTTGGCAACCATTTGACGGATCCACATAGAAGGTAAATCAATGGCTGATTTTTGGTGAAGATGATCTCTATAGTGAGGAGATCATACTCACAAAAATTCAAATCATTCCGATATTTGTAGACTGGTTTAGAAGTTGAAGAATTATGGACTGTCTATTTTTACCATGTAACTTGAAAACCACATTTGATGGGGTTAGAAATTTCAGAATGTACTGATTTTTTGGTGGGGGTGATCTATATGGTGAGGAGATCATCCTCACAAAAAATCAGCCATTGATTCATCTTCTATGTGGGTCCGCCAAAATGGTTGTCAAAAATAGTTGTCAAAGATGATGTCCCCCGATCCCGACCAATGTTAAAATTCCCATTAGGAAAACAAAAGAAGGGTGATGATTTATCCAGTGGGCATTTTACTTCTTCCAGTCAACATTGGTTATTTGACGAAAATACCCCTATAGCTCAAAAGTTCCATATGAAGTGAGAAGGGCATTTCTGTCAAATAGTGACTGGAAGAGGTAAAAAGCTCATTGGAAAAACCAGTTCCTTAAGAAACAGGGACTTTCCGTATTAAGAGTCGTTGGGAAAGAGACAGCGAAACGGAGGGTTCGGAGAATTAGGGTTTTCAGATCTTCGAATTTGGAGGGTAATCTTTCTGTTTCTGATTCTCCTTCTACTCTATCGCTTTGTTTTGTTTTGAACTCTATCGCTTTGTTTTGTTTTGAAGATCTATAGATCTGTCTTTGAATTTGTAGTTTTTCTTCTATAAATGATTCCTTGATTGTTCTCGACATAGGCTTTTTTGTTTTATTTATGCGCTTGTTGATATTTTGAATAAAATCGACTGGTCGATTTTCCGATTGGAAATCGTAGCCCAGGACGAGCTGTTCGTGATTTCTCGGATGGATTCATTTTGAGATCGAATATGTTTAGATTTTTTTTTTTTCAAATATGGTGTAACAGGGCGGAAAAAGTTGTGGATCTGTTAAATATAAATCATATGCTTGTGGATCTATTTTAATTTCCTTTAAAACTTGAACACCAATTTTCTTTTGAGAAGTTTCTCCTGATCTAGGTTCTTATGTGGCTTAATTGATCGTAACGTCAGAGTGAATTTGCTCTGTTTTTTTTATGGATGTGCATGTGTGCATGTATTGATGTGCGTATGTATAATGCTGTCCTTGGCATGGCCATGATCCATTTTGTTTTCAAATATTATTTTCTTGACATGTTAATGTTTATTTAGATGAATTCTTTCCATGTGTCTCAATGGGGATAGTATTATTGCTGCTTTGTGATTGAATTATACGTTATTTATGCTGCTTGAATTTCCTGTAGTTTGCCTTTTTAGCTGATAATTCTGTTTATCCCAAGACTGCTAGAGAGAATTTGGAACTGAATACAGGATTTTTCTATGCTGTCTGTGGGCAGCACATTTTTGAAGGAGTGACCATGGTTGAGTGCCACATCATATATGGTAGGGTGGGGTTCACAACACTACTTGTTGGTTGTCTTCTTTTCAAGACATGTGGGCCTCACCCTGCAATATACATGGGGGTTGGTCAACTGCGGCCACTCCTTCAGAAAAAAATGCTGCCTCTCATTGCCAGCTTAGAAAAGTCCTTGAATGGGTGCCAAATGGTGTATTACAGGTGTGAAAACATGTTTTTTTTCTGGAAACGAAATAGTTTTTAAACATTTAAAAATCACACAAATAATAGGAAAATCCTTATTGTCCACCGTTTTAGAAAATGGCTGTCTTGTGAGGTTAATATCTGATTTTATCAAAATCTTGGTGGTTGGGCTTGTCGCACTATATTCCCTTTTCTCATGTTTGTAACATGGAAACCCATAAGATCTAGAGTTAAAACTTGGATGGGTAGAAGGTTAGTACACATTCGTACATTGAGCAGATAGAGTTGTTAGATCAGTAAGGTTTTTGGATTGTAGCTGATCCTTGAAGGTTTAGGTCGATGATTGGTAGTTCTGATGTATGGTGTGGAGTGAAAGCACCATGAATTGATGTGAAGCACACTGTCTATGATTTCTCATTCTATAATGCTGAATATGAGTGTATATTGTACTTACAGCACAATGTTTCACTAAAGTGATATGTATCTCAATGTGCAACGTTATTCTACAATACCCGGATACATCAACATGACTGGTTGTACCTTTATTGTATCTTGTCGATACCGATATTGGTACCGGACACTGCATGGATACTTCATTGCCACCAAAAAAAAAATTCTCATTTTTTATTGTGTTTTTTTTCTTAACTCCTAACAGTTTCTTTATTCCTTATGTCAACAGGAAGATATAAATAACGTATTATAGCAAATTTATTGTAACAAACTTTGAAAATATTGAAATTCATTATATTTGCATGATGCGAATTTTAAATAAAGATACTCAGCTTGGAAAATTTAAAATTAAAGCATTGTATGATCAAGTTGGATGAGGTAGCTGTATCTGTATGACTGTATCCATCATTCTGTAAGTTTTATTTTCATATGGGTTTAAGTTTTCGTCTAGCCCAAAACCGAAATTTCGGACATTTCGGTGAAATTTAAAACCTTGGTATCCATGTCTTGGATTTCGGGAAATGAAGAGTCATATCCCTGGTTCCTGTACCAGTGTCTGTATCCATATCTAGGCATCTTAGACTTTATTTGCTTTTAAAATTGCCTGTTTAATTCTTTTTACTCTCTGGCCTTACAGATACATGGTTTTGCTTACAATCCATAGCTCTTTCTTTTTTTTTTTAAATTTTTTCCGTGTGTCAAATTTCTTCAAGGACGTGGTCCTTATATTATATGAATTATGCAACATCAATGATCATGAGTATTGTTTACTTTATGAATCGCTGGCAGCAGGTTGGATTGATTTAGATCAGACAAGTTAAGATGGGAGGAGGGTTTAGAGTGCTGCATCTTGTCAGACCATTTCTATCATTTTTGCCAGAAGTTCAGAGTGCTGACCGGAAAGTTCCCTTCAGGGAGAAGGTTATATACACCGTGATCTCTCTTTTCATCTTTCTGGTGTGCAGTCAGCTCCCGCTCTATGGCATACACTCGACAACTGGCGCGGATCCATTCTATTGGATGCGTGTTATTCTTGCCTCAAACCGCGGTACTGTCATGGAGCTTGGGATCACTCCTATTGTGACATCTGGACTGGTGATGCAACTCTTGGCTGGTTCAAAGATCATTGAAGTGGACAACAGTGTTCGAGAGGATCGTGCTCTCTTGTAAGTGTATTATTAGCCATCTTTTGTGTACATTTTTTAATCAATTTCTACTTTGGGTGCTGGTCCTGCTTTGGATTCTTGCAATTCCTAAATGATTTGTATCATAGGATAGATTCATTTCTATTTGTTTTGCTGCTTCCAGCTGTTAGTTTTTATTGCTTCTATCTACATCTGGTAAAAACTTTGGATTGAGGTCAAAATTTTGGACTTATCCTTCATCATCATTATGTGATGTTAAATTTGGCTAAGAGGAATCATAAATGTGTTCGCTGCTAATTAGCATCAGATCCCTGAACTTCTTGGACATATAACTTCGATCTTGATCAGGAACATAAAAAGGGACTTAACATTATTGTTTTCATTGAAGTAGAAATTGTAGAATTTTTTTAGTCTTTACTGAAATCTACTTTGATACCATTGCCACCTAGTGGCTTGATAAAGTTATCTTGAGCAATACAGCGGCGATTATTAGGCACATATTGATTACTCATGTTTGATATATATTTGAAAAGCACCATCTTCTGTGGAATGATTCCACTGTGTAGCCATAATGTGGGGAAGTTATTTTTGTGTTACATCTTATCATGCGTACTTGGCACCTTTGTGTACATGCTCTATGGCTCTTTTGAGGGTAAAGAGACGTCCATCTTTATCCTTTAAAATCAACTTGGTTGTGCGATAATATATTGTTCTTAACATCGTCATCATCCCCCCCAGAAATGGAGCACAGAAGTTGTTGGGCATCTTGATAGCTGTTGGTGAGGCGGTTGCATATGTTCTATCTGGAATGTATGGTAGTGTTAGCCAACTTGGAGTTGGGAATTCCATTCTCATCATTATTCAACTCTGCTTTGCTGGCATCATCATGATATGCTTAGATGAACTTCTCCAGAAAGGATATGGTCTAGGATCCGGTATTTCCCTCTTCATAGCGACCAATATCTGGTAAGCTAATCTTCTCTTCTTTATAGTCTCCACTTTCCACTTGCATACATTCTTGGACATTGATTACCCAAAATATTTGGATGTTCTTTGTAGTGAAAACATCATTTGGAAAGCATTTAGTCCTACAACCATCAACAGTGGGCGGGGAGCTGAATTTGAAGGTGCTGTTATCGCTTTATTCCATTTGTTGATAACTCGGACAGACAAGGTCCGTGCCCTCCGGGAGGCTTTCTATCGGCAGAACCTTCCAAATGTGACAAATTTGCTCGCTACGGTCTTGATATTCCTTATTGTAATCTACTTCCAAGGGTTCCGTGTTGTTTTACCTGTGAGGTCAAAGAATGCTCGTGGACAGCAAGGTTCATATCCAATCAAGCTGTTCTACACCTCCAACATGCCTATCATTCTACAGTCTGCACTTGTTTCCAATCTGTACTTTATTTCTCAGGTACCAGCTCTTTATTCCTGCAGGTGGGAGAATTGAAGTCTTTTTCTTTGTTTTATCATTATGAAAAATCTAATACCATTTATATTTGTACAGTTGTTGTACAGGAAGTACAGTGGAAATTTCCTTGTCAATCTGCTGGGTAAGTGGAAGGAATCTGAATATTCTGGTGGTCAATACATCCCTGTCGGTGGTATTGCATACTATATCACTGCACCGTCAAGGTGATTAAATACTCTTTAATCAAATTATTTTCTTGTCTGTTATATCAGAGGACAGAGATATTGTTGGCATATTTAGACATTTACACATTGAGTTGGGTTTGCTCTCCCTTTTATTATTGCTGATGATGCTTATTCTTGTTTGACATATTGGGATCTTATTTTGCAGCTTGGCAGATATGGCAGCCAATCCATTCCATGCTCTGTTTTATCTTGTGTTTATGCTGTCAGCCTGTGCACTGTTCTCAAAAACTTGGATTGAAGTTTCTGGATCCTCTGCTAAAGATGTGGCTAAGCAGCTTAAGGTATATCCCACATTCCACTTTTATTACTTGGTGATTTTGTAGCAGCATATAATTGGGGTCCTCTGAAACATCATACGGTACTTGTTTAGGATGTTTCTCAGGGAGGATAGGATGAATATTACAATCCCATTTTTTTATGCTGGTATTCAAACAAGTTTTTGAACTTGTAATTTACAAATAGAGATTGTAGTACAGTCAAAAGATGTTATCCGTTGTACATAACTTGGGGTACTGGAATTCTTCTCTAGGCCCCACAATATAGTCTTATGCATGACAAGGTCATGTCAGCAGTATGACTAGATTGACTTTCTTACTGCAACAGCTTGCAACTGTTGCAAAGTAGGGCTTTTTAATATAGTTAATGGATCCATGCATCAACTATCTTAGATGTAGTTAAAGGTAGTTAAAGTGGAGTGATCCATACACCAACTACATTAGCAGCGGAATTGCCTTTTTATTGGGTTGCTACTATAACATTTGTGGTAGTTGGTTAAATTATAAATGTAAATATGTACATTTGAACTGTAAGTGTGCTTGTTTATTCTTTAACGGAATTGCCTTTTTATTTGAGTATTTTCCTCTTTTTTTTTTCCTTGATCGTAACTATAAATATTTTAGTAATGAATTCAAGTTATCTTTATGATCAATGAATGAATAGAATTCTCTGTTTGTGTGGAATATGAGTTGGGCTATATCCTGATATTGTTTTGTATTGTCGGTGCTGGTTTCTCTAGGAGCAACAAATGGTGATGCCCGGGCATCGAGAGTCGAATTTACAGAAGGAACTGAACCGCTACATACCCACTGCAGCAGCCTTTGGAGGCATATGCATCGGTGCATTGACAGTGTTGGCAGATTTCATGGGGGCAATCGGTTCTGGCACAGGAATTCTGCTAGCTGTCACAATCATATATCAGTACTTTGAGACATTTGAGAAGGAAAGAGCCAGCGAGCTCGGCTTCTTTGGGCTCTAAGCCTAGCACACTTTCATTCTGAGTAATGGTTGGTGGTGCCAACGAGCTCCCCAGCAGTTTTGGCGAGCCGAGAGATAGAAGTAGATCCTCACTTTTTAACATCACATGGTTGGTGAGATCAAGATCGATCTTGCAGGGTAGTCCAGCTTTAGTTTTATTTATTTCTTTCTTTGTCTGTTTTGTGGGGAACTTTGACATGTTGAGAACGCATGGAGATAGATACGCATAATTTCAGGATAAAAAAAGAAGCAGAGGAAGATTTCTATCTTGGTTCTTTTTGTCATTTGATTTACTTGTGTACCATTGGATTTTTTTTTAAGTGTAAAACTTGAAGGTCTCTTAGATCTCGAGATTACTGATTGAAAGCATGATGATTTCAGGAGACCATTAAAAGAAATGCCTTGTGTCTTTGCATTTCTGCTGTTTTCTTCTTTAAACTTCCAAGTATTTTTTATGTTGGTGTTATGTTCATGGTTTAGCTTCAGCAATTCTATTAAACCAGTTGAAATCAGTGATGGCTTTTTCTCCTTTTCAATCTTTGTTTTCACCACAAAGTTTACTCTTATTTAAGGGGGAATTCCAATACTGAGGCTGCTCATCCCTTGAGGGTAATAGCTACCCAGCTCTACTCGTCAAAGAAAAAAAAAAATCTTACCAACTGTTTTAGGGTATAGGGTTAAGAGCTCTCGGAATGTCTATAGACTGATTATATAATTGTAGGGAAGCAAGTGAGACGGGTTTTCTGTAACAGCAGCAATAGAATTGCTTTCCGTATCACCATTGTACTGTTATTAGGCCCGATTAAACTGGCCAGTGGCCATCGAAAATGTGTGTTGCTGAATGCTACTGAATTGGTCCGGCTAAGTGCCCAATGAAAGGCAATTAGACGGAGGACCATCTTGTGTGTTGCTGATTGCCACTGAACTGGCCAGGCTAAGTGCCCAATGAAAGACAATTAGCTGGAGAACTCATCTTGAGAGATGGATTGACTACTACTGCGTTGTTGAAGTGATTGCAACTGAGAAATAACTAATTTGATTAGAGAAGTAGAAAACTATGTTAATTTTACAGATTCAAGTTGTGGGGCTCGTTAGTAGCTTAATCCCAATTCTTTGACCTTCGAGATTTGAAGTAGTTTCCTTCGTCCTTAATGCCAAATGCGGAAGTTCTTCCTTTTGGTGTGTGGAAACTCTCTGTGAAAAGAACTATTGTATGGTGTGTGTGTTTGTGCTAGCCTGCCTTGTCGCATGGTAGCTTCAGTGCAGCAGGAAAGATGATCCTTGAGAACATTTTTAAGTGTTGAAGACTTTTGTGTTGTGTTGGGTGAGGGAGACTAGTGTGCTGTCTCCTTGTTGATCGTCCTACTACCTTTTGCTTGTGTTGATTTCTCTTGATGGATATCTTTTTCTGTCCTTCAGCTTTCTTGACCTTGCGTAGGTAGAGGATTTGTCCCTTGGTAGATTTTTGGAACTCAGCAACTTCCCATTTTTGTTGCTAAACCTTCGTGTAGGTTTATTTAAGGGCTACCTATTTTTCGATCAAGTTTGATTTTTGGTATTTTTATGTGCTTTTTGTAGGGCCGGGTAGCCCTAGTAGGCCTGGTCCCGGTTTTTGGGGGTTTTCTCCGGTTTCAGCCAATTTGGGCGGGTTTTGGGCCACGAGAGCCCGTTTGAGAGAGAATTTTGAAAAAAAAAGAGGGTTCAAGTATCGTGGTTCATCTGCACCTTTAGCTTTTTGTAGATACTACCAAACTTAAGGCTGCATTTGGCATTGCGATTAATAAGCTATAAGCAGATAATTGTGGTGTTGGGACGGGTTGTTGCAGTAGAAAATGGGCAAAAACAACGTAAATTTTTTGTGGGTCAAGGAAAGCAGTATTGAAAGTGCCTTTGGCCATATGTAGCCAAAAACTTCTACTTAGCACATGTCAAAAGTCAAACTTACATAAAATTTCAATAATAACTAAAATAAACGAACCTGTTATAACTTTTAAAATGAAAATATCTCTAGTTTATCTCGCAATATATGTATATATATTTATCTCCTTAGGTACGTGTGCGGTGAGGCCGAGGTGGTCAGCCCGTTCAAAATCCACGTGCTGAGATCTGCAACCTTGTTATCTCCTTTGATGACAGGGCCCGGTCATCCAAGTTTTGAGTAAAACTTCTGTCACAATCGGGTCGCAAATCACACAATCACAGCCAATGAGTTCTCGGCGCATACACCTCAAAGCAAAAGCACATGGGTACATTGCAAAAAGCACCTGTGCACGTGCCCAGAACTCATTGGCTTGTGATTGTGTGATTTGCAATTTGTTGTGATAGAAGTTTTACTCCCAGGTTTTACTCCAAACTGAATACTCAGGGACGTTGAGCCCGAAGTGTCTGACCCAAAAGGCCCATTTTTAAATGTCAACTTGTCCCAATCAGTAGCTGTGACGAGGAGTGTCAAAAGTTCGGTTCTGCTCCAGGCCGACTGACACCCGAGTGTTTGGCATACGCCTTGGTGAACCTACACTCCCCAAATCAACTAGATAGGGGGCCTTATGAGTTAGGACACTTTGTTCACCTGTACAATTATCATAAATTTTTTTTTACTTAAATTTATGTCACGAAGCAAAAAGACTCGATCATCAGGTTTTTACTTTTTATTGAGTAAATTAATGACCATTATGTAAAACTCCTCCGCAAGGATGAATTAGAGACTTTTGGGCAATAGACTGCTGAGTCATTTTCCCTAATTGACTTTTGCATGTGTCGATCTTACAGACCAGTTTTTAGTAGAAATATGAAACATTGGTGCATCATAATGCTCAGACTTGAGATCAGTCCACACGCCAATCAATGCACAATTTTCTAATACCTGAACCAATCAGAATCCAAACTGTCCTATAAACTATAAAGTAGACTACTAGCTTGCACAGTACGTAAAAATATGGGCAAACAATCTGTAGGAAAAAGTCCAACCAGTTCTCATGCCACTTAATTACATAAAATTACAAACCATACGAAGAAAATCCCATTAGTAAAACCTTGTGCTAGGGCCCATGGATCGGATGATCCTGATACATAGGCAGGCAAACCGTATCTTTGCCAGACACTGCAGTTTCATCATCATAATACCTGGCCCAAAACCTGCATATGGTTTAGAATACACAGCAATCTGCAAGTAGTCGGGTATTCATTTACTTATCCTTGCATATTAACATGGTCAAGTAAAGCATTTGACAACCTGTCAGATGGTTGTGAGAACAGGGAGTTTTTATGTTCCAATGCATGAATAGGTAGGTAAGTCTACCGATATCAGAATAGACAAAATGACAACAAAAAGCTCCAGGGGGCTGCACAAGCCTACCTATCAGGAAGAGGAAACAGTACATGAAGTGTTGAATTTCTTCCATATCCAATCAATTTCTGGTGAAAGCAGTGGGAGATGTTCAGCCTATCATGGTTACCCTGCTAGAGGATTCAATATCCTGCTCAACCATACCACAATTTATAATTGGTCGTCTGAAAAGTTAAACGCCAGATCCCAATAGTGAGCTACCCCAGCATCTGAGAACACTTTCCTGGCAGCAGCTTCAGTCCTGCACTGGTGAACAAGAAACCTATTGAAGCTTGGTTTAGCAACGCTGCCCTGCCACACTAGCACACACTTGTTGACTGGCTTGTCCTCATTTTCATCCTCACCGTCTTCTTCATTCGCCACGGCAGTAGCCCAGTTTATCCGCTTAAGCATCAGCTTCCCATACCTCTTGACGGGCTTGCTGCCACCTTCAACGACCACCACACTGATGTCGTCTGCTATCACCGCACAACCTGTCAGCCTGTTCTCCTGTGCGTTAACATCAACCTTAAAGCGGGTCTGTGGGTGCGAGAGGTCGTTAATCCTGTAAACGGACACAATTGTCTCCAGTGTGTTTGGGTCCTCAAAGAGCTTCCTCTCTTTCTTCTCACGCCGCTCTGCTGGTGTGAGCTTGCGTGCAATGTTCCTGTCAACATGGGCTTGCTCACGCTCAGCAGCTGCACTACGGATTTCCATTTCGAGCCTTGTGGGATCTTGGGTCGCTTCAGAGCCAAGGACTTTCATGAGATTGCTCATCTTGATCTTAGGCTTTGGGGGTTCTATCAGGCCTTGCCTTATCATTTCCTGCCTATCTTTTTCTTTAGCCAGGCGGCGCTGGGTCCGTAATTTCTTCTGCTCCTGTTTGGTTAGCTTCAAGGGTTGTGGAGGTGGTGCAGCAGGCTCAGCTGGGGGCTCGATTGGAAGAGGGTGTTCTATGTAGATTGTGATCTTATCGATCTTTAATTTATCTTTGGTAATGCCATCTTCAGTGATGTCACCATAGGTACTAGAAGGCAGAAGTGGCACATCCCTGATTTATTGCACACACATCATTAGAAGAGAATCTGTGTATTTAATGGGAAAGCTTCCTTATGGAGTGAGGGGAATAAAAATCACCTACTCGACCTTGCGTTAGTCTAATTTACACTCGGTTAAGTACCAGTGAAAGGTTGAGAATTCCCTCACCGAGGGAATCAATCCCCATATTATAATACACAAAAATAAATTAACTTACCACCACTCGACCTCTGGGATTGGGTCCTTAGATTTTTCTTTGGTGAGAACTCTCTCTGATACCTCTATCAAGTTTGGGTTGATATCAAGCTCTGCTTTTGCCTTTGCCAGCTGTGCTTGTTTTGTCTTCAACTCTTTTGCCTGTGCTTCTCCAAATTGACTCTGAAAGCCAAGGTGCAAGTATTGTCAGAGGAAAACCATGGAAAGACATAATCTGGTCATAAAGAGGACTACTAGTGCTCATTGATATATGCAATACCTTGAATCTAAATATCTCTGCCTGTTTCGACCATTGGCCTTCCTCTACAAACTGGAAATTCATCCTCTTAGGCCTCAAAAGCTTTGTCTTATTGATACCCATTTTCGGATCAAAATAAGGATTTGATTCCGGATCCATGTCCAATTCAGGTTTAAGTATTTGGAATGCCTCCTTTTTCTGTTTGTTGATGTTGACCTTATAATTTTATATTCAGATAACAGAAAATTAGTAACTTCAGTTGTGAATAAAGAATACAAATGATAAGAGGCAACTGTGTGAACAAGTGAGAACAAACCTTTAAGGTGCTGAGGTTTGTCAGCTTGGGCATATTGATCACATTACCATGTTCATCTACCTCTCTACCAAGTGCATCTAAACGGAGTACAGGGGCTTTGGCTGGTTTCTGCTGTACAGAAACGTCTGCTGGCATCTGCTCAGGGAACATGTTTATGAGAGGAGCAAACTCTGGGTCCTGGTGAAATCCCATCTTGGCAGCAAGCTCCTGGGCTCGTTTTACGGCTTCGTAGTTGGGCATAGTTGTAAGCCCGGCAAGAGCAGCCATGCCACTGGCAGGTGGCTTTGAAGATGTTGCAGCCACAGTGGCAGTTGTTGGGGGCAAAGGCCCATGCTTCGTTCCTATGCTTAAAGATGGGGTTTTAGGTCCCTCCTTGTTTGATCCCCACTGCAGGCTAGCATCTGAGCTTGAGCTAGCAACCTTGTTCAACTACAAGATGAGAAGAGAAATCAGATACCGATTTAAGAGACCAATTGCCCACAATCATTAGTGTACAAAATGAGCAACTTACCAGTGGAATCTTCTTCAGCTTTTCTGACAATTCCTTCTGCATCTGTAAAGCTTTCTTAGCTTTTGCCAAAGCATCAAGAGACAGACTTCCACTCTTGCCAGCGACTGAATGTGTTGTCCCATCTGTACTGGATTTTCCAGGAACCTCATGAGATCTGGTAACACTAACTCCCTTATTTTCATTGGTGGTAGAAGTCAAAGATACCTTGGTAGGAGGGGGGTGGTGAATAGGTGGCGAAGAAGTCTCAGGTACAACCCTTGATGTCACATTGAGTGGTTCAGGAGCAGCACCCTGTAAGAGTGAAAAGTGGCATGCAAGATTTAAAAAAGAAAAAGGCCCTGAAGATCTTATGTACATCATATTAATCTGCACCAGGAAGATTTGTGCGCTTGGAAAGCACAAAGAGCATGGCATGTTTTCTAAAGATATTACATCCAACTTTTTGACAGCTAAATTAAGATGAAGAAGAAATAAGACTAAGAAAAACAATAGAAAACCCATAGGTGTAAGTAGTCCAGAAGGCAAAGGTACACCAGAAGAAAGAAGTCAACTAGATAACACGCAAAGCCATAAAATTATCTTCAGTTCAGTGCATTCATATTCCAAGCAGCAGTTAATAGATTTTCAAGAAACTGGAAAAATTAAACAAAATACTATAGTCCAAGGAAAATATAATTGAAATTAAGGAATGTTAAGTATATGCAAGTCCTATTCTGCTTATGCATTATGCTAGCAGCAGGTGAGCAGTTTCTCACAGACAATTGTCTCATTGAGTTTATTGCCAAAAACAATACTGATTCAGATTTAGTTACTAAGATCAGCCTCATCAACCCCACATCCAAAGATTCCAAACAATCTTTGACTCAAAATGGAATACTGAGCAGCTTTAAAGAAGTAGAGAAAGAACAATCAGGGACCAAATGCATTGATGAGCGGGTGAGGATACACAAGAAACCACATGGAGTTGAGCAGTGTTTTAAAAGACGATCGGGGTGTCAGGGTGAGGCTCTCGAAAAATGCCCAGAGGCATAGTAAAAAGAAGTACGCCTCTGATGTGCTTTAATTGTTTGAAATGGTTACTGGCTTAGGTGTGCGTTAAAAGGAAATAAGAAAAAAAGAATAAAAGTCGTAACAAGTGTCTTTTTTTACAAGATAAAAAAAAACCTAGAAAACTTGTTTTATATTATTTCTTCAGAAAGGACCCAGCAACCCTTTGTTTTTACTCTGTAACCCAGCAGAAGCACCCTTTTGTCTTCAACCAGTACCCAACGAACTCCTCCAGCTACAGTCCAGCCAACAAACTCCTCCAGGCTCCAGCCAACATTGAAGGTGAAAGGTACACTTCTACTTCTTCCATGTTTTCTTCTAATTTTTCAGTCCATATTTGGAAAACAAGAAAAGTAGTTTAGTTTTAGACTTTCACTCCACGTTTTCCATCCTGTTTCACACTTTCAGTAGTTGAGTCCACGTTTTCTACAGTAGTTCAATTTCACACTTCTTTTCTTTTTTGTTCACTTTCAGTCCACGTTTTCTGGTCTTCTCCTTCACTTATTGTAGTGCAATTTTATTTATCTTATCAATTTATTTTGTATTTCATTATATTGTAGGATGATTGGAAAAGATTTTGCATGAGAATATGCAAGAGAGGAGGAAGGAAAATCGATGGGGTACTTTTATTGCAAGTTTTGCAATAAGCTATGTACCGGGGCGTGAATCATTTGACTGGGACTCATGTGGAATGGGGCCATGTACAAAGTGCCCTAAAGAAATTAAGTTAAGATGCATTAGTAAATTACGTGAATGAGAAGAAGAGGTCTGAAGAGTCAACATGTAGTTTTGGAAGGGCTGACATAAGTAGCAGGAGTTCTTCCATGTGTGAAGATCAAGAAGTTGAAGACTTAAGTAGTTTCTCCCCCCTCACAAGTGCCACGAGCAAGGGGTCCAATGGACCAATTTTTGAATTCTAAATCGAGCCAAACAATTCTAAACTCGAAGGAAAATGAGAGGTAAGAGGTGTGTAGGTCAATTGAAAGATGCATTTATACAAATGTACTATCTTTTAATTTGATGAACAGTGTATATTTTAAAATTATGTTGGTAGATTTGGGTCAGGACTTAAGCCCAATCGATGCTCAAAATAAGAACGTGGATATTGAAAGGTGAAGTAAAAAATTTGAAAGGAATTATGGAAGAGTACAAAAAATCATGAAGCAGTAGGGTTGCACTATTATGTCAGATGGGTAATGTGATTGGAAGTCGATGTCTCATCAACTTTTTGGTTAATAATCTTAATGAAACTATGTTTTATAAATCCATCAACTGCAATAAAGGATGTGGAACTTATGTTCAGATATTTAGATGAAGTCGCGAAAGAGATTGGTGAAGAATTCGTTGTCAAAGTCATTACCGATAATGCTTCTAATTATATTTTTGTGAGGAAAAAATTGATGGAAAAGAGAAGAAGTTGTTTTGGACTCCTTGTGCGGTGCGTTACATAGATTTGATGTTGGATTTGATTGGAAAGTTAACATTAAACAGTTACAGAGGCAAAACAAGTTAGCAAATTCATCTACTGTCATATATGGGTTTTGAGTTTGATGAGGAGTTTTATAAATAATCATGAGCTCCTACGCCTAGCTGTAACACATTTTGCCACTGCTTATCTCATATTTTAGAGTCTTTATAAGCAAGAGCAACTTCTTCAGGCGATGTTTACATCGGAGAAATTAAACAATAGTTATTGGTCAAGTAGTAAGGGGTATGAAACAAAAAAGACTTCTTTATCCAAATTTTTGGTCTAATGTTGTATATAGCATGAAAACATTGCCTCTAGTTGCTATTTTGAGAGTTAGACTCTGATCAGTAGCCTTACCTTTACGAGATGATGAATTCGACAAAGGAAAAGATTGCAAATGTATGTAGTAGTGCAAAGAAATATATGCCAATTTGGAGGAAAATAGATGAAAGATGAACTCCTCAACTCCATCGTCCTCTTCATGTAGCTAGATATTACTTAAATCCATACTTCCACTATGAGGACAACTTCAATATATATATACTTGATAAGGAAATGATTATGTGAATACATGATCCCAGATGAAACTGAGCGAGAAGTTGTAAATCTTCAGTTGGATGATTTTGATTAAGTTAGAAGAGAATTCAGTCTAGATATGGCCCATTAGGACAAGGAAGAAGCATAATCTAGTAATTTGCTTAATGTTTTACAATACTTCATTTTATTTCTTTACTTATTTAATATTAATTTAATTATATTGACAATTTGCTGTAATTGTAGTTGATTTTGATTAAGTTAGAAGAGAATTCAGTCTAGATATGGCCAGTAGGACAATGAAGAAGCATAATCTGGTAATTTGCTTAATGTTTTAGCAATACTTCATTTTATTTCTTTACTTATTTAATATTAATTTAATTATATTGACAATTTGTTGTAATTGTAGTTGATTTGTGGTTATGTTTCGGAAGCAAGATTCTAGAGTTGACAAATTTTGTAATTCAAGTTTTGAGCCTTACATGTAGTTCTTCAGGATGCAAGCAGAATTGGAGTACTTTTGATTAGATATTTTATAACTTGAAAATTAGAAATTTTGATTTTTAAAAACTAATATTATCAATTCATGATTATATTCTGATTTATCATATTTTAAGATAAGTGCATACAAAGAAGAGAAACTGGTTAGAACAACAAAGGTTAAATGCTCTTCTTTTATTATGTACAATCTAAAATTGAGAGAAAGGAACAAGAGAAGGAAAGCCAACTCAAATTTTGGTCCAACTCCAATATTAGTAATGGACTCTCCACCAACTTCAGTTTCAAGTTGAATTCTAAACGGAACATCAACAAGTAGACTCTCTTCCTCCAACCATTTTGTTCCAGCAGGAAGTAATGGTTTTTGTTCATTGGTGATCCACTCGTCATCAAAGTCTACATATTCTTTTAAGATTGGATCAAAATTCGGTTTCGCTTCCTTCTCTTGTTCATTTCTCTCAATTTCTGATTGTACATAATAAAAATAAGATCATTTAACCTTTGTGGCTCTAACTAGTTTCTCTTCTTTGTATGCGCCTATCATAAAATATCTTATAAAGACCTGATCAAAAGTACTCTGGTTCCGCTCACAACCTAAGGAACTACATGTAAGGCTTACAATCTGAATTGCAAAAATTGTCAACTCTGGAATATTGCTTCCAAAATGTAGCCACCAATCAACTAAAATCACAACAAATTGTCAATACAATTAAATTAATATTAAAGAATGAAATAAATAAAGTATTGCTAAAGATTAAGCAAATTACTAAGATTCCGCTTTTTTCATTTTCCTAATGGCCATATCTAGACTAAAATCTCTTTAATCTTGATCAAAATCATCTAACTAAGATTTGCAGCTTCTCACTCATCTTTATCTGAGATCATGCTCTTCATGCATTCATATAATCCTTTCCTTACATCATTGGCATTGACTTTGTCTTCATAGTAGAAACATGGATTTAGGTAATATCTAGTTGCATGAAAAGGACAATGGAGTTGAAGAGTCCATCTTTCATCTTCTTTCTTCCAAATTTGCATATATTTCCTTTTTGCACCACCACATGCATCTACGATTTTTTCCCTTACCAAATCCACCATCTCATAAAGAAATGCATTGAAGGCCTTGCCTCTCTCAAAACAACAAGAAGCAATATTGTTTTCATGCAAAATGCAACATTCCACCAAAAATTTGGATAAAAAGTTGCCTTCTTTTCTTCGTGGCCCCCACTAGTTCTTGACTAATAATTATTGTTCTATTTCTCTGATGTAAACATGGCTTGAAGATGTTTTCACGTATAAAGACCATAACGTGAGATAAACAATGAAAAAATGTATCATAACTGGGCATAGGAGCTCATGATTATTTGTAAAACTCTTCATCAAACTCAAAACTCATGCATGCCGATAGATGAATTTGCTAACTTGTCTTGCTTTGTAATTGTTTTACGGTACCCTTCAACTTTCCAATCAATTTCAACATCAAATCTATGCAACGAGCTGCACAAGGAGTTAAAAACTTCTCATTTCTATCAATTTTCCCCCGTAGAAACATAATTAAAAGCATTATCAGTTTTTACGTAAACAACATATTCTTCACCAATCTCTTCCACAATTTCATCTAAATATCTGAAAATAAGTTCTATATCTTTTATTGCATCTGATGCATTGATGGACTTGTAAAACATAGTCATTAAAACTATTTTTTTTTTTTGATCGATAAAAGGATATTAAATAAAAGGGGGCTGAGAAAGCCCCAAGAGGAACGAAACAGCAGCGAGACCAGGGACGACTAAGCCAACAAACCAGCAATCCCTCCTAAACCAAAACAGAGACTACCAAAGACTAGAGACTAATACAAAAGGCGGTCCCACCCAAAAACATAATCTTCAAAAAAACTATCAACCAAAAAGTGAATGAGACATCAACAATTCTTATCATTCCAACCATCTGACATAATAGCGCAACCATACCACTTCTATGATTTCTTGTACTCTTCAATATTTCTTTCACATTTTTCATTTCATCTTTTAATATCCACGTTTTTATTTCGTAAATTGATGGGGGCTTAAGTCCTAACCCAAATTTACTAACATTTTCCAACATAATTTTAAAATATGAACTGTTCACCAAATTAAAAGATAGTGCATTCGTATAAATACATCTTCCAATTGACCTACGCACCTCTTGCTTCTCCTTTTCCTGAGTTTAGGTTCGGTTCAAAATTCACAAAATGATCCATAGGAAGAATTTCTACTAGTTATACCAGCCCTCCCAATACTACATGTTAACTTTTCAGATCTCAATTTCATTCACATAATTTACTAATGCATTCTTACATCTTAACTTTACTTCTTCATGGTACTTTGTACATGGTCCCGTTCCATGATGGGTCCTAGGCAAATGATTTTTCAAACGATTCACCCCCGATACATAGCTTATTGCAAAACTTGCAATAAAAGTAACATCTCGGTTTTCCTTCCCCCTCTTGCATATTCTCATACAAAATCTTTTTTACTCATCCCACAATATAATGAAATACGAAAGAAATTGATAAGATAAATAAAATTGCAACACCTAATTCTAAGCCATTATTTGTCCATTCCAACCCTAACTTTACTATTACTGTTTGCTTAGCCAACTAACTTTTCTTAGGCCGATCTCCATCAAGTACTACTCAACTCAACTCCATAACTTACTATTTTCTGGCTTTGCCTTAATAATAGTTACACTTATCAAAAAAAGAATTTGTTATTTTCAAGTTTGAACATTGTTGCTTCATTCAATGAAACCGCATTAATTCACCATCGGAACCTGAAAAACCATAGTTTTAACTCAGATTTCACCTAGCCGTCAGTTCATTATTGAACTTTCATACCAAAGAATTTAGAGACCCTGTCGTTCGTCATCAAGTTTTGTTATTACAACAAGTTACTCATGTGATAATTAGTTTTTTTTCGTGAACGTCTACAAGTAAAAATGCTAAAGTGATTAGAAGTGTTAATGAATTTCAGGAAAGATTAACTGACATACAATGAGATGAGATGTATTGATGCCCAGAAAAAGTCCATGGGAATTGTCCTAGATTTTTCAACACAAAGGACAAGATTTGCAGCAAAGGATTGAACAAATCCAAAATGCCATCAAAGAATTCAAATTGTTCCATCAAATTCTTTTGCAACAATCAGCAAATGAAAGTAGTAGGGTAGTAGATCAACATCTTACGATGAAGTTTAGCCTGTTGTCTAAGGGAATTTGTATTAGTGTTCAATCGAGAAGGCCGAGTTGATACTCTTGCTCGACATATTGAACCAGTTTATTTTTAGGAGCTACAAAGAAATTGTTTACTTGCTGCTCATCGATGATAAAGGACGGACATGGGTTATGCGGTCGGATTGGTTTTGGTGAAAACATTCCACCGGGTTTGAAGGAATCACTCCTTTGGGAAGGGTTTCGGTGAAATCACTTCACCAGATTTTGAAGGAATCGCACTTATAAATTTTATTTTTTTAAAGGAATCGCTCATTCAGCAACACCACATGATGACTTGATGGAATCGCTCCTTCGGGAAGAATCACTCTTCCGTTCCAGGCATCTCACCCAACAAAATTGGATGACACGCAAAAGAAACTTAATCTTCTTTAATCAAAATTAATAATTCTCTAATTTTCGTTTTTACTCATGCCCTAAATTTATAAGGAATGAAAACTACTCATATAGACTTCAAAACATTCCCAAACTCTCCTAATCCTATTACAACTCAAAGAACTAATTTCGAAACAACTAGAACTCAAAAACAAATCTAGAAACAAACAAGTAATCCTTAGGTAATTCAAATTCTCTTACTATCTTCTAGAACCTCTTAAAACCTATTTAAAAATAGTAAAATCAGAATTTACTACAAATAGTAAAAATAGAAATTTACGATAAATAGCAAAAAAGCGAGAATTTACTATAAATAGCAAAAATGAGATTTACCACAGCTAGTAAATTTGATTAAACCTCTTTCACAATTGAAGGAAGTCTCCTTGTAACACTTTTCTTCTTCCTCTTTTTGTAAGCCCACTTCTTTTGTTTGGAGGTTTGATTTGGTGTAACACGAGTACATCGTAGCTTGGATGCTCCTGCACCAAACCCTCTCGTATGAAATAAATTCGACCTCAAATTTAACTCCATCTTGGAAATAAAATCAAGGAATGGCAAAAGTTAGTGACGATAACAAGGATGTGCGGCAACGGTGATTACAATGGCACAACGTCGATTGGATAGCTGAAATGGTAGGTCTTCCTATGGTGGCTGTGGTACTTCAACGATAGCGGGTAAAATTCGGCGTGATTGACGATGTTGTGTGGACGATGATGCACGATGACAGTAGGAATTTGTTGTGACGTGAACTCGATGATGATGGGAAATTCGACTCTGATAAGAAATTTGATGCAGGACGGGCACAAATTTTGCTATTGGATGGGTTTTGGTGAAATCAATCCTTCAAGAAGAGTTCGGTGAAATCACTTCACCGGGTTTGAAGGAATTACTCCTTCGACAACACCACACGATGACTTGATGAATCACTCCACCAAGTTTAAAGGAATCGCTCCTTTAAGAATCAGTCTTCCATTCCAAGTATCTCACCTAGCAATATTGGATATTACACCCAAAATAAACTCAATCTTCTTTCATCAAAATTAATAATTCTTTTGCTCTAGGGATGTCTGACGTTAAAATTATCCCTAGTTTTCTTTTTGCTGTTTTGTTGTTTGCCTTGATTATGTCTATTGTAGGTCACCTCGACCTCTTTAGCTGATCGATTGTTTTGATTGGCTTTTGCCTTATTAATGAAGTTTATACTTATAAAGAAAAATCTCTAATTTCATTTTTAAACATGCTTTAACTTTATAAGCAATGAAAACTATTCATATTAGAATTCAAAACATTCTCAAACTCTATCCTAATCTTATTATAACTCAAAGAACCAATATCTAAACAACTAGAACTCTAAAACAAATCTAGAAATAAATAAATAATCCTAAGGTAATTCAAACCCTCCTATTGTCTACTAGAACCTCTTAGACCTATCTAAAAATAGTAAAACGAGATTTACTAAAAAAGAGAAAATCGAAAGTTACTATAAATAGTAAAAACGAGAATTTACAACTAGTAAATTTGATTATACCTCTTTCACAATTGAAAGAATACACTTTTCTTCTTCCTCCTGTTGTAAGCCTACCTCTTTTGTTTAGGAGTTTGGTTTGGTGTAACGTGAGTACATCGTAGCTTGGATGCTCCCGCATCAGGCAAACAAAGTTAAGTTAGAGACTTAGAGGTGTCTGACTTTTAGGGAAAGTATAATCCAAAAAGCTTTTCTAGATTGGGTAGTGAGCCTTAGTATCTTCTTTGACTGGCATGGATTGATTGGAGGACAAAATATTCAATTCGCACCTGCTAATTGAAGGGTCCAACTTTACTTTGGTGAGGCAAACTACATGAAGTGAACATTAAGTGGACCTTGGAGAAGTGAGAACTTGGGAGGAGATGAAAGAACATCCGAGGGTTCATTTCCTACTTCCAACTATAAACAACAAGTTCACAACCAATTTCGAAATACAACAAGGATCAATGGCTGTGGAGGAATAAATGGATAAATAATTTACGGATGGTCAATGTGCTGAATTTGAAGTGACGATAAAGTGTTGGTGGCTATATATAAGGAAGCATTTAAGCTTCATATTCAAACAAGACTCGTCTACTTAATTGTATACAGTTGAAAATGTGTTTCATATTGCCTTATAGATTTAAAAATCCACATTCGATGCTAGTATAATGATGAAACAGTCTGGAAAACTTGCAAAGGGTGTTGATCGAGGGAAGTTTTTGGAACAAGAGAGATCGATGGGAGAAAGAAGGCAAGCCCACTTGCTAGCTGTAGATAAAGGAGACTTGCCATTTAACTGTCCAAGTAAGCATACAACACTTGTGAAGGTAAGGCAATCAACGACCCGTTCAACCCGCCATGAGCCCAACCTGAGTTCATCCAAGAGGCTCGCGAGCCGAGCCCAAGTCTCCAGCCAATGCTAAACAAGACTAAGCCAAGGTACTTGGGCTCAACTTATTTCAAGCTCAACTCGTTAATTTTTTTTTTGATAATTATAAATTTTCATTATCAAAAGGCCTAAGCCAAATAATTAACTCAACTCGATAATGATGACGATAATGATACTCGTTAATTATTATTTGTATCATCATTGTCATCTACGCTTTATCCCAAATGTTTGGGGTTGGCAACATGTATCTTATTTCACTATTCAACTCTACTTAAGAGTTATATTATTTGTATATCATTAATGATTTAATGTGATAAATATAAGTAAACTATTCATATTTAAAAAGTTATAAATTTTAGTTCATGAACAATTATTAAAAGGGTAGCTCTACGGGCGCCCACCTTTTTCGGCTGGGCACCAACATTTGATGGGCACCCACGCCAATTAGAGGGCCCTGTTTGGGCACCCCATTTTGCTGGGCACCTACATTAAAATCCAAAAAAAATTTCTGACTTGGACTCCTGGCCGTGGGTGCCATGGTAGTTCCAGGCCGTGGCTGCCATGGTGGAAAAAACAAAAAAAAAATGCGGACTTGCCGCATATTGTCCATCCTTTTGTGGGAGTATGGGGTGCTCCAAACCACCACTCTACCACCACCACCACCACCACCATCACCACCACTAACTCTACAACCACCACTACAATCAACTCCACCATGAAAACCACCACCACCACTCTACCATCAACTCTATCACCACCACTACTCCAACACCACCACCACTCTACCATCAACTCTATCACCACCACTACTCCAACACCACTACCACCACCAACACGGTGGCTGGGGTGCCCGGCTTACCTACGGCGGAGAGAGAGAGAGAAAGAGAGAGAGACGTACCTACGGCGACGGCGTCCTCCTCTTCTTCTTCTTCCTTCTTCCTTCTTCTTCTTCTTCTCTTTTTTTTTTTTTTTCAGGTGGGTGCCCAAACAAAACTGTAATGGATGGGAAAGGGCAATTTGGTCCTCAAAAATTGGTTTATGTTGTGGGTGCCCGGCTTAAAGAAGTGGGTGCCCGTAGAGTGACCCTTATTAAAACTTATAAATATACATAATAATTGAACCCTTTTGAAATTCAAAAGCTAAAGAGGTAACTATTAGAATAATAAGAACAAAAGATCATCAAGACCCTATCCTTACTCCCTTTTTCTCTCTCCCAAGAGAGACACCCCCGAATAGTCCCCCATGGCGGTGATTTCCCATGTCTCTCCAATTTCTATTCAAAATCTCTCTCTCTCTCTCCCTCATAAATGAGTCAGGTTGAGCTTGATCTCCTTATGGTTAGTGGGCTTTGGGCAGAATCAAGCTTAGAAAATCTTTCACAAGCTGAACCCGAGCTTGCGACCTTAGGTTTGTCACAAGCCCAAGCTCATCCATGGTCCATGAGCCCAAGCCCAATCCTGAGCTGAAGAAAACTTGGCTCAATGACAACCCTAAGGGGAAGGAACAAACAAAGATTCGATCAAAGACAAGGTGAATGAGGATATGGAGCCTCTTGTACTCGAAGCCTCACATGATGAAGAGGTACATATGCTGGATAAGATGTTGATTGCACAATCACGACAAGGGGTATTCTGAAGGACTCAGCCAAAAATGTGTGAATCCAGGGGATTTAATCAAAGGAGATACTAAGAGCTATTGCTCTGATACTAAAACTCATGAAATATGATAGATAATCACCATTCTAGATCGTAAACACTGCAAAAAATATGAGGTATAAGAAAAGAAGAAGAAAAATATGTCAAGGGAGGAGATAGTCTGAGGAATCAACACCCCACACAAATTTGGTAGAATCAAAACTAACAAGAGAAGACGATGGTGAATACACCACTGTGGAAAGCTTCAATTATCTGTGAATTTCATGAAACATGTATGGGTTCAAACACTATATCCTCATTTATATAGTTTTCTAACTACAAAACAGAATCATACTAAAATTCTTTCTCACGAATCATTTAACTACAAACAACTACTAACAATGATTTTCACTAATTAAAGAATAAAAAACTACTAAATTGTACTCTTAAAGTGGACCCAATTTGGTCATTACTTCCTTGAACTCATCTTTCCTTTACAAAATGGCGGTGATGCATTAACTACCCAAAATATTCATGACTTTTTGCACTACTTAATCCATACGTTCCTTCGCTAGTTCAGCTTGTAACTTCGATTTGGGCTTGAAGAAGAAAATTTAGGAATTGTGTTTTCGTAAAAAGAGCAATAGAGGAAGCAAAATGAGAATCCCAAATATACCCCACTTTCAAAACCGATAGAAATTGAGTCCGCCAAGTGTATTGTAACCGAGAGGCATTACTGTACTTCAGGTGGAAAGTAAAGGACCAATTTTGCTAGTCCAACCCATTCAAATTTATAAGTGAAACCATTTGCAACAAAAATCACAGAAAAAATACAACACACGCACAGAGAGAATGGGAGATTAATCATCAACTCACATTAGCAATGTGGCTGCTCCCGTTCGACGCGACAGTGCTCTGAGCATTATCAAGCTGTTCATCTTCAGCTTGTTTCTTATCCGATTTTACAACCATGGACTTCTCTTTTGCTTCTTCTGCAATTCCCATTTCTTCTTCCTTCGCTCGGCCCTCAAATCTCCGCCTCTCTCTCCTTCGCTCCCTACTACTCCCATTCATATCTCTCACTTCTTCTTCCTCAACAATTCCATTCAAATCCCTAGATTCCTCCAAAACTTTATCTTCGAACCGCCCTCTCCTCTCTTCCGAAACCCTAATCCGCTTATCGCTGCTCTTATCCAACCGGTCCTCGCTTTCTCCGCGTTCTTTCCTCTTATATCTTTCAACTGATTCTTCGTGAAATCGCTCATGCTTCGATTCGTGATCGTACGTGTACTCCCTCGATCGATGCCGATCGCTGTCTCTGTGCTTCTCTCGGTTCTTATCGCTGTAAGGCCGTTCATCTTCAGATTCTCTCGTAGATCGAGCATCTCTGCTTCGATGTTTGTGATCTCTATCACGATCGCGATGATGATCTCTATCACTCTCCCTTTCGTCTCTCGTTTTTCTGCTGTATTTCTCCCTCTCGTAAACCCTATCCATCTCTCTTTAGGGTTCGCTATTCTCTGCAGTTATTTTCTTCTATCTTATGAGGTTGTAAAAGAGAGGAATAAGCCTATGGAGTATGGAGTACAGTTGCCCCCATGAAAATAAAAGGAAAAATTACTTATAAGTCTATATTTATAAACATACAGACCATTAAGTCCTCTCTACAAAACTATAGACACTTTGATTTAACTGTCTGCCCATTAAGACCTTTTTTAAGGTTGCCATCCAATTTTCTCTAAAATGTCAATACTACCCTCCACCTATTGTCAGTTTTAATTCATAGCATCAGTTTGATTTGAAGTTTGGCTGACGCACAGTATCGTACGGCAGTCAACTTTAACGAAGTTTAGTTCATCTCTTTCCCTCCATTTCCTTCATCTACAGCTATTTCTATCCATTTCCTTCTTCTACAACTCTCTTTTCGTCCATTTATTTCTACTACAGCTCTTCACATCTCCTCTATACTCCATTCAAGGTGAAGAAAGACGAAGGTGATGCCAGTTTGAAAGATTTCATTCCGGTCGTCTATTTTGTATTATCTTGGTTATTCTCTACAACTCTTTGTAGCTTGTCTATGTGCCATTGAAGGTGAATAAAGAAAACAACATAGATTTCAAGGTTCAGTTAAGAAAGAAGAAGACGGAGAAGATGGTTATCACTTTCATTTTCGTTAAGTAAGAATCTTCTCTCAAGTTTTAGTAATGATATTCACCAAACTGGTTGAATCAGTATCATTTTCACCAAACTGGTTGAACCAGTACCATTTTCATGATGTCTGTCTCTATTTCCAGTTTGAGTATTGAGCTCAACATAGTTGAACCACTAATGCAATTAGACTATAATAAAGAGATGATGGGAAAATGTATCTCAATGAAAAAGAACCCTTGTAACAATGGCGAAACCTTAAATTTAAATACTAAACCTTAAACCTGCAAGCAATGTTCCATCTCTCTAACTAATTCTATTTTATAAGGTATGTCTAAAGCTCCATTTTACTCTCAATATCATTTCTATTCTATAACTAATTTTGTTAAGCCGATATTTTATTTTAAGTAGATTGAGTATTAAGTTCAAACTAGTTGAACTAACACAATTTTCAATGAATTGGTTGAACTTGTTGAACAAGTAAAAATGGTGAAACGGATGTCAAAAATATTTCAAATGGATTAAGTCTTCAAGCATCCTAAACGAGGAAATGTACCTTGTCAAACAAGGATAAGGGCATTATCATCTTTTCATTCTAATTTTGAACAAATTCAGGAGCAAAAGTAACCAAACAAGACTTATCGGTCCATCATTTGATAAAGCAATATCAATTAGTACTGAAAATATTCCTACGGCTTGGATGGTCGGGTGGTGCATACACTACGGACTTTCTAGTAATTCTCGCAAAATAAAATGATAACAGGTACAGGCTCTAGCCAGCCTAAAATGACAGGCTCCGGTTACAGGGCACAATATGAGCCATGTGGCACACTCTTAGAGGACTCTTATCGTATGGATGTTTGGACAATCCCTAAGTGGGCCTACAAACCAAAATCCATCCCGATTAGTGTATTGCACATGTATGTATATTAACTAGAATTAAAGAATTAGTAAATCTATTCCATCCAAAATGGGAATGAGCGGGGGTTATAAAATTATAATCCGATGATCGAGTCAATTGCTTGATTATAAGTCCATTTCATACCAGACCGGAATAAGGTTATGTACATTCTCATTATGAGAAGGGGTCATTCGAGCACATGTAAATAGATACTATGTTTACATATGGATCCCTATGTCGTTACATTCCATTTAGGAATAGAAATAGGCGTAATTGGACCTACTTTTAACATAGTTCTTGTTATTTGGGTACCTTATTCACTTCTTTGGGCTTCTATTGAATTGAGAAGTGGGTTTGATTATATTATGTTTAGATTTATATGTTGATTCAAATTTATCTTTGACTAGTAGTATTTGTGACCCTATCTTGAGGTGGTTGAGAGTAGTGAGCCACCGTTGATGCCAATAGCATTAATGGCTTCTCCTTACCTTCCCCATGTTCCTCTCGGTCTCAACTCAAGAATCTAATGAGCCCAAGACAAAAAAATGCAACTAAATTTGGACACATTTCACTCAAAAGAATGTAACTAAATCTTTAAAAGATGAAAAGACTATAGAGATGTGTATCGTTGAGTGTAACTTTTGTAAATCTCAACTAGGTAATAATGTTGAAAATAGAACTACCCACATTAAAAGACACATGGAGGTCACGTGTTGGAGAAAACCAAACCTTGACGACAAACAACAATATTTGACTACATCTTTTGGCAATTGTCTCGTTAACCATAAATTTAACCAAGTTAAATGCCAAGAAACATTAAAAAAATGATTATTAGACATGAGTATCCATTTAACACCGTTACACATGAAGGCTTCGCTAAATATGTTAACACTCTACAACCTCTATTTAAAACGATATCATGTGATACCATCAAGCCTAATTGTTTAGAAATTTACAAAATAAAAAGTTATCAAATATTTAAAATTATTATAATGATGATTAGTCTCACATCCTATATGTAGACATCCAATGACAAATGTAGATAACATTGGTGTGATAAGTTCAACAACTAAAGATGTAGAAAACAAGTTTTAGAGGTACAAAACAGAAATGACTCAGAATACCTCCATAGAAAAAAAATCAAAATTAGATCAGTATTTAGAAGAAGAAAGAGAAAAGAAATCTCCAACGTTTTATATATTGTATTGGTGAAAAGACCATTGAAGAAAATATCAAATCTTATTGATGGTGACCTGTGATATTTTAGCAATTCCAGTTTTGATAATTGCTTTTAAGTTTAGATTTAAAACTGGAGGATGGGTACTTGATTATTTTAGAAGTTGTTTAAACCAAGGCCGTGTTTGATTACAAAGTGGGAAAATTGCATTTTCCTTGGGAAAACACAACTGTCCATTGTTACATAGCCATTATAAATCTGTATAATTTTTCCTATCAAGTCATTTAAATCTGGATAATTTTTCCTACTAAGCCCGGAATCATTTCCCACCCAGATAGGTAAGAATTCATTTCCACCTGAAAATACACCACACATGATTGAAATGTGTTCTCAGTTGCAATCAATCAGCCATTTAAGGCATATCCCAGGTGTATTTCTCGGGAAAATTTTCCATGCAATCAAACAGGGCCCAAGGTTTAAAAACAGTCGTTGTAACGAAAATTATGGCTGTTATAACGGATTAGGACCTCCCCCGTTACGTCAGGTACCGTTAAAATGCCCAGAAAATAACGGCCGTTATTTTTTCATTTTTTCCGTTATTTTTCATTTTAAAAATTTTAAAAGTCAAAAATTTGAATTTCAGCGCCATTTTTTCTGTTCTTTATGTTATTTCCATTATTTTCCCATTATTTTCTGTTTTTGCCCCTGAGTGCTTTTTTCGTTTGTTAAAAATGGAACGCCCCCCAGTCCGTTATACCGGCCCCTTTAAACCTTGGTTTAAACTAAAGACTGTAGAAGTCATGGTTTGTAGTCAAGATTAAATTTGTTCGGGGCAACCTAATGATTCGCTAGAACTAGATATATCAAGGTTAGAATAAATTGAAAGATGATGTAAATCCTAGGTCCTACCCTTGCCCGGCCGGACCTTTGACAGTCCTAGTCGTCAATATATTCATTGAAGTCATTGTAAGCATTGGAATGAACTTCATCCCCACTAAACCTCTAACTAGCACTTTTTAAAACCTTGAAGTCCTCAAGGAAGAGCCAAGGACTGTTAGCATTTTGCGCTTTGTTAAGATATAGATTGAAGTTCTCATTCTATGGCCAGCTTGGGTCTAAACATTGGGCCCCATAATAGGCTGGGCGGAGCTTCCTAGTTACATAAATCTTGGGCTAGGCTTAGTAGAGCTGGGCCCAGCTCAAACCTGAATCGTGTAGTAGAGCCATATAGATGGGATAATAAGGCATATGATGATGACGACGACGGCGATGATGAAATTACAGAACGGATGCAAAATGGACCAGCCCAAGAGACGTTTCAGGCCTGAAAATGAATTTGCATTTTGCTGGCCTATTCAAAATTTAACAAAAGCAAGCCCCAGGCCCAACCCATTTACAATCAAACGATGCCATGCAGGGGCAAATGCAGGTGGTACTGCCAGGCTGAAATGTCTAAAATGCGCCCCTAATGCATTTAATGCTCCTGACAACCTTATTTTATGATTTTCATTTTAATGAACCTTGTTAAATATTTTCGCATGAAATCTTGTTAAATTTGGATATATTAGTGATTAGATGTGGTAGAATTATTCGGCATGATGAAAATGCTCAAATCCAACGGCTAGAAATCACCAATCACAGTGATTTTTGGTGTGTAGGTCACCAAGGTGTGGACCAAACATTCATGGGGTCATTGGGCCCAGAAGAGTGTACAACTTAGCACACTTTATTTTACCCACTGAGCACATAAATGTTTGGCCCACCCCTCCGTGGTTCTACACATACCAAAAATCATTTTGGTTGATGATTTCTAGCCATTGGATTCAGTATCCAAAACATGCTTGAATCGAATGGCTAAAATCAAAAGATAACCAATCAAGCTGATTTTTGGTGTAGAAACTCTGAGGGTTGGGCTCAACATCCATGCGGTCGGTGGGCCCAAAAAGTATTACGGGCATTTTTAGGGGTATTCATCGCCTCATCAAAATTTTTTTTCCAATGATTATGAGAGGATCTTCATGGACAGTTTATCTTATTTCTATGACATAAGCATGAGTGGAAGCTGCATTGACTTCTCTTTCAAACTGGTTTATGCGGGATAGGGGTAGAAGATGGTAGGGCATGAGTATGATAAGGGCAAGGGTGGTCCGGATATGTTATGTCAGCATCCCACATGGCATGAAAACCCCACCTTAACAAAGTTTGATGTCCGGAGTGACAGCCCAGATTATCACCTTCTGCTTCATTTATGAGATGGGAAGGGGAAAGGTAGCCTGGGGAATCTCTCACACACTTGGAAGGTTGCAACACTGATGGATTTTCCAACACGTGGAGATTTGATGTGGCAAACCAGACCATCCATCTGATAGGGGCCCATTGACCCCATGAATGACTAGTCCGCCCCTTGGTAGACGCACACACTAAAAATCAACCTGATTGGTGATTTCTTGCTGTTAGATTTGAGCTTTTTTTCATCATGGGCTTGGAACAAATCCATAGGCTTTCTCATTAAGCCCATAACAAAAAATCTCAAATTCAATGACGTGCCAACATTCATGGGGTCAGTAAGCATGAAAGAAGGTGCCATGTGGCAGTTTGGGGAGGGGTCCCACTGGCAGAGGTCTCTTGGGCTGAAACTTACCACATGGAGATGGGCTGTGGTGGCAGAACATGTGGACCCGGTCAGCACACCTTCACTTCCATGTGTAAAGACCCTATCATTGCAGGCGTCAAAGTCTGCAGCGACGGCCCCAAAAAAACACAGCCTTGATGGGGAAGCTCTCCAAACTAATGCCCATGGTGAAAAACACAGCATGGATCAACCCAGATTCGACCCCTTTACGAGTTTTTAAAATTTCTTGAGTATAATAATTATTACGGTTGGGCTCCTGTTACCGCCCTAAAATTTCTTCTCACTAATCAGGCTGATTTTTTGTTTGGATTGGCCTAACATCCATACGGTCAGAGTCCTCTAAGAGTGTGCCACATGGCTCATATTGTGTCCTGTAACGGGAGCCTGTAATTTTAGGGCGGTAATTGGAGCCCGACCCTAATTATTATGTTTTTATTACGAGTTTCTTGGTCAGATCTTATTCGGATCTAGGTAAATCCGACTTAGAACATGTTAACCTAGGTTCAGATCCGACTCGGACCCATGTATCAGATACAAGTCTGATCTGCTACAAAATGACTAATAATAGTAAGGATAAGACATATAAAAATTGGACCTAATCTTAAGGAGTCCTACCCAATCCAAGTCGAAATTGGACCAGACCACTTGGATTCATATCTGACCCTTAAGGATCAAAACATGCAAATTGTAGATCCAAATCGAATCAAACCTCCACATATTTTCGAGCACATCCAAAATCTCAAAATATCTGGACAATTATTTTGTCTGCCCTCAAGTATTTTTACAGTAGTCTAGAATCTGGAAATCTATACATAATCATCTGGTGTAAGGGTCAGATATTTTTAGAGCATGCTTATGTTTTAGTAATGTCTCCATGATCATTTGGTCTACAAATCCCTAATGGCTTTAGAGCATGTCTTTGAAAATAGTTACATAATCATTCGCAACAAAAAAAAAAAATGTTACACCCATTTCTTACACCCTATTCTTACATGCAGTGGTGGGGCCCACATAGAAATCATGTTGGACAATCGAACCATAAATTTTAGTTGTCCTTGCTATGATGATCATAATGGTTAAATATGGGCGATCTAGATTTTTCAAATTGAGGTGAACTTTTTCTAAAGTTTAGGAATGTCAGAATGGACTGATATAGGTATAGGTGTTAGAATCTCACATGGGTGTTGAGTGTTCGATTTGAAATTCCTTAAAAAATTAGATATGGGGACTCGTCAATGTACTTTAAATATTGTGAAACAAAGTAATTGTTTCTTTACATCGTAAGAAAGGATAATATGATATGATATCTTATGATTTGTTTCATATATATACTTACAAACACGACATTACATATTATATTAGACTAGTAGGTGGCCCATGCTCACAGCACTCCTCGACAAAGCGTTTGTCAAAATTGGGGGTGAGTGGCTGAGATCCACCGTCCAGTTGGGGGATAAGATCTCTGCCATTCTTTATGAAGCCTATAAGAGGGGGAGACAACTTCCCTGTTTTGTTATATAGATGGGTGGCGGCGTAGAAAACTTAAATCTTAATAGAGAGTGCTCATAACTTATGGCAAATGTTAGTATCTAGTAAAAAATGAAAGAAAAATTAAGATAAAATTTAAAGTATCGCGCACCAGAATTTGTGTTGTATCGGACTCCGACACGTGTCCGACATGGATACTTAGCCTGTTTAGAAGAATTCACGCAACATAACTAAGAACTATTTCTTGACCATAACATTTGGATTTGCTTATAAAAAAGAAAACACTTGGGGTCTGTTTGGTACGCATGCAAACAACGTAATGGTTTGTGCGTGCAATTGTTTGTGCATGCAATGGTTTGCGCACCCATACAATTTTCTTGTGTTTGGTTTGCACTAATTTTGCACATGCGAGTTTCAAAATTTACGCACTGTTCATATTTACTACCATTTGGTTCGTGCGCATGCTCACTTAGGAAAGCACAAAATATGTGTGCCCCATTTATTAAGTATGGGAAAAAATAACAAATTTTCCCTACTTAATGGGTGGGCCCCACATAGTTGAATATGAATTTTAAATTTTTAAAAATAAAAAATAAAAAAATAAAAAAATAATGGGCAATAACAGAAATAACGGACATTTTTTTTTTTAAAATTTTTCAGAAAATAATGGTTGTTATTTTTTGGTATATGTTTTCAGCTTTTTAACGGTATATAACGTAACGAAGGAGGTCCGAATCCGTTATGGCAAAAATAACGGCTGTCGTAACGGATTCGGACCTCCCCCATTACGTTATGTACTGTTAAAATGGTTAAAAAATAAAATATCATTATTTTTCTGTTGTAACGAAAATAACGACCATTATTTTTTGAAAAAAAAATTGTTCAAAAAGGGCCATTATTATTATTATTTTTTCCATTTTTCTCTTTTTTTAAAATTTAAAAATTAAAATTAAAATTTCAAGGCCACTTTTTCCAATATTTCTGTTTTTTTTTTTTTTTTTTTTTTAAATTTTGGAGAAAGATAGGGCTTGATTTGAGAAAATATTAGATTTTAATTTGTACCTTATGTAAATTATTTGCATAAGGAAATTGTGTAAACAATTACTCAGGGGGTGAAATGGGTATTTAATTGCTAAAGAGGGTGAGCATTCATTTGCTCGTGTGCATGTGTAAATCGCCGAATGCACGTGTACCAAACATGCGTGGAAAACGATTGCACGCATAAACCTATTTGCATGCGTATCAAATGCACCCTTGGTCATTGGCTAACTTAATGCCTTTTAACATGAAGTGGACATACCATGGATTTTGGCCATATTACTTTATTGACAGTTGGAAGAAAAATTCTCTGAATAATTTGGACAATTTGTCTATAAACCGATGTTGACACTAATCATACACATCCAGACTCTTTTGTTGAATTGTTGGTGCTGCATGGCTGTAAGGGTATTTGAAATTTTGAATCCTCTTTATGAGGTCAACTACGTCTTGTCGACCCATTAGAAAATATTTGAATTCATACAATGTACTGGAGTACTTGGTCCTAGTTCAATGCATGGTTTAAAAAACGGGCGTTATAACGGTAATGCCCCACATCCATTACGTTATTACGGAACCAAAAAAATGAACTAAATTCTTTGTTTGTAGTTGTTGCGCTATACCCACATTGTGGATTTTTTTTTTGATTTCGAGAATTTTTCGATGTGGGCATGTGAATCCAATCAACTGCCAATGAGACCCAGGTGGAAAGGGTTAATTAGGATATTCTCACTCTGCCAGCGACAACTGGTTGGATCGACATGCCCAGATCTACAAAAATGAGTCGAAAATTTGTTTCGATCCCATCTTGTGCCTTTCGTCCTTGTAGCCCTAGTCCATTTCTATCTCAACTTGGGAACTCTCAGTTGAGAAAAATTGAATCAAAACCATAAAAATGTAGGACAGAAAGGGAATCGAATCCTATAATAGAAGCAATAATACTTTACTTGGATCTTAATGAAAAGAATATACCAGTACATCGTTATAACGATAACGCTCCAATATCATTACATTTTTTGCTAACAAATAAATAAATGGACTTGATACTATCCAAGTAAAGAATATACCAATACCTTGTTATAACGATAACGCTCCAAAACTCTTACGTTATGTTTTTTTTTTTAATTTTTTGATAAATCCAACATGTATATTAATAATGAGATTGAGAAGATCTTAAAAAAGAAGCAAAGAAAGAGCGGAAACCACCAAGTATATAGATAATCTGACTTACACAGCTAACTCTCCAATAGTGTATCAAACTTGAAGGCCATGTCATTAAAGAAAGTGTCTCTGAAATTAAGGGAAATGTTGGCCCAACTAAAAAGGAGGGTCTTAATGCTTATGATAGTTTTCTGAAATGTGCTTTCCTTTCCACTGAATACTCCCATATTCTTCTCCATCCACATATCCTATATGATAGCATATGACACCATTGTCCACAGAAGATTCTCCATGGTTGATACAATAATCTCAGGCCAGTCTCCCAATAAAGCTCCAATAGACTTCGACAGGACCCATTGAAGGCCCACTTGTGTTAGAAAGTATGACCAAATTTATTTTGCAAAATCACAATGTAATAGAAGGTGATTTGTATTCTTACCATTAGACTTGCACATTACATAATAATTAGTCAAAATTTACTTTTTAGTAATCAAGTTCTCAATAGTAAGTAATTTGTTCAAGAATGCAGTTCAGACAAAGAAATTGATTTTCAAATTAATGTTGAGGCATAGGTACGAATGTGTAAGGGAAGAATGAGATAGAGATTCATAAAGGAGCTAACCAAGAAATACCCCGATTTGAAATGAGCCCAAAACATATAATCCTTTTCAGTAAGTGTCATTATGTAATATTTCAAGGACTCCATTAGAATACTAACTTGTTTATTTTCCCATGCATTCAAAAAAGTTTTCCCTGAGATCTAAGTCACAAGAACCTTTTCGACTAGAACCATTCTAAAAGGAAACAATGAATTGGCATTTCCATTGTAAAAGATAATATAAATAAGGAAAAGTCTTCTTAAAACAAATGTCATCACACCATGTGTTTTCCCAAAATCTGATTCTAGGCCTATTACTTAACAATGGTCTAGTCCCCACAAAAAGCTGCTCCTTCACCTTAAGGATGCCCTTCCATACTCTACACCCAAAAGACGCACTAGGAGTCTTAGAGACTCAACCCCTTAGCTCTTCTCCAAGTTTGTCAGCAATCACTTTGCGCCATAGATTATTCCTCTCTTTCTCAAACCTCAAAAGACATTTGCCCAAGAGAGCAACATTCATAAGAATAAATTTAATTTTCTAAAATTAACCAAGGCCTCTTGCCTTCTTAGGTAAACAAGCTTGAACCTATTTCACCATATGGTAACAAAAAGTGTATTCTTTATCGTGATACAAGAAGTTTTTCATAAGCATCTCAATCCTTCTCTATGTTGATTAGAATGAAAACAAAGAGAAAAATAGACAAGAATACGAGAAAACAAGGTGCTTTTAGTGAGAACCATCTTCCTCCCTTTAGAAAGATACTTCCCTTTGTAGTGTGCAAGTCTCCTACAGACCCTTTCTACCAAATCTCTTTTGCTCTGTATGATCCTAAGATCCTTGCCTGCTCCTCTAAATCCCAACCTCCTCTATGTTCACCATCTTACACTTTTTGATGTTGATTTTAAGAGCAGAGCAAAATTCAAAGCAACTTAAGAAACATTTTAGGAATGCCAATTGTCTTTTTGAGCCTAAGTTGAACACCAAGGTATATATCATCTATGAATTTGAGGTGGCAAATTTTCACTCCCTCAAAGCCTGCTCTAAATCTTGACAATTACCTTAACAATACCTCTCAAAATCAATCTTTCCATAGATTCTGTTACCATAATAAAAAGAAATAGAGACAATGGTTTTCCCTGTCTCAAACCCCTTGATCCCTTGAAACACTCAAAAGAAGAGTCATTGATTAGCATTGAAAAGAAAGGGGTGATAACACACTTTCTCATCCACTCTATACATTTGGGCTCAAAGAGCATCTTGTTTAACATATAGTCTAAGAAGTCCCAACTCACATGGTTGATGCCTCAAATGATGATCTCATTAATAATGAGCACCCCATCAAGAATTTGCACATTGTTCTCCCAATATGATCCCAATCATCACTTTCTTGATCCAAGAAGCTAGAACCTTGGCAACAATCTTGTAAACACTACCTAAGAGATTGATGGGCCTAAAATCTTTAATATCCTTTACGCTTTAGACTTCCGAGATCAAAACAACAAAGCTTTGATTGTAGCCAAAATCTAAATAGTTTCTTGAATGAAATTTCTCAAAAATCTTCATTATATCAGTTTTGATGTTATCCCAATACTCCTAAAAGAATGTCAATGTAAATCCATCAGGTCCTCAAAGTGTACCTCTCATCTCGGGGAAAATACTACCCCAATAGTATAGGAGAGTTTTAATGTGAAGAATAATTTCTTGAAAGGAGCATTCTTTGTCTTGGAAGACTCCTATTTCTTTCCAACCAGACACCCCCGATGATTGCAAATGGCAACAGCTTTCACAGGATGATACCCTAGAAGACGTATGAATCTTGGGCCAGCCTCTCAACAATGCCCTAATGGACTCTTGAAAGACCCATGAAAAACTCCTCAATGCTAAATAGTGTAACCAAATCTGTTTAGCCAACTTACAATGCACAAGAAGACGATTACTACTTTCACTGTTAGTACCACCCATTGGCAATCAAATTGTCTGTAGTGAGTCCATATACACACACAAATTTTTGGTTCCGAACTCTTTATACTAATTCGTATTATGCACAAATTATTTCCAAACTATTTTTTTTCTCGTTTCTCGTTTATTTAACTGTTTTTCTTTTACCGTATTTCAAAATTTTCAAAACGGATTATATTCGTACTATTCCCATCCTGAATTTTTTCCGTATACCGAATTGCTAACTAGGGTGTGTCATATATATGGAAATAATTGCCAATATTAAAAAAAAAAAAGAAATATTTTTCTTGATGTGCGGGAAGAAGATTTGATGCATCAGCCATGTGAGTTAGGTTTGAATTACAGGTTTGTGTAGTTGGCAACTAAGGACAAATAATGCCTAACAATGTTAGATGGTCGAACATGCCCACAAAGCTTTTAGTGGGTCAATTACTGAATACACAGAGCACATTCTCCTCCCCTATCATAACCGTTGGATTCGATATCTTTGATTAGACGCTGGTGCGCACGCAGGTTAAAAAAGAAAAAGCTGGTAACACCAGATACTGAATCTCTAACAAAAGTTCGTCTCATCACATCGGTCTCCCTCTTTTGGAGCACGTCGTTTGTCCTTCTAAAATGGCTCCGTAGTGTTAGATGGGAGGGCCCTACAACCCACTTGGGCGGTGGATCCTCCACCCTAAGTTCTCATTTAGCTTTTTGAATTTTTGTGCTCAGCCTTACAGGGTTCAAGACTTTACGGTCAGTCCCAGCTGTGGATAGTTATGGTCTGTACTCTGTACATATTTGCTGATCATTCATTCTGAGAAATTTACCCAAAACCAGCAAGACTCACGCAGAGAAAATAATCAGGAAACAGCAGAAAACGACAATATTTTTGATTGAAATACTCTTGTCATCTTCTCTAAGTCATTTACTAGCCAAGAAATTCTTATTTTTTTTGTCTTTTCTTTTGTTTTTTAAAACTAATATCCTCTTGATCGGGCGTTTATTGTGGATCAATGACCGTAATTTTTGGCCTATGGATCAGCTAGAGTAGTGTCTCAACCAGGGCCGTCTCTAGACTCTCTACCATAAGGCCAATAAGGCGGTCGCCTTAAGCCCCAGGTGACAGAAGGCCCCCAGCCAGGTGAGAGAAGGCCTCAGCCTACTAACCACATGGATGTCTAGTCTGTCTAGCCCACCCCTTGTTGGATATACAGACCAAAAATTAACCTAATTGCTTATCTCAAGCCATAGATTTTAGTACTTTATAGAATAGATTCTAGCCATTGGATTCAAGCATGTTTTTTGAGTAGTATATCTAATGGTTAGAAATCTTCAATCAAGCTGATTTTTAGTGTGTTTATCCACCAATAGGTGGGCTGAACATCCACCCAGTCATCAGGCCCAAAAACATCTGTATAAGTCTGCACGAGTCCTCTCTGCATGGACTGCAAAGGGACTATGGGTGTCCTCTGCATCTAATTTTTTTCCTTAGCTTTTGATTATCATGAATTTTTATTAAATAATATTTTCTACTATATAGAGAGTTAAAATTTTGAATTAATACCATATATATATAAAATGACCTCATATGGAGTTGGCCTTAGGCCTCAACTTGCATCGAGACGGCCCTGGTCTCAACGGGCAGTTGCGGAGGCCAGGATTTTGTTGGTGGGGTGGGGGGGGAGGGAGGGGGAGGGGGAGGGGAGGACAGAGAGCCACGTGGCACACTCTTTGAGGACTATGACCGCATGGATGTTTGGCTAGAAGGTGCCAGCTTGCTCAGTTGGTAAAATTTGTGGGTGATGATACTATAGACCTGGGTTCAAAACCCGCCTTCACCGAGTTACTGGTCTCTTTAAAAACAGGCTTAACTACAAAAAAAAAAAATGGATGTTTGGCTAATCCCTTAGCTTGATTAATGATTTCAAACCTTTGGATCTTTGTACCTGAAATACTGCTCAAATTCCCACAGTTGAGATCAAAACCCATGATAATAAATGCAACCCAACGCCTAGAAAACACTAATCAGGCTGATTTTTGGTTTGTAGGTCCTAGGGATTGGACAAACATCCATACGGTCAGAATCCTCTAAGAGTGTGCCACGTGGCTCATATTGTGTCCTGTAACGGGAGCCGGTCACTTGCGCCCGACCCAAAGAATAAACCAGGGAGCAAACCAAAGGAAAAGGGCAGTTTAAGAAGTAAAGAAACCTTTTTTTTAAGAAATTTTGCCTCCCTCCCCTCTTCGTGTAGCTCCGCTGCTGTCAACAGGTCGTGTCGGCACTAGTGCCTCCAAACTATGGGTGCCAATTTGTATCCGTACAACCAATACCTGAAAGGAGCCAGAACTGAATATCTTGATTCTGGGACTAACTTTTATTAGAATCGGAATTGAAAAGAGCCAAAACATTTTAGACTCATTGCCTATAGGAACTAAAAGACTAACCGGATCTGAAAATGGGCCTGAGCTCTTGCCAAATCAGGTCGGATTCATCAGGTTTTTGGTTAATGTAGTAAATACTGAATAGAAAAAATGTGTAGCAAGGGTATCTAGACCTGACCCGATTATTAATTGGCCGGGCTAAAATTCATACCTGAGCTAGCCTCGAATAAAGTCAGAGTTTGGATGTTGGTTAATTGGGTACCCCTTGAAACCCTAGAGTTGACCATCTGTAAGAAAAGTAGGCACTTACACATTTGTTTTAATTAAATTAAATTATAATTATTTTTTTTGTCTTTCTGTTCACATGGTGACTTTGGGAGTGTTAAAGTTTTTTCTCGTGAAGTCAGTGTACAATAGTTGCAGGTTGAAGTTTTGTTGGGGTGGTGGGGGGGGCGTGGGGTGTGGTGGTGGTGGTGGAGGGGGGCATAAGAATCTATTTTTTATACATATTAAGTACTTGATGGAAATCAAGGTTTAAAAGAGGCCGTTTTAACGGTATAACGGACTGGAGGGGTACTGTTAAATGGATTGTAACGGACAGGTCAAAAAAGGACAAAAAAATAGAAAAAGCAAACTTTAACGGGAAAAAACGGAAAAATGGCACTGAAATTCAACATTCCAAGTTTGAAGTTCAAATTTTCAATAACGTAAAAAAAAAAAAGAATTTTACGGAAATATAATGAATTTGAACGGAAATAACGGCCATTTTCTCCACAAAAATTTTCAGATTTTAATGGCCGTTAAAACGAAAAAATAGCCGTTATTTTCTAAGCGTCAAAACAGTTTTTAACATAACGGGCTTGGGGTTTTACCATTTTAATGGCCGTTAAAACAGTGTTATTTTAAACCGTGATGGAAATTACATATTAGTAGGCTTCAACAATGTCGTATATCATGGTTTTTTTTTTTTTTATTATAAAAATGGTTACAACAATAACGCTCCAACCCCATTACGTTATTTTGCATTTAACGCCAATTTTATACTGGATTTAAAAGTTATAACCAAAGTTTAAAAGAGGCCGTTATAAGAGTATAATAGACTGGGGGCATTACTATTTTAACGGGCTGTTAAAACAACATTTTTTTAAACCATGGTTATAAAAACCTTTATTTTGAAAATAGTGGCTGTTAACTGTTATTTACATGAACAAGAGTTACAACTACTATTTTCAAAATAAAGACTGTTATAGCTTTTAGTGATGGGGAGGACACTAACCATCTTTCAGTGCATTGTGATCTTGCTCTTTAATTTTTGTTGGCCTGGTATGGTTGATGCCGCAGTCTATTATGGGTTTATTGAGAGAAATGGTGTCATTCAAAGTTTAAAGGGGATCGTTATAAGGTATAACGGGCTGGGGCCGTTACCATTTTTTCCGTTATAAGGAAAAAAAGTTCAGGGGCAAAAATGAAAAAAAACAGAAAATAACGGAAAAAATGGCGCTGAAATTCAAAATTTCAAATTTCAAAAATAGAAAAAATGGAATATAATGGAAAATAACAGAAAAAAACAAAAATGACGGCCGTTTTTTTTTCCACAATTTTTCAGAAAATAATGGTCGTTATTTTCGTTATAACGAAAAATAATAGAAAATAACGGCCGTTTTTTTCGTTATAATGGCCTTTATTTTTTGGGCATTTTAACGGTCCATAACATAACGGGGTAGGTCCGAATCCATTATAACGGCCATTATTTTCGTAATAACGGCCGTTTTTTAAACCTTGGTGTCATTTGCTGTGATTAGGTTTATTGCCTAATCTTGCTCTCTCAGATAGAAAATTCCTTTGGAGGATCGTGCCATTTGCTGTGATATGGGGTCTTTGGATAGAGAGAAATGAGAGAGCCTTTGGAGACAAGAAAAATCTGTCCAGGTTATTATCATTCACAGGCGCATACGCTATTTTTAACACATTTGGGAGTAAAATCATGGAAAATTGTCAAGGTGGTCGTTTTCTAGAACGTGCTTGATTACATACATAATAATTTATTAAAAATGTCGCGTGTATTAATAATATGGGTCGGGCTCAAGGAACCCCCATTTCTGACCCCGTTTTTTGACCCCCATCTTGGTGTACCTACATAGAAGATGAATCAATGGCTGATTTTTGGTGAGGATGATCTCTATGGTGAAGAGATCATCCTCACAAAAATTCAAATCATTCTGATATTCATAGGCTGGTTTAAAAGCTGAAGCATTAAGGACCGTCGTTTTTTACCGTGTAACTTTAAAACCACATTTGATGGGGTTAGAAATTTCAGAATGGGATGATTTTTTGTTGGGCTGATCTATATGGTGAGGTTATCATCTCCACCAAAAATCAGCCATTGATTCATCTTCTGTGTGGGTACGTCAAGATGGGGTCAGAATTGGGGGTCCCTTGAGCCCGACCCTAATAATATTATTCTATAATTCAATAAGATACAATGTACAATAATCTCTCAACTTTTGAATAACATAGAATTTTCCCAAAAATAGTTGGTGATCCTAGTCATTCGATATATCTCATCAGATGGTTAGAATCAATGCTCTCTTTTGTTGGATCCATTGAAAAGTAAGTCCAGTCCAGTCCAGTAATCCTGTCTGCATGTGAGTCGTATATAGATAGGATAGAATGATCTCCAACTTCCGGTTATTCTTGGGTTCAGTTGGGTTTCTGATCAACGGGTCGGGTTGGGCCCAGGTATTAATATGACTTGCGGATTCATATCGTTTTCATTGACTGTAACACGAATTACGCATGAGTGCATGATCGTGTTAAGTGTCTGGCTAAAGTATATCTTAGACCGCAATAATTAAAGAAAAGGTAACCTATATCTTTTGTTTGGTCGTTATTTTCCAGTGCCATGATAGATGTAACTCAAGCTTGTTAACTCTAAAGAAAATTTTCAGATTTATCCAACACAACATGTGCGCGGGAACATACCCATCCATTAATACACCCCCTCAGTGGGAATACACTCCATTGGAGACTTAGCCCGTGACCTCTTAAAGGCCTTAAGGTTCTGATATGATGCTAAACAACCATTACTCCAAAGTATTGATTTTTTGGGGAAAGGCAAAACTACTGTGTATACCGATGGGTGTGGATCAACACAACACGTGCACGAGAATACATCATCCGCTAACATGTTATGATATATAGTCCAAACTAGAAATCACATGTAACAAAATTTGAGCATCGGTGAACACGAGTAGCGGACGATCTTTATTGCTTCATCTTAAGTGTAAATTGATAATAAAAATAAAAAATAAGAAAGGGGCCTACATCCCTCTTCTCGGCTTAAGCTTATTGCTCAAGTGGTTGACGTTTGGCACTGCAACTACGAGGTTGCATGTTCGATCCCAACTTACCCATAAAGAAAAAATTCTTTAGAACTCTATTACAAGTTTATTTTTTCATTTTAAAAGATAATATTTTATAAATATTATATATTTTAATAATTTATTGAGGAATAATAAGGTGTTTGAAAGTAAAAGTCTTTCTTTGGAGCAGCTGTTATTAGAAATTAGAGCATTGGTTTATTTTTGTGTCAAATTGTACGAGGAATTGAAAGGTATCTCTTGCGAAGATATAGTCTTTAAATGGGACAAATTGACTAATAGTGAGAGTGATTAGTGGTGGTAATTTGGTGGGGTCTAGTCGCTTTAAAATAAAAAAAATCCTGTTTAGCTTATTTATTGTTGTTGTTTTTTTTTTTTGTTTTTGGTTGCTTGGTAGCAAGGTTTCGAAGGGGCTGCTATAACGGTATAACGGATTGGGGACATTACCATTTTTTTTTTCCCATCAGATTGTAACGCACGGGCAAAAACAGAAAAAAGGAAAAATAATGGAAGAAGATTCAAAATTTAAATTTCAAATTTTCAATAAAATCTATAATGGAAAGACAGAAAATAACTGAAATAAAGAACAATATATATTTTAACACTTCTTTTTTGGAAGTAACTGTCGTTATTAATTATAACGGAAAAACATAATGGTCATTAGTTTTTGAGAGTTAAAACGACAAACAATGTAATGGGGGAGGTCTGAATCCATTACAACGGCCGTTATAACTGCCATTTAAACCATTCTTGGTAGGTTACCTTATCCTTTAAGGGCCATTATCAATAAAGCCGTTACATTACACTTATAAAAAAAATAAAAGATATAGACTTAAGGTGGGAGAAAAAGTTTTAGGAACGCCACCGTAGCGAAGCTTCATGGGTCTTATCACGAATGCATGCATGTGGACCTTTCCACCGATTTATGGTTGAAAAATACGTGGTTGTGGACAATCGCCCAAATTCCTCATAAAAACATGTCAACCTACTCCACATTTAATTGGTTAAAGGGTCATTTCTAAGTAGATTTTTAATAATTAAGAACGTTGATAACAAAGTTTTGTTTGAACCTGGTTTTGGCCCCCATCAGTATCGAAGACCACAATATCTTTTATAAGACCCACAAATCTATTTTTGGTTTTTAATTGACCTCAATAATTTAGCTTTATCTTTCTCAATCAATTTGAAGAGATGGATTGCTAAGAACTTGATTAGACAAGGACCCTTGATTAAACCTAAAAATAATGTTTTTTAAACTCGTACCGGCTATTGAACCGTGGACCTGCCGGTTCAACCGGACGGTCTAATTCAATTTTTAGAGTCGATGCTGACCCAGACCGTTTTGGGGACCGGTTCGTCAATTAACCTATTTAAATGGCTGGTCCGGTCCGGGTCTATCAGTGCTGGGTACATATCGGTGGTATAATTTAATATCCTTGGAATTGGGTTTATCTTTTTAAATTACACAAGTTGCTAGTTAATATATTGTAATTAGATTAATCAATGGGTCGGGCTCCAGTTACCGCCCTAAAATTACAGGCTCCAGTTACAGGACACAGTATTAGCCACTTGGCACACTCTTAGAGTACTCTAACCGTATGGATGTTTGGCCAATCCCTAGGTGGACCTACAAACCAAAAATCAGTGTGATTAGTGATTTCTAGGTGTTGGATCTTTGTACCTCAAATACTGCTCCAATTCCCACAGTTGAGATCAACCCATGAAAATAAGTTCAATCCAACGCCTACACTGACACGTGGCTTATATTGTGTACTCTAACCGGAGCCTGTCATTTTAGTACTACTTTAAAGCCAAAACAGGGGAACGATGATTAAGAACATAATATGAGCCATGTGGCACTCTTAGAGCCACTGACCATATGGATGCTTGGCCCATCGCTAGGTGGACATACATACCACATATCAACCTGATTAGTTCTACACTCAAATTCTACGGATAAAATCCCGAGAAAATGACTAATCAAATGCTTAGAAATCGCTAATCAGGCTAATTTTTGGGTCTGTAGGTCTACCTAAGGTTGGGCCAAACATCAAGACGGTCAGTGATCTCTAAGAGTGGAGTAAAACTTCAGTCACAACACGTTGTGACTGAAGCCGGTCACTGCCCACAATACGAGCCACATGGCACAGTCTTAGTGGACACTGACCGAATGGATGTTTGGCCAACCACTAGGAGGACCTTCGAACCAAAAATAAACCTGATCAATGATTTCTAAGCATTGGATTGAAGTTATTTTCATGGGTTGATTTTAGCTGTAGGAATTTGAGCATTATTTGGGTGCAAAAATCCAATGGTTGTAAATCACTAATCAGGCTGATTTTTGGTTTGCAAGTCCACCGAAGGACTGGCCAAACATCCATACGTTTTGTGCCCTCTAATAGTGTCCACATGACTTGTATTGTGTGCTGTGACCGAAGTTTTACTTCTAAAAGTGTGCCACGGGGCTCATACTACGGTCCGTCATCAACGTCAATGAGCCCCCCCCCCTATAATCCCCTAGTTTTTTTTAATAAAATAAATATACTAATAGGCGGCACATGTGTTTCACATGACTGATTGTAGGGGTTATTTTGGAAGAGGTGGCGAGATAGTAATTTTAAACCAAGAAGAAAGTTTTTAGAAACACTAGCAAAATTCGGATGGTTTTGAAAATTTAGCAATTGAAGTGACAATTCTACAAGATTAATTTAAGGGTCAGTTTGGTAACCAACATAGATTTGAAATTGAAAATAGAATTCTAAGATTCGTGATTTCTGAGAATTTGAATTCAAAGAATTGAAATTTCTTGTGTTTAGTTGCATCGTAGAATTTACTTGGAATTCCCAATGAATCTTAGCTGTTTGGATATCAAACAGAATTGAAATTTCTATCTATCTAGGTAAGGGAAATATCAACTCTTGAACTTTATGTTATAACGCCTTTTTTTTTTTGGTCATCCGTTATTTTACTCTTACTGATGTTAATTTAAAGCAAAAGTTTTTAAAGTAATAAATAAAATTATTTTGATAATTTTTTTTATCATGATTAACCTGTGCCAAAATCTCAATGACTAAAGCCTAAGTAGCACATGATGCAACAAATATGAATTGTCTGTCATCAATGCTGATGATGGACCACATTATGAGCCTCGTGGCACATTATTAGAGATAGCAGACCCTATTGATGTTTGTCCCATCCTTGGTGACTCAGCGTAAAACAAGAAAGAGATATGACCAACTTCAATATCTTGAGGCTTGGAATCCATCATACAGAGAAGAACTCTCAAAGGAGTTAAATCACGAATCTTATTGATAAAAAAATTGTCTTTGCCTTTTGGCTTACAATTTATTTAATGTAAAACGAAAATAAGCAAAAGAGAAAAATTACTAAAAATGACAAAATCTAACTAAGCATAGAAACTGATAATACTAGCGAATAGAAACATGTCGGAATCGACAGTGAGTGATTCTTACTTCTATAATCAAAGTTATTGCTAAGGGGGCATTTGGAAACACAAAAATAAGTAACTTATTGACTTTTATAAGTCAAAAAGTTTAAAAGTTAGTTTGGATGTGTTTCATATTTTAACTTTTGAAAAGTTAGAAACTAACTTAAAACTGAAGCTAAAATTTTTAGCTTTTAACTTCTAAGAGAATTACTTCTCAAAAATTAGAAGCCTCTTAACGCTTTTGATTTCTATGGGTTTTTTGGAGGTAAAAAATCGACTAGTAACTAGAAGTTCTTTTACTTCTCGTTCCCAAACATCCCCTAAAACAAAAACTTTCGAAAATAGCAAAACTGCCGTTTTCACCCACTAAACAATGGAATTTGGCCGAAAAACAACATACATCACAATGTTGTGACTATTGCTTATCCCGTCATTTGCTTTCAAGAGTTTTGACATTCTGTGGTTCTGACACCGTTGACAATTCCGTTAATACCCATTACATCTTATTTCTATCAACAAGTCCGTTAATGCCCGTTGTATCCCTTCAGTACCGTTTGAGCTTTTGACGATCTAAAAGCTCCATAAAGAATCCGTTACTTGTTCTAAATCACTTAGGAGACTTACATACTAAAAATCAGGCTGATTAGTTATTTCTAACCTTGAGATTTGAGTACCCCAAATAATGTAAGATATCCCATGGTTAAAAATCAACTCATAAAAAGACAAATCCAATGGTTACAAATCACTAATACTGTATGGATATTTGTCCCATCCCTAAGTGGACCTACATACTAAAAATGTGGCTGATTGGTTATTTATAAGCTTTGGATTTTTGTACACCAACTAATGCTAGATATCCCACGGTTAAAATCAACCCATAGAAGACACCAATCCAACAGTTAGTTACATCCCTAGGTGGGCCTACAAACCAAAATCAGGCTGATTAGTTATCTCTCAACTTGGATCTTCATACACCAATTAATGCTATATATACTACGGTTAAAAATCAACCCATTGAAGACATCAATCCAACGGTTAGTTACATCCCTAAGTGGACTTTATCTCTCAATTTGTAATCCGTTGATGATGGACCACTACAATATGAGCCACGTGTCACATTATTAAAGACCACGGACCATATGAATGTTTGTCCCATTCTTAGGTGGACGTACATGCTAAAAACTAGTCTGATTAAAATTTTCTAACCTTTGTATATGAGTACCCATAAAATGCCAGATATCTCACGATTAAAAATCAACCAATAAAAAGACACCAATCCAACGATTGCAAATTACTAACTTGTTGTTTTTGGTTTATAAGTCCACCTAGGGATGGGTGTGAGAGTTGGAGCCCAATAAAAATTGTCTTGAATCTTTCTGTCTTGAAATAGAATTCCAAGAATTAGAAGTTTCTTCTACCCCCTAAAACTTTTAAGTTTAAAAAAATCATGGAATTCGGTCTTCCCAAACACAGAGATTTGTGATTCCAAGTAATGATAAAAAGGGTTGTTCATCTTTTATCACTTCTTTCCATAGCCTTCCACTTTCTTTATCTTTAACAATCTATCTATTAGTATAAAGCCAAAACTTGAGTTGTGGCACGCTATTCACTATTAGTTTCCCATCAAATAAACATAAGCACCTATTACTTTATTAAATGCCATTTCCCTGAGGTACTCACCTCAGCACCTATTAGTTGAAATTCATTAAATGTCTCTTTATTGTATTCACCCATTATTAAATAAAATATTTTTGTTCTAAAAAGTTTAATTGAAAAAACAACTCTATTAAACTACTTAATTACTTCCCATGCTATTATTATTACAGTCTGTTCATTATCATTAAATTACTTAAGATGTCAATTTATCTATATTTTCCAGACAACCACTTTTAACCACTTAATTTTTTTCTATACTATTTTCCTACAAAAAGGTCCCTTCTCATGCCATTAATTTATAGATTTATCTATTGATAAATATTTAATTACTTAACACGTCATTTGTTCTATATTTCCAAATAGTTCCTTAAGAACAACTAAATTACTTTCTATGTCGTTTATTCTATATTTCCAGAACAACCCTTTAATAACTACTCATTTGCTTTATATGGAAAACTTCAAAATTTTGATTCTTTAACGTGCTTGAGTTGACACAATTTATAGGTTTGCCCCTCCAAACTTATCTTACAAAACTATGATTTGGGTTGAAACTCTTATTTCTTACAGTTATTACAAATACGCCCTTACAACCACTTACGTGCAATGCATGTGCCACCCACTAGTCTATACTACTTATAAAAGCCCCGATATGAGAAAAACTTTTGATTGACTGAAATACCTATTTTTTCTTCTTTTCACGACTGTTATACCCTTTTCTACTACCACGAGACTTTCATTCTCCCACGACTTGAGACTTTCCTTCTCCCACCAATTTCCTTCTTCCCTAGACTTTCATTCTCCCCCTGTAATTCAAAAAAATATAAGCTAAACTTTCCTTCTCCCATGACATTCATTCTCTTTCTAGAATTAGTTTTTCTTCTTCTCTATAAGTTTCTTTTAATGGATCGGTTAAGGTTTTGTGCAATTCCTCACTATGTTATAATTTACACTGTTACGCTTGCTCTTTGCTTACCGTATATTGTTCTACGAGGCTGAAACTTTTTTGTTCTTTGAATTCTTATTCAAGCCTCACTCGGGTCATTTTCTGATTCATACAACAATTTTCGTTCATATTCTGATTCAAACGTTTTCATTTAACCAATTATCCACGTTTTCAGTCCAACTCTAAATATCCACGTGCATTGCACGTGTAAATCTACTAGTAACAATTAATAAAGGGTAAAAATATTTTTGAGCATCTTTATTATTAAAAACATGATATTCTTTTCCAAAAATATATTTTCTTACTTTTTCTAATAAAACGATCAATAGATAGATGAAGGAGATCGAGAAGATCTCAAGAGAGGAAACAAATGAAAATAAAGCAAGAAAAAGAGACAATTGTAAAAAACAAAAAAACACTACGACTCAAAATTCTCACCCCATAATGACATTAAACCTTAATCCCATATCTCTGAAAAAAGGCTCCCCATGTCCAGAAGGATGCTACTCTAACTAAAGAGAAAAGCCTTGATACTCAACACTGTTTCCTGGAGAGAGCTCGCCTTGTCTCTAAAGACTCGCTCTTTTATTCCTCTCCATCTATAACCCCACATGATTGCAAAACGTACCATCTGCCAAAGGGCTTTCCCTCTTAGAGGTGGAGAGTTGGGGCCAACCTCCCAATAAAGTTCCTATATAATCTGGCATGACCCAAAGAAGACCCACATGTGCAAAGAAATATGACCAAATCTGTATTGCAAAGTCACGGTGTAATAGAATATGGTTAGTATTTTCTTCATTGGACTTGCACATCCCGCAATAACTTGCTAATATCCACTTTCTAGCTATCATGTTATCAATCGTCACAATCTCATCCTTGCCCTTCCATTTGGAAATCAAAGGTACCTCTGAGAATTCACTTCTTCACTTGGGTTGCGTCTTCTACACTCTCGAGTCTCCACTCAGTTCTCACTCTTCCTCTTTCCATCAAAACAGTCGCAGTTAACCTCTCTCTGTAACTTTCGCTCTATCGCACGTGCCTTCCACTAGATGGATCCAAATATCGATCCAATAGAAGGACCATTTGATCCTAACTTGATCAAGAGCCCATGCCCAATAAGGTTTCAATATACGGATCGAAATATGGATCAAATTAGGCCAATCCAACATTGAGCGAATTTGATACATATCATGTTAGGTCTATCTAGATCTGATCTGAATAGCTTATTGGATTGCCAAACCCAGACCCAATCCATTTGATCCAAAATACATCGATCCAGACCCGAATTGTCAGATCCGATCAAATCAGGTCATATGGTTGACCCGAATCAACAGCCCTATTGTTTGGTGTACAAATTTTCAACTTATTGGAAATGCAAAAAGGACACGTCTCTTACCCACCATTCAATGGTCTTACATGAAGTTCTCCTAAATAAAAATTAGAATTTAATTACATTATAATCCAATGGGGTTAATTTTTAAATAATAAAAATCTAGAATTAGTGTAGATACAGGTCAATAGATTCGACGGTTATGATTATCTAAATGGGTAAATTTTTTAATCCTAAAAATCTCATTCAACCCCCACCTGCATGGCTGCCATGTGTTCTAAATTTTGGTTACGTATAGTCTATAGTTTTAAATCTTGTGAATCTATTGCGTGGGCCCACTTGATTGGTATTTAATTACTGCTAATTTAAGCCATTAGCCATCATATTTGGCAGGTCACTCTTAGGTCCCTCTCCCACACTAATAAACCGAGCTACCCAAACACATTCCACAAACCTAACGGTCACATGCTGATCACATGTGATGATGTGACCTGTCCTTCCCATATATCAGCTGGACCCCACACCTCTAAATAATACTGAATTACTATTATATATATGGGACCCTATATATATATATATATCCAAGTCCATATTACTTCATCATTCAGGTTTGTTATGTGCCACGTGTTACATTCTTCAAGATTACTGACCGTTTGGACGTTTGGCCCCCAAAAATCAAATTGATTGGTGATTTCTAGTCGTTGGAATTGTTTATCCCCAATAATGCTTTAATCACACGGCTAAAATAAATCTAGGAGAAGACTTATATCCAACAGCTAGAAATGACCTATTGAGCTGATTTTTTATCTGTAGGTCCACCTAACGGTGCGTCAAACATCCATACGGTCAGTGGTCTCCGAAGGTGTAGCACGTCGCTCATAGAGCCTCAGCGTCGTTCGGAATATGGACTACTGACCCACCTTAAGTGGGACCATATTATGTACAAGCTCTAAAGATCCGACTTAGTAGATTGGTTCATTGTAACCGTCCAATACTTATATTCTCCACGTGAGTCATTTTATGATCGTAAATTGGGTAATACTGTCTTTAAGGAGGGCCCTGGCGCGGGATGGTGGGTCCCACTTTTCAACAAGTGTGATTTAAAAGGATGGACGACCGATTTTTAGGTTTAGCGCCGAGAAGGGCTTTGGTATCATATATTCATATCCCCTTATTCGACAGAAATTACGAAAACACCCTTAGAAAGGTATGAGTTCTAAACACCGTTAAAAAACGCAAGGTACGAATTCTAAACACCGGTTTTCTAGATGGTCCGTCCAGAAGGGCAGCTTACGTGGCAGATAGGGTCTCACATGGTTCCCTCACCTCATGCTGTCTACATGGAAAGTTCGGGGACAAATATCCCTTCGACATGTGGAAAAAGAGTAGGGTTTTTGTTAGTTTTTATTTAAAAGGGTACAATAATTGGTTTATATGGGTGCGAGTGTGACCTTGTTCGCAATTCGGCAGAAAATATGGTACGGGAAATGTTCGAGTACAATTTGGATTTTTATCAAAAAAATGCTTTCAAATATGACAAAAATAGAATAAGACAAAAAATAAAATATTGACAATTTTTTGTTTTATAGAAGATTTTTTACGTTCAAAATTTGAAAAATCCCAAAATAATTCGGAATAGTTTGTGAATTATTTTCGAACTAGTTTAAAAACGTGTGAATTTTTCCAAGCGTTTGAATAGGTCGTTGCTCGGTTCAAGAATTTATAAATGGTAGGGATATTGGCACCCACGTTTTGCCTGAGAGAGAGAGGGGTGGTGAGAGTGGTGGCGGGGTCTCTTGGGTTAAGATGGTAGGCGTAGAGAAAAAATGATTAGGGACATGGTTGTCTTTTCATAATTTGTTTTTCTTAAGTGGGCGTAGAGGGTAAAAATGCGAGTGCCAATATCCCGTCCCCCTAGGATCGTGTCATGGTCAAAAGTGACTGGTAAAATCTCTATCATATGGGTGGTTTGGGTTGGTAAATCAGTGAAAAAACATTGCTCTCTCACCGGGAGATCAAATTCTCCTAAGCCTAGAGGGTGTCAATGGCCAATGGGTACTCTATTAACAATACTCGATAAGAAGTTAGAACCAACCCGAATATCCCCGTTTTGGGACCACCTGTTTTAATAGCAGATCCTGAGTCCGGACCTCATTGGATCCGGCAACAAAGTATACTAGGATCCAATTCTAATTACACTAGCATCCGAACAGCTAGAACCGTGAGTACACCTTCGCTCACAGCTCACAATATGAGCCACATGGCACACTCTTAGAGAGCGCCCCAAGAAAATAACTTCTATCCAACACTTAGGGCCTGTTTGGTACGTGAGAAAAAGAGTTCCGACTGCGAATATTTAGCCAGGCGAATATTATCTTGGCTAAATATTTGTTCATGGCAATATTTAACAATGTCTGGTACGTGTATGAGCTAGCTCACTTCAGCTTACTTCATTTTCTTTCAATTTGAGTGGGTCCCACATATCAAAGTAAGTCAAAAATAGGTTGGACGAGTGCGGGAACTACATATTATGTCAAAGAATAAAAAAAAATTCATTTTTATCTTTTTTATATATTAAAAAATTAATTTTTATTTAAAATAGTGATTTTCCAGTGAGAAATTTTCTCACCAAGGCATAATCGGCGTGAAAATATTTACACAGGGGGGGGGGTGATCAAATGTTTTCCCTGCCGCGGAGGGCAAATATGTGGGCCCGGCTAAATATTCGCCGAGGGCGAGTGGCTGCCAAATGAAGCCGGGCGAATATTTGCGCGGCTAAATATTTTATTTGCCCGCCGCGGTGCGTTACCAAACAGGCCCTTAGAAATCGTTAATCAGGTTTATTTTTGTTTTGTGGGTCGACCTAGTGATTGGCCAAACATCCATACGGTCAACCTCTGCTAAGAGTGTGCCACGTACTGTGGGCTGTGATCGGCTTTGCTCACATCTCGGAGTGAGCGCAAGTTTACTCTTAGAACCATCTATATAACAAAACAAGGAAGTTGTCTCCCCTTCTTGTAGGCTTCGTATATCCAAGGGCCCATATCAACCCTTACATAAATAAAATTTAGACGGTTTGATTAATTTAATAGAAAAATTGTCTCCCCACTTGTACTCCTCTTATCGGCTTCACAAAGGATGGCGGAGATCTTATCCCCCAAATGGACTATGGATCTCAACCACTCATACCCAATTTTAGAAAATGCTTTGTAGGGGAGTGCCGAGGGCACGGGCCACCCACTATACATCTATATAACAAAACAGAGAAGTCAATTATTCCACCTCTTATCGGCTTCACAAAGGATGGCCGAGATCTTATCACCCCAAATGGATGGTGGATCAAAGCCACTCACACCCGATTTTGGCAAACGCTTTGTCGGAGAGTATACAAGTGTTGAAGATGTCAAGCATGGTTTTAAATAACGCCGCTTAAATTAAAACCATAATGCCCAAGCCCATTACATTAAGAACCGTTTTGACGCTTTCAAAATAACAGCTGTTAAAACGAAAATAATGGCCGTTATTTTTTGAAAAAAAATGTGGAAAAAGGCCATTATTTCTGTTATTTTCTGTTTTTGAAAATTTCAAATTCAACATATTAATTTCATCGCCATTTTTTCTGTTTTCCAATTAAAATCCGTATTTTTCATTTTTGCCCATCCGTTGCAATTTGTTTTAGCGGCCGTTTTAATGGTTTTAACAGTAACGCCTCCAGTCCGTTATACTGTTAAAACGACCTCTTTTAAACCTCGATTTCATGTATCATTAGGATTTGAACATGAAGATCGTTTTATATTTATTTTTTTATTTTTACATGTTTTTTTGGTACAATACGAGATAGAGAACCATCCATTTGTTGGTTCTGGTTCGTATTGAAATCGGAATTGACAGGACCTAGAACCGTAACCTATAAAAGTTTCTGGGTCCGTGTACACCTGAATCATAACTAAGTTGTTGACACACCTACCTAAGCCCCGAGAAGTGAATGAATCATACCTTTCATAGAGCCAGTGTTTGATATCCCCGGACGACTTCAAAGTTTGATGGCCCCCCTCTAAAATGCCACGTGGAGTATTATTTAGGGCCCACTTACCCTATGGATATTTTGTCCACCTCTTGATTAATCTAGAGATCAAAAATCAGTATAATTAGTGATTTATTCTCGTTGGATTTAGTATTTTACTAACGTAGTTTTTTGACAATTGAATTTGAGCCTGTTTTTTGGATGCTAAAATATAACTTATATAAATCACTGATCAAGCTGATCTTTGGTATGTAGGTCCACCAAGAGGTGGTCCAAAGCAAGGTTTAAAGGGGACCGTTATAACGGTATAACGGACTGGGGGCGTTACCGTTTTTTCCGTTATAACGAAAAAAAACACTCAGGGGCAAAAACGGAAAAAAACTGGAAAATAACGGAAAAAATGGCTCTAAAATTTTAAAATTTGAATTTCAATATTTCAAAAATGGAAAATAACTGAAAATTTTGGAAAATAACGGAAAAAAAAATGAAAATAACGGCAATTTTTTTTCACAAAATTTTTCAGACGAAAATAACGACCGTTATTTTCTGGGCATTTTAACGGTCCATAACGTAACGGGGTAGGTCTGAATCTGTTATAACGGCCGTTATTTTCGTTATAACGGCCGTTTTTTAAACCTTGGTCCAAAGTAAAGTTTAAAAGTGACCATTATAACGGACTGGGGACAATACCATTTTTTTTTCTTTGTTAAAACGAATTGTAACGCACAAGGGCAAAAATGAAAAAAAACAGAAATAACGGCATTAAAATTTAAAATTTGCAATAAAATTTATAAGGGGAAAAGATGGAAAATAACGATCATTTTTTTAGTAATTTTTTTTATAAAATAAAGGTCATTATTTTTATTTTTGAATTTTAAATTTTTAATAAAATTTATAACGGAAAAACGGAAATATTGGTCATTTAATTTCACAAATTTTTTCATAAAATAACGGTTGTTATTTTCAAAAAAATGGTCGTTATAATGAAAATAACAGCCGTTAATGTCTGAGCATTAAAATGGTACATAAAGTAATGGGGTAGGTCCTAATCCATTATAACTTTACTAGCATTTATTTTTGTTACAATGAACATTTTTAAAACCATGGTCCAAACATCAATAAGGTTAGAAGGCCCTAAACTAAGCTCCAAATGACATTTCGGCAAGGGAGTCTTCTCTGGACTGAAAATATTTTCTTCCTTTCATACAAAACTATAAAAGTACCTTTAGAGTGGGGCACGTGGTGCTCTCTAATGCCTTTGATCCGAGAGCAGCTCCAATTGGGGTCTCCAGATTTTGGCCAAGAAGGAATCTTTCCCATATTTAATGATAAATACATCATTTAAAAAGTGTTGAACTCTAACCGTCCCATATCAAAAAAATCATCGTAGGAGTCAAAAGGATACAAAAGGTATTTAAAAAAAGAATTAAATTTATTAAAAAAATTATTAAAAGGGTAAAGATGAAAATTCAGAAAAACAAAAAATAGATTTCTATATTTGGACCAAGAATAGAGATCTCTATATTCGGAGTCAGAAATAGAGATCGATGGGACGACTTCAAATTTGGAGCTAAATAGAGAGATGGGTTGGAGTTGGATTTCAAAAAGCATCTCTATATCAAAAGCATTTCTAGGTTTTGTTAAAAAGTCGTGGCACTAATTGATTGGCCACTGCTAATTTGCTTAAAAAATCCTCGGCTTCAAAAATTTTCTCCTTTGATCTCATAGTGAGAGAGTAAAGTATTATCCACCTTAGCCACATTGCAAAAAAAAAGGAGGTCCGTGCATAGAACAGATGTGTACAGGGCCTCCGTGACAACTTCTTCGTAACATAGTAAGAGGGCGTTTGGGAACAAGAAGTAAAAATACTTCTACTTGTAGTATAAGATACTAGTTGATTTCTGACCTTCAAAAAAGTTATAAAAATTAAAAGTATTGGATGTGCTCTAATTTCTCTTAGAAGTTGAAAGCTAAAAAATTTAGCTTCAATTTTAAGTTAGTTTTTAACTCTTCAAAAGTTAAAATATGAAACACATCCAAACTAACTTTTTAACTTATAAAATTCAATAATTTACCTTATTTTTGTTTTGCCAAACGCCCCCTACATTTTTGAATAATTCGGGAATTCGTACTAATTATTTAGTTTTGAACATGAAAAATCATTTGTAAGACAATAAGTGGTCAATATTTTATTTTATTTTATTTTTAAAATATTTTTGACGAATTTTTAATGCATTTTTATGAAAAAGCCGAATTGTACTCGAACATTTCCCGTTCGTATAGCTGGTATGTAGTACAGAAAAAAAAGTTTGTCAGGTATTTAGTAATTAAGCTATAGGACTAAGGGTAAAAAAGTAATATAAATATTAATTGACCAAAATGAGGGTTTTTATTTCCCAATGTTGTGGTCTCGTCTCGTGTTCTTCCGCTCTCCGACAGTTTTCTTACTCTGGTTCTTCGTCGTTATCGGTTTCTTCCCGCCCTGCACTGGTTCTCCCCCTCTGCTAATCTGCTTCCTCTCTTCTCGAGCTCTGCTTGTCTTAAAATGGCGAAACACGGGCAATAGTTACTTTAGATAATCGAAAAACTACTATTCAAAGACGTGATTTTCAAGTTTCTCCATAGAAAAAGCTTGGAGGAAGTCAGGTGCATGGTCAAACTGAAAGCTTCCTTCTTTGAGAGATTTGAAATGCAAGTTCGTCATCAATGAAGATTCCAACTTTGTCCAAGCTTCTATTTTAATTTCCAGAAACTCAAAATAAGGTAAGGGCTAGGTAAACCTTTTTCTAGTAAATATTTAAAGACCCCTTTTTTGTAATCTTCGTTTTTCTTCCTTATTTCAAAAACCCACTATTTACAGTGAGTTGCAGACGCATTTATTTCATGATTTGTTGCGGGTTTAGGTTGCAGACAAGATTTTTTCTTTGAGAAAATCTGGTGGGTATTTTGGGAAATCTGTTCTAGGGTTTCAGGTGTTTCAGCAGGGAATAGGGATTACTTCAAAGAAGAGATTTTTTTTTCTCCATTTGTGTGGTAAGCTCTTGAAGAAAGAAAAAGATTGAGCTCTGTTTTTTCTTCTTTTTTGTTCTACTGTATCTGTCTGCTTTCTGTTTAAGAAATCTTCAAAGCTGGTTTTGGTTCAGTTGCAGAGCCTGCCGAAGCGGTCGCCATTAGAGGAATTTACGAATTATTCGAGTTTTATTACGCCAAATGAGAGTATTCGGGAGAAAATCGTAATTTTCTCACCTCTGTTTTGAAGGTACGGTCATTTATGTGGTGATTAATTGCTAATTACAGAAGCGTTTTCATTACAGGAGATGGTAAGGACGATGCTGTAACATCGTTATCCGTGTGTGTTTAACCAATTGATATTCTTGAGATTCGTGTGGTGGGATCTCGATGCTCAAAACACAAATTTCGAAGGACCATCAATGGTTTGAGCATACGGAGGACGCTCTACAGTATCATTCTGAGAAGATTATTATTGAGAGGATTCGGTGGTACACGCACCATACAGGTGTGTTGTACGTCGCGCAATCCACCATACACGTAACCCACTGACTCATTAGTCCGTACTTATACATTGGAAAATTTTAGCCTGAAGCTAACTTTTTCCTGTTGCGCTGTGGGGAGCATAAAATGGGTCATGTGTGGCGCACTATTTCGACCCACTGACCCATGAATGATTGGCCCACCCTTGATTCACCACACACTAAAAATCAGCCTGATTTGTGATCTCTAGTCATTATATTCGAGCATTTTTCGTGTGGTGAGTCTTAACCGTCGATTTCGAGTAAATTTTTGGCGCTCAGATTGAATGGCCAGAGATAATCAGTCATGTTGATTTGGTGGTAGGACCATCAGGGGTAAAGCGACAAAAAATATGCCACGTGGCGTTTTTTCTCCCCACATCGGCACGGAAAAAATTCGTATCAGGCCAGATTTTTGTTACTCAATCAAAGTTTTATCCTCACCACAAGGTATGCCTGAAACTTTTTCAAATGCGGAAGCACGATTTTGGTAACTCACGACTGTCAACTGGGCCCATTGACCGCATGGATGTTTATCCCACCCCTTGGTGGATATAACCACTAAAAATCACCCTGATTGGTAATCTCTAACCATTAGATTTTAGCACTTTTTAAGGCGTTCTTATAGCCGTTGAATGCAACAATTGTTTTTACTTTTTAGTACTAAAACCAACGGCTAAAAATCATCAAACAAGATGATTTTTGGTATGAATGTCTAATAAGTGGTGGGCTAAAACATCCATCCGGTCAGTGGGCCCAGATGGCATCGGTGACTACCAAAAATGCGGCTTCCACATTTGAAAAGATCTCAGGTATGCCTTGTTATGTTACGACCCTATTCCTTGTACATCTGTCGCACCTCTTAGATGGGTCACAGCGCAGAATCTGAAATGGGTATATAAAATATTTAATAAAAAATATTTTGGATCATTGACTGGTATGATTTTTGACTCTGGCCCATTTAAGAAGCATTGAACGGTCCAGATTAATGATTAAGTGGGCCACCAGTACAGTCTGTTGCACTCCGAACCACCAACCTGAATGGTGCTGGAATTATTTTGTATTCTCCTTCTATTATTTCATGGAGCTTCCTGTACCCACTTTCCTTTTTCCTCGTATTTTTATGGGTCGGGCTCCAGTTACCGCTCTAAAATGACAGGCTCCCGTTACAGGACACAATATGAGCCACGTGGCACACTCTTAGAGGACTCTGACCGTATGGATGTTTGGCCAATCCCTAGTTGGACTTACAAACCAAAAATCAGCCTGATTAGTGATTTCTAGGCGTTGGATCTTTGTACCTCAAAACTGCTCAAATTGCCACAGTTGAGCTTGAGATCACAACCCATGAAAATAAGTCCAATCCAACGCCTATAAATCACTAATCAGGTTGATTTTTGGATTGTAGGTCCACTTAGGGATTGGCCAAAGCCAAACATACATACGGTCAAGAGTCCTCGAAGAGTGTGCCACGTGGCTCATGTTGTGTCATGTAACGGGAGTCTGTCATTTTAGGGCGGTTACTGGAGCCTGAGCCTTTTCCTCAATTTCAATAAAGACAGGAATAATGATATTATGCTAACGCACACAACAAAACTATATGTTTGGTCTCGGCATGCCCCCTGATCATCACCGTCTATATCCATGAAAAGCACTCATGATCTATGATTTGGAATCTTGAATGGTCCTGATTAATTATTAGTAAAAGAAAATGGGATATGGGGTCCACCAAGTATCATCATTACTTAATCCTTATAATACGGTTTTTAATTTAATATTAAGTAAAGTACCTCTTAAAGACGGAGCCGAAAATATAGAATCTCATAATATTACCATCTTTCCGTTTTTATTTTTTTTCTTCTGAGAAGCGCGTCTTTCGTCCTTCGATGCTCTGTTGCATCTTTTCCTTTCCCGCGTTTAAAATCCCCTTTCCACGCTTCAAAAACTACTGTCATCAATTGGATAATTAAAGCTACGGATGCTTTTTTCCATGAAATCTCTTTTTCTTCTTCAAATCCCATAAACCAGTTCTTTTCATCATCATCATCTGATCTTCTTCTTCAGATGGATTTGGTTAAACCCTCGACAACTTCGAGCGTCGGTGGATTAGTTCGCACTTTCGCAAAAGCTATCTGGTTTCGAGCTGCTGGAATTGCGCCCGATGACGGAATTCGTAAATTGAAGTTACTAGACAAGGTTGTGGATGATGGGTCTCGTTCTTTTGTTGATGATGAGGAGAAGGTCCGGAACAGAATGGCCATGGAAGCGGTTATTGCGAAGCTCTTCGCGAGCGTTTCTTCCGTTAAAGCTGCGTATGCGCAGCTCCAGATTGCTCAGTCTCCTTATGATATTGAGGGTATTCAGTCTGCTGATGAGACTGTGGTTACTGAGTTGAAGCATTTATCGGAATTGAAGCAGTGTTACTTGAAGAAACAGGTCGATCCGTCTCCTCAGGTTACTCTGTTGTTAGCAGAAATTGAAGAACAGAATAGTCTTGTGAAGACTTATAAGATCATGATGAAGAAGTTTGAGTCCCAACTCAAGCTTAAAGATGCTGATATTAGCTATCTTAGGGAGAAATTGGAGGAGTCTGATAGACAGAACAGATTGCTCGAAAAGAGATTAAATCCTAGTGGGTCTTTGGCTGTTCTTGACGATCTTCACTTATCGGGCTTAAATCCCAACCATTTTATTATAGTTCTGCGATATACCATTAAATCGATTCGAAGCTTTGTCAAGTTGATGATCAATGAGATGGAATCCTCAGGGTGGGATCTTGATATGGCAGCTAGTTCGATTGAGCCGGGTGTCGTTTATGCGAAACCGAATCACAAATGCTTTGCATTTGAGTCATTTGTGTGCCGAGAGATGTTTGATGGTTTCCAAGATCCCAATTTTTCTTTTCCAAATGAGTCTCTGCCTGATCAGAAGCAATGGCGACGCCATTTCTTCGACAGATTCATGGAATTGAAATCAATAAAATCGAAGGAATTTCTCGCCCGAAAGCCCCGTTCGAGATTTGGGAAATTCTGCCGTGCTAAGTACCTAAACCTCGTGTACCCCAGGATGGAATCGTCGTTATTCGGCAATCTAAACCAGAGGAACGTCATAAATTCTGGTGGGTACCCGGAAACCGGCTTCTTCGCAACATTTGTCGAAATGGCGAAATGGGTTTGGGTCTTACATTGCTTAGCTTTTTCATTCAAACCCGAAGCTTCCATATTTCAGATGAGAAAGGGGTGTCGATTCTCCGAAGTGTACATGGAGAGTGTGTCTGAAGATGCATTCTTCTCATCCAATGGCACACCAAACATGGATCCTCGGGTCGGGTTCACGATTGTACCCGGATTCAGGATCGGGAAAACAGTCATACAATGTCAAGTGTATCTATCTCCGGCATGAATTGAGGGGAGCAGTTGATGTCGTTAGTGTGATGTGTATTTTCTCGGCCGTTATCTGACGGAGCATCAGCATCAAAGTCATCTGGTCCCACAAGAGAAGGGAGTAGAGGGCTTCTAATGATCTGGAATTTGGATTTATAGAGAAGAAGGGGGGTGACCATATTGCACAGGTGGTGGGGACAGGGGAGGAGACCGACTTGTTACATGCTGTCATATTTGTTTTGTGGTGAGAGAAAGAAAAACATGTGGACGGTGTCATACATTTATTCTCCCTTTTGGAGCTTTTTGTTGTTAACAGGCAAAAAATGACAAGAGTTGAAACTTGTAAGAGAGAGTAAATTAGGTATCTTTCTTTGCCTTATGTGGACATGTTTTTTTTTTTTTTTTATGTATATTATATGCAATAGGTTATGAAAGGAGAATTTATAGTTTAGTTATGGGGTTTTGTCTTGTATTGTTTTGGACCAAAGTAGAATAGGAGAGTATATGGTGTTGTTTGGCTGTGAATTTTAAGTTGTGATAGGTTGAATCCAGGTAGATCTTGATCCGGATCTAAACTTTGATCCCACTTATATTTACAACACATACTGCAATCCAAATTGTGGTTCATATAAGTGGAAACCCATATGGAGTCAATATAGATATTGGGTTGGATATAAGATCTAAACATGATCTGACCATTTAAAATCAGGATCTGAACCCAACTTAGAAGTTAGATGTTGGCAGGGCTTTTAGTCCTACATTGGATAAATAGGTAAAAGTTTGTCTTGGTCCATGCTTATATAAAGGGATCCAACTCACCCAACTCAATAGAGTAAAATCATTTCTCTCCCTCTTCCCTCTTCACCGTGTAGGCATCTAAGCCGAATCATGTAAATCTTTTGTTTGTGTGCTTTTGTGTTTCTTCATGGTATTAGAGCAGGAGCTTCCAATAGGTCAGGGGTTCGGGACCTCGGCAAATTGCTGAAGGGGGTGTTGTTTGGCTGTGTGGCCAAGCACTTCGCATCGAATTTCCCCATTATTGGCATCATTTTAGCTCTGCCTGTGTTAAGCCGGATTGCTCCATCGCATGCATCATTTTTCGATTGCATCTAGAAGGCATGGTTCCACCTTTTATAGTGCAGCCTCTTACATTAGAGATTTGTTTGGACGAGGCTCACACAGTGATATCTACCCTGTTAGTTTCATAAGTTCGCTCCTTTGCTTTCTTTTATTTAATGGCCGAGTTTGTAGTAACATCAATCCGAGCATAAGGCTCTCGCCAATCCTCTTGCATGGACTGAACTATGTTCCCTGGTCCAGAGCAGTCTCTTTATCGCTCAATGGAAAATCTAAGGGGGCGTTTGGGAACGAGAAGTAAAAGCACTTCTACTTGTAGTAGAAGTTACTAGTCGATTTTTTACCTCCAAAAAAGTCAAAAAAATTAAAAGCTTTGGGAGGCCTTCTAATTCTTGAGAAGTAATTTCTCTTAGAAGTAAAAAGCTAAAAAATTTAGCTTTAGTTTTAAGTTAGGTTTTTAACTTTTCAAAAGTTAAATTATGAAACACATCCAAACTAACTTTTTTGGCTTATAAAAGTCAATAAGTTACTTATTTTTGTGTTGCCAGACACCCCCTTAGGGCACATTAATGGCACTAAGATTGCTCAAGTGCATGTTATCAAGTTCGAAGAATGGCAATTTCATGGAACCAAAGATTACAAAGATATTTACCTTCTTTGAAACTGTTAAGGATCTTTGGGATTCTGTTAGACTTGTATGGTCATCAAAATAATGCTGCTCGAATCTTCTAGTTGAAGCAAGAAATCATCGAGTGCAAAGAAGGAGACGTCTCCTTTGTAAGGAATATTGTCATATTCTAGTTTGACATATATTCCGTTTGACATAAAACATACTTGTAACTCTTTCTACGAGTGATAGTGTGGCTTTCAGAATGTCGTGGTACGCATATATCATTGATTACATGAAGATTAAAAGACGAAGACACAGAAAAATCAGACGGTTTACGGATGAGTCATCTAAAGAACTGCTATTTGTCGGCTAAAGATCGTGTCCGCTCGCTTAAGAAGGTAAGTGACTTGGTGACCACATAAATATTATTTTAAAAGATAATTATATTGACTAAACTTTGTCACAGGATAGACCCAGGTCTAGGCCAATCATTAAGCTGTTAAATATGACTAAGGGGAAGTTCAATCGATTAAACCATGGTTTTAAAAACGGCCGTTTAAACGGTAACACCCCAATCCCGTTTCTGTTAAAATCGTTTAAACACGTTTTAACGTTTTTGAATTTAACGGCCGTTTTTTTGTTTTCACGGCTGTTAAAATTGTATAAACGGCCATTAAAATCATTTAAACAATTGTTAAATTCTGAAAATTTTTGTGAAAAAGGCCGTTAAATCCGTTAAATTTTCGTTAAATTCCATTTTTTAAAAATTTTAAAATTTCAAAATTTGAATTTTAGTGCCATTTTTTTTTTCATTTTTTCCGTTAAAATCTATTTTTTTTCATTTTTGTCCCTGGCAGTTTCAATCCATTTTAACGGCTGTTTAAACGGTAACGCCCCCAGTTCGTTTAACCGTTAAAACGGCCTCCTTTAAACCTTGGATTAAACCTCTGAGTACAATCGATTAGACCTTACAAGACAATATCCCAAAGGTACAATCAATATGACCTATGAGTACAATCGATTGGACTTTACGGACAGAACATCTAAAATGTACAATCGATTGGACCTTTGAGTACAACCGATTTGACCATCCAGGACAGAAGTTCCCAATGGTACAATTCGATTGGACCCTGAGTACAATCAATTGAAATGATGAACAGAAAACCCATCCAGATAGTATAATCGATTGAACATGTTGTCCAATCGATCGGACCATGTAGAAATTATCAAATTTCAAATCCGATTTTCAAAGTTCCCCTACCCCATCTCTAGCCCGACTTAGGGCTTCAATACGTTTATAAATAAAGCCTCCCTTGTGCTTTATTATATATATAACTATAGACAGCAAGATAGAGTTATTGACTTTAAGCTACATAGAGCTTAAGAGTGTTGTCCTATTCAAAGAGCATAACCTCATGTATTATTTCTATTCTTGTAAAAAGTTATATCTTCTATTTTGATCATAGTTTAGAGCTTGATCTCCCACTCTGCTTAGGTTTTCCAACCAAAAATCTAACCTGGTAAGTTAGAGAGTACCTCGCGTGTCTTGACACTATTTGAGAAATGTTTGGGGTTCAGGGTGTATTGAATCCTTCACTGTCAGTAGAGACCGATGTGTGAGAATTAAGATCAGGATGTGCTGATCGATGGTAAGTTTGGGATATACCAAACTAAATAAGCGGCAAAGGCTTCATGATTGATAGAGCGCGCGTGTGACTTGTTGCGTCGAGCCAGAGGGCGTGGACGCGCAGACAATTAGCCTTGGCTAAGGTTGTATGTTGTATAGAAACATTGTTGCTTGGGTAACTTTTGTAACTTAGAACTTTTCAATTATTGATACTTTCCGTCTAGACGTGGTCCCGTAGTTCCTTAGCTAAGGTTTCTACATAAAACATCTCATGTGTTATGAATGTTGATTGTTTGTATTCCGCACTATTTCTAGATTAGATCAAATAAACAAGAAACATTATATCATGAAGATATATTTGATTTTAGTTGATTGAACTAATCACATGTTAATCAATAAATCATTTTTAGGATTGCTTCACATGCGATTAGATTACCACTACCAGTCCAACAATTGATGTAGGTTGTTAGTTTAAATAAATAATTTTAATAGCTAATCAACTCCCCTTTCTAGGTATCTACGTGATATTGTGATATACGGGATTTCAATTGGTATCAGAGCTGTTCTCTTCGTAAGCGGTTTAATCACTTGAGTGAGTTCCTGCTTAAATTATGATATTCACTTATCTTATACAAGATGCAAAGAGAATGTGGAAACACTTTCAGACCTCCTCTATTCGTCGAAGAAGACTATGCATATTGGAAAGTTAAAATGCGTGCTTTTTTCAAATCTATTGATGAGAGAGTCTGGTTAGTATTTATGGATGGTTGGATTCTTCCCACAACAATTGTGGATGACAAAAACATCCCAAAACCTAAAACTCAATAGACTAAAAAAGATCTTGAGGATTGCTGCCTAAACAACAAGGGTATGAATGCCATTTTCAATGCAGTGGCAGAAACGAGTTTCGTAGGATCTCTACTTGCACACTTGCTAAAGAGGCGCGGGATATTCTGGAAACCACCCACGAAGGTATGTTAGCTGTAAGGATTTCAAAATTACAAATGTTGAATCCTAAGTTCGAATCCATAAGAATGAAGGAGAATGTGACATTCACTGAGTTCTATGCTAAACTCAGTGACATTGTCAACTCTACCCACAATCTGGGTGAGAGTAATCTTGAATCAAAAGTGATCTGGAAAGTGCTAAGATCTCTGCCTGATAGATTTCAAAAAAGGTCACATCTATGGAGGAGAGCAAATATGTCGACTCCCTTATGATTGATGAACTGGTTGGTTCTCGTCAAACCTTTGAGATGAACATGAGACAACCTAAGAAAACCAAGGGCATAGCCCTGAGAGCTTCTAAAGCTTAAGAATCTGAGTCTGAGACAGACTTTAAAGAGAATATGACATTATTTGTTAAGAAATTTAAAACATTCTTTCGCCCTAGAAATGATAAACTTACCAATAATAAATATTCTAATAGATCAAGAGAACGATCTAAACCCCATGAGGGGTTTGGCAAAACAGATCAACCTAAGAGGGTTAACAAATTTGAAGTACCCCAATGTTTTAAATGTCAGGGGTTTGGCTATTTTGCTAACATATGCCCTACCAAGGATAAATACAGGGACAAGGCTAAGGCATTAAATGCCACTTGGGATGAAGAATTCGAAGAAGATTTTGATAGTTCTATTGACGATGAAAACATTGAAGAATTCACAGCTTTCATTTCGAGATTGATAAGCCCCAATAAATCTCAAAAGGATGAGATCAATAATGAAGATGTTGTGAGTTCTTGCAACTCTAGTAATGGGGATTCTGTCGACTCAGTACAAGCTTCAATGAGTTGTATGAAGAGTCGATAAAGATTATCAAAGCCAACAATGTATTATTTGATAGGGTCAAAATATTAGACTTTGAGAAAAGGACTTTGCAACTAGACACCGAAAAACTACAGGTGATAGTTGAACAACTTAAGCAAGAGAATAAGTCTCTTAAGCAAAGGAATGAGTTTTTTGAATATGAGTTTCTAACTTGTAAAATTGACAATGTATCCATTGAAAAAGAAATTATTAGTTTAAAAAGGGATATATCTTGCTTTTCATCAAGCATTGCAAAGCTTGATAAAATTCTTCAAGTCGGTCAATATCATGGTGATAAGAGTGGTTTGGATTACAAAGCCAATCAAAACTTTGTGTCCACTTCTAAGACTCAGTTTGTGAAAGCTAGAGTCATAAACCCACCCATTATTGATCAAACTAAAAGGATTAAAAATAATCACATATGTGCACATTGCAAAGTGTTAGGTCATTTTATCTAGGTTTGCTTAAAGCTTAGAAAGGATAATAAGATGTCCCGAACGATGTATAATTCTCTAGGGAATATGAATACCAATCTGAGAAAAGATAAATAGATGTCCCTACAGATGCATAAATCTTTCAGGAATATGAATATTTTTAATTAGAAAATAAGAGACCTACAGAAGAGGTTTGAGGCTCTGAGCAGGGATATCAAATCCCTAGTGAAGCTCAAAAATCCTCAGAATCTTATGACTCAAGAGGAAGGAACCCAAGAGAAATGTTCCACCCAAGAAAGTTAAATTTATATAGGTCAGGAAGGATTGTGGTGTAATGCCAACACTACTGGCAAAAAGAAATTTAAAGGTAGCACCTAGCTACTGGACAATGAGCTTGTATGGCCTTAAATAGTCTCCTAGAGCTTGGTATGCAAAACTAAACTACGCTCTTATGGAAAGTAGTTTTCAAAGAAGCTCTGCTGATCCTTCTCTATTTGTTTAGAAGGGTATGATGGGTTCCATAGTTGTGCTTTATGTGGATGACATTATCATTACAGGGGATGATATTCAAAAAATCACACAGTTAAAAATCTCTTCTTCACAAAAAATTGCTATCAAGGATCTCGGAACCTTGAAGTATTTTTTGAGTATGGAAGTCGCTTACTCTAAGAAAGGATCTCCTTAATCAAAGAAAGTATATATGTTTTAGATTTATTGAAAGGAACATGTAAACTTGGTGCAAAACCTAGTACTACCCTTGTCGATAGTTCTATTAAACTCAGTTCAAAAGTGAATGTGAGGCAGTTTCAATGATTAGTTGGTAAACTAATCTACTTGACCGTCACTCGACCATATATTGCTTATGTTATCAGCTTGGTCAGTCAGTTCATGTATGACCCTAGAGATATCCACATGAATGTTGTTCATAGAATTCTTCATTACTTGAGGAGTTCACTTGGTTGAGGAATATGGACCTGAAACCATGGCCATACTAACATTCAAGGCTACACTGATGTTGATTGGACTGGAAGCTCGACTGATAGGCACTCTACTATTGGATATTGAACATTTGTTGGAGATAATTTAGTTACTTGGAAGAGTAAAAATAAATTGTTGCAGCTTGCTCCAGTGTCAAAGTAGAATATTGTGCAATGACATTTACTACTACTGAATTAATCTGGCTTGAAGCTCTCTTGCGAGATTTGGGTATGAAGTGTTGTGTTCTAATGAACATGTTTTCTGACAACTAGTCTACCATTCATGTTGCTTCCAATCCCGTGTTCCATGAATGGACCAAGCACATAGAAGTTGATTACCATTTCATACAAGAGAAAGTTCAAGGAAACATCATTCTCACACCATACATTCGTACCAGTGATCAATTGGACGACATGTTCTATTCAAATTGGGCTCAATCGATATCTTCGGCCAACTTGAGAGGAGTGTTGGCGGAAAGAAGTGAGGGACATTTAGTCCAACATCGGATAAAAATGTAAAAGTTTCTCTTGGTCCCTGCTTATATAAAGGGGTCTAACTCACCCAACTCAATACGAAAAATCAACTCTCTCCTCCTTTGCCGTGAAGTAGGCATCTAAGCCGATCAAACCACATAAATCTTGTATTTGCGTGTGTGCTTCTGTGTTTCTTTAATCAGACTATTAGAGTCGTAGTTGGCATAGAGTGAGCAATTTGGAGTGCAGCAAGTGTTCCAGTATGATTCGGATTTTCTGTAAAAAAATGTGTTAAAAAAATTCGGCAACAATAATTTTAAAAATAAAATAAAACGAGAAAAGCCAAATAATGACAATGTTTTTGTCTTGTGAAATGATTTTTTATGTTTAAAACTGAAAAATCCGAAAACATTCGTGATTAATTAGATCACGCTAAAAAATGCATGAATTTTTTCTTGCCTTTGAATTCGGTTTGTATGTTTGTTTTTTTTTAATTTTTCAGGAAATATTTAGTACGGTTCTTGAATTAATTCGCGAATAATTCAAGAATTTACTGTGAGTCGACATTAGAGATACGATTAACACTTGTTTACATGTGCCAAGCACTTTTAACGACCAAAACCCCATAAGTGAAAAACCCCAAAAAAACTAGGTTTTCATGTGGGTGGGATATATGTGGCTGGTATTTTGATGGACAATTTAGAAGTAGTAACCAAACAGCTCCTAAATCTATTGTTTGGAGCGTTATTGAAGGAAATAACTGTCTATATGGTGATGTTTGGGCACTCGATCTGAGGTAGGGCTGTTAATGGAGCAGCTCAACCCAATTGTCTGATCTAATCGGATCCGATTGGGTCCATTGGCTCGTTCTGGATTTGGGTATTGTGAGATAAGCTATAAGATGGGTTCCATGTCTGGATCTAATCCAGAGTGATCCGATCCGAACCCGATCTATTAACAGCCCTGAATTCTGATGGGTTCACACGTTCACCTAAACATTTGATATTTTGTCCAACAAAAGAGAACAAATGGATGGTTGGGGCATTGAAGCTTTGAAAGCTTGTGAACGTCCAATAAAGTGTGGTCCATGATTAGGCACGTGTGGTTGTAGGCAATATGGTGGAAAACACCATTGAAGCTAAGGTCTTGGGCTTTGCAAGACAATGACCAGTCAATGAAGGAGCTCGCCAGATGGAAGCATGGATATTTGGCATGTGGCATTAGCTCCAAGTCACTATCACAAGGTCTCACTCTCGAAACAATTACAAGGACCACAAGGACAAGGATCCCAAATACTTTAGGGGGGTCCACAAGGAGATCAAATATGGATTATTAAGCCCCTTATTCGGAGTCGTGATCAGCCAATACGTATTGAGTACCAATAACTATTGAGTATTGAGCGCCTAGGTAGACCACTGACTGCAATGTACATGTAGTGCACTCGTAGAGATCACTCACCCTATCGATATTTCGCCCATCCCTACATGGACCTACATGCAAAAAATCAACCTATTAATGATTTGATTGGAGTTGTTTTCACGGGTTGATTTTTAACCGAAGATTTTGAGCATTATATGGGTATTCAGATCCAAAGGTTTGAAATCACTAAACAGGCTGATATTTGGCATATAGGTCCACCTAGGGATGGGTCAAACATCCATGTGGTCAGTGGTCCCTAAGAGTGTGCCACGTGGCTTATACTATTGTCCCTCATCATCATTGATGAGGGATGTGTGTGTGCTGGATATTTTGAACTGTGTAAGGCCTACTCCAACCCAGGTTAATTTTGTCTTTAGAATATAGGCATTTAATGAGGTTGGGTTTTGTCTTTGGAAGTAGAGAAGCTTTTAATTGTGTCACATGGTGGCACTGCTCGTTGTTGCATTGTAATAGTATAGATAACACGGGCTACGACATCATAGACAAGAAATAAACATATAAGAGGGAGAGGGATAATCCCCATTGAAAAAACACGAAATATTCCACGATTTGAAACAACTGATTAGTAATTTTAAAATTTAAAAAAAACCTTGTAAATAAAAATTACTCTTATTTTAAAAAATAATTTTTTTATTTATAATATATTTAATTTATTTTTTATGTATAAAAAAGTATTTTTAGTAAAGATTAAAAGATTTCAATTCTTTTGAAGAGCTTCATTAATGAGAAATATGTTTTGGAAACTATGAGTGTTACTTACATTAATAAGACTAAAGAAAGTATCATATAATTTCAATTTTATTATTCTTATTTTACTATCTAATGTATATTATGTCATGGGTGTATGCACATATATGGCTCCTATGAGGGGTCCCTTCACCCTTTCATTGGTTTCTTTGTCCCTCCTCTCTCTCTTTCCTTTTTTCCTTTCTCTTTGACCACACCACTCTTCCTCCCTTCCCTCCCCCTCTCCCTTCATCTCTGTACGATTACTACCAATCACCTATCCTCTCAAGCCCTTCCCCCCAACCATTGTAAATCATGCATTAGATGTTTTCTGTTGATCACTAACTTAGTGGTTTCAATTGACAGTGTGTGCATCTGCCATCAACCATTCCTCTAGATGCTCCCTATATCCTTTCTCCTCCGACGGGTACTTCATTAAATCCAGACTACAACTTTTCTTGGTCCCATAGTTCCCTCCCTGTTGTATGATCACGCCGCCCAATCTATCTTAGAATCTTCTTGTACTTTCTTGCCATGTGGTTTCTTACCTACATGCTCGGATTTTGATCATCCAAAAATTCTCTTTTCGGTAGGAAAATGTGTAAAGAATAATTTTTTATTCTAGTTTTGACAAAGATTCTATGTGACATAAACATTCTTATAACCATTCTTATGAATACGAGTGTAGCATCGAAGTTATTGTGGTACGCATTCTTCACGGACAACGTGAAGACTAAAAGACGAAGATCGCAAAAATCAGACAGTCGACGACTTGAGTCATTTGAGTAACTGCTATTCGCCCGTTGAAGATCGTGCTTACTCGCATAGGAAGATAAATAACTTGGTGATTATAGGAATATGATATTAAAATCTGATTAATGGTTGAACTAAATAAAATGACAAACTCAAGTCAAATTCGTACAGAAAAAAAATAATTTTATTGACCAAGGGAAGTCCAATCGATTGGACTCTACGGGCCATAAACTTCCCAGAGGACGACTGAGCTCAATTTCTTCTTGCTTATGTTTGTATTTTGAGGTGGTGGTTGTGGATTATTAGAAACGATTCCATTCACTCTAATATGTTGTCCCATCCCTCTATCATTTTAAGCTCGATCACCCAATTTCTTCTCCTCTCCTCCTCCTCAGATACTAATATCCACCAGTGTGGCTAGCAACCCCCCAGATGATTGTTTCAAACTCAACTCCGATGCTGCTTGGGGTAAAGATTCATTGAGGACTGGATTGGGATACATTCTTTGACGGGTGGCATCTCCTCAAGAGAGTTGAGAAGATGGAGGCTATCCTAAAGGGCCTTCAGGCTGCTCACCAGCTCATATTGACCATATATTGATCGAATTGGATGCGGAGGAGCTGGTGTTTATTTTGCAAAGAGGTTGGGTGGAGGCAAGATGGTTTGCTTCGTCAATGTGTGCGAAGATTCTTCATCTATCTTCCTACGTTTTGTCTATCTCTTTTTGTTATACGTTTCAGTTGCTCATACTATCGACCATCGGGCTAAACCTTCTCTTCTCCTTTGGAGTGGTCTGCCTCTCCCCTTGTTTCGCTTTCTTGTGCCATGGCTGCAGTTGAGATACACCTCCACTCTTAGGAGTGTTTCTGTATTGGTGTGGCTTTGGTTATTATCATATTTGGTTAATTTATAAAAGAAAAGAAAAATATTTATATGAAGCATGGTTTAAAATAATGCCGTTTAAACGGCCGTTAAAATGGCAACGCCTAAAGCCCGTTACGTTATGAACTGTTTTGACGCTTAGAAAATAACGACTTCTTTTAACCTTGGTATGAAGGCTATACGGTAATAGTTTCATTTGGCATGGGATTTGGAGACTGAAAATTTTGACTCAAGTTTTCACCCAAACTCCCAGCTAAATCCAACCGAGGTTGATAGTGCTTAGCTGGCATTCACTTTGCCAAAGTAAAGCCTTCGATGACACCTGTAGTCAACAGCACCACTGACTGCAGTCAATATGAGCCACCATATGGTTAATGTCCTCTTAACAATGTGCCACGTGGCTCATATTGATTGCAGTCAGCAGTGTCGCTGACTGCAGTGTCATCGAAGGTTTACTTGAGAATTTGGGTGAAAAATTTGAGTTCGGTGGATCCCAACCCTTTTCATTTTCATTTAACTATCTTTATTTGTCGTATCTTTTGTATAGTGCATACTTTAGAAAGTACTTGCATTGGTATCTGGATATAAGTACCGTCCCTCAAAAATTTTCTTGGGCCAAGTGCAGTGATGGACTGAATATCGAAAAACCCGGGTAGGCTGATCGGGTTCAACGACATCACGGAACCTCAGGCAGCTGGTGAAGAAAGCAATCTCAACAAAGGGAGTGGTATCCCTACTAGCCGGTCACAACCAACAATTGGTGGATTGAAGTTATTTCATGGGTTGATTTTAACCGTAGGAATTTGAGCATTATTGAGCGTTATTTGGGTGTAAAGATCCAAAGGTTTTAAATCACTAAGCAGGCTGAATTTTGGTTTGCAGGTCCATAGAGGGACCGGCCAAACATCCATATGGTCAGCGCCCTCTAATAAAGTGCGAGGTGGCTCGTATTGTGGGTTGTGACCAGCTTCGGTCACAACATGGCTCAGTGACTCATTAAATCATTCAATTGGTGGGCCATCTTATAGATATTTCATATTCCACGGACCACAGTGATCTGAACTTACAGCTTGGTAGGTGTTATTTGAAGTTTTGAACACAAATTAAAGATGGGAAAAATGCTATCCCACGTACTGGTTTGTCATATGATTTGCTTGGTTTGTCCAGGAACTGGTTTGCAATTCATGGATGAACTAGCTAGATCACAAATCTCGTTTGATCTTCTTTGTTTAATGTGTTATTTACAAAATCTCGGATCGGAGAGTTTGTTTTTCAAAAATGCGAGCTAATGGGAGAATTGATCTAACATGAACATAGCCGTGTTCTTCATTTCTTTGAAGATTACTTGATTAATTAATGTCCTACCATCTTAATCAAACGACACTTTTAAGTTCTAATAGCTACAGTCCATTATAGCTATAGAGACCCATGGTTTTCAGAGTTTGCGACAGCATCCATTTTTGTGCGAAAACGGGCCACCCGCTAATGACACAGTCGTGGGCCCACATGGAGATGAGTTAAGGGATGATTTTCGCAAAGATGGAGATCATATAGCTACTAAAATTTATCCCATTATGACATTTTTAGCCTTATAAAAAGTGGATTATAAGTTGAAACTTTTGCATCATGAACTATTTCACCATTAACTTTAACTCCACATTTGATAAGAGATTCATAAAAGCTGATTTTTGTGAGCATGATCTTCGTGGTGGGGAGACGAGATCATCTTCAACATAGACAAGTCATCAACGCATCTTCATGTGGGTCATATGAGTGCGTATAAATCAGTGTGTCAAAAAGCAAGTGTCGGCTTTTATGGTTGTCATAATGAGTCGGCTCGACGTATCTCATCCAAGGACGTGGAACTACGAGGGTGGGCCACATGTTGAGAACGAAGGTTAGGTTGCATTTATCCACCATCATAACGAGATAGAGGGATGTATATATCCACCACCATCTCCAACAGCTATTGTATATGTACTATTTAATTTAAAGTACTATTTTGTCCTTCAAAATATAAAATTGCTATTTATGTAAGTTACATATAGAGCTTTTGAAGGGTTAAAATGGTAAAGATCCTATAGCTTAGGGGATGTAGATAAGGAAATTAATAGATCTCCATATTTGGAGATGAGAGCAATGCTTTTAATTAATCTCCAAATATAGCTAAGCGGGGATACTGCTCCCAAGTCTTTTTCACAATTTTTTTTACTTTATTTTGAAATGGCTAACCAATATGGATTTACAGCAACTTTCTGATCCAGTGGCCGGAGCTTGGGGGCCAGGGTGGGCACCCTCAACTTTGAATTTTTGCACATCCCTAAGTAGTGTACAGTTTGAGCTAGTGCAACACTGTTGCGTTGCCTACCCTCAACTTCAGTGTCTGGCCCATCCCTAGGTGGACCTATGTACAAAATATGGGTCTCATTAGTGTTTTCTAACCTTTGGATCTAAGTACCCGACCCAAATTATGTTTAATCAACGGTTAATAATATTCCTGTGAAAAAGAATCATTTTCAACGGTTGGAAATCACTAACCAGGCTGGTTTTTTGTCTGTGGATCGACCTAGGGATGGGCCAAACATCCATATAGTTAATGGTCTCTTAGAATGTGCCATGTGGCCCATATTATGGTCAATCATCAACCTTGATGACTCACAGACTCAAAAAACAATTGGCTCATAGTGGAGAGAATAATTAGAAAGCTTGCAACTTTGCCCACCCTTCAACAAAATCCTAGCTCCGCCGCTGCCACTAATAATTAAGTGCCAGGTGGCGCTTAAATATACGTGGCAGGAAGCTGGATAAAAAAGTTTCAGGAATTGGTCACTTAATCTAGTGACCAATTTCAATCACTAAACCTTGTAAAAAACACAAGACTGGTTGCTTTAAAAAGTTCAAATTTCAAAAATTTGAAACATGGGTTATCATGGATACGTGTCAAATGTACAGGGTTTAGTGATTGAAATCGGTCACTAAATTAAGTGAGAAAAAATGGACTCTGATATGATCCTTAATTGCCTCCCCTTTCTCAGATATTATGAATTAGGCTGGACGATATATTTGGTCGGATCCGGCGGGTCCAAGTTTGAAAACTCTCCATACGACGTCAAATATGTCCCCTCTAAGAATCTTATCTACATTTAGGCAAGTGGCACCCACTTTGAGATGGGTCTTGTGTAGAACACCTGCCTGTGCTAAAAGTCGACCTGATTGGATGACATTAACCGGTTGATCTATTCAATATTGTTTTTAAAAAAAAATATTTGAAGTGGGACCCTCCCCATCAGGATCAAATATGTATATCTCCTCTAATAAATATGGTTGGGTCGGACAACTGACTCAGATACAAGTCTTTAAGACGACATGCAACGTGGTGTGGGGTTTTTGCCCATCCAGGTGGGCCCCAAGTTATCCATGAGGTTGACGCAAAAGGCGGTCCACCAACCTAGTTATAACAAATGGGTGCATGCATACGAGCATAGGACCCACCATGCAATCAATCTTGAAATGAACAAGATTAGGTTGGTACACGACATTCACGCAACGACCTCCTACGCACCTATTATTTTTTTTTAATTTTTTGTAGCCTGTTAGTTCATTAAATGTTCTCAAAACTATTTTACCAAATAAAAGAAGTTTATTGATTGTCCTTACATTGTACTCACCACTTATTAAAGGAAATTAAAACAACCCTTTTTAACCCTTTAATTATTTAATATGTCATTATTTCTTTATTTATAAAATAATTCTTTAATAACAACTTAATTACTTTCTCCGCCATTACTTCTATACTTCCAAAACAACTTTAATGGGGTATTTGGAGAGAACCCAATAGTAGGGTCTTTGCGGGTAGAAGTTTTTCGCTTGAAGCTCTCTTAATAGAAATCTAAGGTCTTGTTTATATTTTGGTCAAGTTGCATGAGGAAATTATTGGTGTTAGTTTTGAGAAAGTGGTTTTCAGTCGTTGATCGCCTTTGATTCAGAGGAGTTGAGTTTCTTTGTGGCTGGTTGTTTTCATGGTGTGTTTCTTGTGGGCATCTCCTTTTGTGCTTCTTTTGTTGTTTCTTCACTTTGACAGAGTTTACCTTTCTAAAAAAAAAAAATAGGTAAGGCGGTGTTTGGATCGCCATTTTTTTGAAAAATATTTATTTGAAGAAATAACTTTTTTCAAAATATATTTTTGAAAATTTATCTTTTCTTAGAAAGGTTGTTTCGGTCGTCACTAATACAAAATATATTTCTCTTCACTTAATGGGCCCCGCGACTATAATGCCTATTTTTTGGAACGAGACTTCTACCAAAAACTGTTTATTTGTTTATTATATTCATTGAGCTAGCAAAATTTTAAAAAGTCTTTTTTTTTCACTTGAAAAACAGCTTTCAGCTATTTTTTTTTATATAAAAATACTTTTTAGCTTAAAAATATATATTTTTATGGAATAAATACTTTTAAAAAAATGGTCATCCAAACAATCTATTATTTTAGAAAAAATCTTTTTGTGTAAAAAAAAGGCCTTTCCAAGTCTAAAAATAGTGATCCAAACACCTCCTAAGCCTTCAATAATTTGACAATAGATTATTTCAAAAAATGCTAGGGCCCATCTCCCCCATGTATTAATGGACATCCTTCCAATGGCGTGATACCCTTTGCATCAATATTAGATTTGAAGTGACTAATGGAGCTGAAAATATTTATGACTATCACCATCATTCTTTCAACATTTAAAAACAATGGGCCATATTTTTTTTTCTCAACTGTACAAAAAATTGGGGTAGATAAAATGTTACAATCATCCAATAGTTTGGAATTTTGAGATATCAGATCAAATTGGAATTATGTGTCCTTATTGGCTGCCTGATAAGTACTTATATCTTGACCATTAGGTGGACCACATGTGGAGCTGGGACACACATGATTTAAAAGGAATAAATCCCCATTTTGAAGTGGATCCCACCTCCATTTGTGGTCCTGATTACTGAATATTTCAACACATTTTAGATGTTGCAATCTCAATTAATTAGGCCTATCGGTTGCTTCACTGTCATGAACACCAAACAAATAAAGAGTGGCACGCACATGGTGCTCCCATAGATAATTAAAAAATGGACGGTCCATAATTCTTCAACTTGTAAAACAGGCCAGCTACGAATATCAGAATGATTTGAATTTTTGTGAGGGTGATCTCCTCATCTCACCAAAAATCATCCCATTCCAAAACTTCTAATTTATATATTGACTCCCGCCAATTATTTGGTGTGAAATTTTGAGTTCCCTGATCCTGACCCTTAAGTTATTAAGGTATTATGAATTAGGCTGGACGACTTGGTCGTATCCGGTGGGTCCAGATACTCAAAACCTCCTTTATCTAACTTCATAACAACAAATGTGTTTCTTCTTAGGGTCCTACTTGGATAAACACCACATTCAGACAACTGGGATCCACTTTGGAGATAGAGTCTCAAATAGCTAGAAGATCTGTATGTGCTATAAGTTGACTTGATTGGATGAATGTAACCGTTGATCTATCTATCTATCAGAAGATCTTGTAAATGGGACCCACCCCACTAGAAACCTATGTGTAGCTCTCCTCTATAAACACATGAAGACGGTCTAACAACTGGCTCAGATGCTGTAAGCCTGTAACTCATTACTCATTAATCTCGATCGGATAATATTGATATGGATCCAAGTACTGGGTCCATTAGCTCGAGTTTGGATTGGTTCCTGATTGATCCCATATGGGTTAGGATCTAATAGACCAACTATTGGATCAGTCTGGAATGGTCAGGTCCAAACCCGATCCATTGGCAGCCCTAAATTATTATGGGTTAACGCGTTCACCTAACAGAATGGAACAAATGGCCGGGATTGTTGAGCATTGATGCCTTGAAAGCATGTGAACCTCGAATACGGTGAGGTCCATGATAAGCCAGGTGTGTTCAAGGGGTTCACTGAACGAGGGAGGAGATTTAAATATGGATGGTTAAGCCCATTCTTCTGTGTTGTGATCCATCTCTTTTGGGGTCTTTATTATGGCTCAGGCTCCGAGTACCTCCTTTTTCTGACCCCTCTCGGTATTCGCGCGCTCGGCCAACGGTGGTTCCATATCCGAGGGCTAACATTCATGTAGTATTGTGGTAAAATATAGCGGGAGTTATGATATCATTGCCCGAGAATAATATTGGGAGAGGAATGAGGACGTAGTTGTGTGTCATCAGAATGTCATAAGTCAGGACATGCATTCAAGCAAGGTATATGTGGTGCAGCTTAATGCCTCGAGATTAAATGATGGCCTAACAACTCATTGTTCCAAACCGTTCAATTGGTGGGCCACGTTATAAATATATAACTAGTAATCAATAGCCCGTGCTAAAGCACAAGCACTGTTAAAATAATTTACATATTGAAATAATTTTTTTGACATGCCCAATAATAACATAAATGACAATATTCATAATCTAACCAAGAAAACCCATACATCTAATTATTGCTTAGTAGAGGAAACACGATGCTTGCAGCGCCAACAATTTTTGTACATTGTTATCCCAATCCTAAACTTTATCATCCTCTACTGCATCAACACTCAGTTTTAATGGCAATTTCCAGAGCATCCTGCACTAGATAATCTAATCTTAGTGGATTCGTCGGTGGAGAGTAGGGAATAGATAAAAAGGATTTCTTTCGACAACGATGAGAATGGGATGTAGGTTTTTTGAAGGTCCCAATCCCAAATTTCATCATCCTTCTCTATACAAAATCAACATTCGTACCGCATTTAATGGCGATTTTCAAATCTTCCCTCACCAGATAATCTAATCTTAGTGGATGCGTTGGGTGGAGAGTAGGGAATAGATAAAAGAGGATTTATTTTGTAGGCACGTGAGAATGAGACGTAATGTTTTGGAAGGAAATCAAATAATATTTATAGAGACGTTTTTAAAAATTGATGGAAAGATTTTAGGAAATAATTGGGAAATGGTGCGATGTTTTAAAAGCTGATGAAGAGATTTTAGGAAATAATTGGAGAATGGTGCGACGTTTTGGAAATAGAAGATGTAAAGGAAAGTTTTAGGGAAAGAAGAAGCTGTAAAGACTGAATATGAGTTTAAGGAGAAGAAGAGACAATCTTAGTTGGAAGAAGAAACGGTTTGAAAAAGGAAGAGTCCAAAAGAAGATGTTTTGGAGAAGGAAAAGTTTCAAAAGGTAACATTAATTTTGGTTGAGAGAATGAATATGGGTATTTTTGAAAAAAAATGATGTAAAAAAGATGTAGAGAGCGCCACCTCAGCAGTGCCGAGCTTTAGTATAGATAATATATATATATATATAAAAGAGATTTTTTATTTATGGTATGAGAGGTATTACATAGTATAAGATGTTTTCTATTTAAGAAAGAGAAAGATATATTAAGAATTGAAAGAAGGTGGAGAATTTTATTTATGGTAAATAGGGATAGATTTATTAAAATAAGAAAGAGAACATGTTTTTATTGGTAGGGAAATTAAGAATTGATGAGGGATTTAAGGAGAGGTATAGTTACGAGAATGAGTAAATAGATGAGAGATAAAGTTGAGTGTAGGGAAATTTTTGAAAAAAATATTGAAAAAAATATGGAGGGTATTTTCGAAAAAAATATTGAAAAAAAGATGGAGAGAGCGCCACCTCAGCAGTGCCGAGCTTTAGTATAGATAATAGATTGCTGCAAACAACTTGGGAGGTGTTATTTATTACCATTATAAAGACAAAACTTGGGATTGGAACACGGTGTTCACTATTAGTTGCATGCCTATCAATAAAAATTGCCGTGTTTGAAAACTAGACTTGACTCGAAAGTCTACCGAGTTGAGTTAACTCGAAGACTCGATCTTGACCCGAAGTAACTCGACTCAAGTAATATAATAATATTAATATATAAATGTTATATTCTTTTAAGATTTAGTTGATTTTGTGTTGACAAGGTGTTCGAAAAACTTATTTGGTGCGTCGATTAACAAACCAAGGTTTAAGGGAGGCTGTTTTAATGGTTAAATGGACTGGGGGCGTTACCGTTTAAATGGCCATTAAAACGGATTGAAACGGCTAGGGGCAGAAATAGAAAAAAAATGGAAAAAACGGAATTAAACGGATTTTAACGATTTTAAAGGATTTTAATGGAAAAAATGGCGCTGAAATTCAAATTTTGAAATTTGAAAAAAAAAAAAGGAATTTAACAGTCATTTTTTTCACAAAATTTTTCAGAATTAAACCGCTGTTTAAACGATTTTAATGGCCGTTAAAACAAAAAAAACGGCCGTTTTATTCAAAACCGATAAAACATGTTTAAACGGTTTTAACGAAAACGGGCTTGGGGTTTTAAACCATGTAATAAACAACGCACCAAACCCGTTGTCTTTTTCAGAAAAACAACGCACAAAACCCGTTGTTTACAATTCGAGTGAACTCGAAACTCCGCCGAGCCGAGTCAACTCATCCGAGTTTCGAGTTGACTCAACGAGTTTTAAAATACAGAAAAAAAAAAAAGATAGGCACTTATTAGTTCATTAAGTGCCACTATTTATTAAAAACTAAAAAAAAAACTCATTAAATGTCTTGTTAACGTACTCACCCATTCTCATGCCATTAATTACATTTCAATGCAACCCTTACTAACTATTTTATTAATTACTTCCATTCTCATTATATTGTACTCTATATTTGTAGTAATCAACAATTAGTAGACATCTTCCACTAAAGATTTGCCAACTGTCAAGTTTCAAAAGATTTTATCGATGTTGAACTTAGGGCTGCAACTTGGGCGGGCTCAACCTGAGCCCGACAGGTTGAATGTGATGTTAGGGTTAGGTTAGCCTTTTTAGAACTTGGGTTGGGCTTGGGCTAGATTTTTGGTAACCCGATCAAATTGGGTTGGGTTAGGGTTGAGACTCGGTCCAACCCGAACCCGACATTCAAACTACATATATGTATAAGTAAACCGACAAACATCCACACTACATTTTGACAAATATAGTAACCCGACCATAGATGTTTATCCTTAGCAAAGTACACCCTTGTGTGAGATTACAAAATGCCATTGAAAAATTACATTTTGACATTTTATGTGATCGATTGATATTGAAAATATCGTGTTTTCTTTGACGATTATTTTTGGTTATTTCTTTGGTAACTTTTGCCATGCATTTGAGTTAATAAACTTTTCCATTATTATGAAAATATCATGTTTTCTTTCACAAGGTGTTGGAAATGAAATACATATTATTTAATGGTTAGCATAATGATATTGTATTGACCAATAAATTATTTTAATATGAAAAAAGTTTGCAATCCTTCCGACTAATAAAAAAAATTAAGAAATTGACCAACCCGACTAACCCACCCAATCCGATAGGGTTGGGTTGGGTTGGGTTAGGGTTCACAGCCTTTAAGGTTGGGTTGGGCTAGGGTTGACCCCCCAACCCGCCCGAGTTGCAGCCCTAGTTGAATTCAATTGATATTGTCACACCAGCTTGAGGGGGAGTGTTGGCGAGAAGAGAGATTCTAGGGAGATTGTATCTATCGTGGGTGAATTTTGTTGACCACGATTAGAAGTTTCCTTATATGAGACTCTAATTTTGGTAGTTTGTTTGATATAGGTTACATTCCTATGTGATGTAACTATATATTTTTTCTGCTATTGTGGTCTCTATTTGAGACACAACGAATGAATCCATCTCTCCTCTCTTCTCTTGTACACGTAGGCTACTATGCCGAAACACGTTAGTATGTTGTTTAATTGATGCTTTATGGTATCAGAGCGGTTCGATCCCTGGGGGGCGTGTGTCCCGCAAGTGCAAGGGGGCCGGGGAGGGGGGTACGGTGGATTCATGCAGTCCTCTGTCTATGTGCTAGGGATCCTTTGATATACATTGTTAAGCCTCCCTTGTTGTGGTGGTCCACAGTCCATTAATGGAGGAAGTAGATGGTAATCCTAACTTGAAGCTATCGTCAGTCCTCCTCAGTGGTATTAGGTATATCTCTTGGTCCATACCTGTAACCTTATCTCTTGGTGGCAAGAAATTGGGGTTCATCAATGGCAAAATTAATTGCTTGCCCTGTATATCCTAATCCAAAATTTGAAGAATGGAATCTCTCATGATCAAATTGTTAGATCATGTCTTCTCAACTCGATGGAAGCACATGTTGAAATTTATTTTTACCTTTTTCTGAATCATCGGCAAAGGAATTGTAGGAATCAGTAGTAGATCTATACGGCAATCAAAAGAAGCAGCTCGTATTTTTGAACTAAAACGTGATATTGCAACAGCAGATCAAGCTGATTAGACATTGATTTGTAGTAGAACTAAAACGATCATCAGGTTGATTTTTGGTTTCATGTGTTTAGTGGGGACCTGGGCTAGCTAGTGACCTTAGGCGACCGCCTTAATGGCCTTTAGGTAGAGCCGGCCCTGCATGCCTCACCCGATGACATGGCCCCCTATTGAAGAATCGGAATCTATGAGTTGGTAGGGGACAACCACGTTATAATTAAGATGTCTTAGCCCATTAAATTGCTCTCGTAGAGATTGAGAGAGAGAGAGAACATTCTGGATGCTATGGTCCCTCCTAATAAAAAAAAATTTAGCATTTCCCGACAAGCTGTTAACAAGGGGGAAAAACACCACCCTACTGATCTGGGGTGTTCTTGAACACCTCAGGAGACATGGCAGAACACAGCCATTCCGGCGGGGCAAGATTCCACAGTTGAGGATGAGAGAAAGTACGAGCCTACCGGCTAAAGTATGAGCAGTATAGTTATACAAACTAGTAGAGAATAAAAAGGATAAGTTATGATAGGAAGGGGGAAAGGTCCAAAATATGAATTAGGCTGGACGATTTGGTCGTATCCGGCGGATCCAGATGTGTTTCTTCTTTGGGTCCTACTTGGATAGATCCCACATTCAGGCAAGTGGGATCCACTTTGGTGATGGGGGTCTCAAGTATGTAGAAGATTTGTTTGTGCTATAAGTTGACTTGATTGGAAGTGGGACCTTCCCCACCAAAAACCTACATCTCTCTCCTCTATAAACACAAAGATGACGGTCGATTAACTGGCCCAGATGCTGCAAGTTATGTCTTTCGACGACATGCAACGTGGTGTGTGGTTTCGTCCATCCAGTGCTACGTACATACTTTGTATCTGCTCCTTTTCTCTCTCTGTCTTTCAGGCCCACTGACCCATGAATGAGATAGATCCAGCTATTGAAAATCAGCCGGATGGGTGACCTCTAACATTCGATCCGATTACCTAAAGAATTTCTCGAATCCTATGGTGCGTTGTTGGTCGTGTAAAAACATGCCATACATGGCATATTCTTTTTTCACAGGCCATATGGATGTTGGCCCACCCGTTTGTGGACCTATACAGACGAAAAAGTAGCCCGATTTGTAATTTCGAACAATTGGGTTAGAGTACCCCCAAATAATGTTCCAATCTCATGGATAAAAATCAATCCATGAAAAATGCTCGAATCCAACAGTTAGAAATAGTAATCAAGATGGTTTTTGGTGTGTAGGTCCACCAAAGGGGCGCCTAATATCCAAATGATCATTGATCATATATAGTGTGCCAAATGTTGAGTTTTGACACGGCCCACATAACCATAAAGAGAGCGACCCGCAGGAAAAAGTTTTCTCCCCTAAGTGACCCATTAGATTGACCCTAATGGCAGTCCACAAATCTAATTGGACACTGTCATGCAAAGACCGTGGCTGCTAGGTATCGATATAGCAGAATTAAACCATTTTGAGTAATTTTGTAACTCGCCCTGAAACTTGAACGTAATTAGTAATACCCCTTGTGGAGTAGAGGTATCAACGTCCTAGATCATTGCTCTCTTTGTTAGCAGCATGGCGAATCTAGCGATCACATCTTTCTTACTTGTAACTGGGCTTGGGAGGTGTGGTCATCAATTTTTTGGAGGAGCTTTGGAGTTGCTTGAGTGACACCTAGCTCCAGAAAATACCTTCTTCTCTCATGGGAGTGTACAGGCTTCAGCGGTCTGGGCAAAAGGCTTTAACTCCGTTGGCAGTGATATGAAGTCTTTGGAATGAGCATAACAATAGAGTTTTCTAGGGGAGGAGTGTCGTCAGAAGTGTTGGTTTTAGAGATTAAAGGGCTCATCTTTCTTTGGGTTAAGTTGTACAGTGAGGGGAGAGGGTTTTCTTTACGGAGGTGGTCTTTAATTGGGATGCCTTGATCTATCGTGAGTAGGAGAGACTTTTGCGTGGTTTCTGTATGTTGTTTTCTCATTATGTTGCTTTTCTTCTATGTTTTTTGTGGGCTGTGGAGGCCATCTTGTCCTCCTAGGTTCTTTTATCAATAAATTCTATTTACCAATAAAAAAATACCTCTTTACCACACTTTAAACCTTTACAAATGCCCTCTTGACCTAGTTTAACCGTCATTGATTCACGTTAAAGAGCAATTTAATTGCATGACACCTGTTAACGCACTTGACCAAAATATTGTAGATTTAATGTTAACGACAGGTGATGAAGTCATTTTTTTAATCAAACACATGATATATTCATATAACAATAAGTGACAGTGGTTGTCTCCCCACTTATACCCTCTCTTATATGCTTCAATAAAGAAGTGCTGAGATCTTATCCCCAACTGGATGGTGGATCTCAACACTCACACATGATTTTGGCAAATGCTTTGTTGGGGAGTACTATGGGCACGGGCCACCCACTAGTATAAAAACAAACCAAGGAAGGGAAAACACAGCAAAAATAATCCCTAAGGAGGGGATTAATCCTGGCATGTTCCCCCATCAGCTATTAACGACAAATGTCAATGTTGGTATGTCGAATGCAACATTTAGATGCCATAAGTGTTTATTCAGGGTTCTATTATGTTATGTGGAGCCTGATGGTGCTATAGTACTGTAAATATAGTCACTGTTCCTAAATTTCGCTGGAAGGCTTTTTTCCTTATGGGAATTTTCATACTTTTACATAGAGATATGGAAACCCTAGCTTCGTTTTGGAGTGATGGGCTGGTCCTAATTTAAAAAAAGGTTTAAAGAAATAATTGTTTACCTGTGAGGGGGAAGAACTTTTAACATTCAACTTTCAAGAAGGGGTGGGCTCAAGGACGAGTTCGCCGGCCGGGCTGACTGACCACATGGGCCGGCCCATGAGGCAGTCCGTGAAGCTCTCTTATGGGTTAGGCGTGGGCTCAAATTTCAATCCCAAGCCCAGGTCAGAGTGTTAGCGGATTAGGTCAGGCTGGGCCAGCTGCCCCAAAAAATGGGCTGGGCCGCAGGCCAAATTGCCACCCGTACCCCAAACTCAGTCGAAGCCATTGAAAAAAACACAAACTTGGCTGCACCCAAGTTAGCCCGACTCTTATTTGCAAGGGCTGAGCTCAAGTTCTGGAGATGGTGAGGCAACACCCAACTAACCCCTGCAGCCCAAGTGGTTGGGAGTGGCAGCAATGGCTGATGGGATTTGTCGAGTTTTATTCCTAAAATATTGAGTTGTCATGAGAATTAATGTAATACATACGTATTGAAACATTGCCACAAGAAGTCTAATTCCTATCCCTTTCAGCCATCCAAACTAGGGGCGTAAATTGGGCACGAGGCCCAGTCCAGCCCAGCCCGGCAAACAAATGGAGGAATGAACTCCAGGTTTGAAGGGGTTGTTTTATCTTACCAGTAACCAATATAACTCAAGCCAGTCTTCTAAAAACTCCCAAGTTGCTGTTTGAATTGCATGGATAAGTGGTGATTTTTGTGGATAACTGTATTCTTTCTACACTAGTTTTCTCTTTATTCTGGAATAAGCATAAGCTATCGATACATCCAAACACACCATAAACACCATATAGTCCAAATATATGGAGTAAAGAATGATGAAAATAGAAGAAGAAATTGAAAATGGCAGCTGTTTGGTAGTGTCTAAGAAACCAAAGAAGATAAAACAAGAAGACAGGTTCAGTCCTGGGAGATTCATCCAATGTTAATAACAACAACCATTAAAACTAATTGCCGGCCTCTTGGGCATAATTCCTGTAAAATTAGAGACTTGATCCAAGCCATGTCTACAAACAGAGAAAGAATTCCGGTTGCATTGAGCATCGCAGTCCTCAGAAACTGGAAACAAACCTATCGATGGATCCCGATATTTGGAGCTTTTATTGCATTCGCTATGGCGTTCTATACCGGCGCCAACAATCTCGCAATCCCGGTTTGTGTTTCATTATGTGGTGTTACTACTTATATCATTCAATGTCTAAAACACCATTTTTTTTTTTTTTTTTTTTGTGATTCGTGTGACAGTTCTCGACGCCAGTGGGTTCAGGTGCATTGACCCTTTTACAGGCCTCACTAGCGGCCTGCGTGATCTACGTCCCGGGAGCAGCCTTTGCCAGCAACAGCACCGTCGATACGTTGTTTTCTGATGTATGGAAATATATATATTGGTCTGATTTCCCATGAATCGAAGGGACTGAATTGATGTGTCGCCATGTCGGTGAGGCAAGCATATGATATCGGAGCTTATTAACTTCGTTTTTATCTTGCAGTTCCTTAAACAAAATCAACCTAATGAAGGTTTCTTAATGTGGAGTATGGTAGCGGTTCTCATCACAACAAGTACTGATCAACACCTTCCTACTGCATGCCATATATACACATATAAACTTAAAATGACACACCCTTGTGGGGCCCACATCGATTCACATTTTTTTTTTACTTGGCTGAATAATTTGTGAATTATCCATAAATGGTAAAAAATCGTTGCTGCGTAAAACAAAAAATGTCAACTTTTTTCTACTTGGTATTTTATTTTATTTTTGTTACGATTTTTGAATGAATTTTCAAATGACAAACCCTAATAACACTGGCGTCGATGGAGGAATGCACCCACTGCATGTACATGGCGTGTCGTTGTGTCATGGTCATGGATGGTCTGATACCATCTCATTCTCATTTATTGGTTTCTTGTGACACTAATTTATTTGGAACAGCAATTTGGCTTGCACTGGCAACATACCTGGAATTACCAGTCTCATCACAACAATCAACTCAAGGTGCTCTCTTAGGAACTATGCTTGTCACTGAAGGGTTTAACTACTTACCCATATGGAATAAGGTAAGAAATATTTAATTTTAATTTCTTTATTTTTTTTTTCATTATTTTATAATCTTCATGTGGGTACGTACGCTTCGACCATAAACATGAACTCGATCGTTTAATAAATTTTTTGAGCATGCAGATATCAGTTGCCTAGACCTCTATGTCATGACTAAAAACCTTGAGCGAGGTTCACGAGTTCGATAAAAATTTACTTACTGAAAATTATTTCCAAAAAAAAAAATTGAACTTTAAAAAGTGATGTTTACATCCTAATGAAATTCAAAAATATGTCGCAAGCATTTGATATTTCTGAAAAATCATAATGGAATTGCTAGGGGTGTCTTGCAGAATGAAAATCACAATTTCAATGGTGGAGGCCTCCTCTGGATTTTCCTCGAATGGACAATAGCTCCGGTGATCGCCGGTGTGGCCGCATTCTGCTTCTTCAGTTTCTTGAAGGTCGCCGTGCTTCGCAAAGAAAATGGGGATAAGAGAATCCTCATTTTGCTCCCTATTTACTATGGAATAACAGCAGGACTAATCTCCCTCTTTCTCATGTATCAGGTATCTCATGTTATGCTTTATCAAACTCTTGCTCTAAATTTGCCTTAGGAAATTAACCTGAGATACCATTTTTTTTTTTGCATTATTTTGATAAATTTGGTTGGCAGGTCATTCCACATTTTGTACCTGTTGATAGGTGGGTAACTGGAATTGCTGTAACATTGGCCACCTTGATTGGAGCTCTATTATCTTTGGTAAATCTGTACTTAACTAAATTTTTTTTTTTTTTTTGAATTCTTCTTCATTGATGCATAGTTTTCATTCATGGGTTAAGCTCAGAATAACCAAATTTATAACTTATCGCCGGTTCGCCGCTCTGATGTTCTTTTTTGGTTATTGAATTTTGTTCTACCATAGATTGTGATGATTGCCTTGGCAAGAAAACGATTGGAGGGTCCAAGACAGTCTAAAACCAGTAGAAGAACCAAATCTCCGAAGAATAATTCGATGGAAAATATTGATCAAGCCCACATTAGGAAAATGGACGACGATAATGATCAGTTTGAAGACGCCTTAAAAGATTTCATGCAAATGAGAGTACTTGATACCGTCTACGAAGAAGATGAGCGAAGCTGGGCATCTCCAGAAGCAAATCTGAATTCTAACCATGTCGAATCGACTTCTCAAGTTGTTTCAGACCAAACTACGCCATTCAAACAACTTCTTGAATCGACACCGAATCGGCTGCTTCAAACAAGAAGCTTTAAAAAGATGGAGAAAACAAAATCAAGAGAAAACTTACATGTGTTCTTTACCGATCTGAAAAAATCCACTTTGTTTCCTGTAAGTCCTCTCCCCATTTTCACCATTGATTTCTGTTTTCATCGACGATTATCCTCTTGTTCTTGTTGTTCACCATCTTTGTCGCTTCAATTTCAGAAGGGTATACATAATTGTACAATTTCATGAGTAATCAATGAAAATAAACACATAATTGATTTGTTAATGCGTATATTTAAACAGGTTATCGAGTTCGATCGACATACACTTATTCGACATGCTTTGGCCGAAAAATTTGATGAGATGGAAGATTTCTTCAGCTTCCCACAGATTCTGGCTTCATGCATTTTCGCGTAAGTTTATTACTAGCTACAACACATTTTTGGATATATTCATTAGAGATAGATATATGGATAAATCATTTATAGTAAAAACATATTTCAAATGACCTACAGGCTCATTCAATCTGCTAGTGAGATTGCTGCTGTAGTGAGTCCATATGGAGTTGTTCTTGATATATATAGAGACAGACCAAAATATTCAGGAAATGGGGAAGATGTGGTGAGTTTGAGCTTTTTCATCCAGTAATAAGCTTCATTTCATTCCATATTTAATTTTCTTGTTTGATAATATTTTTGCAGCTACTGTTTAGCAGCGAAAAACGATGCTAACAATCCCATTAGTCGTCACGTAACAAAGAAGACAAAAATATTTTTTTTGATAAGTATCAATGATTCTATTAGATGGTGGCCATTAGAGGCTGAGGGAGCCTACCAGAAGCCAAACCAAATTACAGAAAGAAAGCAAAAAATTAGCAACAACAAAATCAAACATTCGGATCGTAGCCCATCACTAATCCATCCCCTCTGGATCAAATCAGGCCAATTGAACGCAATTTCCTCAAAGGAAATGTCTTTCCCTTCCTCGTACAATTTAACCCAGAAACAAACCAGCGCCTTAATCTTCAACACAAGCTGCTCCAAATGAAGGCTTTTGCTCTCAAACACCCTGCTATTTCTCTCCTTCCACATTCGCCAAATTACCGCTAAATGTGTCAGAGCCCACATCCTCCTCCCAAGTCTGCTGAACCCCTTTCCTTTTCAGGCGAAAAATTACTCCCTTATTGACTTAAGAGCTACCCATTATAATGTAACAGCAAGTGATCAACTAATTCCTCACTCTGCAAGCAACATGAACAATGATCCAAAACTCTTATCCCTCTCTTCCACAAAAATATTTTAACCCGTTAGCGGCGGAAAATTTCTTTTTGTTAAGCTATTTACTCTTGTGCCATGTATTGAGTTCCCTATTGACTAACATGATTATGCCTAAGATATTATTAGGCTCCCACCCATATTACATGGTGGATTAGAGCGATAGGTGGGTTCGGAGCCTCGATAGGTTTCTTCGTGTGCGGGTGGCGGCTGACTCAATGCCTTGGTGGCAAGCTTACATATATGAGTAATTCAAGAGGAGTGGTCACACAGTTGTCCGCTGTGGCAACAGTGATCATGGTGAATAGGATGAAACTCCCAGTATCAAGTACCCATGCATTCGTCGGATCTCTACTAGGTGTAGCGGTTGCTGATGATCCTAAGGTCAGTTCTGTGCTTCCCTAGTTGAGTATCTTCCTCTTATCAAGGAAATGTCTTTAACTACTTTTGGGATCGTTTTGAAATGTTGGTGATTGCAGAATGTGAATTGGAAGCTCTTCATCAAATTCTTGTGTGGGTGGGTCCTCACCATATTATTCTGTGGTGGGGTTGCTTATGGGGTCTACTCCTTCACAATATATTCCCCAGCTTATGTGGTGCCTTGATCTTTCCATGTGGCATCACCGCATCGGTGCTGATCTGTTTTTTATTTTACTTTTTTTTTTTTGGGTAACAATCTTGTTTGCTCATTCAAATGTATACTACTTTCTTTCTTGATGGGTGAAATTGTAGAATCTACACAATTGTACTTTGGAATTATAATAAAGCCAACTTCAGGAGTTAGGACATCAAATTTTGATGTCTGGCCATTTAGAAGTCGCCACCTATACATGTGGACGTGGGGCCAGGATATATAGCTATTTTCTTTTTCCAAAAACAAGGAGCTTGTCTGCGTGTGGAAGGTGATTGGAGAAAGAGGAAGAGAATGCTGTAATGGCGGGGTTATTAGGTTTATTTAGGATATTTAATTGAAATTACAAATAGACTAAAATGTTTTCATTTAGTAGAAAGATGCATTACATGTTTGAAAGGGAAATTATTATTGTAGAGCATTGGTAAGGGCATTTTTGGGTGGCATGAGCATCATGGCTAGGGGTGTCAATCCATAATCCATCCCTCTTGTAAGGGGGCCTGTCCCGGCCCAACCCAGCCTTTGAAAGCCCTAAAAAGAGGGTTTTTTTTTTTTTTTTTTTATAAATTTCAAGCGGGGCCAGGCCGAGCCTAAATATGTAAAACTCTTCTGAATAAGTGCTGGGCCAAGGTCACACTCAAGGGGGACTGGACCTACCCGACCCTTAGTAAGAAAAGATTTAAAGATTTATGACTTGACATGACGAGGAGGCAACCCCACCACCCCACCCAATCTTCCGCATATCTTGCTCATCCGATGTGGCATGAATCACTGAACCTGCTTGGGCATTTTTGGGAGACATGCGGCAAAAACTGTTGCTGACGATTCAGCTCACAGCTTTAGGGGGGTGAACCTCATTCAAAAAGTAAAGATAATAAATATTTTAATAGTTAAATTATTGGTTATAATAACGGTAACAATTTTTTAACATGTAATCACCACCATCAACGCCTTATCCCAAATGCTTGGGGTCGGCAACATAAATCATATTTTGTCATTCGAATCTGTTTAAAGTTATATCTTTTGTCAATGCATAAATCTTTAAATCTTTTCTCACTACCTCCGTCCATGTCATTTTCTGATCTTCCTTCCTTTTAAAGCCTTCAACTTGCACCAAAATGTGTTTCTTAACATCTAACTTTTAATTTTTTAATTTTTAATTTTTGTTTCGGTTTGCATTTCTGGATGATTATCTGTTATTGAAGGGTGGAGCATCCTTGGGGCCACCCCCGGAAAGAGTAGAGTGTAATAAGTGGCTCTGTCCACATTAACTCTTACAGTACACTCCGGCATTTGTGGAAGGGGGTGACTATCATGCCCCGGGGGACTAGTCGGGTGCTTTAAGAGGCCCAGATACCCACGGTTTCAAAAAAAAAAAAGGGTGGAGCAAGATAAGCCAAGCTTAGCCAGTTACAAGCCTAAAACCCAAGCCCAAGCCCAGACCATGAATTGTCATAATGGGCTGAGCATTATATTTGGGCCGCCTAAAAGCTTAAGCCCAAAACTTATCCATTTATTTAGAAGGCTTTAAAACTAAGCCCATTCCACAATTACTAGGCTTATAAATACAGTTCAATCCCAGCCCATGTAACAAAAAAAGAGTTATCAAGCAATGCAAAAGGTAAGCCCGTGTACCTTTTGCATGATCACTCATCTCGCATGTGGCATATGTATCATCAATCGGAGCCGTTTGAGTGTTAGTCCACTCATTGGATTAATTATTTCCGAAGATCACATTGATAAAATGCATTATTCTCTTATTAAGATTTAAGGGCCCATTTGAATCACCATTTTTGCTTAAAATATTTTAATTTGAAAAATAATTTTTCTAAATAGATTTTTTTGGGAATGCATTTTTAATAATAAAAAAAGATGTTTGGATCAAGGTTTAAAAAACGGCCGTTATAACGGATTCGGACCTACCCCGTTACGTTATGGAACGTTAAAATGCCCAGAAAATAACGGCCGTTATTTTCCGTTATAACGAAAATAACGACCGTTATTTTCTGGAAAATTTTGTGAAAACAAACGGCCGTTATTTTCTGTTATATTCCGTTTTTTTCCATTTTGAAATTCAAAATTTGAATTTCAGCACCATTTTTTCCATTATTTTCCCGTTTTTGCCCCTGAGCGTTTTTTTTCGTTATAACGGAAAAAATGGTAACGCCCCCAGTCCGTTATACCGTTGTAACGGTCCCCTTTAAACCTTGGTTTGGATCTTCATTGAGGCAAAAATGTCTTAATCTTTTTCTTGGTGGGCCCCCAATATGATTGATTAGAGTGAAATGTGTAGGAGGGTGGGAGTAGGGTATCTTTTTTTTTGTTCCGTTCGTTGAACTTGCAAAATAAGAAGTGTTATTTTTTTACTTGAAAAATGATTTTCAAGTACTTAAGGATGTGTTTGGTAGCACGTATTCAACTGAAGACATGCATCTTGAAGGTCCACGTCTTCAAGGTGCGTACCTTTAAAGGTCATGGCCGACGTTTGGTTCTACACAACCATGTGAGACCCACATAAGAACAAATGTTGATAGATCATGTGGGCCCAACATAAGAACAAAGATCGATAGTTCGTGTCGGGTTGCACATAATAACTAGAGTTCATAAATCATGTGGGCCTCACATAAGAACGGGAGTTGATGGATCATATTTGAGTCTCAAATAATATAATAGAGGGGTGTTGATAGATCATACATGTGCTATATGTCAAGTGAGCCCATACATCATAAGTGGGTCATACATTAGGTGGGCTAAGCCTATTGGGGTTTGGAGGGTGCACCTTCAAAGTATTCGAAGACTAGGTTCACTTTCGTGCGTCTTCAAGGTCTATTGTGTCTTCGAAGATGCACAACTTAATGTGACTCAAACACTTGTCATCAATCAAGATGCACACCTTCAGCCAAGATGCACGTCAAATGTGCGTTACCAAACATAGCCTAATTTATTTTTTAAAAAGACTTCTTAACCCAAACATATAGCCTATTTATTTTTGAAGAAAATGTCACCTAAACAATCTTTTATTTTGGAAAAGTCTTTTTATGCTAAAAAAAAAAACCCTTTAAACCCATTTTTTTAAAGTAAGAATTATCTTAGATGGGTATCCAACAAAAAAAATCTGCTAGAACAAAAATTATTTTCCGATTTTCCTTCCCGTACTCATTACGTTACCCTAAAAAAGTACATAATATTTCATCGAGGGGTATTATGCGCAACAACGCATGTTCGGTTTTAAGGACGATGACATTTGATTGACATATAAATGACCTAGGAATTTTAAGGACCCCATTTTAATTCAAAGTTCAAATTATATTCTATGTATCCGATTTTCTCTTTGGTGGCTAATAAAGTATATAAATCCAAATTCTTAGTGTCCCTATTTACATTAATCAAAACAAACAACTTTTTTGAAATTTGAAAGAAACCCTTTTGGGGTTAAGGTTTTTATGCCCCGTGTAATTCTTTTTCAACATCAATAAAGTTTCCCTCCCTCCGTGGAGGTACCAAAAAAAAAAAAGGGCTTAGGCTCCAGGGCCGGCCTTTTTTGACCGGCTACCGTTACAGGACACAATATGAGACTATTAGAGGACTCTGACCTATGGATGTTTGGCAAATCCCTAGGTGGACCAACAAACCAAAAATCAGCCTGATTAGTGATTTATAGGGGTTGGATTGGACTTATTTTCATGGGTTGATCTCAACTGTGGGAATTTGAGCAGTATTTGAGGTACAAAGATCCAAAGGTTTGAAATCACTAATCAAGCTGATTTTTGGTTTGTAGGTCTACTTAGGGATTGGCCAAACATCCATAGGTCAGAGTCCTCTAAGAGTGTGCCACATGGCTCATATTGTGTCCTGTAACGGGAGCCGGTGCCTGGAGCCCGATAAAGGAAACACATTTCTCTAACTTTTAAAGAGTCCTCCGAATACAATTGCGTATTTTAATATCACTCCTAGAAAATAAGGCCAATTAGTAATATCTCCTTGTACTTTCTAAAATTAGTAATACCCCCTAGTGAATTGTCCAAGTTTGCTCACGAGGACACCAGCGGGTGTAAGAGAGAGAGAGGGGGGCAATGTGATGGATGCATGGATGGATACAAAATTTGTTTAAAAGGACAGTAGTAGGCGCACGATAGAGCCCACATTTGACTAAAAAACGGACTTCATTCAATGTTACAACAGTAACAGTAACAGTAAAAGTAAAAGTAACAGTAACAGTAACAGTAACGGTAACGGCAACAGCAACAAGTCCCAATCTCCCATTCACCAACACATGCACGTCGCCAACGTGCAATATTACATCATTTCCCAACTTTAAATCATCATTTCTACAAAAGTCAAACATAACATCACCTCCCGCCCCCTCATTTTCTTATTTTTTTGTCCTCGAGTCTTGATCCAATTGAGCATTTTTACAAAACCAACCCACCATAATCTCCATATTTACAAATTACCATCAACTTTACAAATTTTATTTTATGTTATCCTTCAAAGGTTTTGAGGATTTACGAGTGATCCGGTGTGTTGCATTGTAACGCTGAGTTTTATGTTATCAGATTTGCAAGCACTACGATCGGACGGTTTTGGAACCCTTTCATATAAGCACTAGTAAGAATTATTTTATCCTGATCTAGATCCAACTTTGAACATTATAACCCAGATCCATAACACATTTTCATTCCTCAACCATGATCCATTTGTGAAAATCCAATTCCAGCCCATCTATGGATGTACAGTTCGGATCGACAAAAAAAAAAAAAAAACCTATTTATAGTAATTAGATTCTATTCCAAAACCCGGATCCAATCTGATCCGTCTTTCTGAAAGTAGAATCCAGCTGGACTCGGACCATAAGAGTTAATCCATGTCCTGCTAATACTATCTTAAGGATCCAAACCCGCCAAAAAATGGGCCCATGGGCTTTTACATTCTAAATCTAGAATAAAACTAAGCTATATTTTTTTTAGCTCTTTCTATTTCCAAAGGACCATATTGTAAATTTCCAAATCAAATGAATACACATATCCTACTTCTTTATATAAGACCCCTCCTCACCCATATCCTCACTCGCACCTATCAGAGCCCATGGCTACCTTCTCCCTATCTCCTACGTTCCTCTTCAACCTAACGATTCTGCTGATATTCATGGCAGTCCGAATTTCTTCAGCTCGACCATGCCGGTCCATAACACCCGTTCCTCACGGTGGAGCAGCTTCAATGATGCCACGCTCGGCATTAGGAATGCAACCATCAGTCTCTGATGTACTTGCGAAAGGCATTTTCCGACCTTCGGGTCCAAGCCATAGGGGTCACACAATGCCTAATTTCACTAGGCATCTTCTAAGAACAAGCTCCCGACATATCCGAAAATTCAGAGAACTCCACACCACGCAATCAGTGCCGAGTCCTGGGGTTGGTCATTAATTTTTCTCTCAATCTTTTTTTTTTTTTTTTTTTAATTTTTTCATGTAAGAGAGATGTATATGTTATTTTGTTTGTTATGGGGGTAATTTGAAACTCCAAAAAGAGATAATAACGTTTGGGAAAATGGTTTTGAGGCTATCCCTGCTTTGTTCACATAGTAATTTACAAGCATAAAGAGGTATTTAAGTCCGGTAATGAGTTTCAAGTTGTGCAACGGTAGTGATTTTAATCGGGACAATGTTATATGGTGTTTGGTACTACCGACTAGATTTTAGGGAGAGCACGTTGCGTGTAATTTGCATGTCGGCTTCTTGTAGGCATACAAAGCGCTAAACTGCAAGAGTGCAAGTTATCGAGGGCTCGTGAAAACCCACTGAGACATGGTTTTTTGGCTCATAACTCAAAACCCATTGCCAAACACCCCCCTTACATCTACACCAGTTGTTACAGAATTGCCCCCAATGGTCGTATCTAATATAATAGAATTTATTTTCCAAACAACATAATCCTATATTGTATTGGAATTTGGCGCTTTCTTAACTTTTAAATTTGTATTCAAAAAATATAACTTTTTTTAATTTTGTTGTGTCTTTTGTAGTCGACAAATTGGAAAATGAGAAGACGTGTTATAGTATTCACCCAAATTAAAAAAGCCATTCGGGTAATAAAAGTCCTTTTCACCGACAAGAGGGGAAAATAAACAAAGAAAAACGTTATCTCAGTTAAAAAGCTTTACCATTAAAAAAAGTCGCATGATGATGCGGCTTGGGAACGATATGCTACGTGAAGAGCAAGCAACCCCTTTTGTGTTGTACCAATGCATACAATCGTCCTTGGAGTTTAGATTTCTGATTTTTGGTGTTTCATTTTTTTTTGCGATTAAAGTAGTCTAAACTTTAAGAAAGTGTGCTGTCAGAGACTGACAATCCATCAAATGGTGTGTTGGGAAGAAAAAACAATAAACAAACAAACGAGCAAAGATGCAAACAACCACAACACAGAGATTTATGTGGTTCCCTCTAGATTGAGGTACGTCCACGGATCCACACCGATTCCACTATACTAACAATACTCACAGTACAAGAATGGGATACTCGTCCCTTAGTAACTGGGGTTTCTATATATCTATGTGAGAATTACGAAAATTGGGGTTTCTGTATCTCTATGTGAGAATTACAAAAATGCCCTCTGAAAGAAGTCCTCCCCAAAACATGGTGCCTTCATGTATAGTGCTACAAGCATCATCAGTCTCTACATTACACAACATTGTGTCCTAGCCGACCACAACCGAAGCACTTCATAGGAGGTTTTGCTCCTACTTGACTGTCCTACTTGACATGCCCAGTTGACAGGTTTCGCTCCTAGTTGTTGTTTTGACTCACCCCCGGCTACGTGTCCTTTGGACCCTTCGCCCACCCGCACCACTAGTGGAAGCAAGCTATGCCAGTGTAAAAAACCCACAGGCTCATCAACACAGCAGACCACAACTGGGCAGGAACCCTCAATTCTGCTTGAAACCCGTCCCCAAAATGGATCTAATTGCACTTCATGCTCTGCGTTTTTTACGTCTTTGGTCCGCCAGTTGTTTCATTGAATTTGCTTCATTATATTATATAGGCTCGCAATTCGATTTTGATCATTATGGACTGGCACCAAGATTCAAGTCCTAGCAAGTCGACCTAATTTTCACAGCCGGCACAGACACAAAGAAAATGGCTCCTTTAGTTAGAAACTCTTTTCGAATACCTGAACGAGAATATTTAAGGAAGGTTAGCCCAAAACCAAGCTAAATATCCAGGCTGGACTTTATTTGTCATTAGCGCTAGCTGCCCCAACCAGTTCATTTCTTGGATTGGGCTTTAAAATAAAGCCCAGTTAGCCCAAACCCAACCCAACAATAAAACATTGAAAACGTGTCAAACATTTTCAGTCCAAAATTTTATTTCCCATGCAATGAACTCAATTTTTTCGGTCTCTAGATCCTTGTTAGCAATCATCCCTTTAATTCGCGATTAATTCACAAATTTTACGAAGAAAAGTTTTAGTCTTCCAATATTTGAATATCATTTCTCTGTTTTCAAAATAAAATTATTTTAAAATGTAAAAACACGTTTTCCAAGGTGCATCCCATGGTGTAGACAACGTTTACCTACTTTCTGCACCTTATGCTTGCTCAATGCAATTAAACCCAGGAAAATGGTGCTGTCATTCTGAGGAGGACGGTCTTCCTATTATGTGAATCTGGAGGACCATCCTGCAATCCAAAGAATAACAACCACCAACAATACTGCTCTAAGACAAAACCTCCTAGTTTATTATCTCGGGCTAAGTTTTAAATGGTCCGTTACAATCGTTACATAATATTACCGTTATGTCTGTTATAATGGGTCGCATTAGTCAGGTCTCAGACAAAAGGGGTCAGACTATTTTCCAGAAAAAAAAAACTTTTTTCCCAAAAACAACCGCGGTTATAATAGATATTCCATTTTTTCGGTAAAAATAGTATGATGAGAATTAATATAACAGGATTGGAGTGTTACCGTTGTGATGGATATTAAATTTGTTATAACAGGCATTTTTAATACCATGGGTACTTGACGCAGACTTGAAAATTGGATGGGAGTTGGAAGTATGATATAAATAAACGGAAATGATAGTGTCCCTAAGACAATAAGGTAACATCGCCGTCTGTGTGTTCAAACTATTGGATGTTATTCAAAATGTGTGATGATCACGCTACTAGAAAAAGGGCATAAACCGATGCCGTAGGTATTTGGCGTCGGTTTTTCGTTTCTAAAAAACCAACGCGAATTCCAGTGATGCCAAATATTTTGCGTCCATTTTTTGTTACTGAAAACCGATGCCATACCGACGCCCATATATGGCGTCGGTTTTTGAGTCTTGCTTCCTCTCTTGATTAGACACTAAGGCTATGTTTGATTGCACAGAAAGTTTTTCCGAGAAAATACATCTGGGATATGCCTTAAATGGCTGATTGATTGCAATTGAGAACATATATTTCAATCATGTGAGAAAATAAAGGTGTATTTTCAGGTGGAAATGAATTCTCACCTATCTGGATAGAAAATGAATTCCAGGCTTAGTAGGAAAAATTATCCAAATTTAAATAGCTTGTTAGGGAAAATTATATTGGCTATCTAACAATGGACAGTTGTGTTTTCCTAAGAAAAATTGCATTTTCTCACTTCGTAATCAAACATGGCTTAAGATACTTGTGAAAGTACTCCAATGCTCAAGTAAAAGGAGGAGGAGAATAACAAGTAAATTTACTGAAGATCTGATGAGATGAGATGAGTTGAGATGACTATATATTTACTCATGACCCTTATTTATAGATTCAAAATGAAGTTTTATTCTATAAGAAGGATTAAGACTTAATAAACCAAGGCTTTCTATTCATCGAATTTACTATACAAAGGAAAGTCTCCATTATTCTAAGAATGAGTCTAACTCTAAAAGTAGTAAGATTTGAGTTCAGAGACTTTATATTCCTCGATTTAATCGAACACAGGAAAATCTCCATTCTCAGTGTGCAAAGTTATAATTAAATCATTAAAGACCAGTCCAAGCTAAATATCCAGTCTGGACTTTATTTGTCATCACCGCTGGCTGCCCCAACCAGTTCAGTTATCATATTGGGCTTTAAAATCAAGCCCAGTTAGCCCAAACCCAACTCACTCGGAACCCCATTGGGCCCACCCATTCCATGAGCCCACCACTAAATAAGAGTGGTCCCAGACAAGGTTTAAAAGGGGGATGTATCATTATAATGGATTGTAACGCACAGGGGCAAAAATGGGAAAATAACAAAAAAAAAGGACGCCAAAATTAATAACAGAAATGCTGGGCATTTTTTTAACAATTTTTTTTTCAAAAAAAAAGATTTGTTATTTTCAAAAAATAAAAACAGCCGTTATTTTCTGGGAGTTAAAACAGTACGTAATGTAATGGGTGGGGTACGAATCCGTTATAACGGCCATTATTTTCGTTATGACTGCCGTTTTGTAAACCATGGTCCAAGATGGCATGATGAAAAAAGTATGGGAATTAATGGCACCTTATAGGTGCATGCATGATCAATGAACATGACATAACATGATCCAGCCATCATGTTATGGATGCAGTGTGCCTAACCCCATCTTTCCCAAAGAAAAGGAAAAGAAGATCCAGCCATCAACAGGTGCATGAACAAATCAATAGTCCAAGGACACTATTTCTGGGTCAAAATTTTCATTTTTTTCTTTCAAAGCTTAGAAATTAGAGTCCAAGACCTCTCGTTCTCAAAGAAATATAAAGTCGGTAGTCAAGAGTCAAAACATTCTTCGAAAATTTATTTACCACCTAACAAGACTGAAGAAAGCGTGTCAAACAATCTCTCAAAAGAAGACCCACACATGCAAATGCAACATTCTCATTCTAATGGTATAAATGTGTCAAACATTTGTGTTATTTCTTCATGGAAAGTAAGGTGCGTGGAAAAGGACATGTGTCGTCCTATCAAAAGATCATATCTACACTGCCCACGTGGTTGATTCAAAGTTTGAATCAATGTAGTTTGAAAGTTTTGGTGCATTCACATTCGTGCCCCACACTGGACTACTGAGAAGTACAGTAACATCCCTTTTGTTAATGCGACAAAGATCAGGTCGGTCAGGTTGGTCAGACAGACCTACGATCCCACACAAATTAATGGGTTCATGAACAAGGAACTTAATATTCCTTGTGTATGCGATACGTATTTTAAGTGCTGTTGTGCTTTTTTTTTTTTTTTTTTCTTCTAAAGTAAAGGGCGGTTTGTGTGGAGTCCTTTTTTAGTGCTGTTGTGCCCTTTTTTCTAAGGGCGGTTTGCAGCCAATGGGCACGTATGTTGCTTATGTGTGAAATTCCATTACGAAAGGAAGCTTGCTAGCTAGGTTTTACGAATAAATTCGCATATTATATGTGAAATTTATATGTATAATAGATGTGGGGCCCACATGTAGATGAGTTAAGAGCTGATTTTTCGGTGAGTTAAGAGCTCATTCTTGCGAACGTACTCCCCAGGCGAGACCGAGGAGATCATCCTCACCAAAAATCAGTAATTTTTAAAACTTATAACCCTTTCAAATATGGACTTAAATTTAACGGTGAAAATTAAATAGATGGTCCAAAATATTTTATTTTGCAATCCACTTTTTCACAGCTGCAAATGTTAGAATGGGCTGATTTTTTGTGTGGTTGATATCCATGTTGAGAAGAATATCATCACCAAAAATTAGCCGTTAACTCTTTTGCATATATGTGGGCCCGATGCCCATTAGTAATTATATTAGTAAGAATAACATGAGTCATTTTATCCCACCCATATATATATGGCGAATGTTTCAATTGTTCGGGAAAAACATGATTTTGGGTTAGGCATTATATTTTACGAGTTAATTGTGAATTATTAAAAAATAATTACCCTTTTTAGATAAAAATTATGTTTTTTGGTTTTCCAATTTTGAATGACAATCGTCCTTAATTATACTCGAACTTTTGCCGTATGCGAACTTGACAACTAAGATATAATGCGGGTTTTGGCAACTTGGCACTACATTTTGTAACTTAGGGTATGATAGTGAGTCCACCATGCATGGAAATTGTAGTGTGTCAAGCTAATGTTAAAACCATAGCCAAGCTAAGACACGCCATGCCTAATTTTATCCCTAGTACGCATGTCAACACCCATGCGACCTAACAAATGGAACCATGATTTAAGGAATTTGATGTATTGATGTATACTCTCCTCTTTTGGTAGAGGGAGACAGTTAGGGCTGCAATGGATCGGGTTAGGTTTCGATTATGACCCATCCAATAGTAGGACTACTACATCTACACCTAGTAACCGATATCAGGAACCGATATCAGATTAGGGATGTTAATTTGTACCCGTTTAACCAAAACCGAATCGGAACTAGAACTGAAAATATCGGTTCCACTTCCACATTTTTGGGAATAGAAAGAAAACCAACAATTTTGATTCCGGATACCTTAGGAACTGAACCGGAACCGACCCGTTGACACCCCTATATCAGATCGATCCATTGGATCGAATACCTTGATCTAGACCTGATTTCATGGGATTAGGTCATTGGGGAAACCTGATCCATTGACAACCCTGATAAGTTTGCGTGAAGAACTCATGTAAGTTTAGACAATTCTTCCGGTTCGACCATGAAATGTTGGATCTTAGTGGTTGTCTCAATAACGTATTGAAGGAGCTTCAGGTTGTCTTGCACTAATTAAATTTGGAATTTGGATTTTCGTTGAAAATCACATAAACAAACACAATACCGTGTTGAAATTGGGAAAAGATATGGATTTGACAGCTCATACAGTACATTACTGTTCCTCATAATCAGAGCTTGGGAGATGACTTGTTTGGTTGTAAGTTTCAAGCTGTACCGCACCTACTTTAAACTTTAAACGGGAATGATTATGTCGCGGAGCGCCTTTATGCAGCAATCGTTTAATTTCCCGAAAAGTTGGTTTTCACTTGCACGGCTTAATTATATAGGTATAGTCTTTTGCAGAACAACTTGAAACCCGGTACCAAACACTCCCTAATTAAAACAAGTTGAAATTCTAAGGGCAAATATATATGTGGGCGGCGCCCTATGTGCAAGGGAATGCAATCAAATTGTCCAATCAAATCCAATTCTGTTTTGACACGTGCCTCAAAATTCTTCCCCCAACTAAGGAAAAGATCCAGGTGTTCAGGCACTTATAGTTAAGCACCACCTGTCCTGGGGTTAAGGTAGCTTTTAACTGTATTTGCTTTTTCTCTGCTGTTAAGGGTAACTACGGTTAAGTGCCACCTAAACCCCATTAGAGGTGGTGCTTAGCTATAAGTGCCTGAACGCCTGGATCAAAAAAATTCTCAATCTGAAATCTGGATCCCACCTAGGATATATTGCCCTAATGATTATATCTATCTAGGCATTCTTTAAGGCCCTATTTGGTTGCTCTTAGTAAAGTTTTCGAGAGCCGATTCCCTATTGTTCGAACAAGTGGTTATGAACTTATGATCACTTGATCATATTGATTTTAGTGTAGGAAATCCATTTCATGTTACTTTTTCAATAAATGCATTAATCCTGACTGTTCAACGCTCGGAGGAGCAGTCTTGAACACTATGGTGGGTCCCACGGATCTATGAGTAGTATGAGGTCAGGATGGAGCTGTATTTATCATGAACAACTTCAGAATTTATTACTTTAGGAAATTCAAACACGTCTTTGAACTGTTTGTTCGAGTGGTCTGAGAGAATCCGATGGCTCAACCAAATGTGATATGGGGTTCCACGTATAGACTTTTGGGCTCGACCCCAATGGTCTCTTTGGTTAAGGCCAACTAAAATATAAAACGACGTGATCTGTTAATCTCACAAAAATAAAGCCCATAGTATCATATTTTTTCATTAATTTCCTCTGTTTAATACAATGTCACATTTTTTTTCTTCTTATTCCTGCAAATACCCCCTACGTGTACATGCAATTGTGAAATCTAATCAAACCCCACCAAAATAAATAGATAAAATTACATAAAAGTGAGAAATTAAGACAGAGAGACTAATGATGTCCGACTCCGGGACTTGGAACCGACTGTAAAATCCGGTCAATAGTGGCGAGATGCGCAGTGAAGAGCTTTGTGTCAATGACCATGCCGTGATGACCCTTCTTGCTAGGGGAAGAAGGTGGTACAGTGCCCTTGGAAAGGGCACTTAGGACCAAGCTGCCTTCCAAAGAAGGGAGCTTGACCTTGAACTTCTCCTCTTCCATACTCTTGAGCTTTCTGGCATCTGAAGGGGGTACAATGCACACTGATGCAACCAAGAAGATAACAAACAAGGTGCTTAAACGAGCCATGTGAGGAGATATTGATGGAAAAAAAAAATACTCGAAGTGAGTTTTTGAGATGTGGGTTTTGTTGGTAGATAGGCTAATGGAGAGGTTTTGGGGGGTGGGGGTGTATATATAGAGATGGAAGAGAGGATGGATGGGTGGATTTCTTTTTCACGTCCCACGGAAGCTGCGTGAGTATAAATCAGCTAAGCCGCCGGCCTTGTTACTTTTTAATTTGCTGAGAAAATTGCTGAAAATTTCTAGGTAATTTGGCGGGAAATATGCTGAATTCTTTTTGGTAATTCCGTGGGAAAATTGTTGAAATAGATAGCTTTCAAGAAAATAAAAATTAGGGTATTTTACTAACACCCCCTAATTTTAAAAGTAATTAGTAATACCCCCTTTATACTTTCAAACTTTTGGATTACCCCCTTTGACCTAGTTTAACCATCATTTAACTAACGTTTTAAGGCGATATGCATCATGCCCCTGTTAATGTACCTATGAAAGGACCATAATATTGCAAGTACAAAGCTAATTAATGACGTGTGATTCAAGTCCGTTTTAACAATCACCGCTAAACTAGGTAAATGGGGGGTGGGGGGTGTGGTAATCCTAAAGTTTGAAAGTATAATGGGTATTACTAATTACTTTCAAATTTTAGGGGGTGTTACTAAAATACCCAAAAAAATATTGGAAGGATAGTGCTATAGTGGACTGATGATATTGCACTTAAAGATCGTTTTTACACCAATAATTACCAATAAGTCCTTGAATATTACTTTGAATTTCTGTTTTGGCCTTTTCCTGGTTAAATTAATTTAAAAAAACATGGTTTTTGTTAATGTAGTACAGATTTACAATAATTACCAATAAGTCCTTGAATATTACTTTGAATTTCTGTTTTGGCCTTTTCCTGGTTAAATTAATTTAAAAAAACATGGTTTTTGTTAATGTAGTACAGATTTTTGAGCAATTTTTGGAACGTCAAGATAGGAGGAAATCAACTCGAAAATGTGTCAAACTTCAAATGGCCCAAATTTGGTCGTAGAAGTCGCAATGCCTATTATCGCATATGCTCGTAGGGTGTCTCAAGGAGATCTACACTCGACAGTGAATTTGAAGATTCATTACCTATTTTCGAGTCGAAAAGAGTTTGTTTTAGGGTTCAAATTGTCATTTTTAGGAAAATTATTATTTTTGGTAATTTTTTGTTTAGCTTAGTTTTAGCTATTTTGGGGTTGGGTTTGTTTTGGATAGTCTTAATTTAATAATTTAAGGTTATTTTAAGAGTTTCGTCAGATTTAAGATATTTGCTATTCTTAATAAGCTTTGCTATTTCAGTCAAATTAAGATTTCAAGTGTCTATTTAAGATTGATTATGTTAGATATTTGCTATTCTTAATAAGCTTTCCTATTTCAGTCAAATTAAGATTTCAAGAGTCTATTTAAGATTGATTATGTTATAAATTGAAGATACAATAAAATTTTGAGTTGTCTATCTTCTTTGTTCATACGAGCTTTTTGTCACAGGGTCACTAGTTGAACCCTATTCAAGCCTGCCAACGAAGCCCGTTTCAAGGCTCAAAGAGTCTAGAGTGCTCTGGAAGTTTCTAGAGGATTCTAGAGTATGGTGGAAAACCCTGAAAGATAGAAGAGTCTAGAATACCCATGAGAATTCTAGGGAATCTCTACACATATATCATATGTAAATATTCTAGATAGTTTATAGAGAAAAATCTAGAGTCACCTTGGTAGAATTGTATAGAGAATTCTAGAATATTCATAGCCGATGGATCGTCACCATTTGGCACGATCCTAACCATTGATGTTAAGGCTTGAAGCCTATATAAAAGAGCAAGCCCCCTCATTTGTAATCATCCAGAGTTGAGCAATACAAGTCTCATTCTCTAAAGAGCTCTCTTGTGTGTTTCTTGAGTAGATTAAGTACTTAGGCAAGACAAAGTCCTAAGTGATCAAGGGGAGAAAGCTGGCTTGAGCTAAGCAAGGAGTGTAAACTCGAGTGCCGCACGGTCTCTAGCAAGGGTCAAAGACTAGGTCCGTGACATTCCGCTATATTATTTGTAAAATACAAAAATATAATTTTGTTCAAATAATAACCACAACAAGTTTTGATTTTTACATCATGGGTCCTATTTTGCCATTTTCCATATTTTTCACAAAAATTTATTTCTTAAATCATGTTTTTTTTAAATGTTTAATTAGTAAAAGAGCAAAATGGGAACTGAAAATACGATATGAGAAAAAAAAAAAAAAAAAACTTATCTATTTTTATTTTTTTTATAAAACCAAGTGAATATTTTAAGGAAAATAGATAGAGGAGATATCAGGGAGAATAAAGAACACCAAAAAAATGCACAAAAAAAAAAAAAAAAAAAAATTACAACCAGTTATTCACAACCCAAAAGAACATCAAATTGGAAACCATGTCAACCAAGAAAATGCATCTCACCTCAGGAAGAATGCACTTGTAACTGAATAGGAAAGCCTTGATACTTAAGAGTGTTTCTTGGAGTGAGCTTTCCTTTCCTCTAAAACCCTCATATTTCTCTCGATCCAAATACCCCTAATGATCGCGAATGGAATCAGCCTTTAAAGAACTTTCCCCCTCTGCTAGGCTGAAATCTAAGGTCATCCACCTAAGAATGTTCCAATGGACTCCGGTGTAGCCCAGTGAAGACCCACCTATGTTAAGAAAAAAGATCAAATCTAGATAAGTAAAGTCACAATGCAAAAGCAAATGATTTACATTCTCGCCATTAGACTTACAGAGATCACACAAAACTTCACAAATATTTATTTCCTAGTTATCAAATTCTTGGCGGTGAATAGCTTATTTAAAGAAAAAATTAAGGACTTACCTACTTAAAACTTTAAATGGGAATGATATTGTATGACGTTTAGTACATGATATATGGTATGTTGATAATGTCACCGACCGCTTTCCGTAGTTTTTGCAACAATAGTTAATTGGTAGCGCAACTTGAAATGTGGTACCAGACACTCATTAATTATGCAACTTGAATCGTAAATATAGCCTATACAAAGCAAGGGTTAAAGGAGGCCGTTTTACCATTGCTAGGGGCAAAAATATAAGTTCACGGATTTTAACGGAAAAAAATGACGCTGAAATTCAAATTTTAAAATTTGAAATTGAAATTTTCAAAAACAAAAAAAATAAAATTTAATGGAAAAGAGGCCGTTTTTTTTCACAAAATTCTCCAGATTTTAACAGCTGTTTTTTTTCTAACTGAAAAAACGGTTTTTAACATAACGGGCTTGGGCGTTACCGTTTAAACGGCATTTTTTTAAAACCATGATACAAAGCAAACATGTATATGTGCCCTATGTGCAAGGGAAAGCAATCAAATTAATGTCTAAACAAATTCAGTTCTCTCTTGACACCTGCCTAAAAGATTTTGATTTGTGTGGATTCCTTCCCTGTCTAGGTAGAGATCTTGGTGGAATTGACACGCGAAATTGAGCACAATCAATGCATTAATCCCGACTGTTCAATAGGTGGACTTCCTCTTGAATGGACCATGTTACAAAATCATGCGAAGCAACCAATAATCGATGTTCCCAACTCAATACATGATTACTTCATCACCGTTGAATCCTAACTCCAAGTGCTGTAGTCAATTCAAATTGAAATTGGTAATGGGTAGCTATATCAAGAATTTAGCATCCAACCGTGTGGACCCAAGGACTACTATATTCACATTTCCTTTCCATGCAAACCTTCTCTGTATCAAGGACTACTATATCTAGCAATGATCAAGCACACGCTTGATCAGAAGTTGCAGCAAATTATCCAGTCCTATCACACGCTTGGAGCAGTCCTTAACTTTATGGTGGGTCCCATGGATCTATGGGTATGAGGTCAGTAGGGAGCTATAGGTATCATGAGTTCATGACCAACTTTACAATTTATATTTTGTGAAACAAACACAAAAGATCCCTGATCTTAAAATCCAAACGCGTCTTTCAACCAAGGTTTAAAGGAGGCCGTTTTAACGGTTAAACGGACTGGGGGCGTTACTGTTTAAACGGCCGTTAAAACGGATTGAAACGGCCAGGGGCAAAAATGGAAAAAAAATGGAATTTAACCGATTTTAACGGAAAAAATGGCACTGAAATTCAAATTTGAAAATTTGAAAATTGGAAAATAAAAAAATAAATAAATTTTAACGGCTGTTTTTTGTTTACAAAATTTTCAGAATTAAACGGCAGTTTAAACGATTTTAACGGCCGTTTTTTTCAAAACCAATAAAACATGTTTAAACGGTTTTAACAGAAACAGGCTTGGGGCGTTACCGTTTAAATGGCTGTTTTTAAAACCATGCTTTGAACTATGGGTTTCTGACCACTCTTGAGTCAGACTCAGGGGTGCGAGAATCCAACGGTGGATGATACTTGATTGCACTATCAACCACTGTAGGATTCTCAGAATCAACGGCCCCGAGTCTGACTCCCAATCTAGAGGGGTCAGAAAAACGGGGTCCTCGGAGCCTGAGACTTGAAGTATTTGGTCAAGTAGTTTGAGAGAATCCGACGGCTCAACCAAATGTGATATGGGATTCCACATATAGGCTTTGGGGCGCGACCCAATGGCCTCTTTGGTTAAGATCAATTAAAATATAAAATGACAGGATCCGTTCTCGCAAAAATAAAGCGATTAATAACATATATTTTTCATTATTTTCCTCTGTTACAATTGTGAACTCTAATAAAACCCCACCATAAAATTGAGAAAGTAAGAGAGAGGGAGGGAGATCTAATGGCCGATTCCAGGACTTGGAACCGACCCTAAATTCCGGTCGATACGGGCGAGATGCCCAGTGAAGAGCTTTTTGTCGACAACCATGCCATAGCTCTTCTTGCTAGGGGAAGAAGGTGGTGTAGTGCCCTTGGAAAGGGCACTTAGGACCAAGTTGTCTTCCATAGAAGGGACCTTGACCTTAGCCTTCTCCTCTTCTATACTCTTGAGCTTTCTGGCATCTGAAGAGGGTACAAAGCACATAGATGCGACCAAGAAGATAACCAACAAGGTGTTTAAGCGACCCATTAGAAGATATAATGATATAGATGAGATACTCTAAGAGAGTTATTAAGATATGGGTTTTGTAGCTGCAAAGGAGAAATGAAATGAAATGTTCTAATGGAGAGGTTTTGGGGGGTTGAGTATGGGGTGTATGTCTATGACTCTATATATAAATGGAAGCAGTGGCGGAGCCAGGGGTGCCGAGGCCCGAGGGTGGACAACTTTGAAAGTTACAAAGGAAAATAAATAAAAAACCAAAAATACCCTTTTAAAATCTGTACAATGCCCACCCTTATTTTTTTTATAATTGTAGAATATATTGAAAATCCAAACAGACCACAGTCTTTAAAGATAAGCCACGACATTCAACAAACAATTTGGACCAGAAAAAAAGCAAGTCCTTAATATTTAAACTTTAGTAGAATGCTCACCCTTGAACAAAATCCCGACTCCGCCATTGGCTGAAAGGTAGTAAGGCTGCGCAAAGCTGCCTAAGTATAAATCAGCCAAGTCACGGGCCCTGTTTCTTGGTAGTTTTGTGGGAAAATTACTGAAATTTTCTTTGTTATTTCGTGGGAAAATTGATGAAATATGGAAGCTAAGGATTGTTTTTTACATAAATAAGTGCCAATACGTCCTTTTTATAGGAATCTGACTTTAAAATCCTATTTTTGGCTTTTTCTTCAGTTAAATTACTTTAAAATAAAATAAGGTTTTGTTGAAAACAAAAAGTAATTTTGTTCAAATAATAACCACGACATGTTTTGATTTTTAAATCATGAGTCCTGTTTTTAAAAATGTTTAATTAGTAAAAGAACAAAATGGGAACTGAAAATAGGATTTGAGAGAAAAAGGACTTAGTACTTAAAACTTTAGGCCGTGTTTGATTACCAAGTGGGAAAATTGTATTTTCCTTAGGAAAACACAACTGTCCATTGTTAGATAGCCAATATAAATCTGTATAATTTTCCCTAGCATGCCATTTAAATTTGGATATTTTTTCTTACTAATCCCGGAATTCATTTCCCATCTAGATAGGTGAGAATTCATTTCCTCCTAAAATACACCTTTATTTTCTCACATGATTGAAATATGTGTTCTCAGTTACAATCAATCAGCCATTTAAGACATATCCCAAATGTATTTTCTCGGGAAAATTTTCCATGCAATCAAACACAGCCTTAAATGTGAATGATATAGAAGGACATTTGGTACTAATTGATATATGGCATGCCAATAATTTCGCTGAGTGCCTTTCCATCGTTTATGCAGCAATAGTTAAATTTGACGAAAAGTCGATTTTCACTCGCACGTTTTATATGGGTAGTCTTTTGTAGGACAACTTGAAACTTGGTACTGAACACTTTATAAGGCCCTGTTTGGTTACTCTTCGTAAAGTTTTCTAGAGACGATTCCTGCCCATAAATGTCTATAGAAGTTTTGTAGATCAACATTTTTTGACATACGGATCATTTTGTAGAGAACTTTTAAGTGATTTCCATGAAGAGACTATTATAACAAAATTGCTGATTGTTCAGAACAAATCGTTATGATCAGAAATCAAACCGAGTGAATCCGAACACAATCCACTGTATCCAAGATGTCAATCATCTGGCTTAGCAATTACGCTCCCACAAAGATCCGATCTATGTGTTCAACACTATCCCAAGACATGTCCATGTCAAGGGAAACCTAGATCACCCCCGATCATGATACCTAAACCCGACCCTGGATCACTCCAAGGATGTCCTTAATTCCTTAATTCAACTAGTTGAATCCTAAGTCCAAGAGTTATAGTCGATTCAAATTGAAATTGGAAATGGGTAGATAAATCAAGAATTTAGGATCCAGCAGTGTAGACGGACCCAAGGACTACAATTCATATTTTCCTTTCCATGAAAACCGTCTATTTAGACCTACATCTATCAGAGCAAGTTGCAGCAAATCATCAAGAGTCCGAGCAGTCTTGGACCTTATGATGGGTCCCACAGATCTATGGGTACAAGGTCAGTCGGGAGCTGTAGGTCTCATGACCAACTTTACAATTTATACTTTGGGAAACAAACACAAACGCGACTTTGGACTGTTTGTTCAAGTCGTGAGAGAATTCGATGGCTCAACCAAATGCGATATTGCGTTCCACATGTAGGCTTCAGGGCTCGACCCCCAATGACCTCTTTGGTTAAGACCCACTAAAATATAAAACGACATGATCTGTTATGGCAAAAATAAAGCCCATAATAACATATATTTTCATTATTTTCCTCTGTTTAATACAATGTATGACACTTTTCTTTTTCTAATTCCTTCTGTAATACAAGGACTGACAAAATAACAAAAAAAATTAAAAAGACTACCTATCTAATTTTGAAATCTAATCAAGCCACACCTAATAAATAGATAAAAGTACAGAATTACATAAAATTGAAAAATTAAGAGAGAGAGAGAGAGAGAGAGAGAGAGAGAGAGAGAGAGAGAGAGATCTAATGACCAACTCCGGGACTTGGAACCGACTCAAAATTCCGGCCGTTACGGGGGAGATGCACAGTGAAGAGCTTTTTGTCGAGGACCGGTACTATGATATGAACCTTCTTGTTAGGGGAAGAAGTAAAGACAATGATAATTTAGAAAGGATCTCTCACACAATGTATATTGAGAGTAAGTCTATTCATGTATATATAATACCTTATTTACATCAATCAAGGGATATTACAAGATTCAAGGGAGTAAATTATAGAATGATTTCAGCAAGAATGGAATTCAAATCCATTCAAAATAAGGCATGGATTTGAATTCAAATCCATCTAAATAAGGTATGTGCAATTACGACCTAGATATAGATTGGGTATTGATCTTGTGTGATGCAGTAGTATAGTGCATCTCTATAAGAAGGTGGTGTAGTGGCCTTGGAAAGGGCAGTTAGGTCCAAGTTGTGTTCCAAAGAAGGGACCATGACCCTTACCTTCTCCTCTTCCAAATTCTTGAGCTTTCTGGCATCTGAAGATGGTAGAAAGCACACTGATGCGACCAAGAAGATAACCAACAGGGTGTTTAAGCCACCCATTTGAAGATATAATGAGAGAGAGAGAGAGAGAGAGAGAGAGATATGAAATTTTGTAATGGAGAGGTTTTGGGAGGTGGTGGGGGTGTATATATAGAAGGAAGAGAGAGAAAAATGGATGGGTTGAAGACTAGCTGCGTGAAGCTGCGTAAGTATAAATCAGCAAATCCACCGCCATGTTACGTGGCAATTTGGTGGAAATTTAATGAAAATTTCTTTGTTATTTCGTGGGAAAATTGCTGAAATAATAGAGAACTTTCAGGGAAAAAAAATACTAAAAAGAATAATATGACAGTTAAGTATTGCTTTTACACAAATAAGTGCCAATAAGTCTTTTTTTATAGGAATCTTTAGGGTCTGTTTGGTACGCATGCAAACCATTACGCGTGCAATAGTTTGCACATGCAATGGTTTGCACACCCATACTATTTTCTTGTGTTTGGTTCACATTAACTTTACATATGCAAATTTTAAAATTTAAGCACTTTTCATATTTATTACCATTTGGTTTGCGCGCATGCTTACTTAAGAAAGCACAAAATATGTGGGCCCTGTATATTAAGTACGGAAAAAAAAATGAATTTTTCGTATTTAATAGGTGGGCCCCACATAGTTGAACATGAATTTCAAATTTTCAAAAATAAAAAATGAAAAAAAAAATAAAAATAATGGGCAATAACAAAAATAACGAACATTTTTTTTTCACAAAATTTTTTAGAAAATAATGGTCGTTATTTTTCGGTATATTTTTTCAGCGTTTTAACGGTATATAACATAACATGGGAGGTCCGAATCCGTTGTAACGGATTCGGACTTCCTCCATTACGTTATGTACTGTTAAAATGGTCAAAAAAATAAAATATCGTTATTTTCTATTGTAACAAAAATAACGACTATTATTTTTTGAAAAAAATTATGAAAAAAGGGCCATTATTTTTTATTATTATTTTTTTCTATTTTTCTCATTTTTAAAAATTTTAAATTTTAAAATATAAATTTCAAAGCCATTTTTTTCATTATTTCTGTTTTTTTTTTTTTCAGAAAATTAGGGCTTGATTTGACAAAATATTGGATTTTAATTTGTACCTTATGCAAATTGTTTGCACAAAGAGGTTGTGTAAACGATTGCTCATGGGATGAAATGGGTTTTCAGTTGCTAAAGAGGGTGAGCATTCATTTGCTCTTGTGCATGTGCAAATCGCCGAATGCACACATACCAAACATACATGGGAAACGATTGCACGCGTAAACCTATTTACACCCAATTTACACGCGTATCAAACGCACCCTTACTTTTTTTTGACTTCCCTACTTAAATTACTTTTAAAAAATAAAACATCGGACATAAATTTTCACCGACATCTCGGGCGGTCCATTCTGAGAGTCCAATGTGGTTTTGCTTTGTCAAAAGTGAATGCCAGCTCAGCACTGTCAACCACCGTTGGATGGATTCTGGAGATGTGGGTGAAAATTTCTGTAAAGAAATTTATGTACGCGGAACGACCCTTTGTTCAAAACAAAAAAGTAATTTTGTTCAAATAATAACCCCAACATATTTTGCGTTTTAAAAATATCTTTTTTAGCAATTTTCCCTAATTTCGTGCGGTACCATTGAACCCTCTCCTCCATGGCTCTACTTGTCTCAGCTGCTAATCTGACGGTCATACATATACCAAGGAAACTGGTGCTAGATCAATTTTGACCAGCTTAGCCAGACCAAAGATTAATTCACAATGGAACGAAGCCGCCTTCTGTCAACATTGCATGGTCGGCTGTACGAGCCATGTGGCACACTCTTAGAGCTCACTAATGGATGTTTGACTCGTGCCTAACTGGACCTATAGACCTAAAATCAACCTGAGTGGTGATTTCTATCTGTCCGATCTGACCAAGGTTTAAAGGGGACCGTTATAACGGTATAATGGACTGGGGGCGTTACCTTTTTCCGATATAACAAAAAAAAACGCTTAGGGGTAAAAACGGAAAAATAACAGAGATAACGGAAAATAATGGAAAAACACGGAAATAACGGAAAAGGTGGCGCTGAAATTCAAATTTTAAATTTTAAAATTTGAATTTCAAAAATGGAAAATAACGGAATATAACGGAAAATAAGGAAAATAACAGCCCCCATTATTTTCGTGGCGTTTTAAAGGTCCATAACGTAACGGGTAGGTCCGAATCCGTTATAACGGCCATTATTTTCGTTATAATGGCCGTTTTTTAAACCTTGGATCTGATTACCCCAAATAATGTTCAAATCTCACGCATACAAACAACCCAAGAAAATGACTCAAATTCAACAGCTAGAAATCACCAATCAGCCTGAATCAGCCTGTCAGTGCTCTCTAAGAGTGCACCACGTGGCTCATACTGATATCCATGACTATTTTTTGTCATAACATCATTGCAAAGGCCCCTCCTCTTCTTTGCACCATGGTCTGAAAAAATGTTGTAATGGTCATTATAACGGTAACGCCCCAACCCCATCTAAAATAAACTAAAGTGTTATAATGGCTGATAATTTGTCTGTTACCCGTAATTTTTACCCTTATCGAAGTTATATTTGAAAGCGCATGATAATAAACATTTTTACCATTTTTTTTTACGGCTGTTAAAACGGCCGGAACGTTTAAAACCTTACCTACTCTTCCCCGTATTAAACTCAACCTTAGCTACTGTTTTAACCTGGGTAGGGCCACATTTAGGGTTATGTTTCATTCAAAGGGGAGGTCAGAGAAAACACTTTCCAGTCACCCGGGGATGATGGCAAAAAAATTCCAAATCAAAATTTTGATTTCCTGGTTCACATTTTCAATGGTCAAACTTGTACCTTGACTCGTGTAGACTACGTTTTATCATTTAGATTATTTATTAAAGTTAGTGACGTGCACAGATACCAAAATACACCTTCGTCCCGCACAAAAAGACGATTGGCAGGATGGTTAATTTCATGGTTTTAAAAACAGCCGTTTAAACGGTTTTAACGGTAACGCCCCAAGCCCGTTTCCGTTAAAACCGTTTAAACACGTTTTATCGGTTTTGAAAAAAACGGCTGTTTTTTTGTTTTAACGGCCGTTAAAATCGTTTAAACGGCCGTTTAATTTTGAAAAATTTTGTGAAAAAAGTGGCCGTTAAAACCATTTAATTCCGTTTAAATCCATTAAATTCCGTTTTTTTTTTTTTTTCAAATTTCAAAATTTGAATTTCAGCTCCACTTTTTCCGTTTTTTTCCGTTAAAATCCGTTTAATTCCGTTTCTTCCCGTTTCTTTCCATTTTTGCCCCTGATCGTTTCAATCCGTTTTAACGGCCATTTAAACGCTAGCGCCCTCAGTCCGTTTAACCGTTAAAATGGCCTCCTTTAAACCTTGGTTAATTTCATGGTGCAGGCACCATGACATCACCAGTACTCTCCAGTGGGAATGATATTCTACAGTGTTTCGGTGAGCTTAAAGTTTATCTGTAGTGCTTGAGTTAAGTTGTTTTGGCCATTTGGTGGTAATCATACAAGAAAAGTGCTTCTTTTCTTAAAATTTATTTTTATGGTTTTCGGTAAAAAAAAAAAAAGTGTTTTTTTGGTGGGTAAAGCAAGAAATTTTAAGTTTTGGCTGGTAGGGAACATGCTCGGAGGACCTCCCCTGTTTCTGACCCACTCAGGATTAGGACTCGGTGCCGTGATTTCGAGAATCCAACGGTGGTTATTGAAAGCGTGAGCTGGCATTCACTTAATGAAAAATTTGAATGCCAGCTCAGTAATAAAAAATAAAAATAAACATAGTTTTTTTTTGGTTTTTTTTTTTTTTTTTTTTTTAAATAATGGGTCCTGTTTTGTCATTTTCGATATTTCTTAAACCATGTGTATTTAAAAATGTTTAATTAGTAAAAAAAAAAAAAACAAAATGGGAACTGAAAATAGGATTTGAGAGAAAAAGGACTTATCTACTTAAAACTTTAACTGCGACTGATATTGTAGGACGTTTGGTACTTGATACATGGGATGCCAATAATGTCGATGACCGTCTTTCCATAGTTTATGCAGCAATAGTTAAATTTAACAAAAAGTTGGTTTTCACTTGCACGATTTCTATAGGTATAGGCCCTGCTTGGTTCGCTGCACTGGAATGCATTTTGCACTCTAGTGTAAATGCGGTGAGTTGTATTGCAGCCACTTATCATGGTTTTTGGGTTGCACATGCTTGTATCCGTTCTCTTAAAGAGTTTGCAAGGGCTTGACAACCACTTGTAAACAAACTCATTTGCACGCCCCAACCAATCACTTGTAATCCCAAAACCGCGGCAAGTGGGTGCATTGCATCAATTTGCAGGGCAACTTGAAAGGTTACCAAACACTCTCGAATTAAAATAGGTAGAAAATCTAACTTTCCCATGGTAAATACAATATATAAAGCATACACAAATACGTGTCCTACATGCAAAGGAAAGTAATCAAATCCAATTCTATCTTGACAGGTGCCGATTTGTGTGTTCTTCCCCCTAGATGGAATTGACACGTGAAATTGAGCGCAATCCTACAAATAAAAAGCATCCCAAGCTGAAACATAACAAGTACGTAACATAAATGAAATCTGGATCCCCACCCACCTAGGATATCTTGCTATAACGATATACGAAATTGTTTGGATGTAATTGTTTAATGTAGGCATTCTTGAAGGCCCTGTTTGGGTTCTCTTCGTAAAGTTTTCTAGAGACAATTCCTGCCCATAAATGTTCATAAAAGTTTTCTAGATCAACACTTTTTGACATACTGATAATTTTCTAGAGAACTTTTCTGTATTTACCATACAGAGCCTAAGATTATAACAAAATGTGCTGATTGTTCAGAACAAATGGTTATGATACAAAAAATCACGGCAATCACACCGAGTGAATCCGAACACATTCCATCGTATCCAATATATCAATCACCTGGCCTAACAAAATGTACCTAACACTGTCCCAAGACATGTCCGATGCAGGGCCAGCTCTACCTTAAAGCCATTAAGGCTGTCACCTAAGGCCCCTTGGTGAAAGAAGGCCCGTAGTCAGGTCCCACTAACCACATGGATTTTTAGCCCACCCTTTATCGGATATACGAACCCAAAATCAACTTGATTGATTATCTCTTGCCATAGATTTTAGTACTTTTTAGGACACGATTGTAGCCGTTGGATTCATGCATATTTTTTGGGTAGTAAATCCAATGGCTAGATCATGGTTTTAAAAATGGCCGTTTAAACGGTAACGCCCCAAGCCCATTTCCGTTTAAACCGTTTAAACCCATTTTCTCGGTTTTGAAAAAAACAGCCGTTTTTTTTTTTGTTTTAACAGCCGTTAAAATCGTTTAAACAGCCGTTTAATTTCAAAAAAATTTGTGAAAAAAAAGGCCATTAAAACCGTTTAATTCCGTTAAAATCCGTTAAATTCCGTTTTTGTTTTAATTTTCAAATTTCAAAATTGAATTTCAGCGCCACTTTTTCCATTTTTTTCCGTTAAAATCCGTTAAAATCGTTAAAACCGTTAAAATCCATTTAATTCCGTTTAATTCTATTTTTTACCATTTTTGCCCCTGACCGTTTCAATCCGTTTAAACGGTAACGCCCCCAGTCCGTTTAACCGTTAAAACGGCCTCCTTTAAACCTTGGGCTAGATATCATCAATCAAGCTGATTTTGAGTGTGTTTATCATCCATAGGTGGGCTGAACATCCATGCAGTCATTGGGCCCAAAAATGATCTATGTAGGGCCACGAGAGTCCTTTGCATCGACTGAACCGGGAGTCCTCTACATCTAAATTTCTTCTGTAGTTGTTGATTATCAAGAATAATTTATATAAAGATTTTTAATAATATAGTTCAATTTTTAATTAATATCATATATTAATACATTAAATATGAAAAAAGGCCTTATATAGAGTTTTCGCCTTAGGCCTCAACTTGTGTCGAGACGGCCCTGATCCGATGTCAAGGAAAACCTAGATCACCCCCTTAAGGATGCCTAGGCCCGGCCCGGGATACGTGATGAGTTGTGTTAGAGTGGCCAGAGGATCAGACCAGGGGGAGTGTTCCCTTGATGCCACGCAGTTGAATCCTAACTCCTAAGGCTGTAGTCAATTCAAATTCAAATTGGAAATGGGTATATATCAAGAATTTAAGATCCAACCGTGTGGACCCAAGGACTACAATTCATATTTTGCTTTCCATGCAAACCGTCTATTTAGAACGCAACTTCGGACCAATGTCTATCAGAACAAGTTGCAGTAAATCATCAAGTCTGAGCAGTCTTGGACCTTGTGATGGGTCCCACAGATCTATGGGAACGAGGTCCAGTAGGGAGCTGTAGGTATCAATGTATCATGAACAACTTTACAAATTTATACTTTGGGAAACAAACACAAACGCGACTTTGAACTGTTTATTCAAGTCGTCTTAGAGAATTCGATGGCTCAACCAAATGTGATATTGGGTTCGACATGTAGGCTTCAGGGCTCGACCCCCAATAGCGTCTTTGGTTAAGGCCAACTAAAATATAAAACGACATGATCTGTTCTCGCAAAAATAAAGCCCATAATAACATATATTTTTCATTATTTTCCTCTGCTTAATACAACGTCACTTTTTTTTTTCAAATTCCTGTATTAAAAGGGGTGCCAAAATAAAAAAAATTAAAAATTAAAAAAAGACTACCTATCTAATTTTGAAATCTAATCAAACTCCATCAAATAAATAGATAAAAATACAAAATTACATAACATTAAAAAATTAAGAAAGAGAGAGAGAGAGAGAGAGAGAGAAGGGGGGGATCTAATGGCCAACGCCCGGACTTGGAACCGATTGACCTAAACTCCGTTCGATACGGGCGAGATGGACAGTGAAGATCTTTTTGTCGAGGACCATGCCATGACCCTTATTGCCATGGGAAGAAGGTGGTGTAGTGCTTAGGACCAAGTTGTGTTCCAAAGAAGGGACCTTGACCCAGACCTTCTCCTCTTCCATACTCTTGAGCTTTCTGGCATCTGAAGAGGGTATAAAGCACACTGATATGACCAAGAAGATAACCAACAAGGTGTTTAAGCGAGCCATTTGAAGATTTAATGAGACGGAGAGAGTCTAAGAGAGTTTTTGAGATATGGGTTTTGTTGATATAAAGGTGATGAAATGAAATGTTGTGATGGAGAGGTTTTGTGGGGGCTTTAGGGGTGGTATGGGTGTATATATAGATGAAAAGAGAGGACAGATGGGTGCGTAGTCTTCTTTTCACATCGCGTGGAAGGCTGCGTGAAGCCGCCGGCCTTGTTACTTGGCAATTTGGTGGGAAATTTGCTGCAAATTTCTTGGTTATTTCGTGGAAAAATTGCTGAAATGCACAACTTTCAGGGGGAAAAAAACTGGAAGTGTAGTGGACTGCTAATTTGGCAATTAAGGATTGCTTTTACACAAATAAGTGCCAATAAGTCCTTTTTATATGACTTTTTATATCTTATTTTGGCCTTTTCCTAGTTTAATTAATTCAATTCTTTTTGGTGGATATTTCTTTCAAATATCTTTTTTAGCAATTTTCCCTAATGTCGTGCACCATTGAACCCTCTCCTCCATGGTTCTACTTGTCTCAGCTGCTAACTTGGCTAATCTGACGGTCATGTGGCAGCAAGGAAACCAAAGCTAGAACAAACTTTGACCAGGTTAGCCAGACCAAAGATTAATTCAGTGTAACGAAGCCGCCCTGTCAACGTTGCATGGTCGGCTGTATGAGCCATGTGGCGCACTCTTAGAGCTCATATATGGATGTTTGACTCATGCCTAACTGGACCTGCTATAGACCTAAAATCAGCCTGAGTGGTGATTTCTATCTGTTGGATATCTTAGTACGTACCCTAGAAACAACCCATGAAAATGACTCAAATTTAACAGCTAGAAATCACCAATGGAGCTAATTTTAATTTGATCTCAAGTGCATCTAGGGATGAGCCAGACATCCATACTGTCAGTGCTATCTAAGAGTGCACCACGTGGCTCATACAGACATCCATGACCACCATTTTTTGTCGTAAAGTCATTGCAAATGCCCCACCACCTCTTTACACCATATATAGTCTAAAGAAATGTTGTAATGACCGTTATAACGGTAACATCCCGACCCCATCTATATAACAAAACAAGGAAGTTGTCTCCCCTCTTATAGGCTTCATAAAGAAGGGCCGAGATCTTATCCCCCAACTGCACGGTGGATCTCAGCCACTCACACCCGATTTTGACAAACGTTTTGTCGAGGACGGAGCACATACTAGTCTAAAACAAATTAAAGGTTTAGCGTTATAATGGCTGATACCCATAACTTTTACCCTTGTCAGCAAAGTTATATTTGAAAACTTGATAAGAAACATTTTTACCATTTTTTACGGCCGTTATAATGGACATGTGGTAAATTTAAGTGACCCTTATAATGTTATAACGGACCATTTAAAACCTTAATTACCTACTCTAACCTGCATTAAACTCAACCTTAACTACCTTTTTAACCTGGGTAGGCGCACGTTTAGCGGTATGTTTTATTCAAAGGGGAGGTCAGAGAAAACACTTTCCAGTCACCCGGATGATGGCAAAATATTTTCAAATCACAATTTGTTTTCATGGTTCAATTCCCACTCGCATCGCATTTTCAACGGTCAAAATTGTGCTTTGACTCGTGTAAACTACGTTTTATGATTTAGATTATTTATTAAAGTTAGTGGAGTGAACAGATAACAAAATACACGTCTGTCCACCACAAAAAGACACGAGTGGCAAGATGGTTAAAGCTTATCTTTAGTGCTTACCCAATTGTATTCGTACGTAAAGTGCTTAAGTTGTTTTGGCCATTTGCTGTTAACCATACAAAACAAGTGCTTCTTTTCTTAAAATTCCTTTTTATGCGGTGTTTGATAAAATATAAAAAAATATTTTTTTTTTTTATAAAAGCAAGAAAATTTAAGTTTTCGTATTATAAAAAGATAATTTTGGTATGAAACATGCTCTGAGGACCCCATTTTTCTAACCCCCCTCGGAATCGGACTCGGTGCCATGGATTTTGAGAATTCAAAGATAGTTGATAGCGTTGAGCTGGCATTCACTTAATGAAAAAGTGAATGTCAGCTCGACCCTTTTGGTATTACAAAAAAAAAAGAAAATTAAGGATAAACTTATAAAGAATTTTTCTTAAGAACGGCTTCCCGCAAAAAAAAACCTAATAATAATTTGGGAACTTCATGGGCTTTGAAAAAAAAAAAAAATTAATTTTACTAAATAAAATAGCTTTTTATTAAGTGCTTAGAAACCACTAAAAGCTGGTTTCTTGCGGTTTTTAAGCCGCAGTGTGCAATAATTAAATTTCCTGAAAAGCTGGTTTTCTCTTGCACAACTTATATTGGTATTGTGTTTTGCAGCGCAAACTCGAAATAGGATACCAAACACTCCCTAATTGATTAGAAGTACCCCCTTGTCCCCATTTGGATATTAGTGAGGGAAATCCCTTTCTTGTTACTTGTTCGAACTTCGAATTAATGAATTAATCCTGGCTCTTACATAGGTGGATTTCATCTTGGGCGGGCTCAACCTGAGCTCGATGGGTTGAACCCGACATTAAGATTAGGTTGGGTTAGCCCTTTCAGAACTTGGGTTGGGCTCGGGCAGGATTTTTTGTAACCCGATCAAATCGGATTGAACTATAGTTGAAGCTTGGTCCAACCGAAACTCACATACAAACTACATATATTTATTAATAGTATACCAACAAATATGCACACTACATTGTGGCAATTGGAGCAACCCTCACGTGAGATTATAAAATACCCTTGAAACTATATTTTCGTATTTTATGTGATCGGTCGATAATGAAAATATTGTGTTTTCTTCGATGATTTTTTTTTGGTATTTTATGTGATCGGTCGAATATGAAAATATCATATTTTCTGTCCTTTTTTTTTTTTTTGGTCATTACCATCGTGGGATGGCCCCACGGATGAAGTCAGGTGAAACCTAAATCCGGTCAAGCCAGTAAAGGGGATTTCTACTCTTGGCACACTGCTCAAAGGAAGAAATCTATCATATTTTCTTTTATGAGGTGTTGAAAAAGAAGCTATTATTTAATGGTTAGCATAACGGTTATTGTATTGACCAATAATTATTTTAATATGAAAAAAGTCTAACAAACTTTCCAACCAATAAAAAAAATTTAAGAAATTGATCAACCCGATAGAGTTGGACTAGGGTTGAAAAATCTAAGCCCGACCTTGGGTTGGGTTGGGTTAGGGTTCACAGCTTTATGGTTGGGTTGAGTGGGGTTGGGCTAGGGTTGACCCCAACCCGGTCGAGTTGCAGCCCTAGTTTCATCTTCAATGAGGAAATTAAAAAGTCAAGCGAAGCAACCAATCGTTGCTCTGATCAAATTATATATGGATAAGTACTAGCTAGGATGTGTTCCTTGCATCTAATCCACACACCGTTGAATCCTAACTCCAAGGGCCGTAGTCAATTCAAAATGGAATTGGAAATGTTGCATCAAGATTTTAAGTCCAACCGTGTGGACCCAATGACTAAAATTAACATTTTCTTTTCTATTCAAATCTTACATAGAGAGTTACAGTAGCAGTTATCATATCATCGTCATCTACACCTCATTCCAAATGTTTGTGGATGTTTGGGGTTGTCAACATGAATCGCATTTCAATAATGATCAGATGTGTCGAATCATGGTTTAAATTTTAAAATAACGCCATTTAAACGGTTTTAATGGCCTTTAAAATGGTAACACCCCAAACCCATTAAATTAAGAACCGTTTTTTTTTTTTTAATGGCTTTTAAAATAAAAATACTGTTGAAAACTTTTGTGGAAAAAAATGGCTGTTATTTCCTTTTTTTTTTTCGTTTTTAAAATTTCAAATTTCAAATGTCGAATTTTGAATTTTTCACATTTTTTTTTCATTTTTGTCCCTTGTCCGTTACAATTCGTTTTAACAGCCGTGTTATACCATTAAAACGGCTTCTTTTAAACATTGTGTCCAATCATATAATTCGACTATTACACTTGGAGCAGTCGTAGACCTTATCGTGGGTCCCACCGATATGTGGGTACCTCGGCCAACTTTACAATTTATACTTGAGTCTGTCTAGAGCTACACCCGGATGTGGGGCCCACATATAGATCGTGTTGGACAATCCAACCATACATTGAGCTGCTCTTGTCATGATGATCATCATCACCAAAAATCAGTTCATTTTGACATTGCCAACTATATAAAAAATTGACCCAAAATAGTGGTTTAATTGGATGGTTTGGATTTTTCAAATTAAAGTCTAATTTTCACGAGGTTAGGAATGTTGAATTTTCCTGATTTGTTGTGAGGAGGGTAACCATAGCATGAAAAACTCATTGTGCGGTTGGATTGTCAACATGATCTCCATGTAGGCCCCACGCTCGGGTGTAAGAACTGGATGTAAGTAATGGATGTAGCTCTAGACGGACTCTTTATACTTTGGGAAATAAATCACAGATGATCGTTTTGATGCAGAGGACTCTGTCACCCCACGTAGTGCATATTTTGGGTTCGCTAACCACATGGATGTTTAGCCCACCCTTGGTGGACAATGACATACACCCCAATACTCAGCCTGATTGCTTATCTCTATCTATTTTATTTCAGCATTTCTTAGAAGTGATTTTAGCCGTTGGACTCAATCGTTTTTTGAATACTAATTTCAACGGAAATTATCAATTAAGTTATTTTTGGTGTGTATATCCATCAAGGGGTGGGCTAAACATTCGTACAATCAGTGGGCCAAAACAAAATGCGCTACATAGGGCCACAAGCATGGGCGAGATTGTACAGATTTTGTTTCAGGGTGGGCAAAAGTGTACTTTTTCAAGGTGGGCAAAAGGGTACTTTGAAAAAAAAAAAAATCTAACTTTTTAAAGTTGAGGGTGGGTCCTACCCTGACCCTCTCCTGGCTCCGCCACTGGCTATGAGCTATGGAGGAGCCAGGAGGGGGCATGTGCCCCTTGAACAAAATCCTAACTCCGCCGCTTGCCACGAGAGAGTCCGTAATCTTAAAATGCAAACAATTTTTCGAACTTTTGGTTCAAGTGGTTAGAGAGAATTCGATGGTTCAGCCAATTGGCTTTAGGGCTCGACCCAGTGGCCTCTTTGGTCAAGGCCAACTGAACTACGTGATCTTTTCTTATGGTTAAGGCCATCAAAAAGTTTGGATGCCTCTCTTATGATGATGCAGTCCTCTCTCAGATGCTTACTTGTAACATGTTTTTCGTTTTTTATTAATATAAATTTCTTATTCAACAAAAAAAAAAAAAAGTCAAAATTACAAAAGTAATAATAATAATAAAAGGACCCTTTAATTACATGAATCCACTTCCTACGTAAAATAACACAAAATTAAGATCTAATGGCCGTCTCCAGGACTTGGGACCGATCCATTTAAAATCCGGTTGATACTTGCAAGATGCATAGTGAAGAGCTTTTCGTTGACGACCCTGTCATGACCCTTGTTGCTAGGGGAAGAAGGTGGTGTAGTGCCCTTGGAAAGGGCACTTAAAACCAAACTGTCTTCCAAAGAAGGATCCTCGACGACTACCCTCATGACCTTTTCCTCTTCCATACTCTTGAGTTTTCTGGCATCTGAAGAGGGTACAAAGCACACTGAGACGACCAAGAAGATAACCAACAAGGTGCTTAAACGACCCATTTGGAGATTTAATGATACAGAGAGAGTTGTTGATCGGGTGTTGCTAGAAAAGAGAAATTTGAAAATGGGTTGTTTTAATGGAGAGATTTGGGTGGTATGTGTCCTCTATATATAGATGAAGGAGAGAGAGAGAGAGAGAGAGAGAGAGAGAGGTGGATTTCTTTTTCACATTGCGTGGAGGATGAAGCCGCCGGCCATGTTTTCTTTGTAATTGGGTGGGAAAATTTCTTGGTGAAATACTCCCAAGTGTATTGGAATGAAATACTCTGTCTCTATGGGCTTTGCTCGTCTCTCAGTAGCCAATTCCGGCTAATCTGGCATTTTTGTTTGTACATTATGAAACACTGCACTTGCCGTCCACGTCAACTACACCAATTTGGTCACTAGTGTTACGATCATGGATAAAATGGTACACATGGCAATGTAACCGCAGCCGGACCAATCTTTGACCAGATCAACCTGACCAAAGATTAACTCACAATCGAACCAAACTTGTTTTCACTTAGATTAAAGAATTGAACCTCCCCCAAGATCTAACGGTGTATGGAGACATTTTGCAGTTCCAAGAGTAAAACTTCTGTCACAATCGGATTGCAAATCACACAATCACAGCCAATGAGTTCTCGGCACGTACACCTACAAGTAAAAGCACATGGGTACGTTGCAAAGCACTTGTGTACGTGCCAAGAACTCATTGGCTTATGATTGTCTGATTTACAATTTCTTGTGATAGAAGTTTTACTCCAGTTCCAAATGATCAGAGGAGTCTGCCTTTGCTACTGGCAAGTCGTTAATTGCAAAAGTTGCCACACCCCTCTCCTTTGCATGACACGTGTTCTTAATCCTACCTTAGAAACACTTTTGTTCAAGCTTACGTGTCCTACAAAGGGAAAGTCAATGGTCAAAATTGTACCTTGGCCCCATGTAGCTTACTTTTTATATTTTAAAGTATTTATTATACTTAGTTGCCTGTACATAAAGCCGCTTACTTTTTGTTGCCCGCACCATGAGACTCCAACTCTCCCTTATGGTACCCGCACCAGTGATTCTCCCATCGGGCGGCCCGCATATAACTTTCGGTGAGTGGACTTTCAAGGAAAGGTACAATTTTAGGTGCCGCCTGTGTCGGTGTCTCAATGGACTAATCGGAGAAAATTTTTGATCCGGCCTTTTTTGATCCATGGCGTTCTGGCACTTATAGTTAAGCGCCACCTTTTCTTGGGTTTAAGATGACACTTAACTGTAGTTACCTTAGCAGTTGAGAAAAAGTAACTGCAGTTAAATGCAACCTTAACCCCGGGACAGGTGGCGCTTAACTATAAATGCAAGAACGCCATGGATCAAAAAAAATTCTAGAGAATTCCCACTTTGTTTGCTCTACTCCGCAGTTTACCTTACGGTCCATCAACATACTACCTACCATATCGTGCACAAGGCCCATCAATTCATAGATCTGGACCATTCAATTGGTGGCCCACCTCCTATATCAGTTACTAGCCTGAAGTTCATTCAGACTGATTAGCCACCTTCAAAGCCCTCGTGTAAACGACATCCGTGGAATCGGAGGTAGGGTCCACTGAGGATAATGAATGTCATGTCCATTATCCTATAAGGTACCTTAAAATATCCATTTATGGACTTACTTCCTAAATGAAAACTAAATAATTCTAAAAAAAAAAAACTTTTGACTCTGAAGGGGGTCTGCTTCACGTTGAAGTTGAATTGAAATCAAATAAAATCCACCACATATGTTTTGGAGGTCAAATTAGGGGGTTGAATTGAAATCAAATAATAATATATTAATGGGTAAATAGCGCTTGCGAGTCTATATGCATGTTGGATCATAAATAGCGCTTGTGATTTCGCGTAAACTCTTGAGAATTTCCAAGAAATGATCGATTTGAAAGTGTACGATGTCGTCAAAGGCATAACTTTACAACCATATCAATCCCTCCATAGTTTATTGGATTTATATAAAAATCTGAACTTGAAGCGATTGAAACGAGAAATTTTAAAAAGATCGAAAACCAAAAATTACATAAAAAAACACAGTGATTATCTTTAATAACGGAGTCAAAGCATAAGATTTTATAAAAATTAACTTTCCCCGATAACAATTTTGACGGAGTGATAAACTCAGTTACATTTCGGTGTTAGTCAACAATGGTCAAGGGGGGTGACCTTAATTTAAGGAAGTATTACTAATTTAACAATTTTGAGCCTATTGGAATATTCAATAAGAGATGAGCTCTTCAGGGGAGGGACCCCTTTTTAATATCGTTTCTCATGCACCATTTGTGAATAGCTGTTGGTTCCACTTGATTTTTCTTTTTGGGTATTTTAGGAACACCCATCGAAAATTTGAAAGTAATTAGTAAGACCTCCCCTTATACTTTCAAACTTTAGGATTACCTCCTTGACCATCATTTGACTAATGTTAAAACGTGACATGCATCACGCGCCTGTTAATGTACCTATGAAATTAAGGACGATAATATTGAAAGCACAATGCTAACGACATGTTATTCAGGCTCGTTTTAACGTATATCAACCACTGTTAAATTAGGTAAGGGGGGGCAATCCTAAAGTTTGAAAATATAAGGGAGTATTCCTAATTAATTTCAAATTTTAGGGGGTTGTTACTAAAATACCCTTTTTTTATTGATCCCACTAATCTGCAAACCCAGTCACCTTAAGAGGACCCCCCTTGTCCCTAATTACAATGCCGGTGTTCGACATTGTCGACATTGTTGAGTATAATTCATGTATGGAAAAAAGAGAAAAAGTTCGAGATGAACGTTCCTTGCATCCAAATCGATGCAAGACTCCCAAAAGTCACCATTTGCACAGAAAGACTAGAATAATTTTAAATTTTTTCTCATTCTCGTCCGTCAAGCTTTTTCTCATAAAAAAGGGGGTCTTTTGTAATACTTTTTTCCTCGTAAATCTTCTGCATTAGTGAAACTCTCGAGTTTTCATGCATTTGGCCGGTCTTGTTCCTTGGACTGTTTTTTACCGTCATTTTTTGGGTCGGGGTTCAATGTTTCCGACTAGATAAAGGGGCCAGACCCAAATAATGAAAACTTCAAGGGGGTTTCACTAATATAGAAGATTTATGAAGAGGGTGTTACAAAAAAAGGGAGTAGATGTGGGGGAAGAGTAGAATTGAATTTGGTAGAGAGTCACTTGTTCCTGTGTGTCTAAAATGTGTCGGCATAAAAGGTACCATAAAGGAATTTTGCCTGCTGAGATGGGTACAAGGGTGCAAGAGTGGTTCACCATGTCCATGACCCAGGTGTCTGACTCTCGACACCATTGTACTGGCCCCTGCCGAAAGAGTTCCTCTCCTCTCTAACAATCTCAATTGTTTCAGGGACCATAAGACAGATACAACAACCCACACGTGGAAGGAAGAATTAGATGTTCACATTAATGGTTCAAACCAAGCACACCCACGAAAAAGGAGAGAGAGAGAGAGAGAGAGAGAGAGAGAGAGGAGGGGTAGGTTCAATCCCATTTTCTGGGTCATGAGATCAATCTTTCAAATCTTACAAAAAAAAAATATCAGATATGGGTTGCATATATTTTAAAAATAAATGAAAAAAAAAATTATGAGGTGGGGTGTTTGGTTTCAATGACACATTGTCCAAATTGAGGATGAGAGGATATCCATGATTTTGTGTTTTTATTCGCGGAACAATGGACTTGGATAGTCAAGTCCGCAATATTGGCCTTATTTTATACCGGCTGTCAACCTAACGCAACCTTCCTTTATCCGGACTTGGGGCCAGTAATGTAATGCAAGCAAAGATACTACAGAGGTTGGGGTTATGAACCAGAGGTTTTAAATCTTAAAATCTCTCCCATATTCTTGCACCCAAACACCCCCTAATTGGCAACAATGCGAAGGCTTATCCTAGTGGTAGCCTTTCTTATCGGTTCCTTCTATGTTTTCTCCAAAATTCTATACAAACTAGTGCTGTGAACAGGTGGGCCTGGCCCATCATAGATTCCACCCTAAGCCAATGTCTATCTTGAACCCTTTTTAGGCCAAAATTTCTGGCCCATTCCCACTACTGACATTACTAATACAAACTCTCTTCTCGCCTAACACATGCTTTAGCCTGGCAACTGTGGCTACCATCACTTGGTTCTAACCCCAAGGGTTGAGTGCTGATGGCCAGGACTCTGCTCCAGAAAGTGAGAGGTTCTGAGTTCAGCTCTCCTTGGAGCGACCCAATGGAAGAGTAACAATAAGTGGCTCAGTCCACATCAAACTCTCCCAGAACACTTGGCACGTGTGGAAGGGTGGCTAGCGTGTCCCGGGGGACTAGTCAGGTGCAACCCCATATCCTTGGGATAAGGCTTGTGATGATGATGATGCTCAATTGAAGAACAATTGAGTGCTCAATTGAAGAACAATTGAGTGACTACTTTCGTGGATTCATCACTACCCTGCAGCTACAGGGAGACCCTCCATTCAATGAATCTCATCTCATGTCAAAAAGCATTTTAGTTGATTAGGCCACTTGTCATTCCTGGACTGCTCAACCAATAACTTTATCAACATTTAGGAGGTAGACTTCCTTTAGAACAAGTCAAAGGAAGACGACCCTCCTTGAAGGGGGTCAAAATCGTTAGTATCTCTAAGATCCTAACATCTGGTATAAAAGCATCAAGATCCTAGTATTAACCATGGTTAATGCTAAAGAGGTGAATGAAAGAATAGACGTAACTGATTCTCAACTTGATCAATTGACCACTGATGTACAAGAGTTGAGAGAGAGGGAATGGGAACAATCCAAACAACCTTAGAATGATTGGTTGTTGATCTACCATCAGTTCGGGAAACGCCACACGTTCCTGCCATTGTGAACCAAGAAGCAAAAAATCCTCAAGGCGAAAAAGTGATTCAAGGCCGTCATCTTCAGATCAGTTTTTCAAAATTCGATGGCTAAGAACCCGGAGGTTAAATTTTTAGGACAGAACAATATCAACAGTTGAACAGCTTATCCGATGAATAGATTGTCCTTTTAACTTTGGTTCACCTGATCGGAGACGCTATAGCATGGTATCGTTGGATGAATCGCTCTATTAGATTGATGTTATGGCCTCAACTCACTCAGGCCCTATGCTCTTTTTTTTTTCTTTTTTTTTTCTTTTTTGGCTAAGTGAATATATTAAAATAGTAAAACAATAAACCTTCAAGGAAAAAATGAACAGAGAAAAAGAACAAGCTGAACCAATATCAAGACCTTATCTCGTGAATCGAAAATAGGTCTGATTATGGTCTTCCACTGAATCAAGGAAAGGGGGTCTAAAGTCCTACCATGAAAAAAAATTATTAGGTAAAGAAACGCCCTTCATGTCCCAAGAGTTTGTGGATCCAGGTGCTACATTAGCTAAACTCAAACAAATTAGCAATGTTCGCGAGTTTCAAAGCTGAGTTGAAAAGCTTGTTAATCAAGTTATAGGATTACCAAAATCCTTCTTGATTAGTTGTTTTATCTCCGGATTACATTATGACACACGAGTTAGGGTTCAATTGTTGCGTCCTTCTACAGGACTGAGGAATGAATGTCTTAATTCATCCCTCTGCATCTAAAGACCTTGATTCCTCGCCTTCAACTGCATTTTGTTTACCATCAAGAACAAATGAATAAATACATCAATGGAGGCCTTCGATCTGGTCCCGTGCCAAGAAGAATCCATTTTGGTCGCAAGTGATTAAGATATTTGAGTTCGTTTTTAAGTCGAATAAAGATCCTTATTTGGCGAGAATTAGTAGTTGGTTATAAATAGGGTTGTAACCTTATCTTTGGGAAATCAGTCAATAAAATTATCAAGGTTTAGAAGGTAAACTTCCTTTGGAGTAAATCAAAGGAGGGCGACTTCTCTTGAAGCGGGTCAAAATTGTTAGGATCAACCTTTTAGCATCGCCAATGCATCCAAAGGTTCCGGTTCTACAGAATCCCTACAGTCATAATGCATTTCGCGAAGCCAATACCAGAAAACATGGGTTCTCGGGGAGCATACTGTCTAACGTTACGCTAGAAAAGCACCACATAATATAATGGGGAAAGCTAATCCTTACAGTTGACAACCAGATTTGGATCTTGTAACCTAGGCACTGACCCAGTTTTGCCAACAGAAATCTTTAGTTTATAATCATAACCTATTCACGTTTTGACAACAACTACTTATTTCACATCAGTAGTTTTACATTTTCTGACGCCTACAATTTACAGAGATTACAATTGGAAAGTTTATCAGAGTTGAAGATTACGAAAAAATGTAAACCTCGTCGTATCCCTTCCTACAGCCAAACAACAAGCAAAACCAGGTTAAGACGGTAAATAAATTATCTAAAGTACTTCTAACATGATCTGATAAACATTCTGAACTTACCCAGCCTTCCCACAATAAGTGGGACTGTAATTGTAAATGAGGTTGTCGAGCACTTTTCGCGCGGGTGGTCTGTTTAAGGACTTTCTCGCCTCCCTGCACCACAACAGGATGAGCTCAGTTTAGACAGTCCACTTCTTGAAGATCTCAGGAAATAAAATATGCATTTCAAATGAATCATCAATATTTCAGACCAATCACAACCTGATAAAAAAGTTGGCGACATGTTGAGTCACTTGAACTGCATCTTCAGAGTGTGGAATCATCGATAAGCCCCATTCGAAAGCATTTTTCTGCAGTAAACTAGGTTAGTTCTTCAGTTTCCATTATCATACTAAATCAAAAAAGGCCATAGTGGTACCACTTCCAGCCAATAATAGTATCACCAGAATCGGCAGGTTAAGATAAATTACATAGAAATACATGAAATAATTGACAGATCATTAGGGACCTGATTACATTGCCAACAATTGAATAACCAGAACAAAGAATGTAAAGAAACAATAGTAGTGACTTTTAGTACAAATGGATGAAGCACATGTGCATAAGAAGTAAAGAGAGCACACCTCGGGATGCCACTGGAAGGCAGTGACAGGATACTCGAGTGCTTGTACAGTTGAGACATAGACCTGGTGTAAATAATTGTCTAACAATGAGCATAGCAGTAATAATGAATATATAAATCTGTCTTGTAGAATAAAACCAGTAAATAACATAGAAATGTCTAGTTTTCAGTACCTTATCATCTTCATCTGTGCTTGTCGTCAAAACCTTAAAGAAACTAGACAGGGCACAAGTCTCTTCAAATCTTTCAGGTGATACACCATACTATCACATTGAGAAATATAGTTCAGGCTTGCTGGGCATCAATCTTGGAGAATGTAAATGTGCCCATTACAAAAATATGAAAGAAAGAAAGGCAGCATGAAAATCTTTACTATTTGAGCATCATTCTGTAAACTTCACCTAGTATCATGTCCATTATATTAAACATACAATTGATGGATTTTGCAAGTGGTTGGGAGTCTATTCTAGAAAGTGACCCCAAGAAGGAGGTGTGTGCTCCAGCTTGGAGAAGGCATAGTTGCAGTTGACTCAATCTTAGTTTTTTTAATATTGAATTGTATATATATTAAACGGAGCAAAAGCACCAAAAGAAATTACGAAGAAGAATGAGAATCTCATAGGGAAAACAATGTACAAGCCAGACCCTACCCAAAAACTGTTTTAAGAACTACATATAATTCAAATTGGAAATCCCAGTTATAGAAGAAAACAACAAAACTGAACCCCCTTAAATTCCCTTTTTCTTTAAAGGGAACCCCCTTAAATTCCTTAAAATTACAAAGAAGAATGAGAGAGAATCTCCTAGGGAAATCAATGTACAAGCCAGATGCTACCCAAAAAAACGTTTTAAGAACTACATATAATTCAAATTGGACCCATCCCAATTATAGAAGAAAACAACAAAACTGACTCCCTTAAATTCCTTTACAATTGCAACCCAACTATATATTGAAGCCTTGATCCTAGCCACCTGTTGGTTATGTCTTTATTTTCCCTGTTTCATTATAACTTGTGGTACCAGGGGTATTTCTGGTATGAATTTGTCTTTCTCCTCATTTACATAAATGTGGGAAATAGTACTCCGCATAATAGATGATCTCCCATTCTCCATTCTTCTCTCTTCTCCTCTTCTCATTTTTCTCTTTTTCCCGTCCCTTCTTTCCTAACCTTTTCTGATTTATTTTCCACTTTACTAATTTAATTTAAACCCTCGGTATGTGAAGTTTAGAACATGGTATCAAAGCAAATACCTAGGGTGTTGTGTTTCGAACACTAGGGCTACCACATGTGGTAGAACCACATGGTTAGTCTTACACCTAGGGAAAATCACCAAAAACATTTGGTGTTGGGTTTATTTACCCTTCGTTTTGTTCACGGAGTACTATTCATCGTTACTGTTCACGGGTACTATTCATAGAGTACTTGTTCACCGATACTGTTCACAAGGCATGTTGCAAGTTTTTTTTTAGACTTCTAATGCAAACCCTAGGTTGAAATATATCCATTGATAGTTCGCTTGGTGATTCAGCTGCCACATCTGGAGTGATGAGTGGTATGTCACACATGGGTATCCATGGTGACCATCACCCAGGGTTGCAGCTCACCACAATGAAGTTCAATAGAGTGAGCACAGTTTGTCTGTATATACGTTGGTGGACGTGGTAGGTTGGGGTACATTAATGGCAAAGTGGTAACACCAGCCCTAACTGATTCTATCTATGATATGTGGGAAGCTGAAAACCTTATGGTCACGTCATGGCTGATACATTTTATGCAGTCACACATTAGTAAGGGTTTCTTGTTTCTCTCAACTACGAAGGAGATATGGGATGTTGTACCGCAAACTTATGCCAAAGTTGGGAATTTTGCGAAATTACATGAGTTGCAACAGGAAATATCCCATCTTCGTCAGGGGGCGATGTCCTAAGGGGCGTACTATGCTACTCTACGGAATAAGTGGGAGGAGTTGGACAACTACTAGAGCTATACCCCAATATGTGCTACTAATATGTTAGGATATAGAACAATGGTAGAACGCCAACAGATATTTGAATTCTTTGTTACTCTAAATCAGAGCTATGAGCATGCTAGAGTTCTGATTTTGAGCAAAGATCATCCACCTTAACACTGTCTCAGATTACGCCTACATTTAGAGTGAAGAGAGCACGCGACATGCTATGTTCCCCAAGCTTGAACAGGACCCTAGATCTCATGATATGTATGCACTTGTGACAACAACTCAAAAAACGAGCAAGGCAACCCCAAAAAAATTCGAGTAAGGGTAATGATAAAGACAAGCTAAAGTATGGGCACTGTGGACGAAGACGTCATATGAAGGAGACACATTGGGATCTACATGGTTAACCACCTCAGTTCAACTCCAGTTCTAGACAGGGGCAATCTACAGTGCACTCAGTAGCCCAAGATGCAATTCATCCAGTTTGTATATCTCCTGGGGGTATGGTCACGTTTTCAATGATGAGATGGAAAAGTTGATAGATGATATCTCAACTCGATGTGCAATCCGGTTCTCCTACTTCTACTTTCGCTCACTCAAGTACTTTTGGATCATCCCTTCCTGTGTCCTCTACACCGTCCGGCCATTCTTAGATCATCAATTATGGGGCCTCTAGTCACATGACAATTATGTCATTTGTTTTTTCATCTTACAGTATTTGCTTTGGTAAAGATAAGGTTTTGGTGCTCTTTCCTCAGTATCCAAAAAAGGCAGTGTGGCCCATACACCATCTCTAACCTTGTCTTTCGTTCGTTCATGTTCCTAAGTTCACTATTAATCTTCTTTCTATTAGTAGTGTCACAAAAAATATGAATTGTAGTGTCACCTTTCTTCTCACTATCTATTTCAAGACTCGGAGACGAGGAAGATGATTGGCAGTGCTCATGAGGATAGGATTGTACTGTTTGGACACAAAACAACTTTCTTCTCAGGCAACGTAGCATTCGAGTATTAGTAGTAGTAATAGTGTCAATAAAGACCAGTTAATGTGTTGGCATAACTGGTTAGGCCGTCTACTTGTTTCTAGGTTGAGAGGTTTATTTCCACAATTAGATTTGCTCCTGTTAAGTTGTGAAACGTGTGAAATGGCAAAGCATTGTTGTACTTCATTTCCCACTAGTGAGAATAAAAGTACTACTTTTCATATTGTTCACTTTGATGTTTGGGGTCCGTCCTCGACTACTTCTCTATTTGGTTATCATTATTTTGTCATATTTGTTGATGATTACAGCCGTTGTACTTGGGTGTATCTGATGAAGTATAAAGATGAAGTGTTTCCATCTTCAAGACTTTTCATCAGATGGTTCAGACTCAATTTGGTGTTAAACTCCAAATCGTTCAATCTGATAATGGAAGAGTATATGGTTGATGGGATTAAGTTTTATTTCAATGAACATGGAATTGATCATCAAACGTCGTGTTAAAACCCCCAACAGAATGGTGTTTCAAAGGGAAAACATAAGCACTTGAAGTGACCCGTGCCCTACTTTTTGGTATACAAGTTCTGAAATCTACCTGATAAATCATTTGCTTTCTAGTATTCTGAATTTCAAACTCCAATTTCATATCTTCATCCGGAAAGTTCCTCATTCTTGGTTTCACCAAAGGATTTCAGCTGTGTATATTATGTTCACATTAATCGTACTAATTGTGACAAGTTTGACCTGATGATTTGACGTGTATATTCCTGGGATATCCGTCATCGCAAAAAGGTATATAAATGTTATCATCCTAGCACTCATCAACGACTGTATCCATGGATGTTACCTTCTTTGAGTTTGTTCCTTTCTTCAGTGATGCTCGGACCTCTCTTCGAGGGGAGTGTAGTAATCAAGAGTCATGTTCCATTTCCAGTTTCTACTTCTATATGATTCTTATACTACTATTTCTACTAGTGATATGCTATAAGAAAAAAAAAAACTTCAAGTGTATACCAGAAAACAGAAATAACCCACCGCTCAAGGGACCTACCAAGAAATTCTCTCTGATTTAGGTAACATCTCCCCTGTTGTTCCTTGTGATATTCCTGTTGATCTCAATGTTTCTATTGCTATCCCGAAGGGTGTTCGTGCGTGCGGACAATATCCTATTTCGAACTTTGTTTCTTTTTATTCCATGCCACCATCATATCGTGCATTTGCAGCTTCTATGGCCTCTATTTCTTTGCTATCTAATGTTTCAGATGCCTTTTCTCAATCCAAGTGAAATGAAGCCATATTTGAAGAGATGAGCCCTTGAAAAAAAATGAAACATGGGATCTTCTGACCTTACCCAAGGGAAAGAAGTCAGTCAAGAGATGTTTGCACTCAAGTTCTTCTCTTACTGGCAGCAACTACGTCTTGGCCTTTACATCAATTGGATGTGAAGAATACCTTCCTCCATGGTGAGTTGGAGGAGGTGTATATGATGATGCCACTAAGATTTAAACTTGAGGGCACCGAGAATCAAGTCTATAAACTAGAAAAAGCCTTGTATGGGCTGAAACAGTCACCTCAAGCCTGGTTTGAGAGATTTAGTGGGATAGTCAAGAAGAGCGGATATGTACATAGCCAAGTCGACAACACATTATTCATCAAACACAAACAAGACAGAATTACTGCTCTCATAGGTTACATGGATGACATTGTGATGACAGGAAATGACTCAAAGAAAGTGTAAGAGTTGAAGAAGTTTATGAGGACAGAGTTTGAGATTAAGATCTTGGACCCTTGAAATACTTTATGGGAATTGAGGTAGCTCAATCAAAGAAAGGGATATTCATCTCTCAAAGGAAATATGTTCTTGACCAGTTAAATGAAACAAGTAACATTGATACCAAACCTGTCGATACACCTATTGATCAGAATCATCAGTTGATGTGGATGATGACCGCCTCATTGATACAAGCGTATTCCAGAGACTAGTTGGGAGGTCGATTTACATGTCGCTTACATGCCTAACATTGCATTTGCGGTTAGCATAATCAATCAATTTATGCATGCACCTCGAGCATCTCACCTTGAAGCTACTAACAGATTTCTTAGGTATCTCAAGGGCTCTCTAGGCAAAAGTATAATGTTTGGGAGGCATGGAAACCTACAAGTGGAAGCATATACTAATGCAGATTGGGCAAGTTCAATTATTGATCGTTGATCTACATTCGACAATATAATTGTTCGTGGTAACTTGGTTTTTTGGAGAAGCAAGAAACAGCCTGTGGTGGCTAGATCTAACGCAGAGGCTGAGTTTCAATCTATGGCCCATGGAGTATGTGAGCTCTTATAAATGAAAACCATGTTGTGTGAGTTGGCAATCAAAGTTTAAGATCCCATGAGCTTATATTGCGACAATAAAGTTGTCGTTAGCATTGCCCACAACCCAGTCCAACGTGATAAGACCAAGCACATAGAGGTTGACAGACACTTCATCAAGAAGTTGAATAATGGCCAAATTTACGCACTTTATGTCAAGACATGAGAGCAAGTTCCAAATGTTCAGACTAAGAGTGTTAATAAGGGTTGTCTCCAAACTATGTTAATCAAGCTGGGCATGATAAATATCCTTGCACCAACTTGAGGGAGTGTTGGTTATGTCTTTATTTTCCCTATTTCATTGTAACTTGGGGTACCAAGGATATTTCTGCATTTCTTTGCCTATCACCTCAATAATATAAATATGTGGGAAATCGTGTTGTACATAATACACGGTCTTCTCCATTCTTCTATCTTCACCTCTTCTCTCATCTTTCTCTTCTTCTCCTCTCTCAATCTTTTCAACTTCATTTTCCACTATACTGATTTAATTTAAACCCTGGGTATGTGAAGTTTAGAACACCACCATCAACTCTAAAGAATCATATTTGTCTTCAAAAAGTATTTCGTTACGTTCTTAACAAACAAACCTACAAATGGGTAAAGGGGGTATCTTATCCTCCACAATTCGATCTCAGTTACTTGAAAAATCAGCATTCCATCCGAGAAGGAGCTGCATCACACTAATAGGAATGGTCCAATACATTCCAATAAGACAAAAAATTCCATACATACTTCTCTTGTGAAGCTACAATGAATAAGTGATCAACCATCTCGCAACTCAATCTGCATAGGAGGCACATGTTAGGTATTATCTTCCCCCTATTAATTGGATGAACCACCATAAGTATTTGTCTAAGGCGGCCATCCAAAGGATTAAAAAACTACGTTGGTGGCGACTGATTACCTCCAGACTTAACCAGAAATGATGGGGTCTCTCTCTGCGTCAAAGTTGAGAAAGAACTAACTGTGAATACTCCACTCTTCTTCCATCTCCATACTCTTTTATACTCTTCATTTTTCGTCAAATGAACACCATTGAGACGACCAAGAAACTCAACAAAAATCACGATTTCCCAATCATTCAAATTTCTTCTAAAAGACAAAGTCCACACCACATTCCATGAATCCCAATGAAAAATATCCTTCACTAAAGCTCTCTTCCAATTAGAAAACGAAAGAGTGGGGGAAAAGCTTGCAGAAAGAGCGATGAGAGAGAGAAAGACTTGACTCAATCTGAATATCAATGGGTGTTCCATCGGAGACCTCGACTAATGAGGATAGGCAGAACTATGAGAGAAGAATTGTGTGAGTACTAAAACATTGTAAATATCAAGGCTTATTTAAAACATTTAAAGGTGCTCTCCACTTCCTTCAACCAATAGTCCTCGAAAGTATCCCTCATGTGATCATTTTTTTTTATAAGGTAAAGGAATATATTAAAAAAGAAAGAAGCTACAAAGCACACGGGAGGTCGAGAAGACCTCCTAGGAGAAACCGAAAAAAGAGAAAAGGGAAAAAGGGCTGCTAATTGCCTCTACACATAATGGCCTCCCATCTAAAGACCATATCTTAACCCTCTACATTCCTTGAACAACTTAGACCAGAGGAAGAGAGCAGCCTTAATGTTAATGACAATTCCTTGGATAGTCTCCTCCTTCCCATCAAAGATCCTCCTATTTCTTTCAAGCCAAAGACCCCACCAGACCGCGAAGGGAAGAAGGTGCCAAAGTCTGCTCCCACGGGAAAAGAAGCACCTGAAAGACCAGCTCTTGATAGCCTGCTTTACAGTGTCAGGGAGAGTCCAATAAATTCCAAAAGCGCTGAAGAAGATACCCCACACTTGGGCAATTAGGCACTTGAAGGCACTTGAAGATACCCCTCATGCGATCATCTCTTGGGCAATTAGGCACTTGAAGGGACCTTCATAGATTGCTAACATCTTGACTTGTCTATAGATTTCAATTGGGATTTAGATATTAACATTGGAGATATATTACATTGTTCAACAACTTAACCAACTCATTAGCAAAACACCAATGTTGTTATCCTTTGGACTTCCTTAATGATGTCACGAAGTGAACTAATCAATCATCTGATGACCCCATGTCTCACGAGGAAGCTTCAAAGCCTCTTGATTCACAATTGCGGATACAACTACCGTTGAAGAGATCAATTGGAGGTTGAGGATAACTAAAATGCATTGGGTTTTCATTTTGTATAGTATTACATTGTTCCCACTCATATCTGTCCTATTGTACATAACTCAAATTGAGACTCCATGGTTGAAAAACATAATAGGCATGTCTCGCATGATGTTCAAAGATATTTACAATAGTCCAGTAGTAAAGCGATGATAATTCAGTCAACATTAAAGACGAGACAAGTGAAGCAAAATCATACAAGATGTTCATTGTGAAATCCAAGCAATAGCTAAGTTCAAATCTATGCGGGGTTGGGTTGGGTTGGGGGAAGCGCGAAGTTATGCTTGTGTAATACAACATTTTGAGAACTTACATCTTGGTTTTGCATCTTTCAGAACTTACATCTATCCAAAAGAGTGATTAGTGAAACACTTCTAGAACTTACATGATGATTTTGCATGACAAGACAATCTGTAGTCAATTTTTTAAGCAATTCTGGAGGAAATCTGCACAACCAGTGAAGGATGCTAATTATCAAATGAAAAACTGGTAGCTAGAATAATGCCATTAAAATAACCAATTCGAATAAGGTATAATGTTAGAGGGGCATGCAACTAGAAAGAAATTTAGTTCTGCACATTATCAACATTCGGTGGTTTTCATGGAATAAAACGCTGGTGCTTTCACTTGTTAATAAAATGATGCATCCCACCCACTGGTTTGGGAATCATAATATGAAATTACAGATATAAGTAGAACAACTCTTGAACATTTAGAAAGCTCCCCACCATGGGTAAACCAAATCTATTAGAGGCAAGAAGTATGTCTTCATAGTTCCTTCCCAGTCAAATTTCTTGATTCAAAGTGTTACTATTCTAATCCCTTCTCTTTGTATAAAAGCTGTGTTACAAATGTCCATTTCACAATGGAATCTATCTCCCCAGTGGCCTCAATTGCTCAAGGTCAGTAGAAGACTATGGAAAACACCAAATCTCGTTGAAGTTAAGGGGGGAAGACTTGGTAGAGGTACAAACTGGGAAGAAACCAATTGAGTACACCGTACAGGTGGGTCTATAAGGTGATAAAATCAAGTTGACCTGATAGTAAGTTGAATGATCAATTGAATGCAAAAGGATACAACAGTATTGTTTTGCACCAATAGTATGAGTAGAAACCATAATATCTTATATATTGCAGTAGCCACAGGATGGCTCAATCTTGGGTCAATGCAGATTTTTTTTCCTTTGACAACAACAAGATTTCATTAATATTTGGAAAATCTACAAAAATGGGAAAAGCATTCCTTTCATAGAAAATGAATTATATACAATAGAAAACCATGGACTAATCTACAGTCCCATAGAGATCAACTAAACCATAGTCAACTACCCTAATTGAACCCCAATTTCAGACCCTGTTTATCCTAAAATCCAACAATTTTTCTAACTCGTTCAGTCCTTAACACCACTTCCATCATAACCTACGTAACAATGACACGAACACGTGTGTCCAATGCATATACAAGGTTTTTGACAATAACCTACGTAACCACCATAGTCAACTACCCTAGTTGAACCCCGACACATGTACGAGGTGTTTAACACTTAGTTACAGGAAACTCCTATGTAGGATGATGCTTCCGCTCTAGAACCGTGCTTCCACTTCTAACTTCGGAGCTCTTTGGACTCGTGGTTCTAAGTTGACAGAAACCCGAACTTGTTCAAGACTTCTGACTTTTGATTCGCTAAACAAGAAGCATTTGACAAGAAATTTCGAAAACAAAGCTCAATGATTCTCCTATGTTGTGAAGAACTTAAGAAGTTATAAGATAATGTATTCTACCGCAAAAACACCATTATAAGCTTCAAAGATAGTTTATTAATTACTAATTTATCAAATTATTTGGTCTTGTCACAAATAATATGGATACCTTAAGGCCATTATGCCGGTCACCTAAGCCCCTTGGTGAGAGAAGTCCCCCAACCCAATATTTATAAAAAATAAAAATAAAAAACAGTTTTCATTCCCTTTCCCTTTCCCTTTCCCTTTCTAGAAGGCCCCCAGCCTGAGTCTCACTACAAAAGAAATATCTTAAAAATAAGAGAAAACATTTAGAAAAAATAATACAAAAACGGCTTAAGCCTCTAATCTGTCTTTTTTGGCTTTTCCTTTCTCTTTCACTTTCCCTTTTTCAAATCACATTGCTTTTCTTTTCTTCGAACCATAGAATCAACTGTCTTGTCTCCTTCGACTTCATCGAGCAAAGAAAGAAAAGATATTTTAAAAAGGATAGTGAAGACGAAGAGATCAAAGACCTTCCTCTTCTACACTCTTCCATCTGATCTCCCACCAAACGTTTTAATGGCGAAAATCTCAAGTGGAAGATCTTTCTTTAGATTATGTAGCCAAAGACCAATGTAGGATTTTAACATAAACATTCTAGATCCACCACAAGATAAGATTGGTTAGTTGGTCCTATTGTAAGTTTTGATGGACAGTTTCCACCCTATTATGAGCATTAGAATCATGGAACTTAGCTTTCTTGTCCACATATGATTTGACACCTCTTCAACATCAACAATCAAGAAGGTACAATAGTAAGTTTTTTCGAGTAGCAAGGCACTTGCCCATAAACGTAAAATCACCAGGACTAGTGCAACACCGATTTAAAAATCCGATTTTATTAACAAGAATCCAATACTTCGTCCGCTGACTCGAGCACCACCACTATCACATGCAACACGTGTAAGAAGGAAGGCCAATAAGTGGTCAAAGTAAAGTTCTCTTCAACCCAAAGGGGATGATGCAGAGCCCTACTCCTAGGATTGCTAGCGCCTCTTTGGATGAAGTGGAACTCATTCACTCCACCGATGCAAAAACAGGCCCAATAATATAGATTAATCTTCAAAGGAAGGGGTATTTAGGACTTTTGCTAGAAAGGGTAATTTGGTCTTGGTGAGAAAATTAATGGCTCAGATTTTGTAGAGAGATTGCATGGTCAAGATTAGTTCAGGGCTTAGGCTAAACCGAAAAAGCTTCTTTTGTTCTTACGAGGGAAATAGTTGTTGTCTAGATGATTGAAAGAAGCTCTTTTCTCCCTTGGTTTTATCTCCAGTTTCTGTTGTCACCATGTTGTAAGAGTTACTTTAGTGTTTTCAACTGTAGTTCAAGCTTCTAACCATTATCAGGGCCCTAATTTTTACTCATTGGCTCCGCATTGGATTCACAATGCACTAGTTAAGAGTTAAGACCAATAAGCAACTATGTTGGATTTGCATAGCTGTTGCGTAAGGTTATAATTATAGAACAATGTTTTGTCCTACAAATTATTGCAATTTTGTTTCAATGTTCAGAAGAATGGTATTATATTGCGGCACTGCCTATATTTTGGAAATTTAACAGAAGTCTGGGATTCAAGGAAAACCTGCATTTTCCTCAACTAAGGATGTTGCAAAAAGAACAGGCCAAAAGTTGGACTGGCTTTAATCAATTTTCATTGACTAGGTGGAAACAAAAGCCTAGCAAAGACCTAAGAAAAGCTTCAACATCATCAAATTTTGGCAGGTGAGACTGGGATCACCTCAGCCCAGCCCACTGACACCACTATAAAATAAAGTAAAGTGGTGCTAAGAATTTGTACAAAAACAATTCGCTAAGTACATCTCTGCAAATGGATTTTTAATTTGTATATCCCAATGTAATGTGTATACATTAGGATATTAGTAAGAATGCAAACGAAGTCTCTGGCCAACATATGCAAATGCATCTGTATACCGATCAAAGTTTTAACACATCCACAAAAGCATAAAAATATTAGAATATACAAATTCAGTATGAATAATGCTTTAATTGTTTATATATCTCTCACTAAAATCACAAAACTAACATTAAGTTGATGTGATAGAAAAACATGTTTGAAAGCATATACCTTTGAAAAACAGTGCCTTCAATTTTTGTATTTTCTGTGAATTGAAGAGTAGATGCCTGATCTGTTGCACTAAATTTTTCTAGAATGTCATTGTCCTGAAATATCAACAAAGATAAAAACAAAAATTACTAAAAAAAGATCTGTTGAGAAGAAAAATACTAAAATAGATTTTAATAAGAATGTCCTAAATTGAGTAATTTCCTTCCAATTAAACTGACTTTGATGTAAAGAAAATCAACAAATAATCCCTAGGGACTACAGAACTCATAAAATATACTTCATGTAATCAAGAAACAAAACTAAGAACTCTTTCCGGAATGAACTCAAACGAATACAAGAGGCACAATAGATTACCTTGCTGATAATCATGCTTAGAAGTTCAAAGCCTAAGCAGATAGCAAACAGAGGAAAATGGTCTCCCGCATCATTTTTCTCTAAAACTTGCTGCAAAAGAACAAAAAACAAATAGCTTATGTTTAACCCTGTAAGAATGTCAACCAAATCAATCTCAACAAAATGCAAAAGCTCACCATAAAGCATAATGTTTGATATTTTCTATAGATAATATGTTTTACAACTTTTTTTTTTTTTTTTTTACTTGGTTCAACAGTAAAACTGAATCCATTATGTATGGACTGATACCATATTTCAGAAAATGTGAATGTTGTTTATAGCATAAAATCAAGACCTCCAGCTTGATTGATTAGGCTCCTATTCTTGAATAATTAATCTTGGAGGAATAGGAATTTAATAGGAAGATTAGTAACCCTACCCCCCTCACAGTTTCACACCCACGCACATACTATCTGTTTTTTATCCCTTTCCTCTTTAATAAAAACAGTGTTCTTATAATTATACATTTAGTGAGTAAAAGTAGAATGTGTGCAGAAACCACGATAGTTTTAGACTGCTCATCTGAGTAACTGTAAGAATCTTCTTCTGTATCGGTATAACCAATAGCAAGAAGGGATTCGGGCGTATACTCTTCATCGAGCAAGAATACGGATTCAAGATCCGAAACATCTTTGTTGACGAATGCTGAGATGTGCTGAAAGGTGTCAACACGCTTTTTCCGGTTTGGACAAATTTTTGCAAAATGCCTTGACTACTGGCAAATATAACATCTATCAGGTTTGTGGCCAGGTTTGAGCCTAACTGTTCGCTTGCGTAGAAAACGTCATTTTTTCTTGTTTTTTGGACCGAAGGGGTTTTTCATGAAACTTGAATTTCTGAAAATGTTTCTTCTTCTTTGTGACTGATTTGCATTCACACTCTTTGTGAATTGAGCATTTGATTTGGAGATCTTTTCTTTCGCATGCTTTTCTAATTTTCTTACCCAGTTTTTGGATTCTTTCAAGGAATTTGGACTGGTTGCAAAAGTTTTCGAGAGCTATGAGACTATCTTAATAGATTTCACCAAAACTGGCATTTTGCAATGTCACGCCTTTTGCTGTAAGAACTTTTGTTGTTTCTTCGCAAAGAGGTTCTGGTAGAGACTGAATGTAGAACTGTTTCAGATTGACGTCGTCGATTCCATTAAAAACATGGTATCGCTTGGACATATGTTCGTAATGTTTCTGCAGATCTTTTCTTCAGAAAGAACAAACTTTCATCTTGACATATTTTTCTCGGGCCATACTGACATAATTATTGGGTGATCCCAAAAATTCATGGTAAAGTTGGGTAATGGATTTATCAAGTGTTCGAACTTGGACTGCTTGCATTTGTTTATAAGCTTGAAGACTGTTCCACCAATCTCGTAGCCTGCCACCGAATCTTGAGATAAGTTTTTCAAGAGTTCGTCGAAGTGTGGAACCCGGGAACTTGAAGTTCTATTGAACACCATGAATGCACCAGGTTTTGGACCAAAATCACTGAAACATTTTGGCCGAAACCAACAAGAATGCAACAAAGCATCAGGGTTTCACGAAAGCACGTTATATTTGATGTCATTGGCTAACACCGAACGTTTTGCTACAATGTTTTGGTTTCGGCCGAAATTTTAAACCATTTGGGACAGTGATAGCAACGAAATCATCTACAAGCAACATGATCAAGAAAATCTTGAAAATGAAGGAGCGAAGAGCAGACTACTAGAAAAGTTTAGAAAGGAATAATTGGTCTCGACAAAAAAGAAAAACAACAAAGCAACAAGATTTGGATAACACCGATGTCCTAAGGATTCTTAATTGCTTTTTCTACAACTTCAACATTTGCTTCTTTGTAATATGAAATATCCCCTTGGAGTTTCACACTTTCCATAAAAGCCTCCAAATTTCTTGTTCTTAAGGTGGACCAGATCTTTTTTTTAATTTTTTAAGCATATGGTTCACAGAACTTCTAAAATGCACCAAGTCATGGAGGGATGTTATATTCAGATCTACGTGTTGTGACATCCTTGGTATTTAAATTCAACAATGTATCCTGGAAACTGGCTGCAAGCCTGCAGATGAGATGGAGGCTATTCACCATAGAAATGCAAATGACCTGAATGTGGGCAACAATTTAAGGCACAATTCACCCTAACTAAAGGAAAATAAAGATATCCATATAACAAACAAAACATAGATCCTCTTTCAATCGTGATATAACTTAAGAGTATGTATATAAATAGTCAAAATAATGGGAGTTTGTCTATTTTTGATAATTGCTCATGACTATTAAATACCTTAAAAATTCCCTGAACAGTCTCAAAGTATAAACCACTTTTAGCCCACCCTCCAGTAAAGAGCACTCCATTGACCAAATTGAGCTTCTGCAATAAATTTGAAATATCTATCAAATGCAATTCCATATAATAAGCAGTACTGCAAAAGCATAGGAAAAGAAAAGATCGTTATAAATATTCAAATAAGAATATGCAGTGCCCACATCATAGCAATAGGAAGCAAGATACGCAGCTAAAACACTAAAAAAAAAAAAAAAAAAAAAAACTGAAGACCTATTATGTCTCCAAAGAACAATCGGCGTGGGCAAACATCTGAACCTTAATTATAAAGGTTAAATTTTGGGAGCTTGCATAATTGATCTATGGTAACTAAAACCAATACAAGCTCCAATTAAGTATGCATAAATTATGAAATAACTTAAACTTTTGGTATGCTACAAGTGACAACTTTAAGAACACTATTGTTTCTCCATGAGCAATAGAGCAAAAGATTAGTAAAAATTACTAATAAATGAGTTACTGTTATAATATTACAAAATATTTCTAACTAGTTATATATCATGAAGGAGAAGAGCTCATAGACAAAATCCAAGAAACAAACCCAAATTACCAACCAAGTTAACTGTTACAAGATTAGATAACTCCACAAATCCCTATGTCAGAAAAGCATAGAGATCTCACCATTGAGCATATGCACATCAAATCCCAAGTTATCCCAGTTTATTCAGAAACTGGATTGAAGGATCAAAGGAGAGAGTTAATTTGGTGGACAGGCTAGGATTTCAAGCTTGGATTAAACCTGCAACCCCATATTTCACAATGCAGAACGTCAACCAATACAAGCATCAAATCCAACGGCTATTCAGAAAATGATACGATAAAAACAGAGAATTATCCACGAAATACTTTTTTTTTTGTTGGAATTTAACCTGGAACCAATAAATGCATCAGAAAACTCCATGCGCTAACCACAAACACCTACTACACATGCAAGAAAAGCAAATGACCTAACATGTATCTTGACATAATCTACCCATGTGAGTGAGGAAACATGCTGGATGAACAAGTTCCTAAAACTTCAAGAGGGGAATTCACATGTGCCGCCTAAATACCCAACTAGTATCACTAGATCACGTGAAATGAAGAAATCTTGGGTAATTGGCAATCATCATATCTCTAGCGGTATAAGCAAGTTAACTAATTAGGTCCAATACTACACCTAGCTAATTGGCAATCAATGATTCAAAATGAACCATATGGAGTGCAAAACGGAAGCAAAGATATTGCTGATCCAAGTGCTACCTGGTAGCGGTTGTTGAAGAGCTCTCAAGGTATTCAAGGTGTTGCATCAGCTCAATGAACTCTCGAGAGCCAAGAAAATATTGTTTGAAGTGGACGAAGGAGACCTCACAGGTGTCATGTGAAAGTACTCTCAGAGGATTGGAATTAAACTCCCTGACTACAATGTTGCACTAACAAGAAGAGAACCACAAACAACTCATGGGCGTGGACTTTTGACAAATGTTGAGTACACTTAGGCTTCTTTCTGAATGCCCAATTGGAATGACAACCACCACCATCATAGCCATCCTCCTCCCTCTAAGCACTAGAATCCAAGACAAGTGAAGATCTCAGTGAGACTCTAAGACCAAATAAAGTCCATCGCATAATAATCCTGGTGAATTGGAGATGGTAAAAGCCCAAAATAAGAGGCAGCTAAGTGTCTTTCCCATGAATTTGAGCATGGATGTACTCAATATCCAAGGTCAAACCCCTTAGTAGCATGAAAGTGAAACAACTCCAAAAATGCTTGCCTTATGTTTCTGCATGGCCAGCAAAACAAAGAAAAATGAACATATAATGGCTTAACTCCTCCACAAATCACATCACATATACTAGTGCCCGATCAATCACTTGCCTCACCAAACTAAATTAGGTTTTGCAAGTCATAGATCATAAGATGTACAAGCATTTGGCCATGTCCCATTAAAATGTGGGCATTTGATCATATTTCATAACATTAGAGATGAGTTTGACCAAACATAATACGACATTTTTCAATTTTCATTGAACATGAAAAAGTGAATTTAGCATTTCAATATTATCTTGGCCAGATAAAAATTAAAGGCAAATGCAGCCGAGAGAAGCACTGGAAAAGAAAATCCAGTGTAAGCACTGGAAGTGTATGCTATGTCACAAAAATGCCAAAAGCTCAATTACCAACAAATCTTTCCTTTGTAATGAGATCTTGCCAAAGATCTTATTACCTCCTTCCTCCACAACAATCTATAAACATTACAACTTCCAAACATCAAAGACGAATATTCGTTAAAGTGAGAAATGCCTCGAAAAAATCAAATGCATCAAACTTTACTGCTGCTATTGAAAAATCACTCACAATCGTCAAAAATATAACATGAAACATCCAGAGACATGGATCTGGATGCCATGACCTTCACCATATATAACAGCTCACGTGAGAAAGGGAGAAACTGCTGTTAGTAATCCTCACTGGTGATATTTGTTGCTTATATAATTCCACCATTAATAATCTTAATCATGCTCCTACTCATGGGACCTCAAAACCTCCTAATAGAGCCTTATCCTCTATGAAGGAATGGATCTTCAGATCCATTCTAACTACGTCCTTTTTCAGCCTTGCACCAAAGCACTCCAGTGCCCTCATTGGTCTTCGTTGTACATGCCCAAACCATCTCATTGAGCTTGCCTACATTCTATCCTCTACTAGGACCAGAAAACCTCAGTTATACTCATTTCCATTACAAATTCCAGTTATTTGTCAATAATTCAAATCTGTATTAAACAAAGTAGAAGGTCATTATCCTTTAGAGTGTAGTTTGTCTGCAATAGACTTTAATGCAATCAAATAATTCCAATTTCTTTAGAGATTTTCTTTTCTACCGTTCAAGCAACTTTCTAGTCCTGTTTTAACCTGAAATACGATTTGAAAGCCAATCGACAAGCTACTTTGTCCTAGGTGGAAGTCCAGTCAGAACAAACTTGTGACTGTAACCAAACACTCCCTTGGCACATCACCAAATTAAATTAATTAAAAGTATAAGTACATTTCAGCTGCTAATTTATCAATATTAAAAATAAAAGTAGACTCACTTCAGAGAGAATCTCCGACGATTCAGTATAGATGAGAGGAATAACGCGAGCACCAGCAGACTCTACGAACTTCACATACGAGGCGGCGATGTACGACGCATTCGTAGCGTTGTTAAGCCTTCCGGAAGCACCGTCACCGGGATGACTCAAGATTCCGATCACCGGTCTAAAATTTAGAGTCGGATCAGGAGACGGACAGCTCGACAATTGCGGAGATTGAATGCTAAGCTCTTCTCCAGGCAGAAGAATTGATTGAGCTTTGGCGGAATTAAGATCCTTGGAGAAGGAAAGCATAAGCGGGATCCATAAACAATTCCAGATCTCTGAGTATCGAGAAGATGACAACGAAGAAGACGAAGAGGAACAGTGATGAGAATCAGTGTCTTTCGTCATTTCGGTTCGATTATCAACGAAATCGGAGGTGGAGTTACAGAGGGGTTGATTGTGCATTTCTAGGAATTGTGGAGGAGAAGAAATTAGGGTTTGAGAGAGTTGCAAGGCGGAGAGGTAGAAAAACAGAGAGGTTTGTAGTGATGACGAAGGAAAAAGAGTTTTTCTGGGTTTTTGACATTGACGGCCGGCCTTCTCTCTTCTATTATTTTATTATTCTTTTGGTGGGAGGTTCTCTCTTTCTCTCTGGAGAGTCTTTGGTTGTGACGAGCTCAGTACGGCACTTTTCACGAGCTCAGTACAGCACTTTTTCACGGATGGATGAGTTAAACTTCTGTCACAAAGGGATTGCAAATCACACAAAACCCAGCCAATGAGTTCTCGGCACGTACACCTAAAAAGCACATGGTACGTTGCAACGCACTTGTGTACGTGCCGAGAACTCATTGGCTGTGTTTTGTGTGATTTACAATTTCGTGACAGAGTAAAACTTCTATCACAGCATTCTGACAGATGCTTCTGTCACAATAAAAATCATAGGCTACGTGGCATACTCGGATTCTGACCGTATCGATGTTTGCCCAGTCCCTCGGTGGACCTCTAAACCAAAAATCAGCCTGATTAATTATTTCTATGCGATTCCATTGAAGTTATTTTCATGGGTTGATTTTAACGGTAAGAATTTGAGCATTATTGAGCGTTATTTGGGTGCGAAGATCAAAAGGTTGTAAACCACTAAGCCAAACAACCATACAGTCATTGTCCTCTAAGAGTGTGACCCGTGCCTCATATTGTGATGCGTGATCGGCTTTGACCATTTACTCCGTCAGGCAAAAAGATAGAGGAATATAACTTTGCTGACCGATGTCCATGATGTCCATCAGCAAAGTTGCCAATGAAACACAATGTGAACCACGTGGCACACTCTTAGGGAAGACTTAACACTATAGATATTTGGCCCATCCTAGGTGGATCATGATTAGTGATTTCAAACCTTTGGATTTTTATACCCTAAGTAATCTATCTATCTATTACTGTTATAAGGTGACAATTGGGGTTGGCACGCATGTGATACAATTAGAACCATAAAACCTTCCCTCATTAAATGTCTTCAGTCTGCTGATGAGGGACAATAGTATAGGCCACGTGATATACTCTTAGAGACCACTAACCTTATGGATGTTTGTCCCATTCTTAGGTGGACTATATACCAAATATCAGTCTGATTAGTGATTTCAAACCTTTGGATCTGAGTACACTGAATAATACTTGAAATTTATGGTTAAAAATCAGCCCATGAAAGGACTCCAATCAAATCCTTAAAAGCCACTAATCAGACTGATTTTTTGCATATAGGCCCACCTAGAGATAGGCCAAACATTGATACGATCAGTGATCTCTACGGGTGTTCCACGTGTAAGGTGCTTCTATGTGTAAGGTGCACACATGGCGTTCCCCTAATTGCTCAATAATGCTAAAACTCCCTTGTTAAAAGTCATTTCTCGAAAAGGACTATAATAAAGCTTAGAAATCACGAATCAAGCTAATTTTTGGTCTGTAGGCCTACCAAATCAGGCAAACCAAGTTAATTCTTGAATAATTTACTTTACTGCTTCGAGATCTGTTCAAGCCTCAAAATGAATTTCAATAAAAGCAAAATTATGCCTATAGGAGAGGTGGATGAAATTGAGAGGTTGGCTAGAATTTTATGATGTTTCTCTGGATCTCTTCCCTCTACCTATCTCGGTCTACCATTGGGGGCACCATCCAGAGCTAAAGCGATTTGGGATCCTGTAGTAGAAAGGATGCAGCGCAGGCTAGCGGGCTGGAAGGGTAAGTACATATCCAAAGGAGGGAAAGTAACTTTGATCAAAAGTACTTTGTCTAGCCTACCGGTGTACTTTCTCTCACTTTTCTCAATCCCAGTGTCAGTGGCAAAGAAATTAGAAAGGCTCATGAAGAATTTTTTATGGCACGACCAGGAGGACTTGTTCAGATACCATTTGGTGAATTGGGCTCAGGTGTGTTTGCCTAAATCAAAAGGTGGGTTAGGTTTTAGAAGAATTGGACTCATGAACTCGACCTTAATGGGGAAGTGGATATGGAGATTTGATAAGGAGAGGAATAGTTTGTGGCGTAAGGCAATAGCTGGAATTCATGGGGAGGAAGAGGGGGGGTAGACGACAAATCCAACTAGAACCCCACACGATTGTGGAGTATGGAAAGGAATCATGAAAACCAAAGACAAGATTATAGAAGGCTCAAAGTTAACTTTAGGAAATGGGACCAGGATAAGATTCTGGGAAGACACTTGGGTTGGGGACCTCTGTCTCAAGGAGTCTTTTCCTAGGGTGTTCTCTCTCTCACGTGGCAAAGGACAGAAAATTGATCATTTTTGGACCGGTTCTTCAGGAGAAACAAATTGGAATTTAGACCTTAGAAGGAATCCTTTTGTGTTGGAGAAACAACAGATTGAAGTGTTGCTAGAATGCTTGAAGCTTTACCTTGTCAACATCTCAGAAGAGGACTCCTTGGTATGGAAACATTTTAAATCAGGCATATTCTCGGTCCAATCCTTTTATAAACTCTTATCAACATCATCATACCCTACACCCACACTTCCTACCTCTTCCCCCAATATTGTATTATGAAAATCTATCGTACCTTTGAAAGTTCGATTCTTTGCTTGGGTAGCCACTCTTAACAAGATCGTTACTGTCGAAAATTTAATCAAGAGAAAATGGGTATTAGTGAATTTTTGTGTTATGTGCAAAGGTAATGGTGAAAGCACTAACCACATCTTTGTTCATTGTGAGTTTGTTCGACAGGTTTGGTCTCTTTTCCTTGGCCACATGAACTTATGTTGGGTGTTTCCGGAAACATTAGGCGAAGTCATGGAGAGCTGGACACAACAACCACCCATGGCAGCAAAAGGGAAGATGATTTGGAGAATGGTTCATATGGCAATTGCATGGGGGGTGTGGTTAGAAAGGAATAGGAGAACGTTCCAAGGCAAGGAAAGTTCGCTTCAAGAGGTCATCATAAACATTAAGGCATTAATTTACAGCTGGAGTAGTATCTCATTAGAGATGAGAGGAACGTTTTTCAGCGATATGGTTTTTAGGATGGAGCATCTATTATGTTGATTATGTAATCATCTTTTGTTACTCTTTGAGATCTTCTCGATCTCCTTCCTTCTTAATACACATTTGACTTATCAAAAAAAAAAAAAAATGTCTAACAAGTACCCTTGTTAAGTGTTAATCACTAGCCAAGGCTTAACACGGGTTGGGTTAAGTAATAGAGGAACGTGCCAGACATTTTGGTTGGGGAGTGTTCAAAGTTTTAAGTCCCCATCAAGGAGTAAAACTTCTATCACAGCTTTCTACATATGCATCTATCACAATGAAAATCACATGTCACGTGGCACACTCTTAGTAGACGCTGACCGTATGGCTGTTTGGCCAGTCCTTCAATAGAGCTCTAAACCAAAAATCAGCCTAATTAGTGATTTATAAGCGATTCGATTGAAATTATTTTCACGGGTTGATTTTAACGGTAACAATTTGAGCATTATTGAGCGTTATTTGCATGCAAAGATCCAAAGGTTGTAAATCACTAATCAGGCTGATATTTTATTTATAGGTCCACTGGCCAAACATTTACCCATACGGTCATCGTCCACTAATAGTGTGCCACTGGTCCTGTGATTTTCATTGTGACAAGCATCTGTCAGAAAGCTGTGATACCCTAGAAGTTTTACTCTCCTTCAAGAGGGTCTGAAGATTGCTGACCAAATGTTCTACGAATTGAACTTTACTGACCAGCACAGGTCAGCAAATTTCTGACCCAGTAAATGTGAGTCACGTTGCACAATATTCTACTACAATGTGACTCACGTTGCACATTATTCTTAGAGGATGATGATCGAATGAATGTTTGGCCAACCCCTAAAATCGACATAAAGAACAAAAATTAGTCTGATTAGTGATTTCTAACTAAGCTATCCGATTTCATTAGTCCGTGGAATTCGAGCATTATTGACCATTATTTGGGGTAAAAAGATCCAAGGGTTTTAAATGACTAATCAGGCTGATTTTTTGTACATTGGCCAAGCATCCTATCATTGTCCTCTAATAGTGTGCCACGGAGTTCATATTGTGGTCGGTGAGCAATGTCAGCAAAGTTTGGCAAACTACTCTATTCAAGAATAACATCAAAGTTTGAACTTACCCCTCAAAAATGACACGTGCCATACATTTGAGGAGAAATTTTTGAAGCAGGGGATTTTTGAATCAGGGAAGCAGTGGCCAATCACATGGCGCCCCAATCCGTTTGTACAAATTAGAAATACTTTTGAACAGCCGATTGTGGCGCCATGTGATTGGCCACTGCTTCGCTGCTTCAAAAAAATTCTCACTTTTGGGTAGTTGCCAAGGGAGAAAATTTTGAAGCAGTGGCCAGTCGCTACTTCAAAAATGACTGCAGTCACATGGCCACTGCTTCGCTACTTCAAAAATTTTCTCTTGCCAACCCCTAAGTGGCCCCACACCAAAAATCAGCCCCACTGATGATATCTAACTTTGGATTTGAGTGTTACTTGACGTTGATTTTGGCTGTTAGATACGAGCTTTTTTGGGTACTCGCTAGAAATCACCAATGTGGTTGTTTTTTGGAATGTGGGGCCACCATGAGGTGAGTCAAACATTTGTGTGCTCAGAAAGTGTGCCACGTGCCATATTGACGGGTAACTTCAAACTTTGATGTTCCAAGGATAGTAAACTTTTTGTTACAAATTAATACTGAAAAATTATGGTGTCCACCCTTACCAACGTTCTCCCTAGGGTGTAAACCCTTGATGACCCGTCGGATTGTTTGGTGTGAATCTTTGGGACAACCTCGTTGAGAGCATCTCCAATCTAGGTCTTCAAATTGAGTCCTCAAAAAAGCATCTTATTCAAATTTGAAGACGGACACCCTCCAAAAAGTGTTAAACTCCAAATAGCCCCAACTTCACAGACACTCTCCAAAAAGTGTTAAAACTCCAACTAGCCCCAACTTCAAAAAGACATATTTAAAATAAATAAAAATGAATTTTTTCATTTTGAAAATTTGACATAACCAACTCCCCACCCCAACAATTTGAAAAAATTTGACATACCCCCTATGACTCGGTCCACTGTCATTTGATGAGGTGTGGACTCGAGTTGACTACCAAATTTTGTATTAAAGGACAAAAACACCCTTGTCTTTAGCTTTGGAACAAGGGTTTGGGCCAAAACCCAAACCCCAAATCGAACGATTGTGGTGGACGACCAGCCAAGAGATTCCAATGGGTTGGCCGCCCATTACCAACGACCAACCCACCGGAGTCTCATGGCCGGTCGACCACCAATCCGGCAACAATTTAAAACTCAATGTAAAAAAAAAACATAAAGCATACAATAATATTTCTAAAAATTTCATTAACAAAATAAAAAAATAAGAATAAGAGAAATTTCGATTTTAAACTTTTGAGACATAGATTTTGAAAAGATGGGTTTTCTCAATTTTGAATTTTCATTCTTCTACAATAAGATCCATAAAAAAAATCACATTCCCTCATGAGTTTTATCTATTTTTATGGGGGGTTTTCTTCTCAATCTTTGCTTAATTCATAAAAAAAAAAAAAAAATCTCTTTCTATTTTCAATCTCCTCTTTTCATGTTTGATTTGGGGTTTGGGTTTTGGCCCAAACCCAAACCCTTGATCTAAGGTTGAAGACAAGGGCACTTTCGTCTATTAATACAAAATTTGGTAGTCAAATCGGGTCAACACTGGTCAAATGACAGTGGACCGAGTCATAAGGAGGTATGTCAGCTTTTTCAAATGGGGGGAGGGGTGGGCATGTCAAATTTTAAAAATAAGATGGGGTATGTCAAAAATTCTCTAAAAAAACACAAAAAATATTTTAAAGTTTTTCAAGAATGACAAGATAATTAAAATTTGTTGGCAAAAAGTAGATACTTTTCAATATATAAAAAAGTATCAAAGTTTTATAAAAGGACATAAAAATGAGAAAATTGGACTTCATAGAGTCAAAAGGTAGGGTCTCTATGTTTGGAGCTAAAAAGTAGGGTCTCGATATTTGAAGCCACGCATAGAGATAGAGACCTTGTCTTCAAATTTGAGGCCAGATATAGAACATGATTGGACTTGCATTTTACAACTTTTTGATCAAATATGAAGATAGAGCCCCTCGGTTGGAGATACTTTGACTAATCAAGGTTTTAAATGACTTGATAAAATGGTTTCATATTGTTACTGTTATGGCTAGGGGTGTCAATATTATCCGTTTAACCGTAAATAGAATTGGAACCAGAATCGAATACACTGGTTCATGTTCCACATTTTCAAGAAACGATTAAAAAGGAATTGGAACTAGAACCAAATTGAAAATAAACGGTTCTGGTTCTGGGTAATTAGTTTGAAATCAAAACCGATAGGAACTAGAACTGATATATAAATATAGTTTTAAAATTGTTCTATTATCAAGATTTGTACCAATATAACCAAAAATGGATCCGAAACTGACCAGAACCAAATAATCTGTTCCAAATCTAGATCCATCATTTCGAGAACCGAAACCGATAAGAATCGACATTATCTGTTCCAATTCTGGGTACCATATGACCCGACGCATTGACACCCCTAGTTATGACCATTATAATAGGGTCAAAGAATCAAAAAAATTATTTTAATACTTTCCAAAAAATAACTTTGATATCAATAGAAATAAGTTTCTTTTCTTTCAAAATACGGCCATGATAAGAGGAGAAATTTTTTTATCATTGAACATTTTTTATCAATGGATCTTTTATCCATGACATCATAGTAAGTGCCACATGTCTGAGTTAAGGTGGCCCTTAATTGTAGTTACTCTTAACAGTGGAAAAAAAAGTTGGCGAAGACAGGTGGCACTTAACTATAAGTCCAATGACACAATGGATCAAAATGTCCAAGGATCAAATAATTTCCCCTCTTATAATGGTCGTTGATATCAAGGTTTTTTTTTAGAAATTATTAAAATAAAAAATTTGCCACCTGTTAGCCTTTAATTGTGAAATTCTCTTTTAATATATTACCACGTTATGTTCTAGAGGGGGGGGGGTGAATATGACAATTTTTAATTTCTCAGCGGATTCTATATGCATTAAAATTAATGATCACACAGGGTGGAAAATGATCAAACAATCAAAATACGAATCATCTACAGAACATATATATGGAAAAATCTGAGACAAAATATGCAAGCATTCACAATCACACGAGATTCAAATTTATAATGGTTCGGCGACTCCGCACCTACGTCCACTGTCCAATACTCACCACGAGTAGTATTATATTATTTCAATCATACATCACAATATTTCTAATCGAAATAAATAATCAAACTACTAAGATTACACTTATTCTCAATCTAACGAGAATCGCTCATCGCTCACCTAGAGAGTCAGCCTAGGCAAGTAGTTTATTTAGATAAACCATCTTCTCACGGATCTACAATTATCAACTCAATCTATACGAGAATCACTTCTCGATTCACCTAGAGAGTCACAATAAGCCCGTAGTATTTTAGAGAAATAGATTTCTCAAGGATTCTACTTTCCTCAACTCAATTTGATGAGTACTTACTCATCTACCAATAAACAATAATCAAGTTTGGTAATTTCGAATTCTATTTCAAAAAGTTTATTCATAGAGATACTTACATTTAGATGAATCCGATCCAATGAAGAATCCTTCGGAGAAGTATTCACCACAGAGACACTCTGCCACAGATAATCTTCTTCCTAGAAGACGATTGCAGAATCAATACGCTTTGTAGTCTCTTCAAACAATTAGAGCAGCCTCCACACAAGATAATCTAGATTTGATCAGGTGAAACTCTCTCAAATTCTAAATCTCTGAACTCAAGAGATGATAATTAAAGGATGAGAGTCAAGAGATAGTTGATTGGTTTTCTTCTCATGGAGGGCAATGACTCTATTATATAAGTTTATTCATTTTCAAGAGAAACAGACCTAAAAGAGCCGTTTGAATAACTTAAGTTCGCCAAAAATTGCATAAGAGATTGAGTCAAAACGAGATCCGGAGTAGGCGGGGTCGATCGCACATTTTGACCGGTCGACCGCACGTCAGTCGGCCGCTCATTTTGGCCTGTCGACCCATCAGGTCAGAACCAAAAATTATCTGTGCTGGAAGTCCGATCGGCCACACATTTTGACCGGTCGAGCGAACCTATTCGGTCAGCTGCACAATCTGTCCGGTCAGCCGCTCAGGTCAGAACCATAATATATGGTAACGAGGGATCCGGTCGACCGCACCTTTTAATCGGTCGATCGGTCAGAGTCAATAGACTCAGGTTGGCCACTCAAAGTGGTCGGTCGGCCGGTCCTTGCAGACCTTCTCCGAAAATACCTAAACAATTATAATAACTATCTTATGTCATTAGGATAGCTTCCAAACGATACCAAAAGAACCAAATAACATCTAGGGTCAAATTTATCTGTTGACAACGCGCGGTCACCCTTAGATGTACGCAAATAATCGTAACACGAGATTCTTGATAGTTGAACGTTCGTTGAGTGAGAACGTACTTTGATCATTCATATCCTCATGCTTGAGCTTGACTTTGTCTTCAGTTGAACTTGAACACTTGGGTTGGTTTTCTTCAACTTTAATTCTTATTTGATTTGTTGATGAAGTCCACTTGATCTTTGACACTTCAGTCTTCAACGAACTCCTAACTCGGCAAGTAATATTACAGAAGAACTAAATATTCCTGAGATTGACAACCGAGACTTTTCAAACTGTAGTTGCAATTTTTCTCCACTATTACAGGTAACTATAGTTAAGGACCACCTTAACCCTAGATGGGTGGCACTTAACTGTAAATGCCATAACGCCATGGATCAAAAAAATGCCATGATCAAAAATTTTCTCTCCCAAATTAAATGTGCAAGCCAATCAACAAGCTACTTTGTCCTGGGTGGAAGTTTATTTAGAACAAACTTGTGACTGTAACCAAACACTCCCATACTGTACAAAAACCAATTAAATTAATAGAAAATTTTTAAACAAAAATAAATTCTAATATATATATATATACACACAAAAAAGATAGAACTTTTTAAAATTTGTAAAAAAATTCGAAAGTATTTCGATAGATTATCCTTTGATGGGAACAATTCGAAAGTATTTCGATAGATCATCTATATAGAGAAGTGAATAGGGCAGCAGATTTTTTGGCGCCATCCCTTGATGTTATTGGTTTTTACACTTTACATTCCCTGGGTGTGTTTACTACAGATTGTAGCATTGATCATTAATGAACAGGTAGGGGTCTAACTAACCCCAAGCTTATTCACCAAAAAAAAACTTTGAAGGTGCCAGCTTGCTCAGTTGGTAAAGTTTGAGAGTGATGATACCCTCTTCAGCAGTGCTCATGCTTTATATCGTGACCCAAAAAAGATTCTGAAGAGGGTCACAGGGCATTTTGGTTAGTCACCGCTGCCATCTCGGCCCACTGACGGCATGGATGGTTAGCCCACCCATTGGTAGACATTCATACAAAAAATCAGCTTGTTTGATGATTTTTAGCCGTTGAATTTAGTACTAAAAAAATGGTTGAATCCAAACAGCTAAAATCACGCCTTAAAAAGTACTAAAATCTAATAGCTAGAAATTATCAATCAGGGTGATTTTTGGTGTGTATATCCACCAAGGGGCGGGCTAAATATCAATACAGTCAGTGGGCTCAGAGGGCAGTGGTGATTAATAAAAATTGTGCTAACTTACACTTTTAGGCGTTACATAGCTTGTTACATCTTTTCCTCCAGATTGGAGATTAGAATGATCACAGCGCGCAGACTAGGAGAAAAATTCTGCTGTCCTAGAGTAACATCAACATTTGAGATCACCCCTCAAAATGCCACGTTGCATACTTTGTGGCCTACCATGAACGTTTGGCCAACCCCTTAGTGGCCTCGACACCAAAAATCAGTCCGAAATTGTTGATTTCTAAAAGTAGCTTTGAGTGTTACTCGCGGTCAGGGCCGTCTCGACACAAGTTGAGGCCTAAGGCGGAAACTATATAAGGCTTGTTTTTATGGTATTAATTAAAACTTTAGTCTCTATATAATAGAAAATCTTTATTTAATAACTATTCTTGATAATAAAAAAAAAATTAGATGCAGAGGCCTCCCATTGCATTCCATGTAGAGGATTCCCATGGCCCCACATCATTTTTTGGGCCCAATGACTGCGTGCATCTTCTGCCAACCTATTGGTGGATAAGTGCACTAAAATCAACTTGATTGATGATTTCTAGCCATTGGATTTACTATCCAAAAAAAAATCTTGAATCCAACGCTAAAATCAATCCTAAGAACTAAAATTTGTAGCTAGAGATAACCAATCAGGTGATTTTTGGTTTTGTATATCCATAAAGGGGCCGGGTGGGCTCAACATCCATGTGATTAGTGGGCCCCTAAAGATGTACAATGTAGGGCCTGGGCTTGTAGTGGGACTTGGGCTAGGGGCCTTAGGCGATCGCCTTAATGGCCATAAGGTAGAGCTGGCCCTGCTCGTGATACGATTTCTCTATTAGATTAGAGGGTTTTTTGCTCTTTTTTTAGACTGAAGTGATGAGAAAGAATGTAAAAGTCGAAGGGTGGGGCGAGTGGAAGTTCAAAATAGACGTGGAGTGAAGTTCTGATTAGATAATTAAAGAAACTTGTCTTATTGCGAAAGAGCTAGATAGCTTTAAACAAATCCACAGAGGCGGCTTACATACTGCAAGAGGTGCATCGCAACACCAATGGTTCGACTTCAATACTACATGGGAAGGTGAGCAGTTGAAAAACCCATTGCTATGTTGCTGACAATGGAGGTGCTTTTGAATCTTGGCTGAAGCCGCGAGTTTCGCCAATATGTAGGTCTCATTCTGCTCTATATTTGTGTGTGTGAGAGAGAGAGAGAGAGAGAGAGAGAGAGAGAGAGAGAGAGAGAGAGAGAGAGAGTTGAGAGTTGTAGGTACTGTATCAAATTCATAAATTTGAACAAGAACAACAGGTAAATTGAACCCAAGACTGGATACTCACAGATGGGTACCACAAAGACAACAGTCAAATAACTATAGACAGACTTCAATGTCATGGAGGATCACTTTTGCTCCCTCAGAAAGAAAATCAAGTAAAAAAAAAAAAACCTAGCAAGAAAATCTGCTCTTAATACGGCTTCTGACCAATGACATTACCATGAGGATCATAGTTACAAGTGATGAATGTATCTCCACTCCTACAAATGATCTTAGCGCACCCAACCCTCAATGTACTCCTCCATACGAGCTGTGTATAGTGCAAGCAATCTCTATTCCGCATACACCTGTTCCGCTTGTAGTCATAGTATGCTTTCTCATTGACCCAAGCAGTAACTGCATCAGACGGTTGCCAACGCTTTCCCTTTCCCCAAAAGATATTCTCACCATAGTTTGAATCCGAATGAATAAGCTTACAATCTCCTCTCCTCTTGCTAGCATACCACCTAGCATAATTCGCTAGCTTGGCACTCCACTGAAGAGGACGTAGCCCATATTGTGCTCTGATTTTGTTATGTGGGTTCAGAAATTGAGCGATTGTGGTTGCCTGGTTCGTGCTCGTGGCTCGTCTAGAGATAGAAAGGAGGAGAATCATCAAGAACACGAATGAGAGGGATCTGATGTCAGCCATAGATGCAGGTGGGGGTGAGAAGTTTTGTGATCTAAATTTTGTGAGATGGGTATTTGTATAAGGAAAACTTGTCATGTGTGTTGCTCCTAAATGGAAGGCTGAAAACTCGTTATTGAATGTGAAGAACATGCAGGTAATCATTTGAAAAGTGACGAAGTAAGTCTTACAAGGAGATCTGTCCGAATGTTTTCCATGTAAAAAGGTTAAACTTTGAAGTTTAAAACTTAATTATTGAAGAACCTCCAAAGTCCAAAGGACGTGGGGGCCGTACGGCTTGTAGAGAAATTTGTTACTGTGGGTGCAAAAGAAATTAATCAAATTATAGATTGAACCATGGTTTAAAAATGGTCGTTGTATATCAGGTCTGATCCATCGGGTTTGGATTAAATACGGTCAGAATAATTGTAAATATGATCGGACATGGATCCCACAGATCAAATTGGGATCCGGGATTTTAAAACCATATCTCGGCCTTAGATTTGATTGGTCCTTGTTATGTTGCATTTTAGAGTGGATCAAATAATTTTGTTAAGGGTGCCTATACAAGCACCCACGTGGACAAAAATGCCCCTCTTTGATCTGGGCACCTTGTCTCTCTCTCTCTCTCACTCTCTCCTTCTCCCCTTCTCCCCTTCTCCCCTTGCCCTCTCTCTCTCCCTCTCCCTTGGCCAGCCCAACCGTGGTACACATGCAGCCTGGCTGGGCTGGCTGAGAGAGAGAGAGAGAGAGGAGGAGGAGGAGTGGGGTGGGTGCCTAAAGGGGGGGGGGGGTCTGTCAAGAAAAATTGTCTACAATGTGGGTGCCCAGCTTAAAGATGTGGGTGCCCATAGAGGTTAACCCCTTTTGTTAATGGTTCAGATAAAGTTTGGATTGCAAGTCGGATTCATAACATGTGAATGGGTCTGAGCCAAATCTCTACCATATTTGGGCCAGTATAAATAAATACGGATCTGGATCCAGATAGATTTACAACCCATTTCATGCCCTAGGTGTCAAATAATTTTCAATTTTCATAGTGGTACTGTAGTAGATTCGAGTGCTTCAAGTAGCCTATATGCATGTGGATTGGGTAATACATGATTCAAACCACAACTTAATTATCAAACCACCTCGTAATATAATATTATAGTTCACGAAGCCAAACACATGGGCGCATTATTGCACAGATGCATGGAGATTTTAAAAATGGGTCCCAATAGGTACATTCTGGGGTACCATCTCCCAGCTTATGAACATGCCATCACATGTGATTACCATCATGGACAGCTTTACCATTGTCTTAACATTGTGCATTCAAACTCTTAATGTCAAAATTCACAGCATTAATACATCACCAATGCTCATGACTTAGTTTAATTATCTAAATTGTTGTATAACTTGCTTGATCGATCTAGGTTTCATATCTTACCTACTCTTAGATCGACATTGTTATTGCTGTCACCGTTACCATCGCCATCATCCCAAACCTTAGTCTCAACTATCGGCAAGAGGGAAGAGGATTTGGAAAATGCTACCAATGGCAATTACATGGGGGGTGTGGCTAGAGGGGAATAGGAGAACATTCCAAGCAAAGGAAAGACCTCTCCAAGAGGTCATCATCAATATCAAGGCACTTATCTTTAGTTGGGGCAGCATCTCATTAGACATGAGAGGAACTCTTTTCAGTGACTTTGTTTTTAATATGAAACAACTCTTGTGCCAATTCTGTAATCTTCTTTTTGTATCCTTGGAGATCGAGACATGAGGCGATCTCCTTTTTCTCTTCAATATATTATCGACTTATCAAAAAAATAAAAATAAAAACTATCTTCAATTGGTGGAGCAACACCAGATAGCAAATTTTCTTAAACAATGCGACTATTTTTGTACGAATACAGGAACTAGGGTTGAATAGCCTATGGATCATATTCCCCCTCCCTCCCCTTTATTCATAAGGTCAGGATCAGGGGATTCTCCTTTTTTGCACTCGTCTTTTCACTCGTGCTCTTGGCCGTGGATTTACGATGGTTGTTGGATTCTCAGAATCCACGCCAGAGACGAGTCCAAACAGGCGAGTTCCTCGAGCCTGGTTCTTACTATCTTAAGCTCCTACATGACCTATCATGAAAGTTCACTCACGAGGCAGTGCCAAACCCCCTTAGGTACAGTTGAATTTATAGTTGATGCATGACCCACGCGGGGAAGACTGGGCTCCCAACTTCTATGATTAAAATTAATAACCCTAATTCATTTCAAGCTTTCTAAGATGATCTTTGGAGGAGTCCAGAACAAGGAAACTGATAACTAGAGAAACATGGCATTAGGAACTATTCCAGCCTGAATACAATAGATATTTGGACTGGCAATCAATATCCATGGATTGAGATCAATATGAGTGCAAGTTTAGGATCTTAGTCAACCCAAATAATTGTAGCAAGAAAGATTCTATAACAGAATGTACATGAAGTATTTCCAAAATGTTTGCCATAATCTAGAAGGTTAGTTCCATCGATGAAACTCTACATTCCAACTCCCTTTGAGAAGCTACTAATTACATCTCCATTTAGAAGCGACCTGTAATTCTTCACCATATCTATAATCTAAGTGAAATGAGAAATTCCAGAGGAAGAATCAAATCATACCTGGATTTCCTTTTAAGAAAAATTCTTGAAGTTGAGTTTGTTTTTGTGTATGAATCTTGACTCATCTTTTCAAAGTGAGCAGTTGTAATTATAGACTAGAGAGACTGTAGACTCTAAAAGTGTCAGAACTGTTGTAGAAACCAGTATGTTCAGTAATCTTATAGTAATACTGATAATGTCCGGGAAATTTGTCATTTTTTTAATGTTTTTTTTCATTATTGGTCCTTATTGTAGATTCAAGAGCATTTCCTCTAATTGCCATGATCACTGAAAAAAAGGTTGATTAGGAATTCAGAGGTGACAAACTGGTGTACCTTACCATATTTTTTATACCAGAGCTACCTTGGGATATCAACAAAAAAAAGGATCAAGTAGTATATGCTGCTAAATGGGTTTTTTGAATTCATAGACATCAATTGTACGATTAACTTCCATATTTTACTGACAAGATTCTCCAATTGAGGTAATGAGAGGGCTTTGAAAGGTCATGATCCAGCAAGATTCATCTTGAACTTTGCAGAACTTCAGGTTGAATTTTAAATTTTTTTCTGGGAAGATGGACCTCTTTTGAGTTCTGAATGATATCTCCATCTCTATTTGAATCTTTCATTCAATATTTGCTAATAATAGATCCTGAAATAATTCTAAGTTCTAAGGAACTGGAATCACATTAATTTGTTCCATTTTGAAGAAAAAAATATGAAGACTTTTCTACTATATATTGCGGACACGCCGTCTTTGAGATGATTTTGATGAAACTCAATTAAATAAGAGTTCAAGGAGAGATGTTCATCCTGAAATTAGAAGCTTTTATTTTTATTTTCATTTTGATAAGTGAAATTAGAAGCTTTTCAATAGCAAAAGATGCACCATCATCTAGGGTTTGTGTGTCCAGCCTCTGGAATCATGAAATCTAAATCAATCTGAGAATTCAGGAGTGCAAATCACTCATGTCTAGTTGAACAAAAGTATTATTTTTACAATACCCTACATCTGTAAAAATTACTATTTAAGGGAAAGCGAAAGATTGGTTCCATTGATGGAAGATTTTCTAAATATGTCACTGATGATCCTAATCACAAGATGTGAGAGGCAGAGAACCTACTGCAGCATCTGGGTAGTTGAACAATGCATCTTATACATTCAAACGTTGTTGTGGACGGACCAAAAAGACTCAGGTTACTGTAACGGAAATGTTCCCCCAAAGCAAAATGTTGCTTGGCCATGTCAACTACATGAGGAAACAGCAAAATATGCTTCATTGAAGGCAGTGTACGAGCATGGTCACGGTCCTGTTTCAGTACAACAAGAACAGATGAGGGAGAATTTTGAGTAAAATTCTGGTCTCTGAGTTGATACGAGTCCACATTCTCAGACAGGCCATTCATACTAAGTTCTTCATATGCCCTTGGGGACACTGATGCTGAAAGACCTGCGACTGTACTTAGAGCGATGCATCCCAAAACCTTACGGCATGAGTAGTGTTGAGAACTGTTATGCACACAACTTTTGGTAGGTTCATGAGAGGCATGGAGGAGGCTAATGATGAGAAGTTGAAATTTACAGAGGAGAAGAATAAAAAATGTCTGCAACCAGATATCATCCTCGTATGCATAACTAAGTTGTCTAGATAATAAATATGGATACTGATACAGATACTAGGAGCCAGAATGACTCATTGTTTCTTCAAATTTAGGACACGGATACAGGTATTGGTGTCCCATCCAACATGTTGATACATGCATTTAATTTTAATTTTAGAAGTCCAAGTATCATTGTTTATCTTTGCAACATAGGGAAATTTAATGAAATATACAATTTATATATTTTCATTTTTAATCTCACTCAGCACCAGAATTTTGCAACTTCACACGGAGATTGATGGTTGATTGGAAGATTGGGTTGAAAGAATTCCAATATTTCAAACTTAGGAGACATTATTCAAGGTGGCAAAATTGTTTGTTAATAAAGTCTCCTCTACTTGGAAATTAATAGATAGAGGTGTACAAAGCTCAATTTTGATGGAAGCGCCTTGGCATAACATGGCCAAGCCGGCCGACACTGGGTATATCTTTTTATACTACTGTGGTGAAGTTATTAAGTGTACTTGGGTCCCTTTGGGGCAGGCTATAATGAAGCAAAGATTAAAGCTTGCTTCAAGGCCTTGAAGACTCCAAAGGTCAGTTCTTGAGTCTTCTTGAGGTGCAAGGTGACTCGTCTAATGTCATTCGATGTGTGAAGGAGGACCGGGCCCATAGAGATTGGCTCATATTATTGACCATGTTAGAGAATTGCCTAGAGGATGAGCTATTATCTTCTCACACACACACCAAAGGACACAAACGAGGTTGCAGTTTCCCTATCCAAAAGTTGTGTACATAGTGACTTTTCGTATATGGGGCATGCTATTTCATAGATCTTCTTATAGCATTAATAAAATACAACTTCAATGATTTTGAAGTTTCTAAGAATTAAAGGACCCTACATTTTAATTTTGAGACTACGGGGGAACCAGTGAAATATTAAGATGTGTGTTCTATTCAAAAAACAAAATATATGGACCCATTTCAAGTCGCATTAATCTAACATTTACAGAGTTTTTAGGCCTGTGAACTACTCCGATCACCAATTCACCATAAAGTGAATATAAGCATTATGGGTAAGGCACTCCCAAAACAGTTGCCTAATACAATATACTAGTAATTTCTCTACATGTAAAACAAAAGTAATGATTGACCTTTCTTATACCAAAGGCCTTTAATCTCAATGTTGTACATTAATGCACCAAATACCGTGTGCTCATACAAAATACAGTAACAAGTAGTCCATAAGTGGTCTAGAACGTGTCAAGTCATAATTCGTGGTTTAGAATATGTCATGTAATAATGCAAACAAACAAGTGATAAAACATCGCAGAGTCCTAGAACTTAATGCAAGAGGATTCAATCTTCCCCCTCTCTCTACAGTCTACACAACATAAAACAGCATCAGTCCATGTCGCCGACGAAGCTTAATGAACATCACCTTAATCGTATTACTGAGAAGCTTCAGTTGGTGGAGTTTAAATTACCGTCTAGAAGAACTATGGTCGTGTATTGGAAGAAGCCGAATTTTGGTGAAGTAGCTTTGAATGTGGATGGCGCATCCTCCAGCCACAACATTGCGAATGATGGCAGTGTTATCAGTGATCATAACGGTAACCTTCTCATGGCCTTCCATTCATTCTATGAAGAGGGATCTAACAACTTAGCCGAGTTGAGGGCCATTCTAGATAGGCTTAAGTTGTGTAAGAAGATTGGCATCTACAAAGTTAGTATTCAGTCTGACTCGAAGCTTGTGGTGTATCGGATCACTAAACCTGCTCTCATACCTTGGCACCTTAAATCTTGGTGGTGGAAAGTCATGGACATCTTGAAAGAATTTGAGTACTCTATCATGCATATCTACCAAGAGTCGAATGCAACGGTAGACTACATGGCCCGGAATGGGTTACTTGCTAGATCATACATGGAATTTATAAACAATGGCCTTGCCGCCCTCCGAAACTTGCTGGGTTTCTTCGGCTGGACAAGATGTGTACGTCTTACATTAGAGCCTAGTTCTGTTTTTTCTTGTATTGTGTTGCTCTTTTTCTTTTATTTCAAGACTTTTTTTAGCATCTTGAGAGGTCAGGTTTTTATGTCCCCCCTATCTAGGTGTCAACTCCTTTTCAACATCAACAAAGTTTTCCTCCTTCCGCGGAGGTTTCCCAAAGAAAAAAAAAAGTTCATGTGTAATGGTCCATCAATAGGACTGACAAACACAACATCGGGCCTTAATATCATGTCAGGCTGGCTAGCCCAAATGTTTTGGATTTGGTCAACATTTCACTCTAAGGCCTCTAGTTAGTTTCCCTTATTGATTATTCTTGTGTTGCATATGGATTATTTATGATAAAATGAGAAGTGTAATTGAAATACTCAATCATGATCTTTTGTTATCATCATTACTAACAGTGCCTTATCCTAACTATTAGGAGTTAGCAAGACAAATTATGTTCAGCCATAGAATTCTACCTAGATCCATATCTTTTGTTAAAAGATGTCCTCAAATGCTTTCTTACTACCTTAATCTATGACTTTTACAGCCTTCCTCTCACACTTCTAGAGCCTTCAACCCGCACCAATGTGCTTCTTTTTGTTAGTGCCATCAATAGTCTTCATTGTACCTGCCCAAACCATCTCAATCAACTTTCCTTTATTATTTCCCAATTTTCCCTATTGGAGCTACTCTTAGATTCCCTTAAATGTGATCATTTCTGATATTGCCCATCATGGTCTTTTCATCATCCATCTCAACATCCTCATCTCTTCTACTACACTCATTCTTTGAAGATGACAACATGTTTTTTCCTGATTGCCAACATTATGCTCATAAAGCATAGCCAATTTTATTGTTGTCTCGAAAAGATTTTTCTTATAGTTCGATCGGTATGCATCAGTCACATAGCACTCTGGAATTCAATCTTCACTTTTTTTTATAAGTATAGACTTTATTGAAAACAAACCGCCATAAGATTACAAAAGAAGCCAAAGAGGTCGAGATGAGCTACTCAAAGCAAAACCGTCAAAACAAAAACAAAACAAAAGCGAAAACATCGGAGCCTAATCGCCTTCTCTCAAACAAAGAAGATCCCAACAACACACGAAGTCCTCAAAAAAGAGACATCGGCGCTCAATAAAGGACTTGGACCACAAATACATCAAACCCCTAATATTGATGATGATGTTCTCTCTCTCTTCTTCCTTCCCTTAAAAAACACGAATATTTCTTTCTTTCCAAAGACCCCAACATACCATTAAAGGGGGCAAACGCCATAACACCCTCCCTTTAGAATAAAAAGCCCTAGTATATAACCAGAAACAAGATTCGATATAGAATTAGGCAGAACCCAAGCTATACCAAAGTCTGCCAAAAATGTCGTCCAAATATCGCTTGCCACTTCACAATGCAAAAGAATACGGCTGACCGTCTCCCCACTATGCTTGCACATAGAATAAAAATCTACAATAATAACCTTCCTTGCTACCAAGTGGTCTACAGTCAAGATCTTGTCCAAAAAAGCAGTCCATTAGAAAAAAACAATTTTCGAAGGAAGTTTGAAGCCCCAAACAAAAAGAGCTAGGTAACCATCAAGAATCAGTGTAGTTAGATCTCCATAAAAGGACCGGACCGAAAACCGACCATCTTTCCAATTTGTCCAAATATGCCCATCCATCTCCGAGAAAGATTGAATGCTATCTTGCAATCAGATCAACAACTGAGACACATCATTGATCTCCCAATTGTTAAGCCTTCTTCTAAAGCCAAGACACCACACCGAATCGTCCCCTTCCTAAATAGAGCATATCTAAATAGAGCAATTTTTCTTGTCGGAAAGGGAGTAGAGACTGGAGAAATCCACCATAAGGGGAACATCTCCAATCCACCTGTCTTCCCAGAACATCACTTTGTCACCTACCCCCGCCTTGAACCTCACGCCCTTAGATAATCTTAATAATTCCCCTCCAAACACCACACCCATAGACCGAGTGCACAGCCATTTCTTCCCATCCGAACTATGAAACTCCATACTTGCCAGCTACCGCCATTCCCCAAAGACTAGTGATCTCTTCTCCGTACCTACACAACCATTTTTCAATCAAAGCCTCATTCATAACAGTGATCTTCCTAATCCCTAAACCTCATTGAGCTTTAGTGCTACACACGGTCGTCCGATCTACCAAGTGAAACTTACTAGTCTCAACCCTCCCACTCCATAAAACGTCCCTCGTAGTCTTCTCCAAAACATTAGCAAACTCCTGGGAATGGAAAAAAGCGACATATAGTAAATAGGCAAACTAGAGAGTCAATGCTAGATCAATAGTAGTTTGCCCCCTTTCGAAGGTCTTTAGTCTACCACAGAGTCATCCTATTCCAAAATCTCTTGATCACAAGGTCACAAATAACCTTCAATCTACAACTTGCCCCCAAAGGAAGCCCCAAGTACTACGTGGGTAAACTTCCCAAGCTACACCCCAAAATACTAGCCAAACCAGCAATATTCAGCCCAAAGATCTTGTTCTTACTCATACCGCCTCGAAGCAACATAGAAGACCTCTCAAGAAAGAAAGCTAAGAGGGTCGGCCCCAAGGAAAACCAGAGTATCATTCGCAAACTAGAGATGAGAAATCGTTGGGACCCCTGCACCCACCACAAAACCTGCAATCTCCCCTCCTTCCACGACTTTAGAAACCATTCTTCCCAACGCCTCCGCTACCACAATAAATAAGTATGGCAACAATGGATCCCCTTGTCTAAGACCCCTCGAGCTTCTGAAATAACCAATCGGAAAATCGTTAATTAAGATAGAGAAAAAAGCCGATGAGTTGCACTTCCCCACCCACCTTCTCCATTTCAGACCAAAACCCATTCTTCCAAGCATATAATCCAAAAAGCTCCAACTAACGTGATTGTAAGCCTTTTCCATATCTATTTTGTAGACTATCCCAGGAATCCCTACCTTAATTCTGAAATCTATGCTCACATTAATCAAAAGAACCCCATCCAATATCTGTCTCCTCTTCACAAAATCCCTTTGGGTTTTCGAGATCACTTGCGCCAAAACTTTGCAAATTCTAGTCGCAAGTGTCTTAGCCAAGAATCTTTTTTTTTTTTATAATTTTAGTCAGGCTCTTATACACGTTATCCACCAAACTAATAAGTTTGAAATCCGATATATCTTCAACCCCTTGAGACTTAGGGATCAACACGACAAAATTGTTATTAGACGTACAGTCTAGATAGCCATCCTCATGGAACTCCACCACCACCTTCATAAAATCCTCCCCAATCACTTCCCAGCAGTGTTTAAAAAAATTTCCAAAGAAAACCCATTAGGCCCTGTTGCCTTGTCACCTGCCAACGCAACGATGGAGCACAAAATCTCCTCTTCCTGGAAGGGTCTCTTCACCCAATCTCTATCCTCAAGGTTAATACAATCGAACTATAGACCGTCCAAGTGTGGTCTGAAAGATACCGATTCGGCCCCGTTGCCTTGTCACCTGCCAACGCAACGATGGAGCACAAAATCTCCTCTTCCTGGAAGGGTCTCTTCACCCAATCTCTATCCTCAAGGTTAATACAATCGAACTATAGACCGTCCAAGTGTGGTCTGAAAGATACCAATTCGGAGTACAATTCCAAATAAATACTCAACCACCCCTTTCCTGATGTTATCCTCATCAAGATAGGTCCCATTGATCTCGAGGCATGTCAAATAATTGCCTCTCCTATGGGCATTCGCCATTCTGTGAAAAACTTTCACGTTGTTATCGCCCTCCTTCAACCATCTAACCCTTTACTTGGTGTTTCCAACTAATCTCTTCCAACTTCATTACATGCTGGTATTCGGCTTTAAGATTTACTCTTCTATTGCGGTCTTCTAGAGATAAAGGGGTATCTTCCTCCTTCATGTCAATCAACGAAATCTCCTCCAGCATAGCTCCCTTCTTCTGCCTAACTCTAATTTATGGGTAACATCTTCTTCAATCTCTCCCTCTTTACCTAGATGATAGAAATGGCAACTTCAGGGTATTTCCGCCTATCAATCTTAATTGTCGCCTTTTCTGTTTGCATGTCCCCATTAAAGTTGCACTACATATACTTTGTGATGAAACAACTTATTTTAAAACATTTGATTCCAAACTGGAACATTCAATATGATACAGAAATTGGTTTAGTAAAAATATCTAGAGGCTAAGATATAGGCAAATAGCATCAAAACAAGTCTTAGCAGTATTTTTGTCAAACTCTTGTCCTCGTGCACCTAATCAAAATGGTGTACTAAGTGTGGTCAATCCAGCATAGCACGAAAAGACTAGATATAGAAGTCTATTGCTCTTATGTAAAACGAAATGCACAGGAGTGGAGACCAAGTTGCGGATGTGTTAGCGTAGTCACTAGAGAAGGACCCTTCACATGTTTGCAGTGAGCAAGCTGGGGATGATTGATTTCTATAACCTAACTAAGGGAAAGCATAAGGCTGTACAAAAACTAAGTTAACGTTAAGGGCACGTTAGTGTTAGTTATTATTTTCCATAGACTGTATACCATATTGTGCCTTACGCATCAAAAGCTCAATTGTCATCTAGAGTTTATAATGGCAAGGGTCGAGTGTGAGTGCATTACATCCTTATTTAAATTTGAATGAACAAGTCAACCATTTTCATCTTACCATTCCAGAACTTCACGGTTCCAACATCCACAAGCAAACTGCATATGAACTTCATACGAGTCTGAAGCATTTTTGAGGCCTGAGGCCTCTGTGCATTAACACAGGAATTGTGAATGAAATTAATTGATATCAACAAAAGAATTTGAAAAACCATACCGTAATCAATTACTGCACACCAACCACCAAAGTTTGACATGAAGACACCTCAAGTTCTAAATATAGTAGGATTGCAGAAGCAACCATGTATTTTCATTACACTAAAATAAAATGACAGAGAAATAGTATAAGACAATCAAGTAATATATTATTGGATATTTTTCAATCTCATAATGAGATTTGCACTTCTTTCCTTAACAATGGATCCCTACCTATTCACCATGCAGCACTTAGAATGTTATTGCAATAGAACTCTATATTTTCTACAGTTAGGGTGATGGTATTAGTGGTCACTACCCAGCTCTAAATATATCTCTAATACCTTTTACTTTTTAACGATTCAAGAAACATATCCCACAAATTAGCTGAACCAATATCCAATCATGTAGTATCTCATAACATGACCAAGCAACATACATGGCCCAGAAGTAGAACAGAGGACAAGAGGAAAAGAATGCACATAAATTAAAATCACCTATATCAAAGGGGGGAGAACTAAGTTGAAGGATGCTCATAATCCATGTAACCTCACTAAAATATCACAATAAATACAAAAATTAATGAAACAAAAGGGAATCCCTCGCAACATCTGAACCTGATGAACATGCATCTGAGATGCACAAGAACGATAAGCTAAAAACATTGAATGTCTATATATAACAACATCAAACCAAGCATACCTTTTGGTTAGGTTATATAATACAGCCAGCCATTGAGACATCAAACGTTGAAACAAAGAATCAACCAACATTAGGTTCTTTCGGCTGGAGTAAGTTGCCCCATCTGTTCTGTAAGATTATCTACATTCTTCATGTTCCACCAAAATTTGCCAGAATCGGTGGGCTTTCTTTCACTCTTTCTGTCATCAGTATCCCTTCTTTCTGATTGGACTTCCTGTGTGTCGGATGAACCAGGAGTCTCAGTTAGGAATTGTTCCCAGAATACATCATTCACCCCAGTTGGTGCAGCAGAGGTTATTGTTCCCACTGCATGTTCATTCGAGGCATCAACCTCGGGAGCAGCAGCAGGCTGAGAATTCACATCAATCCCAGAAGCTTTAGGTGGAATGTCTACATTGAGTTGAATAGAAGAAATAACTGGGCCTTCCACATGAGATTCCGCCAACTCAGGAGAGGAGTGAACATCGCTTGAACGAGGCGATGACGGATTCAAATTAGGCGACTGTGGTTGCATACTTATGTCTGTCTCTCCATATGATGCATGCATTTCAGTAAGTACAACTGCAGAAGGCTGTAAAGGTACTCCAACACTATGTGTTTCTTCACCAGAAGCTTGGGCAACCCCATGTAGAAAATTCTCCCAAGAATTTAATGACGATTCCAACTTCTCAAAGGGCTCCATGTTTAATACCTTCATAGAAATAGCATCTGACTTCTCTTTAATCACCGACTGATAACTCACAACTTGGTTCTCCTCCATATCGGCCTCATCATAGAAATAATCCGGTTTCGGCAACCTTCTCTTTTTGTTATGATTTTCTGACTGTTGCATGAGATTGGAGACAAACCCAGGTTTCTGCATGATTCGAGCCAAGAAGGTCATCATTTGCCGCTGGCGCTGTTCCATTTGATGCAAACGCTCCTCCAAAGACTGCATTTGCAATTCCATTCCTTGTTGCTCCTGTGTATGCCTCTGTAGCTCCAAAAGAAGCAAGCCCTTATCATGTTTCAACTTCTCGATTTCGTCCTCAAGCTCTTGCTTTACTGATTCAGCTAATGCTCCTGAACAATCTCCCTGTCCTTGATGATTCTGTAGGGAATGACTATGGATTGGTTTACGTCTATGGATATTCTTTAGAAGGTGTCTCTGACCTCTTATAAATTCCTCATTTGCGAATTCCCACTGATCGGGATCAATTTTTCTGAAACCCTGGTTCGAGATTGAATACGATTGAACTCAAATAAGAAAAATAACTAAACAAGGGTGTAAATTAAAGACAAAATCCGTCAAAACCAAGACAAAACTACACAAATCCAAATTAAAACAAACATACTTTCATCCACTTACATATGTATTGAGCTGCCTAACAAAGCTGGAGAAGTTGTTGTGCTTGAAGTACTTGGGCAGCAAATCCCTTGCAAATTCCGGTGGACTCCACACGATAAAGCTATTATTAGCCGAACTCCAAGAAACGATAGAGTTCGTAGAGGGATCATCCACCATATCATACGTCTTCGTAAGGAAAGGAGGCGGCGCATTCGAACCGCCCTGAGATCCATCCATCCTAAATCTAAACCCCTAATTACACCCTCTCAAATCCAAAACCCAACAAAACAAATTCATCTCCAACCTCACTATCCAACTTTTCCCCCAAAACAATCAAAATCCCAATCCCCTTACATCTCCAGCATCAACAAATCAATCAGAAACCCTTTAATTTTCACCAACTCCTTCGAATTCAACCAAAAGGAACCGTTTTCAGAAATTTATTTATACTTTCTACTTCCTACGTCAGATCTCAACCATATCAGATTAAAAAAATCTCATTCAGAACTCAAAAGATTCATCGAAAAACAAGTAAAACCTCAAATCTTCTAATTCATACTCGGATTAAACAAAATTCACCAGAAATCGAAGACACAAATTCCAAAACCCTAGTCTTGAATTTTTTTAAAACCGACGAACAAATCCTTCTTAACTCGATTACTTTGTAGAAAAGCTCAACTTTCAGAAAAGCCGGCAAAGAAAAGTCATCTTCGTAAAAGTATAAATAAAATAAGCAGAAGCAAGCTCAGAAGAAGCTTTATAGAGAAAACACTTTAAGCAAAAAACGTGATTAATGCCTTTTTCAAAATTACCCTGAAAGATATAAAGTCACACCTGAAAGTACTCGAACTGAGGATGAACTCGACGGAAACAAACCGTCTGTTTGTTTTTTCGAGTATTTGGGGGTCTTCGTTTCGTTCGTACATCGCAGGGGCTAGGAGGGGGTTTTCTAGGGTTTTAGAAGGAAAATGATCATCATCGCCAGGACGATATTGTATTACCTGTCGTTCCTAGGTTCAAACTGTTGGATTTTCTTCGACGATTTGTGTGGTGTAATCTCGAGGAGCATCAATGGGTTTGAATTAGAGACGACGGTCAATAGGGATGATGGCAACATGACTTTACAGATGGAGAGTTGATTTGGTCGTGGAATTTTCTTGGGACGCAAGACTTGAAGAGAGAGAGTAGGAGAAAATCTTTTGGGAAATGAAATCCTGCTGTCGTCCTGAGGAGGACGCTTTCCTCCAGATAGTCTCTTTCAGGTTCGTTTGGTGTGAATCGAGAGGACCAAGCTACGGTCTGAACACGGAGAAGAAGTTCTTCCTCGAATAAAACTTTGACGACAGGGCCCTGTCATCAAGGCCGATGACAGGGCACAATATGAGCCACGTGGAATACTCTTAGAGGAGTCTGACCGTATGGATGTTTGGCCAATCATTAGGAGGACCTACAAAACCAAAAATCAGCCCGACTAGTAACTTCTAGGCGTTGGATTGGAATTGTTTTCATGGGTTGATTTTAACCGTGGGAAATTTGGCATTATTGACCATTATTTGAGGTACAAAGATCCAAAGGTTTGAAATCACAAATCAATCTGATTTGTTGTTTGTAGGTCCATATAGGGATTGAAAAAATATCCATATGGTCAGAGTCTTCTAAGAGTATGCCACGTGGCTCTTAATGGCTCTTATTACACCCTGTCATCGGCCTTGATAACAGGGCCCTGTCATCAAACTTCTTCCTCAGGGTAACAAAAACACTGCGCATTGCTCTCTTTTTTTATGACAGGAATCGTGATTTCGATTTGATCGTCTTTATTCCTCACAGGTCTTTATTTTCGAGTAAAACTTTACTGAGTTGCTGACCGTCATGTTTGGCCAATCCCCAGGTGGACCTACGAGAAAAGATTCGTTGGCCCCTCTCCCCACCCAAAATGTCTGACACATACATCTCTTAGCCCAACCGCATGAACCCCGGGGCCACGACTCCACTCTAAAAAGTAGGAGGTTCTGAGTTCAACTCTCCTTGGGTGGTGGGTAGGCCCACTAATATAATAAATGGCTCAGTCCACGTTAACTCTCCCAATATACTCCGGCACGTGTGGAAGGGGTGACTATCGCACAGGAGAACTAGTCGGGTGCTCTAAGAGGCCTGGATGCCCACAGATTTCGAAAAAAAAAAAAGTATTTGTCAGACATTTTGGGAAGGGGATTTCAAAGTTTGAATTTGAAGTTCTTGAGGCCAACGAATTTTTCTCATGGACATACATACCAAACTTTTGAATCTTTGTACCCCAAACATACATAAGGTCAGAAGTATCTAATAATGTACCACGTGGCTCAGATTGTGGGCGGATGGTCGTCAAAGTTTTACTCTTTCTTTTGGAACCGTATTTTCTGATTTTTCTTCGTTTTTCTTTTTATGTTTGATGTTTTAGTAGTTTTCATCTCCATTTTGCTCACGGATATTGTTCCAACGAGCCATATTGACACTCTTAGAAACCATTGACCGTCAGGTTGTTTGGCTCATCCCTAAGTGGACCTACGTAACAAAAATCAGCTCGATTGAAAATTCTAGCCGTTGGATTTGAGTCCTTGTCAGTGTTGGTTTTAGCCGTGGGATTGAACATTATTTGAGGTATTCATATCCCATTGTTAGAAATCACCAATGGGGCTGATTTTGGGTCTGAACGTGCATGAAGGGGTGGCCAAACATCCAGATGTTTAGTAGTCTCTAAGAGTGTGCCATGTGGCTTATATGGATGCCTCCGGGAGCAAAAATGGACTCGTTGTTTTCTATTTGATCCCCGGCCACACAATAAACACCACCAGCAACTTTCTTATAGGCCCGTTGACTCATAAATGTTTGGCCCATTAAATGATGGCCTTAGACGGCAACTTTAACCATTTGGACTGAGAAAATTTTTGAAGCCGCCGAAATTTAGAAGCAGCGATCATGTGCCCAATCATGTTGCGCCAGGTACACCTAGGTGTAGGGGCAATGCTGTTGCGTCAGGTTAACTCTGGTGTACCTGGTGCAACATAATTGGGCGCATGATCACCGCTTCTAAAATTTTCTCATTTGGACTAGTTCACATATGCAACAGTCACGATGGCATTCGCTTATGCCTGACATTTGTACACCTAAAAATGCTCTAACTCAAGTTAAACTATAGTTGAGGTTACTTTTTACTCAAGGTTTAACAGGTTGGAGTTGCTTGTCCTACAAAAAAAGGTGTAACCCCTGGCGCTTTAAAGTGATTCGTGCTTCTACTCCAATGACAATGTTGCTTCGTACCATTATAAAAGGGTAAAACCTGCCTGTCTGACAACGCCCACAATATGAGCCATGTGGCACACTCTTAGAGGGTATGGATGTTTAGGTGGACTTAAATCAAAAATCAGCCTGATTAATGATTTCAAACCTTTGGATCCTTGTATCCCAAATAATGGTCGATAATGCTCAAATTCCCATGGTTAAAATCAACCCATGAAAATGACTTTAATCCAACTCTTAGAAATCACTTTAAAACCTTTGGATTCTTGACACCATTGGCCATTGGATTCAAAATCCATAGTCCTATAAGATAAAATAGTTGTTGCCTCGTAGACCATGGATTTCTTGAATCTATCGGTCAATTACCTTAACCGCACATAGGATTTGTATAAGTTACACGTATCACACGTGCCACCCGCTAGTATATTCTAAAGCAAAAACTTCAATAATAGTATTTTTTTTCTTCTTCTTCACGTCATATTGATGTGGCACTCCGTACAATCAGTTTGCCATGTCAACACCATCGTTTTCCTACCTTTTGACAATTTTGTCTCCCTATTTTACCTATTTCATCTTTTTCTCGCTTTTCATATCTACTCTTCTAAAAACATCTCACATCTCAATGGTCAACCCTCTCTTTCTCTCTTTCTCTCAATTCTCTTCCTAATTTCTCTCACTTCCCATTTAGAGAAAAAAATTTGATGTACATGGGTACTTCAAGTTTGAAGTCACCCCCCTCCATAATGCCACATGGAATATTCTCTCAATCCCATTGCGCATGGATGTTTGGCCAACCCCTTGGTAAGCCTAGACACCAAAAATTAGCTTGATTGGTGATTTCTAGCAGTTAGATTTGAGCACCCCAAAAATAGCTCAAATCCAATGGCTAGAAATCACCAATCAAGCTGATTATTGGTGTGTAGTTCCACCAAAAGATGAACTAAAATCCATCCGTCAATGGGCTCGTATTAGTGTGCCGTGTGGTATTTTGGGAGGGGAGACTTCAACCTTCAAACTTTAAAGTCTCAGAGGTTGCTAGCAAACTTGCACTCTCTCTATTCCAACTATCTTTGGCACATTATTAGCCCTCAAAACACTTACATAAGAAACAACTCTCTATGTTATAAGAAGAGGAATGCTAGCAAGCAACCCCTTAAGGGAGTTGCATCTAGTTGCATAGATGCAACGCAGCAAAAGACAAATATATATATAGTTTATATATATATATATATAGTTTAATGATGTGGTTTTTGAGGCAATATTCTTGTCTTTTGTGGGGTTGCATCTGTACAACTCCATCAGGGGTCGCTTGCTAGCATTCTTCTAATAAGAAACATCATTCTCTTTATTAAAAAAAGGTAATCACATAATCGCCAACTGTCTCTCTCTCCACATAAGGATATAACAACTCTTTAACTCTTTTTTTATTTACTACACCACCTAAATTCATTTTAGGATGTGAAAACAATCCCTTCCTTTAATCTCACTTAAATACTCTCTTTCTCCAAGTAAATAAACATTTCATATTCACTTCCCACCTTTTTCCAACCAAAGCACAAAATCAGCCTATTAATGATTTTTAAGGATTTGATTAGAGTCATTTTCATGGGTTGATTTTTAACCGTAGATTTTGAGCATTGTATGGGTATTCAAATCCAAAGGTTTGAAATCAATAAACATGTTGATATTTGGTATATAGATCAACTTAGGGATAGGACAAACATCCATGCAGTCGATGGTCCCTAAAAGTGTGCCACGTGGCTTATACTATATATTGTCCCTAGATGTGGGCTTGTTGGACATCTTGAACTGTGCAGGCCTACTCCAACCCAAGTTTTGTCTTTAGAATAGAGGTATTTAATGAGGGAAGGTTTTGCCTTAAAGTAGAGAGATAAGGCTTTTAATTGTCACGCGTGGGTGGCAACCTCGGTTGTTGCTTTATAATAGTATAGATAGATAATAGCACTGTAAGTAGTATTATAGTGTTGGAAAAGTATGTTATAAATTGTTTTGTAATCTTTTAGCCTATACAAAGTTCAATTTTTTTTTAAAATGTTCATTCTTTAAAATTAAAAATGGAAGAATGAATCTTGTGAATGTAAACATTTTATCAACATTTCGTATTACTATTATCTTTCGATAGTGATTTATGCCTATTTTTGTTCTATTTTGTATCGCAAATGTTTGCCATAAATCTAATGCTTTTGGACAAATATATGAGATAATGTTTGGCAAAGTATATTCATCTTCCTAATCATTTTAGCTAATCTGAATAAAGTTTTAGATTATTTTATTGATATAATTGTGTTTAGTCCATTTATTCTTATTATTGTTGTTGTTTCATGAATAGTTTTAAATGTTCTAAATTCCTACGTAATATTTTTTATTGAAAAAATCTATTTCACAAGGGAAATGAGTGTTGAAAAAAAGAGCACAATGAAGGTTCTATTTCGAAAAAGAATGTTGATAATTGACATCTATTACTTTAGTTATTTTGATTTCGTCTATGGAACTGTTTGTGTTCTAGTTTGAGAATTTCTTTTTCTTTCTTTTGATATGCTACACAATGACACCATTCTACTATGGTAAGATATTTTTGGCACTATTTAGTTACGCGTTCAAGTTGTGCAATACCAATTTAAACACTATAATGTTTATCTAGTATTGTATTAACTTGATTTTAGGAAGTAAATAAAAATTGTATTGTCCCCTTAATATGAGATGAAATAAGAAAGTCAATTAAGATGGCTTGGGTATGTACAACAAAATCAAGGATGGCACCAATGATAGAGCTTCAGTGCTGGTTAAAGGCTCTAAAGAGTGAAAATAAGGTATAAAAAGTGATATGGACTTGAATAATAAAAAATGATCTAAAGATACATATCTTAACAATAAATATAATTCTAATGGGAATTTAATGATAAAATGGAATTCAAATTGTAGATCTCAAATAGTTGAGATACAATTATTGTTCTTAATGAGATAACTTGTGATGATTGTCTATTTGTAACTTATACATTGCTAGTTGTATAACTTGTACAAGGATGGCCAATTCTTACCACAAAAAACTTAAAACTTGTTACCAAACACCCCCTTTGAGACTTTGATCTAATTTCATAAGCAATAAAATTTTGGTTTACTAACGCTCGCTCTAGATAGGGTCAATATTATTCGTAGTTTGGCCACTAAGTGGGGTTTAAAGTCAATGGGGGTATTGGGGTTGTCATTTTTGGGCCTTACTAAAAAGAATTTGGGGAAAAGACTTGTTGTGCAAATTGTTCTATTTGAATGCTCATTTTTACAAAAGTATTTTTAAGGCACAAGTACACTTTTACGCATAATTTATTTTTTTTGGAGAAATATAACAGGCCTATTTTTCAAAGCCCAAAAAGTATTTTCCTATATTGTTGGGGATTGATGGAGCTCTCCTATTTGACAATTAAAAGTCGAATACATCACATTATCATAGGTTCTCACATTTGTTTAGATATCTCGAATAGCATAAGTGGCAAGTCGAAACCCTAATTGACAAAGTGAGAAGAATTCAAACCTTGATGAAACTTCTGTCATTTATCTACTATTTTTTACTTTTAAATGTTCAATACTGTTATTTTTAAAGATTTCGTGAGATTTGGAACTATGTTTGCTTAGTTCGACTAGTTTTGTTGGTTTTGATTGTTATTTTTTTAGGGTTCTTCATGTATCTATTATTCTTCATTGGTTCTGTTACTTTAATTTATCTATTATAGTTTTTTGCTTTCTTGTTTTCATTATTGATGAACATTGATTTGGTTTTTTTTTTCATTCTTATAGATTGATTTTAGATGATCTATACAAAAAGTAGAAAATCAACCATTTATGTTATTTTGATGGACTCAGATGATCTATTTTCATTGTTGTTAAGTTTTTTTTTGTCACGATGATTAGTTTAAAATAAATATTTTTCACTTGTTATAATTTAATTTAAATTAATTTCACATGATCTATTTTAATTGTTGTTGGATATTTTTGTAATAAAAAGCAACAATATTGTAAGACTTTGTATATTTGTATTGTGAAGGAAAATGAGAATTTCACACAAGGGTCTGAATCATGGGTTCATTGATATTTTCTTGCAGTGGGACATAATTTCTCTCTTGCTTGTATTGAATTTTCTTGGTTATTTCTTGAAGACTAAGGGCATATATAATTCTAATTTTTTTAAATCATATAGGAATAATTACTATTACTTGAATACTATATAATTGTTATAAAATAAATATGATTAGCTCAGAAGCTGCTTTAAAGGGAAGTGAGTTTAAGTTGACAAATAACTAGAACTAAGATCAAAAGTTACAACATCATAGTGAATAAGAGTTTGTTAATGGAAATACCTCTTTTGGATATAATTGAGCAAGACCAAGGATACTAGAATATGTAATCAACTTATGCAATCAATTTTGGTCAGATCATGTTTTTTACTGCTCACATCTTGAGAACACAAGCTTAACTCTCTAATTGACACTTAGAGCCTATCTTACCGTAGAACTTGAATTCAGAGAAACTAAGGCAAATTGATTATGTAAAACACTTGGTTACACAATCGATTTAAGCTAGATTCTATTTTTATTGCGCCATTATAAAGATTTTAAAACATGTCCTCCAAGCAACTTTTAGGCCAAATTAGCATTTGTAGATCAAGCAAGGTTTGGGTTGTTCTAAAGAAAATCGATTGTGTAAAATCACGAATTAAAGAATCAATTTTCTTTAGATTCAATACAATTTTAGGAAAATTTGAAGCATGAGAGTTTTAGATTTTAACAAGCTTCTTTTTTGAATAATTCAAGTATAATCGAATGTGTAAAATGTGTAATTACACAATTAGTTTTGGTTGGATTGGATTTTCATTAAACAGATTTCAAGATGCAATTGATTCCATGCAGAACATGCCCCTTAAAGTTGATAAATCAAGATTCATCAATGTTTGACCAGATATAAGGCCAATCGATTGTGAGAAATAGCCTATTTCTTCAAACAATTTTGCTTAGTTTAAATCAAAGACCTCTAGCTTGATCTATAGGATTAGTTCTTCAAAGTTTGACAAGTTTCAAGTAGTTTTATCATTCTAGAAGAAGAGTAAGATGTTTTAAAGAGATCTAAGGTAATAAATTATGGGAAATGCATTTTTATACAATTAATTTTAGTTAATTTGGCGTATGATTAGTAATTTTGAAAAATTATATAAAAATATCCATGTGAGAGACCAAAATATAAATAACTCATGTAATCCTCTCTTTCTCAAGAACTCTAAAAATAAGAGACTTGGGAGTAGAAGACGAGGTCTTTTCTTTTTTGGTTCTTATTCTTTTTATTTTCTTACTATGTTCTTTTTAGAGTTGTAACTTGGGATTTTCCTAAGACTCTTGGGTCTTTGTGTCTCATTATAGTGCTTCCTCTCTGTAACATTTGAGACCCAAGATATTGAAAGTATTGGAATTAGGCTAACACCCCATGATCTGTACGACTCTGTATTGCTTTCAATTCTACAACGACTGCCTTTTTATTTCTTTTCTTATATCTTGACGACATCTCTTCAAAATAAGCTAGCGAGCCTGCCTTAGGTTGTCTTCTCTAAGGTTCATCTAATGTAGCAAATTTAATTCTTCTTTTTTTTGTTGTAACTAGCTCAAGCATATAAGACCTTAGGGATAGATCCATAATAAGTGAATTTAAAGGCCAGACTTCACCTCTCATACACCCATCTTTGATTATGTTTGATGGGTTGAATATCAATTGGATTCCCTAGACTGTTAACATGATAATGGATTGTAAAATCAACAAAACTCAGACCAAAAAGGACCTCTTATGTGTCACATCCCCGTCTAGGACTTGCTAACCAACCCACATCAATGGGTCAACCGACCCACTATCCATGGTTTAACTAAAATGCGATCTATAGGTCAACCCACAAGCCAAGATCAAGGCATGAGGTAAAATAATAAAATAACATTTTTTTTCTAAAATATCCATTTTCAAAATGTCCATAAAATGTACGTATATCAAATCTAAGCAATTAAATATGTATAAGTTGACCATTTACAAGCTAATTTCTGTCGAAGGGTCCTCTAATTCATAAAAACCTTAAAATCGGGTAAACAACCTAACTTTTTACTAAAACTAGTTCGACTAATGTTCATTGAAAAATTCATAACTTACTCATTTTAAAATCAAATGGAAGTGATTTGAAAACCTACAAAAAAATTAGACTCAATGTACTATGAGTTAAAAATGCACACATGATACATAACTCTATCTTTGTACTCAAGACAATTGGTTAATTTAAACTAGATATACATGGTAAAAACAAAAAAATATGTATTTTGGTGCACTAAAACAGTTGTAAAATCTTTGTTTTAAATCTCTAGACGATGCACTGCATATTTTTTGGAAAACTTGTAAAAATGTCTAAACCCTAATATGTAGGCATGCTTAACCTAACTTACAACACATCATAATTTAAGATAAACATAATAACAACATGCTTGGCAACACATCTATATATCATCATGATAAACAAAGTAACATGTCTAGCAACATACGCATATATCAACGTGTTTACCCTTAACTAGCTAACAACTTACATCTCTACGAATCATAAGTCTATCATATATCATCATGGAGGTAATCAAAATCATTTCGTAGAATATGCAACTTAGAGTCTACAAGAATTCGATCAATAACTTTTGGAATCAATAGAAAACAATACTTAATAAGTGACTCGTAGGGTCTACACGCATCTTGAAGTGAGAATACGTTAGTACAGGCGTCAAAACCCAAAGTATAAACGTTCTATCGAGGTCGTTTGAAAAAAATGTGCAATTCATTAGAACGACTTCGGTTTTGTTCAAACGAATTGTCGCAAGAAATCTCAAAAATTCGCCGTTTAAAACGAGCCTAAGGCCCATAGATACCTACTGGGCAACTAACTAGGTCCTAAACAGACCCCAAAAGTCTCTAAAATGGTTCTAAAAACTCACGCAACTAAACACAACCGATCAAACATAATTAATGCATTAATTATCATCACAATGAGTAATTATTATTTATAATAATCGATAGAATAAAAACACAAGACATTACACCCTCACTCTTCTTTCTTTTACTCTCTTTCTCAAACCCTAATCATGGAAGAGAGATTCGTTGATAATGTGATTCTCTCTCTCTTTGAGCTTCGGAGTATAGTAGCCATGGAAGAAGTTCGAAGTTGGCTGGCGATGAGTTTGCACGTCGTCATGACGATTTACTATAGTTTGGGGAGGTTTGAGGAGGCGATCCCTATGCTTGAACATGGGTCCAGATGTTTTGAGAGGGTCAAATGATGAACTTGCACGGTTTTCGATTTATATGCAGCTTGGTGACACTCATTCGATGTTGGAACATCTTGATCGATCAATCGCTTGTTACGATGCAGGTTTAGAGATCGAGATGGAGGCTTTTATGAGAGACAAATCCAAGAGTTGTAGAGACATGTAGATAAGGTGTCTGCTCACCTGTAATTAAAGCATGACATCGATGACAGGGCTGCAGTTCTTGGCACGTAGATTTTATACGGGTGAACCACCTCAACCTCACCACACATACCCAGGTGAGTACTCGAGTGCTTTTTGCCAAAACACTCACCTGTGTATGTGTATGGTGAGGCCGAGGTGGTCCGTCCCTACAAAATCCACGTGATGTGACATGAACTACAGCCATGTCATCGCATTTGATGACTGCCCGGTCATCAAAGTTTTACTCATGTTAAGGGGACAAATCTAGTCCGCAACTATTTGCAGACTTAAAAGTATGCAAACATTGTATCCACCATTGAATGCTCCTTGAAAAAGGTGTTTTTAATTTATAATTTTTTTTTTTGAAAACATTGAAATAACATATTTTTCAAGGGACATCCAACGGTACACTGCAAACAGTTGCGGACTAGATTTGTCCATGTTAAGGTCTCATGAAAATGTTCCAAACCCGACCAACCCGATCGGGCTAGGATTCTCAGGCCGGGTTGGGTTCGGGCCAGAGCCTTGAAGGTCGGGTTGACCCCCAACCTGACCCAACCTACTCGAGTTGCAGCCCTACGAGTGCCTACATTTCATCTTTCGTTTCTAAGGTGCGAGTGTTTGTTAAACCCAAAACCCCAGAGTGAGTACTCCATCAAAGCTTCTTCTGAGCTTTCATGGCGGCCGTTTCAACCAACGCACCACCACTCTGATCTTTCAGAAACCCATCTGCAAATATCCCAACATGGTTTTTCTCAGAACCCTTCGATCCCATCACTTCTACACATTTCTCAGACACCAAAACACTTCACTCTTTGTACAAACGCCTCCACATAGCTTTCCAAAGGTCCATGAATGTGTCCCTAGGGTTAGTTCGTTCTTACCTTCTTCGATCTTTCAAAGAACTTTTTCGGTTACTGCCCAATTGGTTTCTTCAGATGTTACTGAAAAACGAACCGAAACCGAATCGACCGATTCAGAGAACAATGAATCGACTAAGGCTATGAGAAAATTGCGGAACAATAAGAAGGGGAAGAAGGGGATGAAGGGGAAGAAGCCTCTGGATGTCATGTTTAAAGAAGCAGTTGGAATAAATGAAAAGCGAGAAGAAAGTGAGACGTCAGAGGAGGAATCTGGTGATTCGAGATTGAAAGAAATCAAAGAATTGAAGAAGAAATTAAGGAAATTGGAGAGAGAGGTGAGTAGTGTAAAGGGGAATGTGAAGGTTGGTGAAAAGAAGAAGAAAATGCCGACAAAAGAAGAACAAGTTCCGACAGTCCAATCTAAACCAACCAGCTTGTACTCTTTGTTTGTGAAAAATTCCGATGGCGAGAAGAAATCTGATCCGTCCGAGGGAGAGAAAGTTTATACTGCTGTAGTATCAAAACCTTTGAAGGAGCTTTCACCAGAACTGGTTTCGCTTGTGAGTCGCTTGCACGAGGAAGGGTACCTAAATAATGCGAATTTTTTGCCACCAAAGAAGTTAGATCTAAGTTGTTTCTCCAACCATTATTCCCGCGATTTCATAAGGTTTGCTGCTGAACTGTTTGGCCGAGACCATCAGGAAATTGCAAAGTAAGGAAATCTCTATCTCTATTGAAATGTTAGATTGATTGTCTTACTATGATGTGGAAGGGTACATGAGTTGAATTTAAATCTATAAAATTTTTCGGAAACTTTAAACACTCAACCTATTTTGGCTCGTTCTAGAACACAATATAGAGCCAAAGCAGGACCTTTACAGTTGATTTGAGTTATATTGTACATTTTTCCTTGCCTGATGATTATAGTTAAAGTTTGAACTTTCAATATTTCTATAGTGGTAACATCAACTCTAATTTGTCATTGAGACTAGCAGCATTTCATTATTTTCTTTTAGTTGCTATGAAGCCACCATGGGTTGATGAGCAGTCCAACTGCATTCTGTTGATGAATGAGTATATTTTGAAAATTACCATGTGGAGAAATGACAATAAGAACCAAAAACATAAATTAGTGAATGTTGTGCCTAGCATGGATAGCTATGACAACATAGAAAGAGAATATCTGTAGAGTTGGGCATGGGATGGAGACCCCAAAAAACGATACATATCGATCAATATCCTAGCGTATCATACAATAGATTAGAATAAAATATGATAAATTATTATAAAATTCCCTTATGTATTATATCATAGCCTTCAAAAAACATTTTATATCTTACGATAAAATACAATATGTAGCGATATTTTGTACCATGTTTGGAAGTTAGTTCTAGATAAGATTCTCACTGTAAACCAGTTAATTCATTAATGGAATTACCTCACCTATGTGCTTTTTGTTCAAATAAGACAAAGAATGTATTCATCACATCTTCTTCCGTAAGTTTAAGAAGTATTTATCTTTGGTGGCAGTATGCCACGTTCAAATTCCCTATTGGTTACATCGGGTGCTTCCTAGTAGGATGCATGGAGGACACCAATGCATTCAGTTTAAGAACCAAAACAGTTGGTAAGTTCCTTCTATTGGTATACTGTTAGAGAATTTGGAAAGAGGAATGGCAGCATATTTGATGACAAATATAAAGTGCCTTTGGATGTATTCATGGGCATCAAGTTTGAAGTGATTAAGTGTGCCTATACTTTGAGATCTTTCCATGAATTTAGAAGTGTCGATTTTTCTCCTAGTTGGATCTTGGAAGACTCTTCCATGTGAAGGTAAGAAGAAAATGTGATGCCATTTTGGAGGAAGCTGGTGCAAGTTAGATTATTGCTCGCTTTTGAAGATTGTTCCTTGGGTAAGCCCGATCCTGCAAAGATTGGAGGATACATTAGAGATGTGGGGAGAGCGAGGATGTGAAGGTTTTCTTATGGGAACCTATAAAAAAAAAAGGTTTTCTCATGGGATGTAGATGAAAATGATTCCAGGGAAATGGAGTATTTGTTCATTCTTTCTATTGCAGGTGTCTTAGTGTCGGAAGTCATTCTTTTTTGCATTGTCTCATGAGCTTATAGATTATTAAATGATCATTGGAGGATGGCTGGTATAATAGAATTTTTTTTGATTGGCTGGTATAATAGATCATATGGTAGATTTCTCAATTGGTAGAGCTATTTTGTATTGGTTCTGTAAATAAGTTAAAACTTGAAAGAGGATTCAATCAATAGGAAAGGTTTAGAACATGAGATAAAGAGAATTTTTTCAGTAGTGTTAAGGAATGGATTGATCCCTTTAATATCATAGGGGAGCTTAACATGTCAAAAAACCAAACTGCGGTTAGGACTGATGAAATAGATAAGAACCTATGCTTTTCCCTTTTACTCTCCTTTAAGCTAAGTGGTCCAAAGGACCAAGGAGGGCTTAGTACTTTGCTTAACATGTTGAGCCATTTATAGACCCTTAAGCATATCTCGAGTTGATTGTTTTAGGGCACATAAATGAGAATAATTTCACACATCATCAACCATTTCATGGATGGAGTGATAATTGAGTTCGTCACACTTGGTATGAGTGTGGAATCCTAGAATCTTTGATAGCATCGTGGCCGTTTGGTAATTTGTGTAGGTGCATGAAGAAATCTCATCTTAAATAAGAGGTAATGCTGCTAGAAATCATTGTCGGTGTAGCGGACATCAAGTGGTATTTTGCTTTAGCACAAGATCTAGCACTATGTGCTACATCCTAGAGCACCAAGATATAAGGGAACGTCAACAAAGACACACTACCAATGTTGGAACGAGTATCAAGATCCACAATCTAGTCGACATCCGTAAATGCGAAGATTTCCCAAGGTGCTTGAGATGAGGAAAATGGTTCATGATTTGAGTCTACATTTGACATAGTGAAGAATCTGCTTTACTGGATGAAGGTGAGGATGTAGTGGCACATGCACAGGCGTATGCTATTGCCTTTCTCCTGGGTAAAAAAAATAAAAAAGAGTAGTTCCCAATCTCTGCTATACACAATGGTCGAGGAATCTTGAAATGAGACATGATCCGCAGCGTGGGTAAAGCCAAAGCAACAATAATATTTATATCAAATAACTAGGGCTATAAGTAGGCCATTTGCTATTGCTATAAGGGCTGCTCTCCTTTTTATGGCTTGGCTTCTCTGGCACCATGGATGCCAATGAACTCTCAAATGTCCTTTGGGACATGTTTCCAATAAGGAATTGGGGTTACAAAAAATCTTAGATAGAAAAGGAAATAGTTTAATCTGAAAAGTATTTTGTCGGGGTAACTATGTAAAGGTTGCTCGTACACGCCCCTTTCCATCCCACCTATTTGGTTTGGGAAGCGAGAAGAAAAATTAACACACTTGATTAATGGAAAATTTTATATCGAGTCTACTGGACGTGAGCTGCTGCAAGCCAATGACAGCCTAGTCACAAAAATCTCCGATTTTTTTAAAAAATCTCCAAAATTCTCCAAATTTTTGAATTCACGAATCAATCGCCGATTAATCAGCAAAATCAGCAAAATCTCCGATTAATCAAAAAACGCGCCGATTAATCAACGATTTTGCCGAATTTTGCCGATTAATCAACTGAGACCCATTTTTTTCCACTTATGATTTCGATTTTTACCGATTTTGGAATTATGAATGATATATCATGCGTACGAGTTATGAGTTAATGACTTATTATTATGGAATTATAGATGTGCTTTTCACCATATAAATGTGTTTTGTTAAAAACAACATTTATAACTTGAAAAATGTCATGATATATATTTTTTATTTTTGCCGATTTCTGTCGATTTTTACCAAATTTATCCGAATTTTCCCGACTTGACCCCTTGCCGATTTATTGCCGAATCCCGACTTTGTGACTATGAATGACAGTGCTTTGATAGGGTAGAGGATAAAAAAAGAGGGGGTATGCTTTTGGACGTGCTACAACTACAACCAAGTGAATGTAGAGCAAAACAACCATTGGCAAAAGCGGGCTCCATGAACCTATTTTGGACCATAAATGGCTCGGTTCAATTCGCACGCATTCGAAATTCTATTTCTCTGCAAACCTAAGTATTTTTCTTACCGATGTCTTGTTTGTGATTTCCGTGAATGTCAACTTAAGAGAAAAGGTCAAGTGCACATCTTGACACATGACTGAATATTTCTTTGTAATCCACTCCATTGTATTGTTGATACCCATAGTCCACAATTTGGCATTAAAGCAATCAATGGATCCTTAAAATATATACTTCATCCTATAGATATATCAGTAACCAACCACGTTTTTGTTCTTCAGACAAGGAACTAACTCACAGGTATTGTAGTGAAGAGCAAGCATATCTTTCTTTTTTTAGATGAATAAGAGCAAGCATCTCTTCAATCATGGCAGCATCTGATACTTTGTTGTTGTTAATGGTAAGATAGTTTGTCTGGTTCCATGATTCTTTTGGATCAAGTTGCATGGAAGTCATCTATATGTTTTACGAAAATGCTGCATGAGAGAGTTCTTTTGCCTATGGCATTAGGCAGAGTTTTGGAGTGCACTTCTACACATGGATAAGGCAAATGATGATAGAGGTGGTGAAGAGAGATGCTTGACATTGATTAGTGTGGGGCAAGAAATCCATGTACTACCATTGAGAAGATGTGGTGGAATGCGACAATAGAGGCCCTTATAGAAGTCACATAGCTTAGACGTCAGATTCTTCTATGTAAGGTCACTCCTACTCTTGATTTACGAATCATGGCTATGTGAGCTTGAGCTTGGCCAGTTCACACTCGAATCTTGATGGGTTCACATTCATATCTCAACAAATTAAATTTCCCATCTCGATATATTCACACTTCTATATCAAAAGATCTCACAATCCTATATTGTCAATTTCAAGTTTCTACCCCAATGGCAGTTAACCTTCTTTTTTTTTTTGAAGATAGAGCACTTCGCACCTTATAAGAAGTTTACTGATACCTTCCATATCACGACATTATTCTTCAAAGGAAACTTTCATCTTCATGGACTGGCTAAGGTTGTTGTTATCTTTTATCGTGGTGTTCTTCTTTCATGTGGAATTGCCTCCCAAACTTAGCATTAGCCCCATCTTTATGTCATTAATGATATGTGTGAGATTGTAGATATAGGAGTTTGGAGTAAAGAAAGAACATAGAGTGAGAAACGAACCAAAGAAGTTCGGTCCTCTATTATGTTTATATATATTGTTCTCTTGTGAGGCCCACTTGCATAATAGAATTTAAGTGAAGCAGGCGTAACAATGTATGCCAATGGTTCCACGGAAACAACAGAGGCAGAGTGCTGACCACATAGTCAAACAACACCCCTCATAGCAATTTGTCGAGGACTCGAACCTACGACCTATTGGGACCTCCTGCTTTGATACCATGTTAATGTTAGCTTGGTAGCTTAATGTTATATTTTTTTGTATAAAAACTTTCAATTGTAAAAGATGCTATTCTGGTGGTTTTCCCTTTTTTTGTTATTTTTACTTCTTATGAAAAACTTATATTTATTGATTTGTTAATAAGTATATACTGTATATGATAGAAATCATAAGATATCTTATCACATTATCCACTATTATATAATTAAACAATTACATTGTGTCACATTATTCAAGGTATACTATGAGTCCACTAATTCTATTTTTCAAGGTGTGCCGAGTCAGACGCCTTGCACCTATGTCAGGCCCTGACTCCCATACCCGTATCAATGCATCATACGTTTTGGTAGCTTAGCAATTATTATGCAATTTTAATTATTATCTCCGGATATTGAGAATTTAAGAGTCACTTCAAGTTGTTTTATAAAGTCAATATTAGCAATATAATTACAGGACGTCTTCTTCTTAGGAAATTCTAATTAAGTTAGGAAGATGTCCTTTAGGAGTCCATGATTCCGTTAATGAGTTGATAGCAATGTGTCTTTGTGCTCATACATAGTATGGAGTAATTCAAATTTCTCTCTTGAGTTTTTCTTGTTTTCAGTGGTTCTCACCTATTTATCAATTGACTGTTACCTCCCTAATAGTACCACTGATTGAACCATCCTTCTTTTTTGCCATCTTTAATTCTATTTCCGTATCAACATGACAAGCTGATATGGTGTTGCACAAGTTCGGTCAGTGAATACCTAGACTGCATGGTCAAAACTAGGGTACTAGGTACAATAATAAAGAAGAAATAAAATAGAGCAATATAATCAACCAAACTTGTCACAAGAATAGCTAAGTAAGGATACTTAGTATTACACTATACTTCACAACTAGCCAAGAGAAAAGATTCGCGCCTTAAATGGCTTACTTCCAAAAACTAGTCTTCTCCTCTTCATCTTTGTATTTATAATAGTTCATTTTTTTAATCAGTAAAAGATATTTCATTGAAAGGGGCTGAGGAAGCCCCAAGGGAGAACAAAGCAAAAGAAAATAAGGGCAAAAGACCCACAAAGCAAAGCCCCAACCAAACCAGTAATAGTTTCCCAACTAAAGAAAATTTCTAGATATATATTACTTCGACAAGTGTCGCCAGAAGTAAAAAAAACTATAAGGAAAAGATCTTTATTAGTATCGTATTGGTCTCACAAGGGCATTTTCCATAGAGACTGTTTAAAGTGATGCCCATGTGGGTTCTGGTCCCACGCTTCGGTAATTGCTACTCCTAAGCTCTCGATCTTCGGACTCTGCTCTTACTTTTCACATGTGTATGAATTTCATTGCACCTTCGCACTTCCTTTTTAGATTTTAGCAACTCCTGCAACTTTCTTTGCTTGCACATATGCATACGATCCTTAGGGTCCATGATCCCATTTCGAGCTATTGCTTTGATGCACATCACAGGACTACAGTCTACATCCAACCCCCCAATTGAAAAGAACTAGTCATCGAGTTCTGAGTTATTATTAGATCATTTTATTTATTTATTATTTATTGTTGTGCCATATTTGGTCCAGGGATTCATTGATTGTTCTTGTGTTGCACCATCTTGTTATTGGAGAGAAAACATAGTAGGTAAAACAAATGGTGAAGGTGTTGGATGAATTCAACGATAGAATGTTCACTCTAGAAAACAAGGTTTAGGACATCTTAATACTGGCCTAGACTCTTACTGAACAATTTTGTAGTGAACCAAGATGAGATGTAAACATGGAGTAGCTACGTGCTACTCTACATGTCAACAAAACCCTAAACAATGATCCACACATATAAAAAATCTAGCACCAAACTATCAGGACTCGATAATCGAGCTTGAAGTTTCAGTAAATTCACAGGCTTGCTGTAATCAGAGGAGTTTTCGATTGGCTCACTTGTATCAATAATATCTTTGTTTATCATCCCATGCCATAAATCTTATTTATGTACAAAAGAATACAAAAAGACAAATATACCCCTCAAGGGTAATGCATGAAATATACGTAGAAATACGTATATGATAACACTCCCCCTCAAGTTGGTGCATAGATATCTCTCATGCCCAACTTGCACAAACATTTATGGAGTTGCCAGCTTTCCTTCGTGAAGACATCTGCAACCTGTTCATCAGTCTTCACAGTGCACACTACCCAGAGACAATCTTCTCCCTAATGAACTGCCGGTCCACCTCAATGTACTTGGCACGATCATGCTGTACGGGATTGTGAGCGATGTTGATTGCGGCCTTGTTGTCACAGTACAAGCTCACAGACCCTGAAACTGGGAAACCAAGCTCAACAACCAACACCTTCAACCAGAGCATCTCACACAAGCCATATGCCATTGCTCTGAATTTATTTCTTCTTTACTTTTGTGCTTGGTTTCAACTGTGCAGTCCAGGAATTCATTAATTGAGCATGTGTTGCCCCATGATATGTCCTCCATGTACATAATTAGGGTTTACGTGCCCTCGTGTATATTTTTTCTCATATAAGCTGGTATTATTCTTAAAGGTATTCAGCATCTAGAGGATCAGTTCTTTAAGTATGTCCCTTTAGTCTTGGTTGAGGATTACATGTTGCCCTTTCAATAACAGATTTAGTTTCGTCGAGTTTGATTGTCCCAAACTGGGGAAGGAGGACCAGACTAAAGAACAAATGGTGATAACGATATAAAGCAATATTTATAATTAGGATGATAGATTAAGAAGGAAAGTGAAATAAGCTAAAGCGAAGTATGGATTCATATGGAAAGGAACTGGAGTCTTAGGATTTTATGGAGACAAGCTTCAAAACTGTGAGGGATGTGTTTGGAATCATGTCTTCTTTCATTCTATTTTCTTGTTCCAGGGCAGAAGAATAAGGATAAGTTCCATGACCACTTGGAAAAAGAAATTAGAGAGGAATCAAAATAAAAACTCAACCAAAGAGAATATTGTTTTGTTTTGGGGTTATTAATTTTTATTAGATAAAAAGGGACAATCATGGAAAGAGTTAAACAAAGACATTCAGCTGATATCCCATAAGAAGATCAAAAGTGTGAAAACTCAAACACAGAGAAAACATAGGCCACAATGCTGTCCTTATTTTGAACTGTTCGATAGAGTGCACTAGAGAAGGTACTGCTAGTTTGTGGGATTAACCCGGCAGTAGAGTTTTGGAATTTCCAAGAACGATAAAATCAAACCAGGATAGAACAAGGATCATCACATGAGCCTTATGAATTTTATGAGAAGGATAAAATATCGTCTCATTGTAGCTTCCAAAGTGTGAAGCCTCTCCGTTGATTCACCATTTTTGTTTCTCCTAGAATTTCGAGAATCGATGACCTTTTTATGTGGACGTCCCCATTACAATGCAACCTTCAAAAATTGAAGAAAGGAAAAGAGAGCAAAATCGTTAGGTTGAATAGTAATCGTGAATAGTAATCATGGATGGTAGTCGTGAATTGTTTTACATGAATAGTGACCTTATCAATTGAGAAAAACTTCTAGGTTTGCTCTTTCACTCTCCCTTCATATAAAAATGGCATACCCTTAGTGTTTCTAAAGACTGGAACTTCTATTTGGAGAAAGAGCGAACCAAAAAGTGTGGGATCTCTCTTTCCTTAGTTTTGTGTTCAAGTGCAACACGACTTTCACATAATTATAATAATGTCCATCAACACATTATAATCAGCCCCATAGAAGAGGAAAATTCCTCACAAAATATTTGCAAATAAGTCCTTCCACCTTTCAATATTTCATATAAGCCTCTAAGAATGGATATTAATCACTATCTACTCTCTGGCTCATGTATTAATAATTATTCCTTGATATTCATCATTTATTAGACTCCGAGAAAATACAAAACTTCTTTTTGCATGAAACAATTATATATATATATATATATATATATAGGATCAAGATCGGGGGACAACAATTTCATACAACATTTTTGACAACAATTTTGGCGTACCCACACGGAAGATGAATCAATAGCTGATTTTTGGCGAGGAGGATCTCCTCACCATATAGATCACCCCTACAAAAAATCAGCCTATTCTGAAATTTCTAACCCATTAAATGTGGTTTTCAAGTTAACGATTAAAATAGATGGTCTATAATTCTTCAACGTTAATCAGTCTACGAATATCAGAATGGTTTGAATGATCTCCTCACCATAGAGACCGTCCTCGCCATATATCATCCCATTCGAATACTTCTAATTTATAAATTGGCCCGTGCCAATTTTTGTTGTCAAAAACGTTGTATGAAATAGTTGTCCCCTGATCCTGACCCTATCTAGATTTGCGAGTCCAATCTCAGATGAAATATCAACTGAATATAATCTCTCCATGTAAGAGAGTGGATTCCTTGTTGAGCATCTACCCTTCTTTATGCATTATGTTAGGTTAGGTGTCTTGTATTCTACAGGAAGTATTGTTTTGTAGGGAATATACTGTTAATTAAGCCACAACACAGATTTCTTTTCAGCGTTCGTACAAGTCCGTACAAGTTTGTGTTTGGGTACAACTTTTACTGGGTGTACTTTGGGTATTTTTTTTTATTACTATATATTATCTAAAGGGGCGTTTGGGCTTTCACTTGAACATTGAGAGAGAGAGTGAGAAAGAGAGGAAACTATTGTAACCCTAATTCTTTAGAGATAGTGAAAGAGCTCTTCTCACTCGTGGACGTAGGCACATTGTCAAACCACATAAATTTGTTGTTTTTCGTGAAAGGTCGATTTTCAACATATTATGTTCATGATCCAACCTACCCATGCATATCCCTTGATTGGGAATCAATGGTTGGTAATATTAAAGTCATAGAGACAAAGTATAAGAGAATGTAGACCTCTAAGGTCTAAGGTTTATAAGCATTTTTGTAAATAGAACTACCATTTGATCGGACAGTGATCACTCCATAGGGTGTTATCTAATTGACCATTTTCAGTGCATGTATTTGTTACATAAAACCTACTTGTTTGCTTTAGGGTCGACACTCCTTATGATGGAGATTTCATACTATCTTATAGCAGCATAACATGTATAAGCCTTAATAAAGTGTGAGCCAATTATCACTCGTAGCTTAGAAACTTTTTAGGTTTACAAGGAATTGAAGATCCATATCTCTTGAAAATGGTTCATCAACCATTACAGGTTCTCCTATAATGTTACCTAAGGAATTTTATGTTCTCATCATATGAAACATTAATAATACCTATATATATATACACACACTTATGCATGATTAAATAAATTGGCTTATGTATTGAATAATGAAATCTAATCAAATAAGTTAATGTGGTTTTGGATCCGAGGGCATATAACACTAACAGGTACATGATCCCTCAAGACTCCAAGTGGATAACCTTTAAAGCAGTATTTCCTCTGATATTATTAAATTCCTGCCGTCTTGAAATAGAGAAATTGTGAGATGCTAAAGTGATGTAGTATATTACACAGGTTGTCTAATATATAAAAGGGTTACATTATAGAAATTAGTGTTTAAATGACTTTTTAAAGGCATAGTATAATATCATAAGCACAATGGAATGCAATTTAACTTATCTTCATACAACCTTTTCTAAATAGTAATAGTTCTGATACAATTTTTCTCTTAATTAATTGATCATCGGAAAAGAAATCATATATGTTACTGCATTGTTATGTTTTTCCTTATCAAATGTTAATTACTAAGAGATTCATTTATGTTTGAAGATTTACAATGGTTGAGACCAAAAAAATGAACACGTGCTGTTTGAGTTTAAAGTTTTTGCATAATTTAGCCTGTTCCAGTGTCATGTGCTTCAGTTTTGGTTCTCAGTTAGTTGTATACTCTCCAGCTTGTAGCTGGTCCTTGCTTCAGTTACAGTAAAATTTGAACTCCGGCTTTGCAGATGGTTGTCAGGTGGTGACTTGAAACAGGTTGCTCTTTTTGGTTGCCCTTCTGTTGAAAGGAAAACTGCTTTTTCAGCTAAAAGATTACGTTCTTTCTTTAGTATTCAGGAAGATACTGTAAGAGCTCACATCTATATCATTTAGCTTCATCTTTTAAGTTTCTACTGTCTTATTCAACATTCAGCTTTGAGATCTTATTTTCTCTTGTTTGTCATGTGTGCATTAAGGTATGTCGACCTTGCAAATTGAAAAGTTCATGCAAGTTCGTGAACCAAAGAGTAAGGGAGAAAGTGGATAATTTGAATTTAGCCGATGTGATGAGAGTCCTTACTTTGTATGCCGCAGAGTCAGTGCCTGCACAGTTAGCAATACCGAATGAAATAAAAGCTTCCGTCAGCAAATTGTTCAAGGAGGTGCTCAATCTCAGTCAAGATGGCACCGTGTCTGGAGGACCCTGATCTTGGTGTCTCAGGTTCTCGAGCCTTCAATGCACGTAGAAATTACTTGCTTTCATTCTAGTACAGCAGGGTCCACTTGCATAATTCACATTGTTGCAACAGTTTTGTCGTACTTATATTTCCAGTCGCAACAATAATGCCTCCTATGACTACATCTTCCAATTAATGGGACTTAGTAACAGAATGACGGAATGCTTCGCACATGTTTCGGTCAGTTGGATTTCAAGACTGGCTTGTCTTTCATCTGTGATGCTATACCAGTAACAAAAAGGTACTTCTGAGGAACGATGTTTATTTTCTGACTCGAGGAACTATCGAGTCATCAAGTTGTTTACATGTTTCTTGATTTCCATTGACACGGGCAGCCCTCATATAAAATTTGGAACTGCTTTTATGATTATGTTGACTCCCATTCTGTGAAATATTTTGGGACATTTCTTGATGCTCAATCATTTTGTTGTCATGCATTTTGCAGTTTTACACTGATATTAAATTGGTAATAGATGGAATATTTTGTCTACTTTGCATTACAAATATTGCTGGACTTTCACTGTCAAGCTGTATTTTACTCTCATCGTACATCCCCCATTGACCGTTTCGATGTTTGGTTCACTTCTTGATGGATCTACACATCACAAATCAGTTTAATCAGTGATTTCTGGACATTGGATTTAGTATTTTAATATTGTAATTTTTAGCCGTTGGATTTGAGCATTATTTTTTAGATACTAATATATAACCGTTAGAAATCATCGATCAAGCTGATATTTGGTATGTAGGTCCACCAAGAGGTGGACCAAACAACTGTCAAATGAGTCATCACCATAAGTCAGATCCCAAGATAGGCTGCACAAATTTCATTCCTTCATTAAATTGTGTCTAAAGCCATCTCTTTTGGTAAGGCAAGTTTTTTGAAATCTTCTTTTAAAACTTCACTCCACATCCGTTTTGGTCTTCGCTTTGTCCTTGGATAATTTAGATAAGGACAATGGATTGTGATGCACATGTTTGCACTTCTCATCTGAGCCATCCATTATATGGACACATCCTGATCTCTTCCGCATGTACCTGTGCAGAATAAAGGGTGCACGAATTTAATGGTTACGTCCTCGAACAAGTATTCCTCTTGTAAATTGTAATAAAAGCAAAGGGCGTGTGCAAGCCATGAAGGCCAATAATATCTAAGTGGGCCCATTGAGGGGTAAAACTTTGATGACAGGGCCTGTCGTTGAGGCTGACGACAGCGCCCAATCACGTGGCACACTCTTAGAGGATTCCGACTGGTTGGATGTTTTGCCAATCCCTAGGTGGACCTACAAACCAAAAATTAGCTTGATTAGCGATTTCAAACCTTTGGATCCTTGTACCTCAAATAATGGTTCCCATGGTTAAAATCAACCCCTGAAAATAATTCCAATCCAACGCCTAGATATCATTAATCGGGCTGATTTTTGGTTTTTAAATCCACCTAGGGATTGGCAAAACATCCATACAGTCAGTCCTCAAAGAGTGTACCACGTGGCTCATATTGTGCTTTGTCATCGGTCTTAATGACTGGGCCCTGTCATCAAAGGTTTACTCCCCAGTGAGCCACATGATATCATAGTCAAAGGTGTGTGTGACGTCATTGTTAAGCAAGCCAAAGGCCATGGATTGAGTTCCTATTGTAATTATGATAGTCCGTGACTTGCTTTAACAACTAAGACCAAGCCTTTGACTCATATTTGGCCTCAAGCCCATGGCTTATATGGTTGCATTCTCGGGTCAAAGTAATAACTTTGAATCACTTGATGGGCTCAACTGACATTTCATTTCAATGGGCCCATTTGTGGGTCCCTTGTCTTCCAGTCGTCCATAATAATCGCTAGCGTTGAACGTCATCATCATCATCATCATAAGCCTTATCCCAACTATATTGGTCCCTGCATGAATCATGTTCTTCTATTCCAATGGATTAGGATTTGTGATAAGACAGTCACAAAATTTTACATCAGCTGCCAACCTCACATAATTAACCCGCATTTCATCAGAATTGGACCAAAGATGCAGCGTAAAAGCGCGGAGTTACCAACTTTGTCCCACTACTTTTAAACGACAAATATCGTGGTTGAGTGCTGCTAAATCCAACTCAAGTGAAAACTGAAAAACTTTAGGGCTTGTTTGATTGCACGGAAAATTTTTCCGAGAAAATCCATCTGGGAAATGCCTTAAATGGCTGTTGTATCGCACCTAAGAACACATATTTCAATCACGTGAGAAAATAAAGACGTGTTTTCAGGTGGAAATGAATTCTCGCCTATGTGAAAGGGAAAATGGATTTCGGGCTTGGGGGGGTTTTGTTCGGGGAAACTCATATTTTTTTGTAAAATTTAATTTATTTCTCATATTTTTTGTAAAATTTAAACCTATAAGAATTGGATCCGTCATACATTGTAGACTCCAATTCCAATCAACAAAATTAACAAGGGTGAGACGTGACCGGTTCGAACCTTCAGAGCTATTCCTAGACATACCGTCCCCAACCCCTGCTTTTGGGCGATGAGAAGCAGACGGAAGAGACTCAATTGCTACTTACTATTGTATTGTGCACCGAGGTGGAAATTAGACTATCTCTCTCCTCGCCTCTGAAGGAACATCCGAACTGAACTGGAAGAGATGGATGGGGCGAGCGAAAGGATTGCTTGTTGGTCGCGCGAAATAAAGGAGGGTGACCCTAATTTAAAGAAGTACAAGGGGGGGGCTAACTAATTCAACCAAAATTTTATTTATTTATTTATTTATTATGTAATATAGACTTTTCTTGTATTGCCACCTACTCATGGGTGGATTTTAGTTCTAAGAGACAAGTGATTAGCCTTCCAACCTACTAAAATGATAGAAAATTTTCCGACAAGCACGCATCAAAGTTGGTTCATAGTCGCGTCATGTAGCATTCTATTGCTTTGGTCAACACACTTTGCGGAGACAATATGGTAGCCAGGTGTCTACATATGGTGTTTTCCATTTTTCGACTACACGACCCTTTAAGTCTTTGACACGTGGATGGCATCCCACGTGGGGCTTGTGCTATTCCTATCATTGACAATTTGACACTAAAATTCATATTCTTTTAGTGAAAAAAAAAATGAATATAAAATTGGGTGGGACTGACAGGTAAACTGTACAGGAACACAATATAAGCGACGTGGCACACTCTTACAGGACTCTGACCGTATGGATGTTTGTCCTATCCCATGGTGGACCTACAAACCAAAAATTAGCCTGATTAATATGCCACGTGGCTTATATTGTGTCCCTGTACAGATACATGTCATTTTAGATCTGTCAACGGAGCCCGACCCTATAAAATTGTACAAGTCTTCACAAAAGAAATAAAAATGTGAAAGGAATAAGTTTGGGTTTAGCATCATGTGGAGAGAGGGACTCGTTTCTTTGACTTTGAAAAGGGACGCATGCGGCGCTCTCAAGTTCTCAACGTCATCACCCCTCTGCTTTATATTGACAGAAATACCCCTGCACTTCACATTTGCTTTTTCATAGAACAGTTTTTAAGTATTTTCGTCGATTATGAAAAGGGTCAGGCTCGGGGGGACCCCCATTTTGGCGTACCCACGTAGAAGATGAATTAATGGCTGATTTTTGGTGAGGATGATATCTATGGTGAGGACATCATCTCACAAAATTTTAAATCATTCTGATATTCATAGACTGGTTTAGAAGTTGAAGAATTATGAACCGTCGATTTTTACTGTGTAAATTGAAAACCAGATTTGATGGGGTTAGAAATTTCAGAATTGACCGATTTTTTGTTGGGGGTGATAGGAGATTATCCTCAATAAAAATCAGCCATTGATTCATCTTCTATGTGGGTACGCTAAAGTGGGGGTAAAAACTGGGGGTCCCTGGAGACCGTTACTGTTTTTTTCGTTACAACAAATTGTAACACTCAGGGTAAAAAAACGGAGGTAACGGAAAAATTGCGATGAATTTCAAATTTAAAAAAAAAACAAAAATAACAATCGTTTTTTCCCAAAAAATTTCAAAAAATAAGTCATTAATTTTGTTATTACAGAAAATAACGGCCGTTATAATGAAAGTAACGACCGTCGTTAATTGAGCGTTTTAACAGTACGTAACGTAACTGGGGAGGTTCGAATCCCATTATAACAACAGTTTTTAAACCATGCTAAAAAGATCACTAAAAAATCAATTCCCTTCGATTATTTGTATCCCCAACCCCATTACGTATAAATCCAATAATAACGCTATTTGCCGATATAACAGCCGTTTGACAACCAATACATACATTTTCTCATGTTCTTCAGTCTCCAAAAATTCTGCCATAGAAAGTTATTGCCTCCCCCTATTTGTTTTAGGAGTAAAGATAGACCTAAAATCACTTTTAAGTCTTTTTTTTTATTTGAAATCCGTAAGTATTCTTGTACTCATCATACTCTCATGGCCTATCCGGTAATATGTCGCCTTTACACGATTTTTCAATAAAAAAAAAAAGAAACTAAACAATGTTGATTAACAATTACCTCGCTACTCTTTTTGAACCATACAAGCTTGTAAGTTATATCGCGGGAGACAACATTTTCACAACTCCCGCCATTGATGATAAAGTTCATCAAATGAAGATCACTCCAAATGATCTCATCATTCTCCATCTTTGGTGTACTCATTATAAGTCGGATAATCATCAATTTCCATTCGCTTTGTATCCGCATTCTCGTTCGTTGTCAGATTCACATATAGGCGATTCAGTCCATTGGAAGATACGTGGCCAAATCCCAAACACTTGAAACAAGTCACTGCGTTGCCAGTTGAATTATTTGGTTGACTTTGACCCGACTTGAAGTCATGTTATTCCCGTCCAACGTATCATGATAGATCAAACTCTCTGCCGAGTTTATTGTTGAAAATTTGTGAGTTGTTGAACTTGCCTTCTCAATTTTCATCGACTGTGATGTCCTTGACTTCGAATGCGCGTGAGTCCCCATGGAACCCTCAATTTTCATCGAACCATATTCGGCCATTGTCCCACCAATTTAACAAAGGGAAATTTCATTTGCACCCTACAAATTGTGAAAGCACCGAGTAAAACTTCATTGATGGCCCATCATGACCGCCTATAATAAAAGCCACGTGGCACACTTTTAATGGACACTAACCGTATGGATGTTTGGCCAGTCCATAGATGGGCCTTCAAATAAAAATTCGTCCTGATCAATAATTTTTAAGTGTTGGATTGGAGCCAATTTCATGGGTTGATTTAAATGTAGGAATTTGAGCATTATTTGGGCACAAGGATCCAAAGGTTTGAAATCACCAATCAGGATGATATTTGGTTTGTAGGCTCATCTAGGGATTGGCCAAACGTCCATACGGTCAGTATCCTCTAAAATAATGCCACGTGGCTCATTTTGTACGGTTAGTGAAGTTTTACTCTAAGGTTGCTTTCACAATTTGTGGGGTGCAAACAAAATACCCGTTTTATCTGCGGTTGTCGAAATTGCGCGGGAGCTTCGTCTATTATTTGATTTTTACTTCGAACAGGGGCAATTTCGTTATTTAAGCAATGCCTTCGTCTATTTTGTAACAAAAAAAAAAAAAGGCAAACTCACTTTTCTGAACCCCGAGAATTTCTCCCAACAACAGTGACGTAACTATTTCCATTAAATGACCAAAACACCCTCAAAGTTTATAACCTACTTACTTAAAATCCAGGGCTATATTTGGTCAAAGAATTATCTCCAGTTTAGGCCTTTGGAACTTTCTCTAGTTTCGCGGCAAAACCGAGTAACGAGTTGGGCATTGTCGTAATTTCGACTTCTTTTCTTTTTCTTTTTCGCCCTATGTTGCTCTGCCTCGTGGGTGGCGGGCATATCGGGCTGCATGTGACCCCACCGTTTAACGGAGCAGGTCCTGGAGTGTGGGCCCCACAAGTTTTACCCTCTCTCCCTCTCGCTCGCCCGTAATCCATGCCGCGTAAACGACCAGAAACAAGACCCAACGGGGAAAGCAGCCGCGGACTCCACGATGGCATTCCAATTCAGTTTAGTGCTGACCGGATTCGCATTCGCTGTGCACGTGCGGAAGTGAATATGGGTCGTGGGGCCCGCATGACTTTTCTTCCTCCGTCGTCTCTCTCTCTTTATCGATAGTAAAGTATAGGAGGAGGGTGTGTCACGTGAAAGGCGTAGAACTTTGCTAACCGCTGTCGTTCAGCAAATTACTTACAGCCAATAATATGATCCACGTGTCATATTCTTAGGGAGTTATGACCTTACGGATGTTTGGCCCCTAGATGCACATACAGACTAAAATTAGCCTGATTAGTGATTTCTAAGCGTTGGATTGGAGTCGTTTTCATGGGTTGATTTTTAACAGTGGAATTTGAAGATTATTAACCATCATTTGGGGTAGGCTGATGGTCCACCTAAGGATTGGGCAAACATACATACGGTCATCGTCCTCTAAAAATATGCCACGTAGCTCATATTATAAGCGATCAGAAACTTTGCTGACAGACAGCGGTCAACAAAGCTATACTCACGTGAAAGGGGCAGGTTGAAATGAGGCCGCATCATCGTGCGCCACCCAACGCTGACAGAGCGGCCTCACGCCGGAGCAACCGAGGCCCACTGTACACGGGGGTTGTTCTTTGACACGTAGTGCATGGGGTTCTTCTTGCAGGAGAAAGAAAGAGAGAAGAAAGAGTCTGTTTTCAGAAAATGAGTGGAAGGCTCTGGGAGACGCCAAGTGGCAGAGCTGCGTCACAGTTAGATGCCACACGGCCCACACCCAGAAACGTTTTTCTTTGACGAATTGGCATTTCCAGACTTGCTGTAGTGCTCCTTTTCTCTCTCATTCTCGGCTGGCTTGGCGTATGAGCCGAGTGTTGACGAATGTTCTCTGTTTCGTCCTTGGCAATTTAAAGTAATTTAGATAATCTTCAAGGTCGTATTTGGAAGACGAAATAATATATAATTTGAAAATTTTTTAAAACAAAAATCAAGTTCAATATATTTATAAAAACTGATAAAAGTTTAAAAAAATTATAGAAAGATAACTAAACGCTTTTCAAAGGGTGTTTGCTAGCTAAAGATCAAATGGATCAAAATACCCTTGAGATAAGAGATGTCATTTTAAAGGGCGTCTGTCAGGTTCAATTGCCCTTTGGAGGGGCGTTGGACTTGATAGACGCCATCTACGATGTCTAGGTTATAAAGCGTAATGGATGCCCATGGAATGGGCACCCTCTCCTTTGATCATTGCCGGCAACGAGCTCTTCCTCCTCTTCTCCCTCTGATCATCGACGTTGTGCCCTCCTCTCCTCAGATCATCGATTAGGTATGCTGATTTTATATTTTCTTTTTTATTATTTTTGAGTAAAACTTTGATAACAGTGCTCATTGGCCCCCAATATGAGACACGTCGCACACTCTTAGAGGACTCTGACCATATGGATGTTTGGTCAATCCCTAGGTGAACCTGCAAACCCAAAATCAGCCTAATTAGTGATTTTTAGGTGTCGGATTGGAACTAGTTTCTTTGGATGATTTTTTCTTTTTGAAAGCCATTTCATGGGTTGATTTTAACCATGAGAATTTGAGAGTATTAATTCTTGACCATTATTTGAAGTACAAAGATCCAAAGGTTTCAGTCTAATTAGTGATTTCTAGGCGTTGGATTGGAATTATTTTCATGGGTTGATTTTTTTTTTTAAATCATTTCAGATGTCCGTCTGGACCTGACATACACTTTTTGAAAAGGTGTTTGCCCCTGATAGACACCCTTTCAAAGGGAGTTTGCCCTGACAAACTCCCTTTAAAAGATCTAAAGATGATTAGAGGCCAAACTATATTAATAACAAGTAAATCCCCTGTATATAAGAAGACTCTTTTGGAGGCAAACACCAATCGCAAAGCATGAGATGACCCCAAAAGCACTTGATCACATCGTTCGAATTCTCAAAGGCCGGATCGGTGGGCACCAATCCCAATCAAATTGGTACGACCCAACACTGTCTCGGCCGTCTCGTTCGAGACGATGTAAAGAGTTCGTCATGAAACAATGCATCTCGGGCAATACGATCCCGAAATAAAATTGATCGGTGGGCGTCGATCCCAATCCGGATTGCCTGATCCAAAATAGGATCGACCGAGACTTCGAACCATGCTTGATCATGATCAAATTTGTAAGTTAGAAACAAACATGATCATACGATATAAGCATCCAATTTATTCCATAATTTCAACCAGGCATAAAGTTTAGTGCGAGTCTCATAGAATTAATCATACAGTAGGCCAAGGATTAAAAGGGATTGTTATAATGTCTTAATGGTGGGTGGGTGTTACTATCATATAATACTAATTGTCATTATAATGCTTGTTACGTTAATAAAAAAAAATATCGATAATCTATATAACAAAACAAGAAAGTTGTTTCCTCCTCTAGGCTTCATAAAGAAGGGCAGAGATCTTATCCTCCAACTGAACGGTGGATCTCAGCCACTCACACCCAATTTTGACAAATTCTTTGTCGAGAAATGCCGTGGACACGGGCCACCCACTAGTCTATGACAAGGGAGTTTTGTTGTCTCCCCTTCTTATAGACTTCAATAATAAAGAAGGGTCAAGATCTTATCCCCCATCTGGACGGTGGATCTCAACCACTCACACAATTTTGACAAACATTTTATCGAGGAGTGCCGTGGGCACGGGCCACCCACTAGTAACTATATAATAGTAAGTAATGTGCATTATATTGTTAATTAGTATCTTTTTGTTTGAGTTATTTTATAATTTTTTTTTAAAATAACGGCTACTATAATTGCGTTATAACAAGCATTATTTGCTTACGTTGTCTATACTTTTTTCCGTTAAAATATTAATAAAAATATAAAAAATACTGAATAAAATATTTTTGGGTTATAAGAAAATTGGTTTTCTTCTCAAACAATAATTTTGATATTTTAAACACGTGTTATATTATACTATTAACTCTTATTATTTTCTGAATTCTTGCAAAAATTAACCGGTGTGATATTGTTATATAATAGACGTTATGTAAGAAAAAAATAAGTGTTTCATAAGAGTAGTACCATTATAATGAGGGTTAAATGGTTAAAAGCATGGTTTAAAAAAGGGCTGTTATAACAAAAATAACGGCCGTTATAACGGATTCGGACCCCTAGTTAGTAAATTCACATATTTACGCATTTAATACCTGGATTTTTTTATTTTTTGGAAGACACATTTAATACTTCCGTATAAAATAAAAAAATCAGAAAAAATCATGAATTTTAAGGCTAAATGAATAAAACATGTATTATTCGCATTTAAAACACAAATTTTATATTTTTTTTAAATAAAAACATATTAAATGGCCACATAAAATGAAAAAAAATAGTAAATTCAGGCTTTTTAAGGCTAAACGAATTTTTGACCAAATTTTTTTTATCCTGAAACTGAATTAAACTCGAAGTTTTCCCATTTCAACTCTTTGCCATATACCGAATTGCTAACTATGTTCGGACCTACCCGGTTACGTTATGTACCATTAAAACGCTCGGAAAATAACGGCAGTTATTTTCATTATAACGGCCGTTCTCTTCTGAGTAAAGGATCCCCTCTTGGATGGAAAATATCGCCAACAGGGAAGCAATTGGATGATCTTAACCGTTCAATTAGTTTATTAGCTTTTAGATGTCAATATGTCATCATCCATTCAAATTACAAACAAGAACAAGTCAAAGCTTGTTAGGTGGACCGAGGACAAATAGAGTCAAGGGATTGGTGAGATATTTTGGCTATTGTTCTTCCAAGAAGTGTGCATGGTCGGTTGCAAAGAAAAAATCAATAATACAGTGCCTCGTGACACTTTTCGGGCTAATGATCCACCCAAAATCAGCATGCTTAGTGATTTCGAACCGTTGGATTTGGATCCAATTCACAAGCCCGATCATGAAGCCTATAATAAAAAAGTGCTCGAAGTCAAGGGTTAGAAATCACCAATCATGTTGATTTTCGGTGTGTAGGGACACGGTCAAACATTCATGGCACCAGTGGGCCCCAAAGAATATATTACGTGGCAGTTTGAGGGACTTCTGCATCTGTATCATAGAACGGATCCGGACCTCCGGTTGCACGTGTACTCTCATGCCAATCAATCATACAGAAACCAGCTCTTTCTCAGCCCAAACGTATAATTAAACGTATTGTACCGAATAAGGGTGTACTTTCTGTAGCAAATCAATCACTCAAATGAGGGGCATTTTCGTCTTTACGTTTAAAGATTATCAAAGTTTTGGCTAGGTCAAAGTCACACTAATAACAAAAGTGCAAAGGTAAATATATATAATGGAGCCAGATTCCTCGCTTGTTGAGCCAAGCCGAGCCGAGCCGAGCACTTTTCCTTTTATTATCTCTTGAAGAGATATCGAAAATAACGAAATTATCTTTATTTTGCAATGGGTCGGGCTCAAGGGACCCCCTTTTTTGACCCCTATCTTGGCGTACCCACATAGAAGATGAATGAATCAATGGCTGATTTTGGTGAGGATGATCTCTAAGGTGAGGAGATCATCCTCACAAAAATTCAAATCATTCTGATATTCATAGACTGGTTTAGAAGCTGAAGCATTATGGACCGTCGATATTTTTTGTGTAACTTTAAAACCACATTTGATGGGGTTAGAAATTTCAGAATGGGCTGATTTTTTGTTGGGGTGGTCTATATGGTGAGGTTATCATCCCCACCAAAAATCAGCCATTGATTCATCTTCTAGAGATTGGGCTGTCAATGGATCGAATTTGGATCAGATCAGGGTCGGATCAATCCGATCCGATCCAATCCATTTTGATTAATGGATTCGGACACAATCCTATAATATTTTGTAAAAGATAATAAAAAGGGAAAATATATTATCATATCACAAAAATGTATATAAATACATACATAAGTTCAGATTAGGTCCTTAATGGATCTGGTCAAGGTGGATCCAGAACCAGAACCAGGGCTGTCTCTACCATAAGGCCATTAAGGTGGTCGCCGGCCTTGGATGTTTAGGCCACCCCTCCTTGGATATACAAACCAAAAATTATTTTGATTGGTTATCTCTAGCCCTAGATTTTTGTACTTTTAAGATTGATTCTAGCCATTCGATTCAAGTATGCTTTTAGGGTAGTAAATCCAATGGCTCATTTTTAGTGTGTTTATCCACCAATAGATAGGCTGAACTTCTACGCAATCATTAGGCCCAAAAAAGGATCTATGTAGGGCCACGAGAATCCTCTGCATAGACTGCAACGGACTACCATAGTCCTATGCTTTTAATTTTTTTTTTCCATAGCTTTTGAATTAGATTTTCACTATATAGAGAGTTAAAATTTTTAATTGGGTCGCGATGTAACAAGGTGTACCTGAGATCTTTTCATTTGCGGAAGCGGCAATTTTAGTAGTCACCGCTGCCATCTGGACCCACTGACTGCATGGATGTTTAGCCCACCCCTTAATAGACATTCTTACCAAAAATCAGCTTGTTTAATGATTTTTAGCCGTTGGTTTTAGTACTCAAAAAATGGTTGCATTCAACGGCTATACGAACGCCTTAAAAAGTTCTAAAAAATGCTAAAATCTAATGGTTATAGATTACCAATCGGGGTGATTTTTGGTGTGTATATCCACCAAAGGGTGGGATAAACATCCATGCGGTCATTGGACGCAGATGGCAATGGTGAGTAACAAAAATCGTTCTTCCGCATTTGCTACAGTTTCAGGCATACCTTGTTACATCTTTTTCCTTTTAATTATACAATAATATATTAAATATAAAAAGCCTTATATGAAGTTTTCGCATCTGGGTCCAGACCTGATCCGATAACATATATGCTAAGGTCCATCGACTCCAAACTCAGTTTTATCGGATCGGGTTATCGGACAGATTCGATCCACTGAGAGGGATCACTGCTTGATATTTATTTCCCGTTTTGACCTTACATTTTAGTCTCTGGAATCTCGTCAGCCCTACAAAAAAAGTAAAAACCACTTCATTTTAGTCTCTCTCCTAATCTCACTTTACGGAGGCAAAAATGTCTCGTGAACACGGTATGGCGTGGACATGGGAAAGAGATGGTGGTATTCCTGTAATTGTTGACAACAATTATGGGCAAATTAAAACACTCAAATGTATTTAGCTCTCCATCGCCCAAATCCCTCATTTATTTGATCCGTGGCTTTGGAACCAATTTTCTTTTTCTGATTTTTAACAAAACCATCAATTACATCTGTCTGGTTTTACTTACAAAAAAAAAAAAAAAAATCTGTCTGGTTTCACGAGCTGTTTTGTCCGACGATTTCGCTGTTACGATCCGGTTTCCGATAGGTTTTTCTGGTTTTCTGAGAGGAATTTATGGCCTAGCGAGTCTCCGGTCAAATATTCTGGTGGAATTTGTGGTTCTACGTGTGTGATCTGGTTTTGCGAGCGGTTTTAGTTGAATCTGATCTTGTTTAGAGCTGGTGAAAAGCGGTATTCTGGTTGGAGGTTTTGAATCGATTCATTTTGTTCTTGGAGAGGAAGATTGTAAGGGATGACGTCGGGAACGAGGCTTCCGACATGGAAGGAGAGAGAGAACAATAAGAAAAGAGAGAGGAGGAGACGAGCGATCGCAGCGAAGATCTTTGCAGGCCTTCGGATGTACGGAAACTACAAGCTTCCGAAGCACTGTGACAACAACGAGGTCTTGAAAGCTCTGTGTGACGAAGCCGGTTGGACTGTCGAAGAAGACGGCACCACTTACAGAAAGGTAAAACCTCACTTTCTCTCTTGCTCTCCAAGTTATGGTGATCGGTTTGCCCGGCGCATGTTATCAATGTATCATGATTGAAAATCAACGTGCGCCGGTTGTGAATGGAAGCCATGGAGACCACATCAATCTGTGATTTTCTCCCAATTTCTTCTTCCTTAGTAATTTCTGAGACCTTTATGTTTAAACTTTTAGATCAACTGAACTGCGATCTACAGTCTATGAATCCATCGGAATCGATTTGTTCATTTTGTACGGGCTTGCTAGCATGCGTCGGACACCACCGGCGCACGTTAGCAGAGTCCGTTCAACTGATGGGCTTGCTTCTTCAGTCTTCCCCCCTCCTAGAGGGGGAGGGCCGAGCAGTACTTTTCTTTCTCTCGGTCTGCTGTCTCAGATTTTTTTTTGGTTGCTTTGCGTACTGGCGCACGTTAGATCAGTTCACTTCGTTTTTATTTTTGGACGCGTGGAACGTAAGATTCCCTGCTTCTTTGCACACGATGACTGAGAAAGTCTGAAATGAAAAATAGAAGAGATAAGACAACAGTACCCCCCTAAATTGTCGAAAAGCCTTCCCAAAATTCCCATCAGAATCTCGAAATCCGGGTATTGTAAGGGGCAGTTTTGCCATTTTAGGTACCATCTTCTCTTTCTCTTTTTTCCTCGTAGATTCAATATTTTCTCCTTCTGTGTGCTTTCTTCTTTTTAGGATCTCTCTTTCTTCTGCTCGTTCTTTCGGAGACTCCGAGTTCTGAACACTTTTACTTTTTCATGAAATTTCCGGTTTTTCCAAGGGCAATTCCGGAATTCAACATCAGTTTCATAGATTGCCCCTCAAAAAACCTTGAAACGTCAAGATTTCATATCCAGTTTAAGGCTATTTTGATTAGTTTCTCGTTTCTGGACATATGGGTTTTGGTGACCGGTGATAATAGTTTAATGGGTTTGATTAGCGAGCGAGATTCCCGGGTAGTTCTTTTTTCCCACGAAAGTGAAGTATAGTTTTGGGGGTTGGAGCTGTTCTTTATTACAGAGTTTATGATTAAATATAGAGAAAAAGGAGATCTCGAATTGATCCCCCCTCTTACTTTTTCTTCTTTTAGGCAGCTGAGTGTGTTTGATCGAACCCAAAATCTGTCTGGAAATAGCGTGTCGTGCGGAGAAACCATCGTTGACATTGAGTCAGATCTTGAGAAATTACGATCTTGCCACCAACCCTTTAACACTAGGACCTTACGAGAAAGGAAAAATATGTAACAAGGTATGCCTGAAACTGTTCATTTGCGGAAGCGGCAGTTTTGGTAGTCACCGCTGCCATCTGGGACCACTGACCGCTTGGATGTTTATCTCACCCGTGGTGGATGTACATACCAAAAATCACCTTGATTGGTAATCTATAACCATTAGATTTTAACACTTTTTAGCACCATTTAAGTCATTCTTATAGCCATTGAACACAACCATCTTTTGAGTACTAAAACGAACAGCTAAAAATCATTAAACATGCTGATTTTTTGTATGAATGTCTATTAAAGGGTGGGTTAAACATCCATGCGGTCAGTGGGCCCAGATGGCAGTGGTGACTACCAAAAATGCCGCTTCCGCAAATGAAAAGATCTCAGGTATACCTTGTTACATCACGACCCTACGAGAAAACCCTTGCTCGAAGCCGATCACATATCACAATATGAGCCACGGGGCAAACTCTTAGAGGGCAATGACCGTAAGGATGTTTGGCCCATGGTTTTAAAAACGGCCGTTTAACGGTAACTCCCCAAGTCCGTTTCCATGAAAACCGTTTAAACATGTTTTATCGGTTTTGAAAAAAATGGCTGTTTTTTGTTTTATTTAAAATCATTTAAACGGCTGTTAAAATCATTTAAACAGCCATTTAATTCTGAAAAATTTTGTGAAAAAAAACAGCGGTTAAATCCGTTTAATTCTGTTTTTTTCCATTTTTGCCCCTGGCCGTTTCAATCCGTTTTAAGGACCGTTTAAATGGTAACGCCCCCAGTCTGTTTAACTGTTAAAACGGCCTCCTTTAAACCTTGGTTCGGCTCGGTGGACTTGTAAACCAAAAATTAGCTTGATTAGTGATTTCTAAGCGTTGGATTGGAGTCATTTGCGTGGATTGCATTTAACCGTAGAATTTAGAGCATTATTGACCATTATTTGGGGTACTAGATCCAAAGGTCTGACATAACTAATCAGGCTAATGTTTGGTTTTCCGGTCCAACGAGGGACTGGCCAAACATCCATATTGTCATGGTCCTCTAATAGTGTGCCACGTGGCTCATATTGTGGTGTGTGATCAGCTTTGCTCACACACAGGTGTGAGCAAAGGTTTACTCGGACCTTACCATTGTTTTTGATAAAATTACCAAATTACCTCCGGACATGGTAATCCGAGGGGTAGGCTGTTCCAGTGTTTTTGTGGGTTTTTTCAGAGTGCGCAATCTTTGGGCTGTGTTACTAGGTGGTGTTTGTGTAATGTTTCAGGGACTTAGCTCAAACTCGATTCAGTGAATCGCCGAGTTAGGCCTGGCTGATCTAAATTTTAATTTATAGCCCATGTGTCTAGAACAAATATACTGTGGAACCGGTCTTCCCAACTAGAGTTCCTGCATTCCTCGCTTCCCATTTTTCATTTTTGTTTCCTGCATCATTCAGAAGTGTTTCCTTGGTCTACAATAAATTTTAGTTGTTTGTCTTAGAAGATGCAGCAATAACATAATAATTTGACCGATCAGAGGATCTTGACCTTACGATTTAGTACTAGAACTTGTAAATTTTGTGGTTTGTAAGTGTTGGTATTTTTGGAGAATGCTCCACTGAATGTGGCCCCCCGAATTGAGCAGTCTTGATCAATGAGTTGGACTACATGAGGGGTGTTGTGTCATTGAGAATGATGGACCTCAGCTCCCTTGTGCTGAGTACTTGCACATCAAATGAAAATGCCTAGACCTTGATCACAAGCTATCTCACTGTAGGAATGTTAAAATTTTGTTTATTTGTGAATAATTGTTTTTCCGCTTTTGCAGGGATGCAAGCCTATGGAACGGATGGATGTGTTGGGTGGGTCTGCGTCGATGAGCCCTTGCTCGTCGTACCACCCAAGCCCGTGTGCTTCCTACAACCCGAGCCCAGCCTCCTCTTCCTTCCCAAGCCCAGCCTCATCCTCTTATGCCGCAAATGCCAGTGGTAATGGCGAGGGCAATTCACTTATCCCATGGCTTAAAACCTTCTCGTCTGCATCATCTTCGGCATCTTCGTCCAAGTTTCCCCACCATCTTTACATCAACACTGGCTCCATAAGTGCTCCTGTCACCCCTCCACTGAGCTCCCCAACTGCCCGTACCCCTCGAATTAAGACCGACTGGGATGACACAACTGCTGGTCCGGCCTGGGGTGGACACCGTTACTCTTACCTACCCTCTTCAACTCCACCAAGCCCAGGACGTCAAGTCCTCCCTGACTCTGGATGGCTTGCAGGGATCCGATTCCCAAATGGTGGGCCATCGTCTCCCACATTTAGCCTTGTATCGGCAAACCCATTTGGCTTTAAGGAAGAAGCACTAGCAGGAGGCGGCTCCCGAATGTGGACGCCTGGGCAAAGCGGAACATGCTCTCCAGTCGTGGCTGGGGCCTCTGACCATACTGCTGATGTTCCAATGTGTGATGTGATCTCAGATGAGTTTGCGTTTGGCAGCAACACAACAGGGCTAGTGAAGCCATGGGAAGGAGAGAGGATCCACGAGGAGTGTGGATCGGATGACCTAGAGCTCACCCTCGGTAGCTCACGGACCAGGTGTGTTGGCACTGATTTCTAATCATGATTTCTAAACATCATTATGTTTTGATTTCTTTTTCATTTGTCTAAACTTTGTCTTGTGTTGTGGTGTTGCAGCAGATAGAGAAATAGGAAAACAGAGTTCCGATCATTAGTTGGTCTCTTGCTTTAGCTTCTGCTTCTTCTTTGTGGAAATGCAACAGGTGACTGTTATTCAAGGTTGTTGAATTTGAATTTGGGGTGTTTTGATGAAAAAGGGTAGAAAAGGTGACCCATCTATGAGAGAGATTGGAGGAGAAAGGAGAGGTGGGGAAGATACAAAGGGTAGAAGGGGTTGTTCTTTTATTGTTATTATTTTTAAATTATATATCTATATATATAGTTCATGGTGGTGGGGTTCACCCTTCTTTTCTTCTTCTTTTATTTTATTGAAACCATTGATATACAGGTATTGATTGGTGTCTGTGATATTGGGTTTGCCATTGAGAGCAAATGTTGGATGTCAAGTATTTGCTTCGATCTCAACGGAAAACCTTTTTTGGATTTGGGATGGAGAGAGAGAGAGAGAGGGTAGCATTTATTTATTATCAATTTTTTTGTGTTGATATCATTCAATGGTCTCTGAGTCATATTGTCATTTGGGTTATCATCTCCTTCCTCTTTTTCTCATTTATTGCTAAATGTGCAACTAAGAAAAGTTCAAAAAATCTAAGAGCACTCCGAGGGCCCCAGCAATACTGTTCATGCAATTGGAATGGCTATAGGTTTGGGTTTTTTTTTTCATTCTTCTTCGACATGAATGGCTTCTCATTCATCAGAAGACTTCTAACGATTACGGTTAACTCTGTTGCAATGCGTTACTGATGAGGATCGTAGGATCCACCGAAATTGAACCTGCTAAATCGCCGCTTTTGGTGCGGGGTTGTTATTAAACAAAACTGACTGGAAAACCAACTCTAGGGTTTTAGAGGATCTAACTAGAGAACTGATAAAAATTGGTTGGTTCAGTTGGGGGTTATTTTTATCAGGTTAACAGTTAACCCGACCCATTTCCACCCATCAAGACAATCACATTAATTTCAAATCTGGCCAGTAAGGTGTCTACTTTGAGCCACATTTTTTATGGATATGGTCTGGTCCTTCAAAACCAATTTTCACGCGATATACGGCAGGTTATTTTTCCCCAAAGAGGGAAAATGTGATAAAGCTGGTAGTATCATTCTTGGAATACTAAAGACTGATGCCGCATCAGTTGTGCTCATTGTTATCAAGTTTGGGCTCTTAGAATATGGCGCTCTTGTGGCAATCTATTTGATTTCTCAATCAGGGCAAGCCGATAGGTAGCCCTCTCAAACCGTTTCTTTTTAAGAATTAAAAAGATTTATGGCAAGAACAAAAGGCCTTGGACACGTGATGGATCTTGAAGCAATAGAACGATTGCAAAATAATAATTAAATATATTTAGAAATATAATAAGGAAATTAATATAAGAAAAAAGGTCGATGTAATTCAAAAAGAACAATAAATCATCCAATTGATTAGCCCATTAATATACCTAAACCAGCGATACTGGTTGACCATATCAAGGTTTAAAAGGGGCCGTTATAACGGTATAATGGACTGGGGGCATTACCATTTTTCTCCGTTTAAATGTCCGTAAAATGAATTGTAGTGGACACGGCCAAAAATGGAAAAAATAGCAATGTAAATTCAAATTTTCAAAAATGAAAAAAAAAAATAATAAATAACAGAAATAACAGCCCTTTTTTTCATAATTTTTTTCAGAAAATAATGTCCGCTATGTTCTAAGCTTCAAAACGGTTCATAACATAATGGGCATTCAGCGTTAACGCATTACCATTTTAAGGGCTGTAAAGTTCGTTAAAACCGCATTATTTTAAACCATGGACCATACATCCACCAATTGCAGTCCCTTGAACTGGCCAGTGCAATAAAAGGAAGTCTATTTATAAGATGATGCAAGTCCATTGGTTAGTTAGCATGTGCACCATGTTCTCTTTAGTATTAAAAAGGGAAATAATGGTTTCATAAGCACAATATGGGGACATAACTCACATGTAGGGGATTAGGTCTCATCATTCAATGGTTCCCACCTCATAATCTCATAATTAAATAATGGACTGGAGGTGTTAATTCCATTCATTTGCAATTTGAGAAAAAAAACTAACCAATGGTCGAGAAAACCATAGGTGAGATTTATTAACTGGTAGGTTCTGACCCCCTGGATTTGTGCCACATGTACAGATATTCTAATTGTAGATGTGAGGTCAGTTAAACCCGTTTGATACTCCTAGGTAGAATAGGGCCCTGCTTGGTAGCAATACAAATGTTTGCGGCATTTGCATGTGCTTGGTGGCGCAACATCCAACAAATATTTGCATTAGACCCAATTATTTCTGGTCAAAAAGTGGTCTAATGTTAGCAGCCAAAAAGTGGCTGCAAACAATAGGCAAATGACTCTCTCATCCCCCTTGGTCTCCCCCCACTTCTCCCCTCCCCAACCATTAGAAAGTTTTCCCTATCAAATATTTGCCTACAAACAGTTTCCTGCAAAATACATACAGGATGCCAAGCAGGGCCTAGATGACTGTTTATTGGTAACTGGAGAAAGAATGGGCAATTCTTTTTCTCCCCGTCCCGTCATACCTGTGCAATCCATGAAAAGGCCAAGCATTTTAGCTTTAAAAATCCCCAATTGATATCAAACACCCTAGGCATGTTGTTCAATGACCAAGGGAGATAGATGAGTTGTCTGACCCAGCAGAGTCTCTCTCTCATTAACTCGAAAGACTATAAATTGAGTGGTTTTTTTCACAGAATTTGTCATTATGAACTGTACACTGTACAACTTGGTTACCAATTACTTTACATGGAACCGAAGAATATATATAGAGCATTGGTAAAATAAAAAACGCTGCACAGAAAATCAACCTGGACCAGGGAATACCCTTCCTGGAGATATTCTTCAGTGGAACTGAAGCCAAATCCAACAAATCATCCTTCGTGCCTCTGGAATAGATCTGAAAGTGCATTGTAGAGAATAGCAGCAGCGGGGGGCCTAGGCAATGTGCCAAGAAGAATATCCGATGCATTGATGGATGGACTACCATAGAAGCGAGAATTCTCTAATGCTCGGGTGGTGACCATACTCCCTTCAAGCGAACATCCAACAAATGCACCTGCAAAGTAAACCTTGAGTTGTTAGATTGTAGGGTGAAAGAAGGAAGAAACAGCTGTGTTGGTGTTGTATAAGCGTGCATCACGTATGTGGAAATGATGAGGAATGATTTAGCTGAGGTATCAAATATGATTGAAGAGACGAAAAACTGAGAAACTTGGATTAGCTTACAGACATTACACGTGGATAGAATTTAAAGATGGTTCTTCTACGGGAATAAGCAAGTTGGGGAAACAATGGGGAAGAAAACTCTCAGTTGAGAGCGAAGGGAACAAAGTGGGGGATAGTGCAGGCATGAATAGTAAATTTGAGTCCCATAACTAGTGCAAGCACAAAGATGAGGCTAAATTTCAATACATAACCAGGAGATAATTGGCATGCTTGTAAATTAAATAACTTTGAGAAGTTAAGAGGACTGCATGTAGTTTATGGTCATTTCATGGGTGCCTTATAGAACGAATATGTATAAAAAAAGTATCACAGCCTATGATAACCAGATACTTCAACATGTCAGGCATACCAGTATTGACATGATATGATATTGATAGTATACTAGTACCCGATATTGCATAAAAACTTCTACACTACAAATTTCTCATTTCTTGTTCTACTAGTTGTTTAACTCCTAATAGTTTTCTTATTTGTTTTGTGAACAAATATATATATATATAGTATATCCTAACCTGACAAAATTTCCTCTAATTTTGGCATGATGTGATATTAAAAAATGATACTTAAGGATATTTACTATTTATAAGAACTCACGTTTTTACTATTTATAATAACATCTCAGTTTTTAGTATGTTAATAAACTCTTGACTTTATTATTTTAGTGAATGACGTTATACCATATTTCGATAGGTATAGTAAAAGAAATTTAGTAATTTAATGAGTCTAGGAAGTGTTTATTTTCATTTGTTTTTGTAGTAGGATTCTTATTTAAGAATGAAATTAGAATGGCTTAAAAGTTAGGCCCTAAATTTTTTAAGATGGCTTCTAATTTTTATTTTTAGTAGAATTAGAAAAGAATCAGGTTGTTGTCCATCAATCTATAAATACCCATGCATGCCAATTTTAGAGGGAGAGTTGAATGATTTGTTTTTAAGTTATTTTGGTTGCTGTAAAAGCAATGTGAAAGCGGTTCCTTGCTTGAGTAGTGCTGAATCCATCCCTAGGTGGTGCTGATTCCATTTAATAGAAGACTAAGAATAGGTGCCGATTTCAATCCTTGGCCCTCCTCAAAGGTGAGTGATTTACATCATATCTTCGGTTCCCTTTGCTCTCTTTATTCTTTTTGTTAGTTTCAGTCCCGTATTTTCAGACTTGAGAAACCCCCTTTTAAACTTTAGAGTGAACCCTTAAGTTGCTGAAATCTGTCCTTAAGTTACTTATCAAAAAAAAACAATCTGTCCTTAAGTTCAGTACAAAACCCTTATTTTGTTTTCCCTTCATTCAAAGCCTTAAAACAAATATGACCCAGCATAAAACCCTGCTACCTACATTTTCAACACCACCTTATTTGAGGTCTATCCTGCTTCTTAGATATCAACTCCAAATTGTTCCAGACCTTAAATCCAATAATCTGAATCTTCCCCATAAATGTTCATACTACGTATCATATGAGTTGCACATACAACTTGAAAACAACCATTTATGGCAGAATAAAAGTTAAAAAATTCACATTTTTCATATCACCGTTTCTCTCATTTCTCCTATTTGGTACTTCAAAATTCATTTTTTTTAAGATTCCTTAACCACTCCAAGTAAAAATAAAGCAACTGAAGGCTAAATTGGAAGACTTTCTGTACATAATGTACTTGAGGTTGATTTTTTCACAAATTTCGTATTCTGAGAAATCAAGCAAACATCATAGATCCGTTGAAAGAACTTTAATGATGAATTGTAGCAACTAAATTATATTTTTTCACAACAAAAAAAAAATTGATGCATCCATGGATTATGAACTAATGATCTTTAATAAGAATTATGGCAGTTTAGTTTCAAAGTAGGATTGTTTTCAATTGTTATTTCATTTTTTCTTTCCCTAAATTATTATAAAAAGATCCATCGATTTTTATACAATGGGTTTGACTACGAATTTTCTATACTTATTATTTATTTCTTTTTCCAAATTGATACAAAATAAATATGCAAGACTATTCATCAGTCCACAGATCTTTGATACATATAATTGATGGGTAAGGTACACTACGAATATTTTAGTATAATATTTGCAGTTTTCTTTTACTTTGTAGAATATTATATTTCATTTACTATTTTATGCCACACCCTACCCAAGAGCAAAAAGAGAAAAGAGCTAAGGAGGGTGACATCATCGTAGGCCCTTACAACAGTAGGATAAATATAGTGTGTCCAAATGTAATACACACATGGTTCAAAATTTCGTTTTGTCTCGTTCTGGTAGTGTACCAAGACGATACTTAGGGGAATGTACCATCTCCTTCCAAAAGTCCAATATAAGTACTAATTGTGGTTTAAAAGCTTGTTTTCATGGTATATGTGCATTTTATAACATATACAAATGCTAAAAAACAAATTTGTAGTTTATTTGAGCATTAAAAAAATAGTTTAATTATAGAGATTACATTGTCTCGTTTCATCTCGATCGAAACGTTTCATTCCTTCAGCTTACCGAGACAACGAGATGAAGCGATATTTTAAACCTTGAATACACATCACTTAGATTTGAGATTTGAAGCGTTGAAGTTCATTTTGTAGCTAAACAGGCTAATAAACATTACAGCTAACTCCAAAAAATGAGGGGTTACTAATTGAATTGTAGAAATCAAGGTAGTTTAATTTTCAAAAGCAAAAGGATCATCATAAAATTACTCAAGTACTATAAGGTGTATTTAGACAAAAGAGGTACCTTTGCTGCAGCTATATGTATAGCAAGCTGCATAACCACCATCACCAGCACGGACATCAGCTTCAACTGCCCGTCCAACAATGCCAACAGCAGCACTCAAACCTGCTCCAATTGAGAAATGCACGTTTCCGCTAAATGTCTTGACAGCTTCATTTGTTCTCAACACAATTATAAAGTCAGTCAATTCCCCTCCAGCCTGTGAAAAAATGAACCCTTAATAAGAAAGGACGACAATTCTAACAATAGCTAATCGCGTATAAAAGATATCCCACAAATACATCGGACAAGAGGAACTAAGGAAGGTGATGCAGCCATAAAACAGAATAATAGTGCCGTATTATGGTACACAACCAAATATTAGAAAGGCTTATGCAAGACATGCGCAGAGGAGAAGAATGACGTCGTCTAACATCACCACTTTAATTGCGGTTGGGTTGAAAAGTGCCTGAATGCCTTAATTTTGGTATCAATAGAAAGCTTATTTGATTAGCTCCGAATGAGGCCAAGATTATGGCATTCAGGCAAGAATTGAGTGAGTTATGACACAAATATGGACAGGGCGCAGTGGGAATATTAATTCGGTTTATTTACTCTTTTTTTATGGTTCGATAAAAGTTTTTGCATGTCTTAAACATTTATATTAGTTCTAAAATGTCTTTTCTTTTACTGATAAAAAGATGTCTTCTCTTTCCAAGTGAAAAGGTAGGGGTTCCAGGAGATATTTGATTTTGAAAAATAGTTTTGCTTTAGCAAGTTAAACTTGAGAAAATTAGAAGTTACTAAGGGCCTGTTTGGTAACGCACCGCGGCGGGCAAATAAAATATTTAGCCGCGCAAATATTCGCCCGGCTGTGTTTGGCAGCCACCCGCCCTTGGCGAATATTTAGCCGGGCCCACATATTTGCCCTCCGCGGCGGGAAAACATTTGGTCACCCCCCCCCCCCTGTGAAAATATTTTCACACCGATTATGCCTTGGTGAGAAAATTTTATTTTCTCGCCGGAAAATCACTATTTTCAATAAAAATTAATTTTTTAATATATAAAAAAGATAAAAATGAATTTTTTTTTATTCTTTGACATAATATGTGGTTCCCGCACTGACCCAACCTATTTTTGACTTACTTTGATATGTGGGACCCACTCAAATTGAAAGAAAATGAAGTAAGCTGAAGTGAGCTAGCTCGTACACGTACCAAACATTGTTAAATATTGCTATGAGCAAATATTTAGCCAAGATAATATTCGCCTGGCTAAATATTCGCCGTCGGAACTCTTTTTCTCACGTACCAAACAGGCCCTAAGGGATGTTTCAGTACATCCATTTAAAGCCATGTAATTGCTCTCTATTGAATGGAATAGAGTAATATTTGAGTTTTGCTTTTAGAGAAGATTTTTTTATAAAGAAGAATAAATCTTCTCCGGTCTAGGGTGTGACTTCCTAAAGATTGGATGTGATATGCATGGTGTGATGTTATGCTTGTGCAGGTTGTGATACGCTGTATTTGATTAGAGTCATGCTGATCAATCGTGTAAGTAAGTCTTCACATTCAATTGAAATTTTATTTCAAGATTTCACTAAATTTGAATGTGTTGACCAATGTTAAAATAAGAACACACCAGAAGTACATGCACGAGTATACATTTGGTACGTGTGCATGTACCAAATGTAAAAATATGGAAAACCCATGATATTTGTCAGCTTCTCAAAAAAAAAAATAGGAAAAAAATGCCCGTGCCACACACACATCATTTCTTAATTATCATATACTTCTGTGCACCTAAGAAAATTGGGGGCACCTGTTCAAGTTTGTTATCAAGAATGTTTTGGGCATTTATGAAATGTTAGAAATATTATTATTATTTTCAAAAGTACTTCAACCGTTACTGGAAATATAGAGCACTTTTTTAGCCATTTATGCTGGAGAGAGGAAGATTATTCTCTTATTTCCTCCAAATCCTCAAAGAAACAATTTTTAGAAAAAAACAGGTAAATAAACAAGGAATTTGCTCTTATCAAATCCTAGAGAATGCATACTCACAGTTGGTTGTAAATAAAATGCAAGACAAAGAACTAGTTTACCTGAGCTCCCCATCCAACACCAAATGAAGAAATGGCAGAGGGTGGGGACCATGACCCATCTTCTCTGCGAGCAATAACAAGTCCTGTTCCAATATTATAGGTAAACATCACGCCAACTTTCACGACAGTAAGTATTGCAAGGCCTTTTGCTTGTCTAAGAATGGCATCTGGAATCGACCTTTCAGCTTTCAGGGCACCCACCTGAGCAATGTTTTCTTAGTCAGTTGTGAGTCTTGAGACAGTGTCAAGCAACTTAGCAAGATAACACTATGCCCACAACACTTATTTGGTTTCTTGAAAATCCCATATTCCCAAACTGATCGACAGTGTAGTGATACGAAGCAGAATTTAATGTTATGGCATTAAAATAAGGAAAAAAAATCCCAGTATTTTTGGTATGTTCAGAAAGATCTGTGGCATCAAGTGCACAGGCCTGCAGTTACCAATTACAGACAACTACTACCCTGAGAAAACAATATAAAATGAAATGAAACCAGACAGACCATTTTACATTTTTGCAATTTTTTTTACAAGAATGACCAGGAGCCCTCTTTTGTGTAGTCTCTTGAACAGTCCAAAAATCAGCAGCTTTTGGACATTTTACAGGTAAGAACAAGTGGCCATATCGCTTTCAAAAAAGATCACGAGTACGTGATCCTTCAAGGTCCTACAAGCTAAGAAAGCTGTGCAAGTGGTTAACTTGGCAAAGCAGCTCAAGACCATACCTTTCTCTGTCTTGAGCAGTTCAAAGTTGTGCCTACAAGTTGTTCGAGCAATAAGCTTTATGGTTCACAGTCCAGACTTCAAGAAGGGTGCTTTTTCCAAAGTACTCGATTGTTTTAATGTCCTTTATTTAATGCTTTTTAAGGATTGCATGGGGCAGGAGCAAGCATCAAGCCAGGTGAAACAAAAGAAGGCATACCTTATTATATCCTCGAATCGTGTTTGTGGCCTTGTAAATCTCATATTCCATGGATTGTCCCCATGGAAAGTTTACCCAGGATCTCAAAGTACTGAGGTCTGTCAGATCATGGGTTGGCAATTGTGCAGCGCGACTTACTTGATCCATTAAGTATGACTGGACAGACTCAATCCGCACACAGCAGACATCGCAGACTCGTTGTGGGTCCGCTGTGCGAAACTTCAATGGCAACAAGCTCCTCCCTTTAGAGCACTCGCTGCAAAATATTCCACCACAAAACCGACAGTGATGCCTGGAGCACATGATGGGATGGAACCGCACATTACACAGCATACAAGCAGAAGCAGCACTGTCCGCCAACCATTTCGGTGGCTCTGTTTCAAGAATCTCTTTTACACTACCAAAATTCGCCTCAGTGAGAGTTTGCGCCATCTCCTTCCAAGCTTGCTCAAGGAGATGGCCCGATATCCAGGAAATCCTACATCCATGAACATCACCCGAAGCAAGAGCACTCACTTTCCCACGAGCTGCGAGTAACATCTCGAGTACCACATCCCACATGGTCAGTTCCTTATCTTCTCCAACAAATTGACTCCAGCCGATGTCCCCTTCGGGGAAGTATCCACCGTTCAAGCAGAAACTTCTGTTCCATTCTTCATGCTCGCTTTCCGACATGGGTGGAACTGAAACAGGTATCCAAACCCCAGTTTCTTCAGAAAGTGGTGAGTCGTAATAGAAATATCTACCTTGCTTCTGATGGCCAGCATCTGAACTCCTCTGACTGTAATTCTCCTCCCAAGTATCTTGAAGCACGTTAGTATCACATTCTTGGGCCTGAGTCGTTTCTCGAATCTGGGAACCAACAGCTGCTATGGAAGCGCACTCCTCTGTGTGTTTCTTGATTTCCATAGAAACCTAACCATCAAATATCCAGGCAGGTCAAATTTCATTGATCAGCATTTTAATACCCAAGTTGTGAAATATTATACATCCCTCTCACCTTCCATTTTATAATTCCATATCAAATGCGACACAAATGAACAAATAAAACCGGAAAATTAATTTGACCCTATTGAAAATGAAGCCAAAATGACTAACCCAGTAAGCATAATCCAACTCTATCAAGAGCAGAAACGATGTCTTCCTCCACAAAATAAATAGGCAGTCTCAGTACTAATACGATGAATTTCATGGGGACTAGTTTTCTGGAGAGACACTCCAAACCTCTTCAATGCAGTGGCAGGATATTTTTAACACATGGCAGCTATGGTGGCCAGCCTAAAGGAGTCCACTCATTTCGCCACCTCAGCATTTTCCCATGTGGCAAGTTTCAGCCCAATAGCACTCTGCCCATGGAGAACGGAGACATGTTTCTTTTTCCTATTTTTTTATCTAAAAAATTTAAAACTTCAATGGCCGGAATTCGTAAGGAAAAGTACAAATACATGGTATGGTATAGGCATGACACAGACACAGACAAGGGCACTATCCATGTGGCAATAAAAAAAACAAGTAGTCCAGTGAAGATATCTGCAGTGCCGATGCAGAAAGTCTTGAAATTCCCAGTTTAGAGAACATATAAAAAAAAAAAAACTAGAGAGAACCCTAGAATCCCCACAGCGGAAATTCTAATCCAGTTTCTCTTAATAGTAAACGAATCAAACATCTAAAATTTTGCACCTGTTTGGATTATCATTAATGCGCCAAAAGAAATAATTTTAAGAGATTTTTTTTTTTTTTGCAAAGAAAAAAAAATCTTCTTTTACGCAAAATGGTGAACCAAACAGACCCTTAATTTATCTTTCAATCAAACAGAATCAAATTTCTCAAAACAAACAGAAATCGAAATATTCTTAACGAAACTGCACACTCCTGAAATGAAAATAAATAAATAAAAACCGAAGGGCATGTTTGAAATATCCATTTTTTGCACCAAACAGAAATTTTCAGCAAAAAGGGCGATCCAAACAGGCTCTAAAGCTCCAAATCATAATTTCCCTAAACCCGTACCTCCCAATCAATCAAAACAAGCAAACAAACAAAAAGTTCAATTCACCAAATTAAAATCAAATATTCCACAAAATTAAAGGCTCAAATCGAGATCGAGAACGAGAACGATTACCGACTGAGAAACGGAATTTTGGGTGCGGTGTTGTTCTTCTTGTCCGAGGGAAGGCGGAGAAACCCTAGACTCCAAAGGCTCGAATTCTTCAAGTTGGATCTTTTTAGAGTCATAAAGCTTGTTTTCTTCCATTGGCGACCAGCTTTAATAACAGCAGCTTCGATCTAGAAGAACAGCCGACAGCATGGAAGGGATGAAGAACTGATCAAATTAAAGAGAGAAGGTCTATCGAACGAACCAAACAACACGAAAGAAAGAAGAAGAGAGACGGAGAGAGAGGTAGACGGCCTGGAGGCAAAACGTAAACGTACGTCCTACTTAGCAAGGGAAACTTGGAAAGGCAACTGATAGCAGGCGCGTGAGGCCGGATGGATTTATTATTTCTTAATAATTGAAACTTGAAAGTAATTTAGATCTGATAAGGCAGACTCAGGTCAATCAACCCCACCATGTAGCCCATTTATTTATTGATCCTGGCCGTTCGATTGGCTTGGATATTTTTATTGATGTGATTAATCAATGAAGATGCTGGGGTCGATGGGTACGCAGTGGCAATTTGGCCAGCGGCCCGGCCTAGCCCGTTTAACTCGGGCTTAGCCATCCCATACCCGATATAAGCTCGGCCCGGTCTAGCGGCTAGTTGCCAAGTTCGCGAATTATTCGCGAACAATTCGTTTTATAAGGCAAAACGAATTATTCGGCCGAACAATTCAAAAATTCGGATTTATTCGCGAATAATTAAGGCCATACGATTAAAACGTGTTTTATTCGGGTAGACGATTAATTCGGCCCATTAATTCGGCTAGAAAATAGAGTTAAAAAAAAATAAAAAAAACTCTAATTTCATTATCGAATTCACGTTCCTCACCGTCTCCACCATAATGCATATCTGCATGTGTTTGGGCATCCAAAGTTATCACAATGGACATAAATATTCAATATAATATTATAAGGTGCATATGAGATGTTTGTAATAAGGACACGGCTAGTTTCAAGGAATATTTAAATATAAATTTTTTAATAAGAAGCCTTTTTTAATCTTTTTACAAAGAGGAAACCTGAGGTGTTTGGTCAGTAATACTTAGTCTCGAGATCTCATTAGTCTCATGTGTTTGTTATGCTAAATATTTTTAGGTTCACTGATACCATGAATGGATTCATCCCTTGTGAACATACAAGCTAAAAACCAGCCTGATAGGTAGTTTGTAGTTGTTGGATTTTAGAAAAAAATTTCATTACAAACTTCATGAACAAACCTATGGGTGGAAAACAACATTGGTTCCAATGTCCAAATTTTTAACATCGAATTTTTGGATCATAACCGAATGAAACATGAATGAATGATGTTGCGAACTTTTACCGTTCTTCGAATTTTTATTGGCGAATATTTAGACCATAACCGAATTATACTCGAACTTTTGCCATCTCGAACTTTTCCCGTATCTAGGGCCAACTCTAGCCCATGAATTAGATGGGCTAGGCCTGGGTCCCAAAATACAGCCCGAGTCTGGCCCGAGCCCGGCCCTAAAATATGATTCGTGGGCTGTCTTGAGCCCGTATTGGAGCCCGGCCGTGTTACCTTTATGCTAAAATTCCTTCGGTAACAATCAACCCATGAAAATAATTTCAATCCAATGCCTAGAAATCACTGATCCTGTTTGTTTTTGGTTTGTAGGTGCACCTAGTGATTGGTCAAACATCCATACGGTTAGGATCAGTGTGCCACATGGCTCGTAATGTGGGTGGTGACGCCCCTCACATAATTTTCCAATATTTAATTAGTAGGTGGTGACGTTTGAGAGTACTTGTATGGCTACCTGGATGAAGTACCGTCTACCTGACCACCCATAATGTAAGCCACATGGCAATTTATTTGAGGACACTGACCGTATACATGTTTGACGGTTTGACCCCGCAAGTGGACCTACAAACCAAAAATCAGCCTGATTAGTGATTTCAAACCTTTGGATCTCTGTACGGAAATAATGGTAAATAATGCTCAAATTCCTAGGGTTAAAGTCAAACAACGAAAATGACTTCAACTAACGCTTAGAAATCACTGATGGGGTTGATTTTGGGTTTGTAGGTCCACCTAGGGATTGGCCAAACATCTATACGGTCAGTGTCCTCAAATAAATTGTCATGTGGCTTATATTGTGGGTGGTCAGGTAGCTACCTAAACACGGGTGGTCAGGATAGGCTTACTCACTTCTTATTTGTTGAGCTGTGTCGTTGTTGTCTTGAGGAATCAGTCCTCATGATGATAATCCGAGGATCATCAAACGGTCAACTTTAGGAAGAAGTACTTGGGAGTCAAGACCACACCATCATTTTACACTGTTTTGAAGTTGGAAATTGGAATAGAGGGAAAAAGATTTGCCCCCTAGGTACTGCAGTAAAACTTCTGTCACAACGGGTATTGACCTAAGCCGGTCACAACCCACAATACGAGCCACGTGGCACATTATTAGAGGGCTCTGACAGTATGAATATTTGGCCAACCCCTCGGTGGACTTGCAAACCAAAAATCAGCCTGATCAGTGATTTCTAAGCGTCCGATTGAAGTTATTTTCATGAGTTGATTTTAATCGTAGGAATTTGAGCATTATTGACCGTTATTTGGGTTCAAAGATCCAAAGGTTCTTAAACACTTATCAGGCTGATTTTTTGTTTGCAGGTCCACATAAGGACTGGCCAAACAATCATATGGTCAGTGCCCAATAATAAGGTGCCACGTGGCTCGGAATAGAGTAAGTGTTATTGCATATGTGACCAAGCCCGTCTGCCCGACCATAGACCGGGCCATGGGCTGGGCCTGGTTTTTATTTTTGACGAAGCCCGGACCGCGGCCCTGCCCAAGTTGCTGGTAGGCTTGGTCAGCCCGGCCCAACGGACCAAATTGCCATGCTTAGTACACACCCAATTAATCGGCCAGGCGGCTTCGTGACAATAATGTAGCACATAGCGTACGTTTACACAATGGAATATTTCTTAAATAAAAAATAATTTTAAACTATTTAAAAATATATATATGATTTTTGAAAATTTACACAAAAAAACGTAACTAAAAGGGTGTCTCTCACCGAAAGGCTCACGAACGCCAGACGCCCTTTAAAAGGGCGTTAGCCCATTCAGAGTAAAACTTTTGTCACAATATGAGCCATGTGACACACTCTTAGTGGACGCTGACCGTATGGATGTTTGTCCAGTCCCTCGGTGGACCTACAAACCAAAAATAAGCCTGATTAGTAATTTACAACCTTTGGATCTTTGCACTCAAATAATGCTCAAAATACAATGGTTAACATCAACCCATGAAAATAACTTCAATCCAACGCTTATAGACCACTGATCGTGTTTATTTTTGGTATGTAGGCCCACCTAGTGATTGGCCAAACATCCATACGGTCAGTGTCCACTAAGTATTTAACACTTGGCCCATATTGCTGACAGAAGTTTTACTCCTTTATGGGCAAACGCCCTTTTCAAGGGCGTCGGTACAGACGCCCCTGTCAGGCTTTTTTAATTTTGTCAGGGTGAGACGCCCTTTGAAAGGGCGTTTGGTTACTTTTTTTGTAAATTTCAGAAAGTTTTTTTTGGTTTTATAAATACATTTAAAATTTTTTTCGTTTATGAAATTTTCCATTTAAACAACTAATTTTCTTAAAAAAATAAATTGTTGTGGTCATGAGACCACACGAAATCCAAAAACACCTATGGTGATGCTACAGTATAGTCTGAACTCTGAAGGACGATGTTGTCATTCACCTGGATCAAAAATTTCACTCGTGGAACACTCTTAGAGACCATTGATCAAATAGATATTAGGACCATCCCTAGGTGGGACATACCGATCAAACATTAGCATGACTAATGCTTCGTATCCATCAAATTTTAATCTTTTCAACGAGTGATTTTCAAACAATGGGATTGGATCATTATTTTGGGGTGGGTACAAAGATCCAATGGTCAGGTCATTGATCTCTTAGAATTTGTCAATGGATATTTTTTCCTGCAGGTGTCGAATTTGAAGTATTATTGGAATGTTTTATATTAAAAATTGGAAATACTGTTTTAATGGTTTTAGAGAGAAAACGGAGAATAATCCGTACAGTTCAATGTGTACGGTCATTTAAAAATGTTTAAAAAAAACGTACTATTTGGGTATAATATGCGTATAGTATGCAGAATTACTAACTAGGGGTGTACCTACAAACCAAAAAAAAAGCTTGATTGATAGTTCTAACCATTGGATTTTAGTCTTTCTCATGGATTGATTTTCAACCGTGGGATTTCGAACATTATTTGGAGTACTTGTATCAATGGCTAGAAATCACCAATCAAGTTAATTTTTGGTATGTACGTCCACCTGGGCCAAACAATCATAAGTTCAATGGTCTCTAAGGCCCTGCTTGATTCGCTACACTTGGGTGCATTTTGCATTGTAGTGCAAATTAATGCAGTGACTTGTGTTGCAATCACTTACAATGCAAGTCACTTACAACTGTTTGGTTCACGCCCGTAAATAGATGCAAACAAAGTTTAACTGATTGGTTGGTAGTGCATTGCAAAATAATGCAATGGATTATTTTATTTCTTTAATTTATAAAAAAAAATGCACAGTAAAATTATTATTGTTATCATGTTGTTTTATTATTATTATTATTATTATTATTTGGAGGAGAAAGATTGGAGTTAGGCGGCCTGACCAACTGTATCAAAAAATTAAAAATTAAAATGAAGATAAAAATAAAAAATAAAAATAGAAAGATAATAAATAAAAAAATCACAGTTATTATTATTGATAATGTCTTGCAGAAGAAACAATGTTGAGTTAATACAATGCACCCACTTGCATCAGTTTTTGGGCTGCACTTGCTTGCATCTGTTTTGTTAAGGAGTTTGCAAGGGCTTGGAACCCACTTGCACGGCAGTTCATTTGCCGCCTCCAACCAGTCACTTGTAATCCCAAAAATGTGGCAAGTGAGTGCATTGCACTCAATTTGCTGTGAACCAAGCAGGGCCTAAGAGTGCTATGGACGTTAACGAAACCAGACATTCGTGACCGAAACCGGACTCTTTTCCGAAAGCTATGATAATGGGCTTACATTATGGGCCTTTTGGGAACAAGAAGTAAAAGCACTTCTACTTATAGTAGAAGTTATTAGTCGTCATCCGATTTCTAGAAAAGTTAGAAGTTAGTTTGGCAAAACACTAACTTCTAAGCCAACAAGTCAGTTTGGCATTGATTTGACAAAAAAGTAAATTTATACAATAAAATGATTTTTTATTATATAAAGTATTATCACAACTACATTGCACAATATTCATATAAAAATTGTTTACATTATTTTAAACAAACCTTCATTTCACTTGGACATAATTATTAGAAATAACATAAAGATTGTTGTCTAGATAAAAAACCACAGAACATGGTGCACCTACATGCATATAGGGATCCTTGATTCCAATTGACATGCCTTTAAAATTAAAAATTAATTAATATTTTAAATCATAGGCATGAAAGCAAATTGAAACATTATATTATACCGCACACATAATCAAGTTAATAGTTTCTACAAATCTACGACTATATTTTAATGTAATATCAGAGTATACATAGTCATAACATTACATAGTCATAACGCCATTGTGAAAATCAATAGTGGACAACTCAACAAATTACATATTGGAATTAAATGTAGACAATCAGTAGCGTGTAGCCATGGTATGACATATCTCATTTTGCACCGGTCCCATATATTGTTGTCCACTTCATCTCAGAACTCCGTGTGTAGAACTTTGACATTCATATTCTTCTCATTCTTGGGATTTATAACCCCCCCCACACACACACACACACAATTTGAAAAAACTAACATACCCCTCTATGACTTGGGTCACTGTCATTTGACCAATGTTGACCCGAGTTGACCACTCACTAATATTTTTTTTCTCGAAGACAAAACTGCCATTGTCTTCAACTTTTGAACAATGGTTTGGACAAAAAACCAAACCCCAAATCAAAAGGTTGCGGTGGACGGCCAGCCAAGAGATTCAAATGGGTTAGCTGCCCCATCACAAGTGACCAATCCACCGGAGTCTCAACGCCGGCCGTCCACCATTCTGGCGGCAATTTAAAAATCCATTGTAAAAAAAAAAAAACTTCTTATATTTTTGTCAAAAATGTTTAACAAGTTTTCTTTGAAGATATGCTATTGTGGGTATTTGAGTTTGAATTTAGTTTTTCAATAACACGTACAAGAGAAACTTGAGTTTGTGTATAAGAGATCTTTGATTCATAAAGAAAATGAAGAACATTGGTTTTTTAAATTGTCGCCGGAGTGATGTAAAGCTGGTGACGAGACTCCGGTGGATTGGTCGCCGGTGATGGGCGACTAACCCATTTGAATCTCTCGGCTGGCCATCCATCACAAGCTTTTGATTTGGGGTCTGATTTTTTGTCCAAACCCTTGTTCAAAAGTGGAAGACAATGGCAGTTTTGTCTTTTAAGAAAAAAAATTTACGGTCAACTCGGGTCAACACTGTTTAAATGACAGTGGACCAAATCATAGGGGGTATGTCAACTTTTTCAAATTGTAAGGGGGTATGTCAAATTTTAAAGATAACAAAGGGGGCGGGGGGGTATGTCAAAAATACCCTAATAATTTTCTCAGGTTATTACTCGGGCAATGAGTATGTGTATGGCCTAACGTGCGCTTTGTCTACTTCGATGAGAATTACGTAAGGGGCTTTCATGGTGCACCTCTAAACAAAGTCTGCGTGCGGGGGCACTGCACTAGCTTTTTTTTTTTTTTTTTTTTGATAAGTCAAAAATATTAAGAAAGAAGGAGATCGAGAAGATCTCTAAGTGTAACAAAAGAAGTTTACAAGATCAACATAATAGATGCTCCATTCGAAATACCATATTGCTGAAAAACCATCCTCTCATCTTTAATGAGATACTACTCCAACTATAAATCAGTGCCTTGATGTTTATGATGACCCATTGAAGTGAGCTTTCCTTGCCTTGAAACATTCTCCTATTCCTTTCTAACCACACACCCCCATGCGATTGCCATTGGAACCATTCTTCAAATCATCTTCCCTTTTGCTGCCATAGGTGGTTGTTGTGTCCAACCCTCCATGACTTCGCCTAATGTTTCCGGAAACACCCAGTCATATGCTAGTTGGCACCTTAATCATATGCTTTTGTTGTCATCCGCCAAGCTTGATGTTATCTCTCAATATAATTGACACATTTTACGCGCTGACCCAACCTTTTGTTATAAATTAAGTCAAGGAGGAACTTGTGTGATCTAAGTGATTATTACCTACTTATCATGTTTGTTGCTTTGAGCAGAGTGTCTTCTCTGGGCTATTTTATCTTTTGCATCTGTTATACATGCTTCATAAAAGCATCACCCTTGGAGATTTTTATTAGGATATCTGTAAATGAAGTCTCAAGTGGTTAGAAAAGGGATGGAGAATGATTCAAAACTACAGTACGCTTGATTACGTATCTAGGATGGACATACGGATAAAAAATTAGAGATTTCTGACCTTATGGATGTTTGGCCCCAGCCCTAGATGGACATACGGACCAAAAATTAGATTGATTAGTGATTTCTAAGCATTGGATTGGAGTCGTTTTCATGGGTTGATTTTTAACCGTGGAATTTGAGCATTATTGACCTTTATTTGGGGTACAAAGATCCAATGGTTTGAAATCACTAATCAGACTGATTTTTGTTCTGTAGATCCATCTAAGGATTGGCCAAACATCCATACGGTCAGCGTGTGGCACGTGGAATATATTGTGGGCGGTCAGTAAAGTTCAACTCCCATGAGAGTAAAACTTCGATCACAAGAAATTGTAAATCACACAATCACAAGCCAATAAGTTCTCGGCACGTACACAAGTGCTTTGCAACGTACCATGTGCTTTGGCTTTTAGGTGTACGTGCCGAGAACTCATTGGCTGTGATTGTGTGATTTGGATTTGCAATCAATTGTGACGGAAGTTTTACTCCTCCCATGAGTCCATGACCCATCTATCTATCATCCACCTAAGCAAAAACAGACCTTAAAAAAATAAAAAAAACCGGATAAAAAATATAGAAAATGGCAAAAAGATCTTCTATTATTCTCGTAATCCGCATTTTGTTGGGTGCGCAATGCGCACAACATTCCCTTCCCTTTTGTACACCAGCAAAATTTTGGACCACAACGGCAGTACTCCCGTTAGCGGTAACGTGGAGGCACCGAAACGCGTGTGCGCAGTACGCGCCTGCGCGTTTACGAGAAGAGCCAGAGCCAGAGCCCTTCGTCGGTCTCAGACAGATTGGTCCAGAGTCTACTAAATCCACCCTTTTGTTACTTCTCGCGGGTCAAACCTCACCGAGACCCTAATTTTCACTCTCTTTCCTTTCGGGTTTCGACTTCTTCTGAAAAGCCTAATTATTGCTTTCGTGGTCGAGGATCGAATTCAAAGAAGCTCTAATTTCAGCTCTCTCATTATCACGATCGTTTCTGCAACTCCGATTAAGCTCAAAGGATCAAAACCCTAGTTTCCATCTTTGCGACTCCGTTAGAGTTCGAAGAAATCTTATCCTAGAGGACTGAAGGCAAGAAGAAGAAACCTTAATCTCTAACAAATGTCAGTAGAGAGGTCGTTCGAAGCATGGGAAGAGATGCAGCGGCACGGTCACGATTTGGCCGACCGACTCGCCCAGGGCTTCACCGGCTTGCTTCACTCTCATATGAACCCTTCTTCATTCTCATGGCCGAACCCTCAGAAGCCGAAGCTCTTTGATGTAGAGTTCTCAAGTCAGAGCTTCGGAAGACAGGATTTTGGACTAGCGACTGATAATTCTGGAATCAATGGCGTTTCGGCTATCCTTGGTATTGGAAACAAGTTAGGGCAAGCTGGGGCGGAGTTTGGGGCTTGCTTGAATGGTGTCGTTCAACAGTTTTTCCGGAAGTTGCCAGTTCCGTTTCGGCAAGATGAGATTGAGGTGGCGTCGCTTAGGGCAGATTTGGATAGCCGAAGAAGAGATGCGGTTTTGGATGCGCAGGAAGATTTTGGATCACTGGCAGAGCAGTTTAGGGATCACGGATTTGCGGGAACCTCTGGAGCGGCAGTTTCGGATGAATTGATAGAGGAAGAAAGTCCTGGGTTTGATCTAAAATCCTTGGGGCATTTTAGACCACAGGTAAATCTTTTAAAGCTCACTTATTTGTTCTTATGTTTCTTTGGAGTCATCATGGTACCAAATTTTTTCATAATTTATTTGAAGGGTACAATACGATACATAATGTACGACACGGTCTTTATTGATACACATGTTTTTTCCGGTCACCAATTTTCACTACGATAACAATCTTTAATACCATAGCAGTCATTTTTGCCATTCTTCATCATTCTTTTCTTTACAATTTTTATTCATGGTGTGTATATTCAACATTTTTATCTTTTTTGTCATGCTGTAAGTTTGAAATGAGATATGCAAGAGTTCATTTGGGTTGGATACGATGTTGACAATCTATTTCTCTAAATTGCAAATAAAGATAATGATATCATAGAGATGGTTTTGATAAAACATGAAATTGAAGGAAGAAGATGACCGTATTGCATCAATTAAGTGGGTGGTTATGCACTTTAGGAGGGGTTAATAAAACTTGGAAATCATGGGACATAATTGGTTTGATTGATATAACAAGAAGCAATGATAATGTCGCAGTACATAATCCACATACCAGAGTTATTTGGATTCTAAAATGTGCTTGTTCTGGTATTGATATGTTGAATTTGGATAATTGGACATGTTAACAACGAAAGCAATTGTTTAGGATAGTTTGGATCCTTGTTAATAAGTTCGTGCAATGCCAAAAATTTGGTCAAAGAAACAATGAAAGGATATGTTCGTGTTTATTACGTTTTTCCTTTAAACAATTGAGACTTAAAATATGGCATATGTAAAAGGTATTTGGCTTCTATTTTCTAGTACTAGGGTAGTTTGGTCTAACATGAGGAAAGGGAAGGAAATGGATATCTGATGGAGATTGCATTTTTTCCTAATCTTTTGCTAATCATTTGACCTCCCACTTTAAATCTGCCATATTTAAAGGGAAATTGGAACTGAGATGTTGAGCTGAATCGATTGCCTAATAGATTGCACCTCCTTCAGGGTTGCAAAACCATTATTGGTTTTGCAAAATAATTGACTATGTTGCTTCCTATATTTATAACTTTGACTGATCAGATGGTAATTCCCAAAGGCTGTAGGATTTTTCCATATTAGGTTAGTATTTTGCACTATGGGATAAGTAGTCAAGGCGCATTGAGGCGTGCGCTTGTGGCACAAGGCGCCTTGAAATGGTCGAGGCGAGGCGCGCGCCTCACTAAAATAACTGATTTTTTTTTAAAAAAAAGTTAAAAATAAAAAAAATCCTTATTCCTAATTTGGCCCCAAAATTCCTTAAATTTACAAACATTGCTTCTTTTATTTTTTGAATTTTTTTTACTTTATAGGGGTGTTTTGGTCATTCAACATTTTAACATTTCAACTTGTGAAAGAAAAAATTTGATGATGGTGTACATCATAGAAGTTGACGACGGACCAACAGTGTGAGCCACGTGGCATACTATTAGAGGCTATTGATCGTATGGATGTTTGGCCTATCCCTAGATGGGCTTACAAGACAAAAATGGGTCTGATTAGTGATTCCTAACCTTTTAATATGAATACCCCAATAATGCTAGAAATCCACAGTTGAAAATAATCCATGAAAAAGACTAATACAACGGACATAAATTACTAATAAGGATGAATTTTGGTATGTAGGTCCAATTAGTAATGGGCAAATTTTATGGCTTTTTGATTACTTGTTTTGTATTTAGATAATGACAATGTTAACTAGAACCTATGATACTTGAATACCTGTATCCCCCATCGTAGTAGTGTCGACACGGTATGATACCCGGATACAGGTATGGGTCACCGTACAGACATGTATCCTGGGTGTATCCATCATCTATGCTGATATTTCTTAAAAAACAAGATTTAAGTAATAAATGACGTACCAGGTGTGTCGTTTTCTGGTAAATTTTTGGAAAAAATAGAAAAAATGATAAGTTCTTTATATTATATATATATGGCCTAATGATTACTTGTTTGATTATTTTATGATGTTATTTTTCTTAATTTTTAATATTTTTTATTATAATTTTTAATATTGCGCCTTGTTTCAGTCAGGCGCGCCTTGCGCCTCAGGCTCCAAGGGTCTTAGTGCCTTAAGTGCGCCTTGCGCCCTTAACTACCTTGCCTCGAAATAGGATTTATGCCGATCCCAAACATTTGGGATGATGCGTAGATAATGAAGATGGTACTGTGTACTGTGTGTCAAAGGGCAAGGTGGGATCACTGACTGAGAAATGCATATCATTTTTGATAGGCGAGAAAATGCGCATCATTGAAACAATGTTTACCTCCAATGTACCCCAAAAATCTCAGGCGAGTGCCCCTTTTTTTGGTCTTTAGGTGAGTATTGTTTGTTAGCTGTAATCTAACTTCTCCCTATTAAAGTCCAAAGTTTCATTACTAACCTCCTCTTGGAATAGCAAGAAAATTCTTGGGAATTCGTTGAAACTAATCTTGTTAAAACCCTTTCAAACTTTTTTTTGGCCATATGCCATGGTAATATGGCATACAAGCCATATATTACCATTTGGTGTTCCGCGGATAGTTTTCCAGCGGGTACAGTGTGAAACCCTTTATTCCTGCCCAAACTCCAAAGCGGTTTTCTTTTTTCTTGTTGATGGTTTCTTGAGACAAATCCTACTTGTGAACCATCTCTAATATAGGCCTTGACGGCTTTTCCCTTGACTTTCTCAAGAAGTGTTGGAGTATTATTAAGGAAGATTTTATGCGAGTGGTGAAGGAGATTGATGAAGAAGGAATACTAGAAAGTTGCTTGAATTCTACTTTATCGCCCTTGTCCATAAGAAGGTGCTTAATCCCTCAATGTATATATATATATATATATATATATATTCCTCAATGATTTCATTCCGATCAGTTTGGTAGGTAGTGCTTATAAAATTATCACGATGACTTTGGCTTTGAGGATGAGAGAAGTGTTGCGTATGGTGAGGTGATCTCCCCGAATAAAAAAAAAATCCCCCCGAATCAAGGAGCTTTTGTTAAAGGGAGTAAGCTCTAGAGGATATGACCATGAGCCACAAAAGCGTTAGAAGACCTGGAAAATAGATTGAAAACTAGCTAAGGAAGAATCCAAACTATGCCAAATAACTGAAGAAAGACTCCCACACTTATAGAGAAGTTATGCCAAATATCCCTGTATTTTATATTGATGCTTCCTACCCTAGGCACTCCTAGTTTATTTTTCCCTCACTCCTTGTTCCAAAATCTTCTTCATTCAAATAGCATTCAAAACTTGATTTTTATCCATTGATACTGAAGGTCCACAGCTCAACATTGTACCTCAACCTTCTAGGCCGCTTTGTACCTCTTTCTTTTCCTGTTAATAAATTTATACTTACCAAAAAAAAAATCTCCTCTAACATTGTTTTCTGGGTTTGAGTTAGTATCTTAGATTCAGACAGTAATCTGGCTATTTAAGGCCTCTAACATTCAAGGATTTGATCACAAGATATGCGTCTCTTGCTCCCTATCACTAAGCATGTAGTCTTGTCTCGAATCCCACTGTTACTTCTCGTGTATTATTTCCTACCTTCATCGAAGTTGGTCTTTGCCACCAACTTTTAGCCACATGTCCTGCAGTTCTGCTTACTTTGCTTTTGAGATTATAAAATATGTTAAATATTCGTTGAAGTGATAAATGCAAGTGGAGAATGGTAATGCAAGGTTTTCAGTTATTTGTATGGAAATAACTGATGAAATAAAGAAAAAAGAGCAAGTTTTGTGGGCAAATTAGGGTAAAGTTGTGAATGCCGACTTCACTTTGTTTGTTCACTAAGCAGCTCCATTACATAAAGAACAAATTACCTGTAGTGTAATAATTAAGGGTGTTAAGGTACTTATCAAAAAAAATTAAGAGTGCTAAGGTAAAAAATAATTAAAGTAAGAAACCTTATAAAAAAAAAGAAGTAAGAAAACACAAATAATGCCTCCACACTTGATTACGTTTCTTAGCATGACCTATATCTATTCGGCTAGTTCTATCATGATAAACAATGTGAGCCAGATTTCCATTGAGTAGACGTGTTCTTATTATGGGATTGTGAGCTTTTTTGTTTTGTTGCCAATTGATGAAGCTTTTGATTAGGACAGGGTACCATGGTATGTCGCATTGAGGAGTACCAATTTTTCCTTTCTAAAATAAGAGGAGAGCTTATGCTAGATGTCGTAGGCATGGATGTCGTCATCAATAGGAGTAAATTAGAATAAAATATTTAATATAGTTCCTTTTTAAAGTAGATTTAGTTTAGGTCATCATAATTATCTATGCCTTCTCCCAATTTCTGGGGTCAGCAACATGAATCCTACCAGGTAGCTTTAATTTTAATTAGAATTGAAATAATGTAACTTCTAGAACTTTTTAAAATTTTGTAAGGTCCCTTATATTACAAACAGGGCGTGTGATAGCAAGAGTGCAGTTTTATTTTATTTTCTTTTTTAACTGATATTGCTATTATTTAGAAAAAAACACCCTTCCCTTGGACGACTTGTGAAGTCATTACTGAGGCTTGGAGGCTCGAAGCTCATATGTTCTTCTTCATATTATTGTCTTCCACCTTGGCATCTTACAAGGCCTGCCACGTGTGATGTACTGCATCAGCAGTTCTTTATGCTGTCATCTTATGGACTCAAAGATGTCAGACCATCCTGTGTTTAATCATCTCTACCTTTGTTCAACTGTACCTTTTTGTTCCTTTTTTCTAATTATATTTTTGATAGACTATTTGTTCAACTGGACCTCCTGCTGACTGAAAAGCTAGATACTGGTGAAATTATTAGATATGTATGTTAAAGAAATATATATATGTGAAATATAATGTGTGCTAAATGTCTTTCGAAAGAGTTAGATATTCTACCACGATAAACAGTGCCAGTGCTATTTCAGTCAGTAGGGCGGTGTTCATCTAATGGAACTTTCACGTTTGTTGTTTAGTTTACTACTGTTTGTTGGTATTGGATTGATGTGAAATGTTCTCTCTTCCTTCACATTTGATTCTCTAGTTATTATCTTTGGGATCGTTTCTTTCGTTCGTGGATGTAAAATGTTTTTGGAAGTTAATGTTCTGTGAGACAGCTTGCATTTATGTTATTATTTGATATTTATTGATTGTGAAAGCTATCAATTTGAATCTCTCTATTTTTGTACAAAGAAGAAAACTCATATCCTACATTGATTTTGGCATTTGAGAAGATTTTTTAAATGACTTAGGGTAAGTATTATATACAAAAGAAAATTACCGATAAAAAAAGTATAATATACAAAAGGAAATTACAAAAACTACCGATAAAAAAACAAATTACGAATTTTTTTTTACAAGAACTCGGGGAAAAGCTATGTAACAAAGACATGGAGACGACGCATGTCAGTGTCCGGCACTGATGTGATGCGTTAAACACACTGACCCCGCAAACCTGATACACCGACACGTCCATACAGTTTATTTCATATTTTGGAAAATATATTTTATAAAATACTTTAGTTCATGTTAAGTGTAGAAATAAAAATAATGTCTTTTGATTAGCTGATATACATTAAAATCATATAAGCAATATATAAATAATTCCTGAAAACATAATATTTGAATAAATTCAGAGTTATTGGAAAATGTGTTGACTTGTGTCCCACATGACAAATTCATAGAATATGGATTTCCTTGTTACATAGGAGAACTGAGTTCGCAATGTACAAGAAATTTCTGTTTACACCAGTTATAGGCTTTTAGCAGGCTGATGCATTTGTGTTGATTGCAGGGGAGCATTAATATTACATCAATGTATAACAGTAGAACGCATGAGGTTGAAAGTTCTTTAGTTGCGAGGGGGGATTTGTGGAGAGTAGAGGCATCACAAGGGGGTTCTACCTCAGGAAACGAGAATGCACCGCTTTTCCTTGTTCAACTTGGACCAGTCCTGTTTGTTCGCGATACAACACTTCTTTTGCCAGTTCATTTGTCAAAGCAGCACTTGCTTTGGTATGGTTATGATCGGAAGGTAATGCCATTTCTCTGTTGACCAAGCTGGAGTTACCTACAATAGTTTAGTTGCTCATAACCATTATTGACTGATGTAGATCTGGGATTTGTCATAGTTGCACATTAATATACCAAACAAATTTGTATTGTGCACTCACGAAGTATTGTTTTGCATGTTTACCTCTATTTCTCATGATATCAATATGCCATTTTAATAATTGTGGAATTTCCATTTCATTCTTTTTAATGCTATTTCTATATCTTCATAGGTTGAATCCTGAACACATTTTTACTGTAACATGGTTCAAAGTTTCGGCCGAAACTGAAACGTTTCTTCCGTTTCGTTTCGGTTTCGCTATAGGACGAAACTACATATGTTTCGATTGGTTTCGTCTGAAATCGAACAATACTTCATCTTACGTGTAAATTTGCACTAACATTTTGTTTCGGTTTCATGAAGTTTCGTCCGAAATTTAAGTGATTGCTAAGGCACATCTAATTTTAAGTTGTATGTATTCCATTTACTTGAAAAGTTAAAACGTAAGTTAGGATTTGTAATATGCACGTGAGTCATGTGACTAAAGATGGTGCATTTTGGCAGTGAAAAGGAGGGAAAGGAAGGAAGAAACAAAGGAACCACATAATGTTAATATACGGGTTCTTGATTCTCAAAAACATTATGGAGAATTAAGTTGAAAGCAGAATGGCCTAGGGCTGGAAGATAGTAGATCTAACATTTGGATAGAAAGAATCTTGATTTTTGAAGATATTTGAGGGAAAGAAGAAAGAAGGCACAGTAGGTTGAGCTGGGCTATAAGACTCCCAGATCGAAGGTCTCGATAAAACCAACCACCCCCCTCCACAACAAAAAAAAGAAAAAAAGAAAAAGAAAAAAGGCTACAGATACAAGTAGGTAGATTAATGACTTAAAAGGAATGGAGCAACAAGAGAACGATGAGGTTCTTGAGAGTTTACGAGGAACGAGACTCTTGATTTAGAGGGTTGTCTTTGATTTTCAATCCTCTTGATTTTTATTTATTTATTTTATTTTTTTGGCCTTTTTGGGGTATAGGTAAGCTGGTTTAAACCCACAACCTCAAGGTTACAGGAAGTTATTGAGCCTTGCAATGGAACTGTGTTGAGGCAAAACAAAGGGAATGGAGAAGTGATCATCTTGTGTTAGTAACGGGGGCTTGTGAATATGCTCTTAAAAGATACAATTCGTGATTTGTACAAAATGACTAGAATACGTTTAGGAGATAAAAGATGATTTTTCTTACAAATAAATGGTTCATGGATGATTTTTCTTACAAATAAATGGTTCATTTTAGAGGGTTTGCTAAATTGATAGGAAGCATAAATCTTGAGAGGGTATTGACTATACATTTGGGAGGGTTAAGAATGGTATTTGAATTGAATAGGTAAAATCTCTAAAGGCTGCAACCTTGAGCAAATAAAGAAGCGACCACTACCACCAAGGTTCGATACTTTGATTTTGCCCTGAACTTCAGAATTAATCTGAGGAAGTTCAATTCGGTTCAGAAAATTTTCGCAAAAAATCTCAACTTGGGGAAGTTTGCGAATTATTGCTAAAACATTGGGAAAACACGCTGATCTTTTAGGCAATGATAAAAGAACATGAAAACACAACTCATTATATCACAAAAAATATCCATTTGCAGTAACAAATGCAATATCGATTGCGTTCGATACATACTAATGTAGATATCTAAAATACTATTGCTTTGAGAGCCAAAATTACAGTTACTGCTCAAATTCATGCCATTTAAGTACATAAAAACCAAAAATAGCCTACCTATGAACTGGGGAGGTCATGGCCTCATTGATATATGACCACCCTCAGTCATCTCCACTTGGCGTGGGGACTGATAAAATTCTTGTGCAGATCACCAACATATAATCAAACTAGGGTTCTATAGTATTTTATACATTTTGTTTATACTATTTTTATCTTTTAAAAAATTCGAAAATTATTTTTTATATGTAATTTATATAAAATTCTTCTACTAAGTAGTGTGCTCAGAATGAAGGAGGAGAGGGGTGGAGTTTGGGTCTCAGAAGAAACCTGAATTATTGGGAGATTGAGCCTATGGCTAGGTTGCTATCGAGGTTGCATGATATTCATCTTCGGTCTTTTGGTCCAGATAGGAGATGCTGGATCTGGACGAAAGGAGGACCGTTCTTAGTAAAATCTTATTATTGGCAGATCCGGAGGTCAGATACTTCGACATTTCTTGCAAAAATGATATGAGGTTCCAAGATTCCTAATAAGGTGGCCTTCTTCGCCTGGGAGGCTTCCCTGGATAATATATTGACGGTTCATCACCTGATCTTTAGAGGGTTTGCTATTGTGGATTACTGTTGGATGTGTAAGCATAGCGGGGAATCTGTGGATCACTTTCTGATGTTGTGAGATGGCCAGGGAGGTATGGTCTGCGTTCTTGTTGGACTTTGGGATGACATGGGTTATGTCGAGCTCTCTTTCGCCTCTCTTCTATAGTTGGAAATCAAAAGCTTTCTTTTCTAGATGCAATATTTTATGGAGGATGCTACCGTTTGCTATTATTTGGGGTCTTTGGAAGGAGAGAAATCAAAGGGTTTTCGAGGGAAAGCAAGCCGAGCTGCATAATATCATTTTGAACATTAAAGGATTGATGTTCCTTTGGTCTAAGGCGTTTACAGATTGCAGGGGTCTCTTCTTTGAAGACTCCGTCTTCCGATGGGATACAATATGCATTAGGGAAGAGAGTTAATGGGGCTTGTTTGTTCTTTTGCTTCCTCTGCTAGAGCCTAGGGAAGGTCATCTTGACTTCTCTAGGTCAGGCTTGTTTCTGGTTTTGGTTTTCGCTGGGAAGCTAAGCTTAGAAATTCTGAGGGCAGCTCTATTTGTACCATCTTCCTCTTGAAGGAATATTGATATGATGCATGAGTCGCTCTTCATTTTATGCATGCACAATTGCTGAATTTTAGTGTCTTGATTCTTTATATTATGGTTAGGTTTGTACACTTATTTATCTATCTTTTATTCAAAACTAACTTGCTTTGGACCTTAGAGAAACTTTTAAATGCATTTCCCACACATTATAGGATTGTCGGTCGATTTTTCTTATTCTTAAATTGTAATGATCTGGTAAACTTTTCTGTGATCATCATGCATGGCCTTCTTTTTATTTTCTTTTCTTTCTTTCTTGGGTTTTGATGAGTATCATGCATTTCCTTCATCAATGTTGTTTTGTTGCTTGACTTCTCAATTTTTGACCTTGCACATAGATAATTCCTTCTATCCTTTGTTTTTGCTTTATTCATATTGACACTTTTTTACGTATAAAAAAAATATTGACACATTTTTGATTGATTGCCAGAATGGAATGCATTCTCTCTGCCCAGCTGTATGGTCAAAGCATAGAAGGTGGCTATTGATGTCAATGATCTGTCTTAATCCATTCGCTTGTGTAAGTTTAGATCTTATGGAGCACCATTTTTAAATCATATAACAGCGGTTTGTTTTCTTTTTAATGAGTCAAATTTGGCTGCATGTTTAGTTTCTTTTATAGCTAATATATTTTAGCTGTGGGAGCCAGTATGCCTTGTCGTTATTTTGCAGAATATAAGAAGTGGATTGGAACTATCCATGCTCTAGTTTCTGGAATTATTCAAACAAAAAATATAAAAATAACCTTGGGAGAGAATGAAAAATTGAAGTTCATTAAGTTCTGGTGTTAATAAACTTGGTCATTTACATGGTACAAGACTGGAACTAAACTGAGGTACTTAGAAGAGGGATTTGTTATGCTGTAATGGGTTTGATATATTTATGCTTTGCAGGTGGCTTTTTAACTAGCTGAAGTCATAATTCTCAGTAATTCATCATGGAAATGAAGTATTGATTATACGAGTTACCCATCACTTCTGAGAAAACCTTTCTGGTCTTATCTTACCTTTTGGCAGTTAGCAGGGCCATAGTTTATTCTATATATTATTGTCATTGCTATTACTTGAATTTAACTTGGAAGTTTTCACCATCAGAGTAATATGCGGGCCTGAGAACTTTAAAAATATGCTTGCATAAAACAATGCTACTAGATAAAAAAGGACAAACCCCTTTCTTTAAGATTTAAATAAGGTCAAACTTCATTGATAAAATGTTTTGCTTGGCATTGTTTGTCTTCTAATTTTGTCACCCTAAATTTTGGGAAACACAACTAAGAGCAAGGTCTTCAAGGTGGGTGAAGTGGATAACATGAGTGGGGTAACGGGCATTCTGGGGGGCGGAGTGAACTCTTTGCCCACCACGTACTTGGGTTTACCACTAGGGGCGAGTTACAGATCGAAGGCTTTCTGGGATCTCATGGTTGAGAGATTTGGGAGCAGGCTGGCTCTGTGGAAGACTAGATATCTTTCAAAAGGAGGCAAGTTGGTGCTTAAATGCTTAATAAGTTTTGTCTCTCTAGTTTTCCCATTTATTTCTCGTCTCTTTTCTCCATTCCTAGGTGTATTGCAAACACACTGGAGAAAATTATGAGGGACTTCCTATGGAGCGATAGAGTTGAGGTTGGAAAGTTTCATTTGGTTGACTAGAAAACAGTTTGTAGGTCCAAGACCCAAGGAGGGTTAGGGATCGGGAGTATCTTAGATATGAATGTGGCTTTACAGTTTACTGGGAAAGTGGTTGTGGAGTTTTAGGGTGGAGACTTCTAGTTTGCGGAGAAAGGCGGTAGTAAAAAAAATGGGGTCGGTCTTTGATTGGGATGGGAGAGTGGTTTTTTCGACTTATGGGTGTAGCGTTTGGAGGGGTATTATGAAGATGTTCTTAAAGTTTCACGAAGGGGTGCTTCACAAGGTGGGGATTGGGGATGGAGTCAGATTTTGGGAGTATATGTGGTCTGGAGAAGATCCTCCTAAGGAGGAGTTTTTGGTTATATTCTCTTTATTAAATAAGAAGAATTGTTCAATTCTTTCTTGTTCTGTTGTGGATGGGGGAGGTATGGCTTGGGATTTTGGTTTTAGAAGAAGGCTCAATGATTGAGAGATTGAGGCCGTATCTTGTTTACTGGCTCATTTGCAGGATTGTGAGCTATTTCCTTCAAAGTCGGATATGTGTATTTGGAGCTGGTCGAAAGACAAGTCCTTTCTCGGTTCGTTCCTTCTATAAAATTTTACTAAGCCTGTTTAGTGAGTTTTCCGGCGCCCTTTTGTTTGGGGTTCAAAGCTGCCTTCCAAGATTGATTTTTTTTTTTCTTCTTCTTCTTCTGGACAACTTCCTTGGATAAGATCTTGACGGTGGACCATTTGATTGCTAGGTAGATTATAGTGGTGGATTGTTGTACAAGCATGTGTGTCGGAGTCTAACATGGATACGAGGTGTCGGACTCAGCAAACCCCAAAAAACAGGATTCGGGGACTCACCACGTGGCACACTCTTGGAGACCACTGACTGTATGGATGTTTGGCCCATCCCTAGATGGACTTACATACCAAAATTCAACCTGATTTTATCCATTGGATTATAGTCTTTTCCATGGTTTATTTTTAACCGTGAATTTCAAACATTATTTGGGGTACTCAGATCCAAAGGTTTGAAATCACTAATTGGTATGTAGGTTCACCTTGGGATGGGCCAAACATCCATACGGCCAGTGGTTTCTAAGAATGTGCCACGTGGCTCATACTATGGTCCCTCATCATCATTGATGAGGGACGGTGCACAATTTTTGTTACTCATAGTTGCCATTAGGGCCCACTGACCGCATGGATGTTTAGTCCAGCCTGTAGTAGGCATTCATACCAAAAATCAGCTTGTTTTTAGCCGTTGGTTTTAGTACTAAAAAAATGGTTGAATCCAATGGCTATAATCACGCCTTAAAAAGTACTAAAATCTAAGTGTTAGAGATTACCAATCAAGGTGATTTTTGGTGTACATCCACCAAACTGGTGGGCAAAACATCCATGCGGTCAGTGGGCCCAGATCCAGATGGAATCGGTGAGTCTCAGATGTCATTGGATTAGAATCTTTTCCATGGTTTATTTTTAACCGTGAATTTCAAACATTATTTGGGGTACTCAGATCCAAAGGTTTGAAATCACTAATTGGTTGTACGTTCACCTAGGGATGTGCAAACATCCATACGGTCAGTTGTCTCTAAGAATGTGCCATGTGGCTCATATTGTGGTCCCTCATCAGCATTGATGAGGGACGGTGCACCATTTTTGTTACTCACCGTTGCCATCTGGGCCCACCGACCGCATGGATGTTTAGTCCAGCCCGCAGTAGACATTCATACCAAAAATCAGCTTGTTTTTAGACGTTGGTTTTAGTACTAAAAAAATGGTTGTATCCAATGGCTATAATCGCCCCTTAAAAACTACTAAAATCTAAGGGTTGGAGATTACCAATCAAGGTGATTTTTGGTGTATATCCACCAAAGGGGTGGGCAAAACATCCATGCGGTCAGTGGGCCCAGATCTAGATGGCATCAGTGAGTAACAAAAATCGTAATTCACATCAAGGTATACCTTATTACATCTTTTCCCAAAAAAAAAGGTTCGATTAAAAGGGGAGGGGAGGTCCCTCAACCTCAAAACCAAAAAGGGGGTTAGGATTGAAACCCTAGCCCCATCTCATGTGGCGATAGCGGGGTGGCAGTGATGATCGAGACGGTGGCGGTAGCGGCGACGACGATGACCGACGGCTGCTTCTCAACGAGTCCGTGCCCGAATCCGTGTCCACATGTATGGACACGCGATTCGGACGCTGGTTGGACGAATCTGTGCAACACAGTTGTACAATGTGCAAGCATAGCGGGAAATTGATTAATCACCTCTTCTTGCCATTGCGATGTGGCAAAAGCTGTGTGACCGGTGTTTTTTGGTGGACTTTGGAATGGCCTGGGTTCTTCATTTTTCCTTGATGCATCTTGCCTCTAGTTGGTTTACGACGGCTTATTTGTCTAGAGGGCGATTGTTATGGCGCATGTTAACTTTCGCGATTTGTCGGGGGTTATGGAAGAAGAGAAACCTTAGGGTTTTTGAAGGTAAGGAGGAGGAAGTGGTGGCTAATATTATTCTTAACATCAAGGGCTTGCTGTTTTTGTGGTCCAAGGTGTTTCTGGAATGTCGTGGGTTATTTTTCGAGGATTTCATGTCCCGTTTAGATCTTGTTTGTTCTAGAGATAGTTCTTAGGCTTCCCCTCTCTGGGCTTTGTTTTTGTTTTTTTGGTCTTGCCTTTAGTTGGTCATCTCGACCTCTTTGGCTTTCCTTGTAATCTCTTTTTGCTTGCAATAATTTCTACATTATAAAAAAAACAGATGACCTGTGATTTTAAATATTTATGCTACTAGTAATTGTGGAATTTTTATTTTTGGATCGTGACATTATTAGTGGCTTAAATGGGACAAGGCATTGATGTTGATGATGACGATGAGAGTTGGCTTCAATGTAAAATCATACTTGGCATTAAATATCTAGGTTTCTGAAAGGTTGTAGATGTACAACTTTATGCAACTCTGTGTGGGTAGTTCCGGTTACGACATGAGTGGAGGGTATTGTTACGTCTGTATTTTATTCAACTTTTAGGTGATCTTTAATATGCATAAGAAGTTATATGTGAATGATTTATAGATAAAATAAGGTAACAAGATAAATTGAAAAAATAAATGTATTCTTGGATATCTCAGTTTGAAGCCAACAATAAAATTTATTAGCAGCTGGACAGGACACCCTATTCGGTTCTGGTAGAGCTACCATTATCCAATGTGTCAAACATGGGTATTCCATTCAAAATGACGTGTCTGGATTGAAGTAAAGAACAGTTAGTATACTGTCAAAATGTGCATTAATTTACTTTGATAGGAAAATAGCTTTCTGTAGTACATTGGTTTCTAGCAGTAGTTACAGGAATTCGCAAAATTGGAAGTTTTGCTGGTGTTATGTAAATGAACTGAGATTGGTGAGAGGAGTTTGAGTATGTTGGCAGTGGAGTTTGTGTATAGATATGTGACATTCAAATTTTTTGTTTTGGTATTCTCTTATTTGTGTGAGCATCAGAAGTTTGGAAACAAGAATAATAATAGAGGGGGGAGGGAACATAGTTTCCAATGGAGAAAGTTTTCTCTATTTACATAGATATATGATATTTAGCTTTTAATAGGAATTATGATCAGTAAACTACAGTCTTCTGGGTGAATTGGGCATTTGGGCTGTACTGTATTCAGAATTTCTATTTACAACTGATGGGGCATACACTTTCCCAACTCACTGTTAATTAAATTAATTTCCTGAAAGCTGCACTTCAGCAAATCTGCTTTAATGTCTTGCATTATAACTACAGTATATTGTGGCTACATGTCTTGAACAACATCTGTAGCATAATTGAACTGTAAAACACTACAAGGCACAGAGTAAATGACATCTAGCACATTTTAACGGCTAAGTTTTTTGTTAATTGTGTTCCTACTTGGATGTACTTGTTGATGTTGTTCTACAACATCTGAATTTTAAGGGAGTCGTGTCTTTATCTGATACATGGTGCTTTTTGATTGATGTGACTTGCAAGAAAGATTAGATTTTGGAGATTAGGAAGTTTCAAAGTCAGTATTATCTTTGTGCTAATTCCTTTTGTACAAGCTCATGGATAAGTGAGTGAAAAACCCTTAAGGAATAATGTTCCAATCAAGAGTCATATCTAATGAAATTACAGACATTTGTCTTCTTTTGGTAAATTAAACATTTCCTCTCAAGCTGCCAAAGGCATGCGTGTCCTTGTCACCTTGCTCACCTTGAAGTGTCACTCCCCATCAATTTAGTGAGGATTCAGCATGTTGGCTAGACTTGAGTCACTATATTATATTACTTCTTGTATGCCTCATGTTTAAATGGATGGGTAGTTTGTTGTTGATGTTTTACATTGTTCGCGTTGCTGTAATTTTGAGGTTACTGTTAAACAACCATTTACCCCGAAAGATCGACCTATTGGGGAAAGGCGAAACAACTATGTATACCAACCGATCATTGGGCCAACACAATACGTGCGCGGGAACACACCATCCGCTAACACGCCCCCTCAGCGGGAATACACTCTGCTAGAGACTTGAACCCGTGACTTCCCAGACATTAAGGCTCTGATACCATGTTAAACAACCATTTACCCCAAAAGATTGACCTATTGGGGAAAGGCGAAACAACTATGTATACCAACCGATCATTGGGCCAACACAATACATGCGTGGGAACACACCATCCGCTAACACGCCCCCTCAGCGGGAATACACTCAGCTGGAGACTTGAACCCGTGACCTCCCAGACATTAAGGATCTGATACCATTTTAAACAACCATTTACCCCAAAAGATCGACTTATTGGGGAAAGGCGAAACAACTATGTATACCAACCGATAATTGGGACAACACAATACGTGCGCGGGAACACACCATCCGCTAACAGTTACCTTGTGACTTCTGTATCTATTATTCTTGATAATAAACACAGCTCCTATGGATGAATTTTTAGTCAATCCGCATTTTTATGAAAGAAATATCTACTACTGCAAGAATTCTTACTACTGTTGGGTATCTTGGGGTTGGTATTCTAACTTCACCTTTTGTTTCAGACGTTCATGGATCTGCAGTTTCCAAATGGGCAGTTTACCTATGTATCTGGTGAGGGGCTAACTTCCAGTGCTTTTGTACCTGTTTTGGGTGGCCTGCTTCAAGCTCAAGTTCAATATCCAGGGGAAATGAGGTTTAGCTTCTCATGCAAGGTTAGTGTGTGAACTTGCAAGGACCAAATTAATATAGTGGGGCTTTTTAGGCTTACTGGATATGAAATGGACTGTTTTATATATCTCCCACAATAATGCTTGGTGGTGGTTCATTTTACTCTTCTTGCAGAATAAGTGGGGAACTCGCATTACACCAATGGTCCATTGGCCTGACAAATCTTTTTCTCTTGGTCTTGTACAACCCTTATCTTGGCAGAGATCTGGTCTCATGGTTAGACCAACCATCCAATTCAGGTAGGATTATTGTCTCTGTCTCTTTTGTATTATCTTCTACCTCTGTCAGGTTAGTTGCATTTTTTCCATGAACTGTGTGTGAAATCCAACACGGGTTCTGATTGAAGTACCAATTTCTGGTATGTTATAATCTTTTCATATGTGTAAATTCAATTTCAAATTCCTGGATAGAATAATTTTGTTGGATGATGAGCACTCAGCTTGGCGGCGATAGTGTTTGCTCCTTGTAATGGGCTTCCTTCCTGAATCATAGAAGTTCAATTGCAGGTTGCCGTATGAACTGTATGTTCTTGATGGCATGAGTTGTACTGGGACTTGTAAGTTGCAGAATGACCAAACTACCTTATAGTGCAACTCTCTTCATTAAACTGAGTCATGTGAACTGGAACTTGAATGCAACAAAATACAACCCCATTTTGGTGAAAAGCTACACAATCAATTTTAGAACTTTAACAAAATAACAAAACTACCTCCTCAGCTCCACCTTAAATCTTTTCGAACAGATCCAATGCCTATGCTTGTGGAAACTGCAATTGTTTGCATTTGACATCAGCTGTTTTACATCTTTATATCTGGACACACTAGATCAATAGTAAATGTATTGATCCTTGTTAGATAATTGATTCCTTGAAGTTTGCTTCCTTTATGTCTCTCTATTGTTGTAGAATCTTGTATACACTGCATAAAGCTTGGGGTTGATATGTTCTTTTCTTTTTTTATTTCTGGTGCCTGGGCAGCGTATCCCCCACTTTTGGTGGAAGCAATCCTGGGTTACGGGCAGAGCTCATCCATTCTGTGAAGGAGAAATTGAGTCTAATCTGTGGTTTTGCTTGTACGAGGCATCCTTCTGCGTTTGCATCAATATCTGTAAGTTACTGCCACACCAGTGAAAGTTTTGGCTTTTCAGTTCTACTAAAGCTATATGTATATGGTATACATAAATCTTTATCTATGTTTGTTCACACCATGTGTGTACTGTGTAATGTTAAGTAAACATTTTCTTTTCCTTAAAACTCATCTAAAACGACCTGTACATTATAAAGATACAAGGTGCAATTGTTTAATCAACAAAGCCTTATCCCAACTATTCGGAGTTGGCTACACATAATCCGGTTCCGTCTTTCTACACTATCTAGGGCCATATTTTTTTGTTAGACCAGATGTCTTCTGATCTTTCCTTATCTAGGGCCATAGAGATGTAACTTGCAGTCATTTTGGTAATTAACAAAAGCCTCAAAAGTTGAAAGCAGCGGCTCAAAAATCAAAATTAAATTGCCCTTTAGAAAAGATTTTGAATTAAAGGCATCTTCTTGCCCTCTATGTTTGACACATCACTTTAAGGGTGTTATGGTAATATGCATATGGGCAGTACAAAGTGTTGCAATTTACCAAACCACCCTAAAAGGGACACATGTCAAACAAAGGGGACAATGAGATGCCCTTATTCTACATTTACGAGGGCAGTGCGGTTTGAGGTGGGGATATGAGACCGTTAGATTTTGGGAGGACGGGTGGTGTGGCGAAGGCTCTTTCATGGTGGATTTTCCGGTTGGCCCTCTCATGGTGGATTTTCCGGTTCTTTTTGCCTTTCTAATAAGAAGATTTGTTCAGTTCTTGATTGTGCTATTCGAGAGGGGGAATATGAGTTGTAGAGCTTTTGTTTCAGGAGAAGGCTTAATGATTTAGAGATTGATTCTGTTACTGGTATTTTATCTCGGCTAGATTGTTAGCTGTCCCCCTCGGTTCAGGATAAGCGGGTTTGGAGATGGACTAAAGAAGACTTGTTTTCTGTGCGATCCTTTTATTATGTGTTGTCTAGTGGCAGCAATATCTCATTTCCGGCTCCTTTTGTGTGGGGTTCTACGATTCCCTCCAAGATTTCTTTCTTTATGTGGACGGTCTCTTTGGATAGGATTCTTACTGTGGATCACTTGATCTCCAAAAGGATCATCATTGTAGACTTTTGTTCGATGTACAAAATTGGAGGGGAGTCGGTTAACCATCTTTTATTGCATTGTGGTGTGGCGAGAGCTGTCTGGTTTTTGTTCTTATTTCGATTTTGGGATGGTCTAGGTGATGGCGAGTTCTGTATTGGATCTTGTTTCTAGTTGGTGTACTTACACCTTTCCCTCTAGAGGGCAAGTGCTATGGTGGCTTCTTCCTTGTGTGATATGTTGAGGTTTTTGGAAGGAGAGAAACCAGAGGTTTTTGAAGGAAAAGGAAGCAGAGGTGGCTAGCATTCTCCTCAACATTAAGGGCTTTATGTATTTGTGGTCTAAGGCCTTTAAGGAGTGTAGGGGTTTGTTCTTTGAGGACTTTGTTTTCCGTTGGGACCATAATGTCCTCTAGAGAAGGAGATTAAGTTGTTTTGTGTTTAATTTTCTGTTTGGCTTTGGCCTGTGTAGGTCATCTTGACCTCTTATGCTTAGGGCTTGTTGTATGTTTCCGTTTGGCGTTTACCTTTTAATATATTCCACTTATAAAAAAAATGCCTCTGCATGGGATGGGGTACAGTTTTGAAACGGAGTAATCTGTTTAAAGGCAGTTTCCTAATTAATGTCCAAACTGATATAAACATTAGTTAAAAAGATTCTTATCATCCTGATTTTACATGATATCCCTTGCGAAGCAATAGATTGTTTGTATTCTTTCTAATTCAACTGGTACGTACACTAACCTAAAAGGTCGTCGGATGAATTTTGAGGGCAGAAGTGCTGGGTGAATGTTTTTTTGATAAGCAGTACAGGTGAATCTTGTGCCTTTCATCAATGATTCTAACCAATCCCATCCATGCATCTGTTGGCACACAAGTATACTTGTTTATTAGATGTACTTCAAAGCACATTGCATCTAGCGGTGTTTGGAGTTTTTTCCATAATATAGTCTTTCACATATTCTTAGATATTTGTCTGCCAATACTATTAACTCTTTTCTTACCTTGCATCTTGTTGATCTTGGACAATGTCTTGTCTGATGTTCGTCTTTTTCTTTCGATTCTGCTCCCTAAAAAAATTAATTTGTGATTATCGAGAAATAAATTTTGATTTATTTATTTGATCTAGGCTGTTGGCTAATATGTTTTTTCCCCTTTCATTTGGAATATAGGTTGGCAGGTCTAAATGGAATGGGAATGTTGGGAGCTCGGGTATAGTTGTTAGAGTCGAAACCCCTGTCGGCAATGTTGGCAGGCCTTCTTTCTCTATCCAGTTGAATAGTGGTGTTGAGTTTTGATCCTTTGCATGTAAGTGTATATAGTCTCACGCTCTATACCATACCACTTGTGAATAATCTAACTGTGTTTTAAATAAATATTTTTGTCATTCATTTTCAAACATGATCCATATTTGTCTTAGTTTAGGGTTAAATCTTGAAAAGGTAGGAAATCAGTTAACATGGCCTTGTCGCTTTGAAGAACTGTTCTGATATTTTGTATTAACGTCTGTTTACTTCAAAATATGTTTTCAGTGGAATAATGTAACCATGTAGTTCCTTGAGACTCTTCAATGATTCCTATAAATGATCACATTTTTTTTTTTTTTTGATTTTCTTGTGATAAGTAAGACATTGCAGCGATAAGTCCTACAATTGTGGCTGTATGGTTATTATGACACGCTTGTGTGGGCCCTATGTAGAGATGAGTCAAAGATTAATTTTCAGCGAGGATGATCTTCTCACCATGGAGATCATCAGCGCAGGAAATCAGCTCATTCCAACATTTCTATCCCTAAGAAAACTGGACGTTCCATTTCATTGTCTAGAGTCCATAGGTTTATAAATTTTGGAATGGACTGATTTTTACGAAGAAGATCACCTTCATCCTCATAAAAACCAGGCTTTGAATCATCTCCATGTGAGCCGCACATAGGCGTGTAAGAATATCCCGAGTCCTAAAAAAATGGCATACCTCAAAAATCAAATTGAAAAACTTTAACCACCATTTGCACCTTAGCAAAGTGGGAAGAAAGATATCACAACTACATCAATCCATCACCATCAATGCACCCTACTCTTGCGCCTAGCCCACAAACTCATCAATTAGGACTGTTTGATTAGGGAGCAACCCCCAACCTACTGCCAGTGGTACCTTTGGGCTCGGCTCAAGCGGGGCTAGTCTCCGAGGGACCTGGGTAAAGACACCACCCAGGTGTTACCAACTATGCTACCCCCGTGGTAGTCCCCGAGGATGAGTGTGGTCACTCGCAAACAACAAACATCAGGGCTAGTCTAAGGGGCGGAATTGATCCCACGACCTGGGCAAAGACCACCCAGCGTGCACCATGAAAACTCAGAAAACTGTGTCATGTCATGCATTGCAAGCCATTCATATTCATTCAAAGAAAGAAATGTCATCACCATATCAGTCACATGATGAATAAAATAAAAGGTCATGCCACTACTTAAATTAACACCCAATAATTAAAATAAAAAGTCTGAAGTTTCTCTCTAATCTCGCATCTCCTGGATGTTCAGCACTCTTATTGGACTTTCCTACTTAGATCCCGCATCCGTCTTGTTGAGGACCGATTCAAGAGTTCACTGGTTCATGAGCCCACCATTTCAGCCTCCTATAAGTAGACAAAATATCATCAATTTTTTTTTTTTAAGAGAAAAACACAAAAAATGAGTCAGGTTTCTTTTATCTTTTAACTTAAAAATAGTAACATGCACCTTTCTCACATGTGATAATTGTGTTTCTTTTTGCCAAGTGCTGGATAGGGCTGTCAACGATATTATTCGAATCAAATATAAGCACACTCGAGAATTTGAAAAAAATATCCAATACCTGAATTCAATTCGAAAAAAACTTGCTTCTTCTCTCATCTATTTTAGTAGAAAAATCCCAATTCTTATGGTATTTAAAAAAAAAATTGAGTTGCAAGAAGGTTAGTGGATTAGTAAGTGAAGAGAGGTTTCGAGGTTAGATCTGTGATAATAATTCCACATACCTAGGTGTATTAATTAGCTGGCTGGTTGGATGGGCTTTTAAGCCCAACCTGCTACAAAGCCAGGCTTGGCCTGTATGAATAGGCCCAAAGGACTGGGTATGGGCTTGCTTTTGAAGCCACGAACTGTTTGAATCAGGCTAGGGCTTTGGTTTTAGTAAACATAGGTTTAGATCATGTGATCTACAATCACGCAGTCCATTATAGCTAATCTTGGGCTGGGCTAGCATTGGCCGACTCAGTTTGGCCCAGCAGATTAACACTCCTACATATATCTGTGTTTTATTGAGAAATATTAGAGCACTATTTATATGGGAAAATTTTTAGATGCAGAGGTCTCCCGATGCAGTTCGATGTAAAGTCCTACATAGCTTCTTCTTTTTGGCCCATTGACCACATGGATGTTGATCCCACCCATTGGTGGCTATACATACTAAAAATCAGCTTGATTGATTATATATATCCATTGAATTTTGTACCCAAAACAAATGCTTGAGTCCAACGGCTAGAATCAATCTTAAAGAAGTGCTAACATCTATAGCTAGAAATAACCAATCAGCCTGATTTTTTCTATGTATATCCACCACGAGATGGGCTAAACATCCACGCGGTTAATGAGCCCAAACAAATGCGCTATGTAGGGTCACGAGAATCCTCTGCATCCAAAGTCCTCTGCATCCAACATTATTTCCATTTATATCCAAGATATAGTCAATAGTGGGAAAAATGACTTTGCTGATATATTAAGAAGTTAAGAAAGAAATCCCAATTACCTATTTTTTTTAGCTGCTTTTCGGATGTCTAGATGGTTTGAATCTGATGGTACTCTTCACGTAATTGTCTTCGTCCCATTTCAAGTTGTTCCACCATTTTGACTCGCCTGTGACCTCTATTGAAGTAGCATTCTCTGGGTTGCTGTTGCTGCTGCTGCTGCTGGTGGTGGTGCTGATGCGAAGAGGAAGCTTACGCAGCATCGGACATCCTTTGATTCTGGCGCTTTTTAAGGCTGTCAAGTGCACGTCGTGAACGATACTCTTTAAGATCGAAAGCTCCCAAAGGCACAGAGTGTGTAGCCGCTGGAGTGATCCTTCTCCATTTGCCTCGCCCGAGAAGACCTCCTCCAATCTACAACAAAATTTGATTTCGAGTACTTCAAGGCTTTCCAAACACACGCCCGAGGAGAAAACATTAACAAGTTTCGGACAATACTCCAAATGCAAGTTTTTGAGGAGGCCAAAGCTTCCACGTCCAAGCATTCCTCCAGAAATGCAGATGTTGGTTAATTTCATGAGATAGAAGATCCATAGGTTCTTTAGGGACTTCAACAACGGCCGAGATTTAGCTAAATCATCAGCTTTTACTTCAAAGATGACCAAGTCATGGCATCTCTCAAACCGACACTCTATCAGTTTCGACATATTTTCAATACCCAAATCTGATAATCTTTTAACAGAACTATCGTGATGGAGAGATAATAACTCTGCGTGACAAAGAACCCCAGAGATATGCTTTGGAAACCTCCTACCTTCTTCAATTTCCAAACACTTTTCATAATGAGGAAGAGAAGGTTTGGTTCTGGAGTAGATTTCGTAGATGTCGTTGTAGAGAAATCCCTCCCTTTGAAAGCGCACCTCTCTGATCTTCCCTCGGTTCGAGCAAGGACACACATAAACATGGAACCGCGGCATGCAATCGGGAAGCCGAATTTCAGAAAAAGGTTCTAGAAATGTGAAAATTTTGTCAGTGCTAGCGGATATATACACTCCACTTCCATCTCGATCCCCAGATGCGCGACTGTTGCCACATTGATCCCAATTCACCTTTGGAGGTAACCAAGATATGTCAAACCAATTGCGAAGCTGCTTCACGCCTAGCAGGTCCAAGCGCTTCAAATGAGGTAGATCTGGATTATACTTCCAGGGGAAGTTTTTGATTTTAGTACCGGAGAGATCAAGTTCCGTAAGGTTCATGTTTTTTCTCAAGGTTATAGTTTCCAAGCTTGGATGACCTCTGAGAGAGAGGCGCCCTTCGAGTGGAGTGCCAGAAAGGTATAGAACCCGGAGGTTTGGTAGCATATCCCCAAAAGAAGATGAAACATCATCTTTGATGTCTTCTAGAGATGTACAATATGAGAGGTCGAGCTCCTCAAGTGAAGACGAGAGTTGTTTCAAACTAGGAACCACACTTTTTAAGCTCTTGCAAGAATTGAGGTTGAGTTTCTGGAGGCTTACAAGACTGGAGACAGAAGTTGGAAGGTATGCCAAAGAATGAGCTTCCGAGAGATCTAGAACTTTGAGTTTCTCCAATGCTTCCATAGAAGAGGGCAGAGCAATTAGGTTATGACAACTTGCAAGCAAGAGTTGCTCAAGGTTATGCAAGCCGATTATTGATGATGGCAACGAGGGTATGGACGAATTATAAGAAATATCGAGGATTCGAAGGTTCAGTAGGCCCTCGAAAGAATCGTTTGGAATTTCTTTCCAATTTTGTGAAAGATTGAGCACCTCAAGTCTCTTCAGATGTCGCAAGGAAGAAAGCGAATCAGTGTTCAAATTTTCACAAAATCGTGAAGTTATTAGCCTAAGGCTGTTGCCCAAGCAAGCGAGGGAGGAAGGCAGAGATGAGATATGTGGATCATCGGTGAGTTCAAGAACTCGAAGGCTCTCATTGTGCTTGAACACGTCATCTGACCATTTGAATGGAGTAGTACCATTATGAAAAATCGTTGAGAGTTTGGGGCAGTGGGAGATATAAGATATGTCAAGCATCTCCCGACTTACATTTGGATTTGGCTCAAGTAAATTTTTTTCTATCAGGCTAATCCTCTTGAAGCTTTCCAACTTCGCTTCTTCCATACCCTTGTATACATCAATACTGTACAGTGTGTATACAGGTTGAAATTTATCGAAAAATTTTCTGTGCGGCAGCGAATCCCGCTCCCGCTCCCACGCCCACTCCAGCTCCCGATCCCGTTCCCAATCCCGCAGCTTCTGCTTCATCTCCTGCTCCCACAGCCGCAGCTCCCGCTCCAGCCGCTGGGGATTTTTTCTTAGTTTGTCCCACAGGGAATTTGGGAGATGAATATAGTTCTTCAAAGAAGACCATTCTAACACGGAACGATGCAAGAGCTCTTCCATTAGAGCTTTCTCAGTTACCTCCAAATCCGAAGTGGGGCCTCCAAGAAACCCTTCCGCAGACCAATACCATATCAGATATTTGAAGGAAGGACCTTCATGATGTAATAATGACAAATACGAGATGCAGTCCAGGACCATGTCCGGATGAATACCAGTAACAACACTATTAATAGGAAGTGGGGAGGCAACGACATCAGCAGCCTCTTCACGAAGCAAATCCCAGGTCTCGCCATAGTTCTCTATTTTGAAGGAAACAGGTACTATGTATCGTTGTTGTTGGCCATCCACTGATGCGACTACAAGCTTGGAAGAATAGCCAATCCTGATGCCCATTCTTAGCAGAAGTCTCAAGTCCGGGACTTTTCTCTGTTTACCAAAATCGAGTACCAAGATGAAGTTTTTTTTCTCCAGAATTGCATGGATTTTAAATGCAAGATCTTCATCGATGGTGTGATCATCATCGTCCTCGTCGTCGTCGTCCCAAGTGGGTAATGGGATTCGCAATTCCTCAGCAATTCGCATTTGAATGGTCCTCGGATTCCAAACTTCTATGGGGTCTGTCAGACATATCAAGATGTCAAAGAGCTTGGATTTCATTGCTCTCTTCACCGCATACTTTAGCGTATCCTTGATCTCCCAATGCCATTAAAACCCAGGACGTTAACAGCTGAAATAAGAGGATCTGTTATCCAATGGAAAGCCTCTTGCACAACCTTCTCAATCCCAGCCAGGCAATTCTCCGATAAGCCTTTGAACAGCCGATGCTCTTCATTTGCGTTCTGGACATCTGGACCACCGCCTTCCATCACGAACACACACTTTCTGTCTGGATCTGAAAGGAATGCAAATGCAATAGAATGATCAAAGTTGAAAATACCTAGCATACCACCTACCAAATTCACGATATTAATTCAAAAGAGCAAATACCTTACTGGCGGTGAATTCTTCTAGAAAGGAGGTGAAAGGTTGACGATACACATGGCACTATGGCAGGGTGATTTGAGGTGTGTATATCCACAAACGGGTGGGCTAAACACCAAGCAGTCTGTGGGCCCAGTGAGCAGCAGTGAGTAAGAAAAAGGGTCAACTAAAGCTAGTTCCATCTTTTTTCCAATTAAATATATGAGGAAATCTGACGTGTGGGTCGTGCAGAAACCCCACGTGGCACTATAGTTCCATTGACCCCTGAATTCTTATTCCATATCTTAATGAACCTACACTTTACACACCAAAAATCAGCTTGATGGGTAATTCCTAACCATTGATTTGAGCGTGTTCTTCATCACGAGCTTCATGAATAATCAATCACCTTTCTAAAAACGTCTGGTCTAAGCCCATGAAAACAAGAAGATGGAAGTGCTTTCTTTGTGTTGGGAATCCCGGAGGAATAAGATAAAGAAATATGAATATCAAGACAAATGGCTTCCTTGCGTCTACGCTGTACCATGGTTCGAACTCTTGGCTGATCCCATTCTAGATCGGACGATCAGGATTGGGATCAACAGCCACTGATCAAAATGATATTGGGGTTTTGATCATGCATGGCAAGGGGGGCGATTACGTTGTAACATCTGTTACAAATAACTAAAAATACTTTAGTTACTAGTTTAGAAAAATCATAATTCTAATTACAATGAAAGGGTTTAATAAAACTATAATTCAAAATTAAAAAAAAAAAAACGAAAATACCAACTAAACACTAACTAAAAAATAAAAATAAAATCTTAAAAACGCGAAACTCTAGAAATGCCTAATCACAAAAAATGTAATAAAAAACCATAACTAAAAAATTATTATTTCTAACTACAATTACGGAGTTTTATAAATCTATAACTGAAAAAAAAAAATACAACTTAATTTATGAAAAAAATATAATCTATTAATGATAACAAGATTTTATAAATTATAACTAAAAAAATATAAAAATCACCGATTGAACCTTAACTCCTTAAGAGAATGATGGCTGTTGATGTGGCATAAATAAAGTGTTCATATTTTAACATTACAATTAACGTGGAGGAGACTAAACGTTGAACACTAGAAAAGATCATGACATTGCAGTAAGGATTATTTTCAGTTGCTAATGTGGCACTCCAGATGTAAAGAGTGCCATGTCAACATGATGTGGAGGAAAGAAAATGGTGCTGATAGATATAGATTTATAAGTCTTTACCAAGGTATGGGATCGGCTAAACAAAAACTTAATTAGCTTTATAGATAATTCATAGCCATTAGATTTGAGCATGTTCTTCATCACGAGCTTTTTGAACAAATCCTTATGTGAAAACATTTAGTTCTAAAGGAAGTGCTTTGTTCGTGGTAAAAGCAAGGAAAAGTCTAAAGGAAGCGATTTATTTGTGGTTGGAAAAACAAGAATATCACTTTCACTTTCTGATCAGGAGGAATAAAACAAAGACAAATAGCTTCCTTGCGTGTATGATAAAGAGAATAAAAGTGAAAGGTTCTCCCTTTTAATATACGCTTGGCACAGCTGCTCCTGTTACAATGTTGGGATCCACCGCATCAACTTTAAACTCCATCACCAGTTTGAACCAACAAGGGGTACATATCTTGCAAACAGGAATAGGCATCTTTTTTTTGTTGTTGTTGTTGATGATGTGTGTGTGTGTGTTGTGTTGTGGTGGGGTGGGGTGGGGTGAAAATTACTAACCTATGGTGATGTTGTACATGCTGCAAGACTATGCTATGGAGTCATTTGTAGGATACGTACCCTTTTTTTGTTTTTTTTAGAATAAAAGAAGTTTATTAATGAAGATAACGTGTTACAATGAAGATGAGTCAAAGGAGGCAAAACCCAGAAAGTAATTAAATTAATCACTGGATATATCACCTTCGACCTTGGAGATCACTTATTATGGAGCAGTTCTACTACAACCAAACTGAAAGACCAAAGAATATCATTAATACCCAATGAAAACCCAATAGTCCGGGCGCCTAACAGAAACGGAATCTGTATGCTGGTTGACACATAAGGTTTGACACGACTTCTTCCTTCGCACAGGAGGGGGTGGTGGAGTTCCACCAAAAGATGGCCGAGCCGTACTAGTGCCCCAGTTAGTCAGCTTATCTGCAGCTCCGTTGCCTTCTCGATAAATGCGTGAGCATCGAAAATTCAAATTGCTGATTTTATGCTAACAGTTGAACCATTGGTTTCTGAGTCTCAAAGGGTCGTCTTTTGACTTAGTCATGAGGAGCTGAATCACTGTTTCGCAATCGCTTTTTAACCAGATGGATCGCCATCCCTTAGGCCAAACAATGTCTATACCTGTAATAATCGCACAGATTTCAGCATGAAGGGCTGTTGTAATGCCAAGGCCTCTGGCAAAAGCACCTACTACAAGACCTTTGCAATTTTTGAAAATACCCCCACACTCGGCAATCCCCAAATTTCCTCTGGCAGCGCCATCCAAATTAAATTTTATCCAACCCGGAAGAGGGGTCACCACATTTTTTTTTTATAAAATAAAGAAATAAAATAATCCGTTGCATTCTTTTGCAATGCACTACCAACCAATCAGCTAAACTTCATTTGCATCTATTTACACGGGGTGAACCAAACAGTTGTAAGTGACTTGCATTGTAAGTGCTTGTAACGCGAGTCACTACATTTGCACTACAATGCAAAACGCACCCAAGTGTAGCGAACCAAGCAGGGCCAACGTGGAAGCTAGGGGGTCAAGAGCATGGTTAGAAGGCTCGGGATCGGAGGCTGGATTGGTGGCTGCCGATCCCGGTCCGGATCACCCTGATCTGGATGATACTACGGTGAGAAATTAAACCCCAGTATCATATAGATCGGTGGGGTCCGATCCCGATCCAGACTGGGATCGGCCGAGACTTCGAACTATGGTCGAGAGGACCACCTAGCATACCAACTAGCTAGTTTATAAGAATAAATGTTACATGTTTTTTTCCCCTCGCCCATAGATAGGTCCAATTCCGGTTACGTTATCCAAAAGGCCAACTGGATGGTATTCAAGGCCCTGCTCGGTTCACAACAAATTGAGTTCAAATGAACTGTCGTGCAAGTAGTTGCCAAGCCCTTGCAAATTCCTTAACAAAATAGATGCAATCAAGTGCAGCCCAAAAACTAATGAAAGTAGGTGCATTGCATTAGCTTGACACATTTTTTTCTTCTTCTGAAGAACATTAATAATAATAATAACAACAACCGTGATTATTATTATCTTTCTATTTTTTATTTTTAAAATTTTATTTTATTTATTTATTTATATAATTGGTTGGGGCTTCCTAACCCCAGGCTTTTCCCTCCAACAACAACAACAATAGTAATATTTTTCTAATGCAATGCACTAGCAATAATCCACAACAATAAAAAATTTGTTGAGAATTTTTTATAAAATCAAGAAATAAAACAATCCATTACATTCATTTGCAATGCACTACCGACCAATCAGTTAAACTTCGTTTGCATCTATTTACAGGGTGTGAACCAAACAGTTGTAAGCGCAAGTCACCGCATTTGCACTCAAGCAAGGCCTGAGTTTCATAACATTGCCTGGCATGATGTCCTCAGTTGGCTAAGGGCATGAGGTTTGTGGACTAGTACAAGGTTGAGTATGATTGTTCGGTTCACTTTAGTCCATTGAAGTAGGGCTGCAACTCGGGCGGGTTGGGTTGGGTCGGGTTGGAGGTCAACCCTAGCCCAACCCAACCTTGAAGGCTGTGAACCCAAACCAATCCAACCCAAGGTCAGGCTTAGATTTTCCAACCCTAATCCAACCCTATCAGGTTGGGTCAGGTTGGTCAATTTCTTAATTTTTTTTGTTGATTCGAAATATTGCTAATTTTGTTTTTCATATTAAAATAATTTATCAATCATCAATACAATAACCGTTATGCTAACCATTAAATATTAATAGCTTCATTTCCAATACCTCATAAAAGAAAACATGATACTTTTATAATAAGAGAAAAGCTTATTAACTCAATTGCATGATAAAAGTTACTAAATAAATAACCACCAACAATCTTCGAAGAAAACATGATATTTACCAATCACATAAAACGTAGTTTCATGAACATTTTGTAATTTCACACAAGGGTTGTAGTTTTTAAGGACAAATATCATTTGTTTGTTGTATTTGCCAAAATGTAGTGTGGCTATTTGTAGGTATATTAATACAAATATGTAGCTTGTATGTCGGGCTCTGGTTGGGCCGAGCCTCAACCCTAGCCCAACCCAATTTGATTGGGTTACCAAAAATCCGGCCCAAGCCCAACCCAAGTTTTGAAATAGCCAACCAAACCCAACCCTAACGTCGGGTTCAACCCGTTGGGCTCGGGTTGAGCCCGCCGAAGTTGCAGCCCTACATGGAAGTGATCATGTCAATATAATGGACACAATATATAGTAACCATTAAAAACATGGGTAATTTAGCATTACCCCCCCTATTTTTTTAAAAATATTTTGTAATTTCCCCTGAACCCCCTTGGACCAAACCTAGCGGTCATTGACTCACTATAAAACCACTGCAAGCACACGTGTCCGTCACAAATGTGGTAAAAAAACTAGGGTCGTGATGTAACAAGGTATACCTGAGATCTTTTCATTTGCGGAAGCGGCATTTTTGGTAGTCACCACTGCCATCTGGCCCCACTGACCGCATGGATGTTTAGCCCACCCTTTAATAGAAATTCATACGAAAAATCAGCTTGTTTAATGGTTTTTAGCCGTTGGTTTTAGTACTCAAAAGATTGTTGTATTCAACGGCTATAAGAACGCCTTAAATGGTGCTAAAAAGTCTTAAAATCTAATCGTTATAAGTTACCAATCAAGGTGATTTTTTGTATGTATATCCAGCAAGGGGTGAGATAAACATCCAAGCGGTCAGTGGGCCCAGATGGCAGCGGTGACTACCAAAAATGCTGCTTCCGCAAATGAACAGTTTCAGGCATACCTTGTTACATCTTTTTCCAAAAAACTATTTTGACCTTCTTTCTCTCTTTGCCGAGCAAGACTTGCCTGACCACCCGTGGTCAAGTAGCTACCTCACCACTCACATTATAAGCCACGTGGAAATTTATTAGAGGACACTGACCGTATAGATGTTTGGCCAATCCCTAGGTGGACCTACAAACCTAAAATCAACATGATCAGTGATTTCTAAGCGTTAGTTGAAGTCATTTTCGTTGGTTGATCTTAGCCGTAGGAATTTGAGCATTATTTACCATTATTTACCATTATTTCCATATAAAGATCCAACGGTTTTGAAATCACTAATCAGGCTGATTTTTGGTTTGTAGATCCACCTAGGGATTTTCCAAACATCTATACGGTCAGTGTCCTCTAATAAATTTCCACGTGGCTTATATTGTAGGTGGTGAGGTAGTTACCTGACCACGGGTGGTCAGGCAAGTCTTGCTCCTCTTTGCCCTACCACTACCTCCCTTAGAGCATCTCCAACCGAACGCCAAATCTCCAATTTGGAGAGGGGAGATGCTCTAACTGTACGCCATTCTAGGTCTCTTAAATGGAGACCCCATTTTGGGTCTCTATATCTAGAGACCCACGAGGGTCTCTAAAAAAAAATCTCTATTACTATTCACATTTTACAAATGTCCACACTATCATTTTGATTGTACTCGTGTACAATATTATCCCGAATGTTTCCTTTTTTATTTCAATTATATTTTAATAAAATGTGTATAACTTTTAATATATAAATTCATTTTTTTCAAAATTAGTATCATTGAAAAGGTATCGTCGATACCTTTAAAATGAGACTAATATTTAATATGTTTAATGTATATTTTAAAAAAATAATTTTTATTATATATTAATTAGGGATTACGGGTGTCAATTTTACTCGTTTAACCGGAACCAAAAACACCTATTCAGGTTCCACATTTTTGGGAACCGATTAAAAAAGAATCGGAACCGAAACCGAACCAAAAATAATTTACGGTTCTTAGTAGTTTAATATGGAACCGAAACCGATAGGACTCGGAAGCGAACCGATAGGAATCAAAACCGAATCGATAGGAACCGGAATCAATGTAGATGTATAGTGTTAAAATTCTCATATTATTGAGATTGGAACCGATATACTCGGAACCGTAACCGACAGAAACTAAATAACCAGTTCCAGTTCTAGGTCCATCATTTTGAGAACCAGAGCCGTTAAGAACCGAAACCGAACCAAAAATTATGGTTACGGTTCTTAGTAATTTAATATGGAACCGAAACCGATAGGACTCGGAAGCGAACCGATAGGAATCAAAACCGAATCGATAGGAACTGGAATCAATGTAGATGTATAGTGTTAAAATTCTCATATTATCGAGATTGGAACCGATATACTCGGAACCGTAACCGACATAAACCAAATAATTAGTTCCGGTTCTAGGTCCATCATTTTGAGAACCAGAGCCGTTAAGAACCGAAACCAATAAAAGCCAGATCTGGAACCGACCCATTGATATCCCTACTAATTCAGACCCGATCCAATAAAAAATATATGTTGATCCGGATCCGAACTGAAGATATCGGATCATATAATCGTGATCTGGAACTGATCCGATAAATAGAATAGCGTTCTGAACCCGATCCGATTCGATCCGATCCACTAAATTATAATAAAATTTTATAATTATTTAAATTATATATTTTATCCATTCAAAATTGAATTATTGTACACCTTTGAATTTTGAATTTTTTTAGGAAAATTTAAATTTTGGAGGGAAATTTAAAATTTGGAGGGAATTTTGAATTTTGGAGAAAAATTTAAATTTTAAATTTTGAATTTTGAATTTTTGAGTAAAAAATGAATTTTGGAGGGAATTTATTAAGCTTTTGTAAAGTTTTGGGAGAAAAATGATTACAAATAGTGTTATAGAGATAGGTGAATAGTGTTTTAGAGATGTGTTGGTTGGAGCCATTGAGAGAACCAATGAGCTCCAAATACACTTTTTCATAAAAAATTATATTTTGGGTCTCTAAAATAGAGACCATGGTTGGAGTTACACCAACACCGCCACCACCGTTTTCTCTCTGTCTCTCACTCTCCCATTTTATCTTACCTTTTTCAGAGACGGAGAAAGATCCGACACAGATCGTTTTTTGTTTATAATTTTCCTTTTTATTACCAATTTATAACTTGTGTTTCTCTTTTGTTATTTCTTTCTTCCTCCTTTTACATGGTTCACAGAAACAAACTTGCTCTCGACACCGGGATTTGGCCATCTTTGTCCTACACCCAAACCTTCATCCTCTCCAATGGATAGAGAGTTCCACCTAACCTTCGATTTCTTCTCCAACAGAAACAATAACATCCAGAATCCACTCAATAAATTTTTGTAAAAAAATGATCAAACTCGTACCCTAGAAAATGCAATCTTCCAACCCCAATCAAAGAATCTCTAAATCGATCACAAAAGATGAAAAAAAAAAAGAGGAACAACTTTTAGAATTTCTAAAAAACTCAATCCCCTTAGTTCTTGATTTAGTTTCAGAAAACGAAAGATGTGCAGCAGAAAGAAGAAGAGACGATCGAGGGTGTAGGCTAAGGAGCTTACCTCTTTTAGTTGCACTTTTTGTACTTTAAGTTTCTTAATCCACCAATCAATTCTAAGAAACCCTGCTTGCTTGAGTAGAAATTCCTCCAAATCAAAAACCCAAATCCAAATGCCGCCAACTCCCACTCTTTCGATCCAAAAGAAATTAGAACTCCACAATAGGAAGAAAGCTCTTAGATAGGGAGGAGGATTGATAAGAAAATTCAGACAAGAGAATAAAAAAGAAAACAACCGATATCTGAGTGAGCAAGAACGGACATTTAATTCTAGGATCTTGTTGTAAGCTCTGAAAGTGTTCGAGGGAGTGGTCATCGGTAGTCCATGCAAGTCCGCCGACAAAGCGTCAGAATTCACCATTAGCAAAGAACGAAGAACATAAGATACACTCCTCTAAAAACATATGAAATAAAATTAGAGATAAAATGGTGGTAGTGGGGTAGAGAGAGAGAGAGAGAAGAAGGGCAAAGTAGTCTTTTTACCCCAATTGTGACGGGCATGTGTTTACAGCGTTCTGCTAGTGTGAGTCAATAACGACTAAGTTTGATCAAAGAGGGTGTTGCTGATGTTTGAAAGTTCCGGGGGTAACACAAAATATTTTTAAATAACGGAGGTATTACTAAATTACCCTAAAAGCATTTCACACAAGAATAGTTGTTTAAGAAAAAATGCATCTAAAAAATTTTGACATTGTTCATAAAAATTGGGAAACCCAATTCCCACCTATTTATTTATCCCTAGCTAGGGTTGAAAAGGGCTAGCCCATGAGAGATACAAAGGCCTGAATTTGAATTGCATTGTGCCAGGCATCTAGGCCTAACCCATTCGTAATCGGGTTGATTTTGATAGGATCTAGGATCCTAATTGATTCTCTTCAAGGGGAATGGTACTCCAATAACTTATTTTTATTCAACTTGTTCTTCAAAACATGATTACAACTCCATAAATAGACTCCAAACTCCTACTTACTACCATAGACTTCATGACTAGTTTGCCAAGATTGGTTTATCCTGCAAGAAAATTGGGATTTAGCGACGAGATTTTAGCGATGGCCAGGATAAACCGTTGCTAAAGATGGGTTTTAGCGGCGACATAGTATGCCTGTCGCTGAAAGGCATATAAAAACATGGTGCCAAAATTTGGAGGGAAATTTGACCCTAAACGACGCCCTATAGCAACGGCCACACCCTGATCGTCACTAAAATCATTTTTTGTGACAATCGTATGCTCGGCCGTCACTAAAACCGGTTTGTAGTGACGGTCAGGATGCACTCGTCACAAAAATCAGTTTTAGCGACAGTCGGCTGACCGTTGTTATAGGATCTTCTTTATGAAAAAAAAATGCTGATCGTTTCTATCTCCACCATACGCTCCCCCACCTCTCTCTCTCTCTCTCTCTCTCTCTCTCTCTCTGGTCTCTCTTCCCTACGCTCTTCCTCTTTCTTCTAGCCTCTCCCGTTGTCTGCCATGCTGCCGTACGCCATGTCACCTACCATTGTCTTCTCTTTTCCCTCTCGCCCGCTGTCCACTATTCCACCCCGCCGTCAACCGTGTTGTCGTGCCGCCATCCTGAAACTAATTTTTTTTTCAAAAACATGGTTATTAGGGGCACTCCTAAGATAATTTTTTTTGATAAGTCAAGGATGAAATATATAAAGGAGATCGAGAAGATCTCAAGGGTACAAAAAGATGAGGATCCAAAAACAAAAAAAACAACCCGACTAACTACCCAACAAAGTATCAAAACAGAAAACCATCTCAGCTAAAAAACATCCCCTCAACTCAGTTGAGGCGCCACCCCAACTATATAAGAAAGTCTTTATACAAATGAAAATTTCTGGTAGTGTTTTTTCTATTCCCCTGAAGATCCTATTGTTTCTTTCTTGCTACAGCCCCCATATCACCGCATACGGTATCATCCTCCATAGGATCTTTCCTCTGTCTAAGAGTTTAATCCTTGGCCATCCACCCAACAATGACCCGATCTTCTCCGGCATAACCTAAGATAGGCCACCCTACACCAAAAAGTATGACAAAATTTGTGACGTAACAACACAATGCAAGAGGAGGTGATCAGTGTTTTGCCAATTAGATCTACACATAGTACAAAAATTAACCATAATCCATTTTCGTATAATTAGATTTTCCACAGTAAGTATTTTATTTAGGGATGGTGTCCATGCAAAGAAGCGGATTTTAGATGGCATCTTACCATTCTAGATCTTTTGGCTCAAATGTAAGGGAGGCTGATTTGAAGTTGAGCTAGGGTTTGAGAGAGTTTCATGAAAAGATTTTACCGAAAAACACCCAATTTTGGAATGGGTTCATTACAGGTAGTCTTCCTCCAAGGATGTGACTATATGATTCTGAATTAAGTTTATTAGGGATGTCAGCTGTTCTTTCTCCCATTCTAGGAGGTTTATTTTGAATCCTAAATCCCATGACCTTTCCTGACTAGTCTGTGTACAAATGGAAACAATGAAGTTGCCTTTATTTTGAGATAGAGAGTATAAACGCAGGTAGACCTCCATAAGACATCGATCACCACACTAAATATCCTCCCAAAATCTAATTCTAGATCCATCCCCCAACACCTTTCTTGTCCCCTCTAAGACTTTCTCCTTGCATTTTAATATCCTTTTCCATATCCTACAGCCAAATGACAGTCTAGACTCTTTGGAGGCCCATCCTCCTGGTTCCTCAGCAAATTTGCCTAGGATCACCGTTCTCCAGAGAGCCTTCATTTTCTTCCAGAACCTCCAAGACCATTTCCCTAACAAAGCTTGATTCATTAGTCTAATTCTCCTGCACCCTAAACCCCCTTGCTTCTTTGGAAGACAGACTTGTTCCAATCTCACAAGGTGATATCTGAACGACTTCTCCTTATCATGCCAAAGAAAGTTTCTCATTATTCTTTCTATCTTCTTTTCCACCCCAACTGGGATTGAGAATAAAGATAGAAAGTAAACTAGCATGCTAGATAGTGTGCTCTTTATTATGACCAGTTTACCTCCTTTTGATAAATATTTCCCTTGCCATTTTGTTAATCTCTTTCGTATCCTCTCAATCACTGAGTCCCAGATGGATTTGGATTTATAAAGAGCACCCAAAGGAAGACCTAAGTAAGTGGTGGGTAATGCAGTTGTTGAGCATGCTAAAATCCTAGCCAAGGTCTCAAACTCCCCCACTTACCCTATGCTCATGATCTTACTTTTTCTAAAATTGACCTTAAGACCAGAGCATACTTTAAAACAGCACAGGAGACATCACAGGAACGTCAATTGTCTCCAAAAGTCTGATGTAAAAATTAGGGTGTCATCTGCAAACTGGAGGTGAGATATTTCAATCCCCTCATTCCCTTCTTTAAAGCCCGATAATTCTTCGATCGAAACCCCTCTCGATATCATTCTCCTAAGTGCTTCAACCACCAGAGTGGGTCTCCTTGTCTCAATCTCCTTGAGCTTTTGAAATGCCCCGTAGGAAAACCATTGATAAGAACTGAGAAGTGAGGTGATCTCACACATTTACTCATCCAAACTCTCCACTTATACCAAAAACCCAACCTCCACGTCATGTAGTCCAGAAACTCTCAATTAACATGATCATAGGCCTTTTCTAGATCTATTTTGCAAATGATCCCCGATTCTCCCGATCTACGCTTTGAATCTATGCATTCATTTACAATCATCACTCCGACGAGGATTTGCCTACCCTTCACGAAGGCTCCTTGTTCTCCTGATATTACCTCACTCATTACCTTTTTTAAGCGAGAAGCTAGGACCTTTGCCACTATCTTGTAGGTGCCTCCTACCAGACTAATAGGTCTGAAGTCTCTGATATCCTGAGCTCCTTGACTTTTGGGCACAAGGGTACTGAAAGTTTGATTACAACCGAAGTCTAAAAAATTCTTTCCTTGTAATTCCTCAAAATCATTCATCAGATCAAATTTCACTATCTCCCAACATTCTTGGAAGAAGGCCATTGTAATACCATCTGGTCCTAGGGCTTTATCCCTTGACATGTTGAAAATTGATGCCCTCACTTCCTCCTCACTGAAAGGAATTTCTAGATCGCTTTTTGATATCTCACTAATACAGTCAAAATGCAGTCCGTCTCGCTTGGGCCTTTCCACCACAGACTCCGAGTATAGACTCGAATAGAACAAGGGAATCTGAGTCCTAAGATCTTCTTCTTCCATGTATATCTTATCCCCTATCTGAATGGAGGAGATACAATTGTTACGCCTATTATTGTTGGCTACCTTATAGAAATATTTTGCATTGTTGTCACCCTCCTTTAGCCACTTTACCTTTGACCTTTGTCTCCATTTGATTTCCTCTACGGATGCCCACTCCTAGGATAAATTAACTCAAATGCAGAGGGTGTGTGGAACCTTGTGAACTTTTGGAATGCTTATTTTGCAGTGCGAGTTTGAGAACAAAACTACTGAGGAAAATGGAAGAACTAACTAGAACCAGGACTAGGATAAATGAAAAAAAAAAAAAAACACAAACACACATAATTTTTTATTGTTTGATAGCCATTTATAGCCTTTTTCTGATCTTTTGTTTCAATTCCTTCAGATCTAGAATTTTTGGGAATATATTCTCACGGATCGATGTTCACCCCATACACGTTTCTCGCTCATATGGACTATATATATTCTCATGGAAGTTTTGAAAGCTAGTTTTCGTAGGTTTCCATGAAATCTCATGTTGATTTTAATAGATCTTAATCTTCTTTTTTGCTGAGATAGGTTTTCTTCTTGACGATGCTAATTGGCAGATAATTGAATACGATTGGTTATAGGACATTCATTAATGTTGGACTGACTTTTCCAGTAGAAGACCTTGTTATTGAACATCCACTTTTGTCGATAGTTTTGCCCACAACTAATATTGTTCACTTGTGTAATAATTGAGAACATGATTCTTTGATTCAAGATTGCCCACTGAGTAATATTGCATGTTTGTTTATATTCATACACGAGTACAAAACTTGAGAGTGGAAATGATCTAACACGGTATAAAGATGGGACCCCCACACATTTAACAAAAATCATGCCATTGATAAACAAACATATGAAGATTATGTGGATCAATGCTAGTGACTAACAAGTTCTTTTCAAAAAATTGCAAAGGACCAACATTGGAAATCTTTATCGTTGGCACTCTCTTTCGATCCACATATTCTTTTCAAAAACTTGTTATCCCAAAACAAATTGATTTTATTTTTAGTTTGTATAATTGATCTAATTTGAACTTTTGTTCATTGGTTGTAGGTTCACTTTTTTTAAAATATTTTTGTTGGAACATGGTTTGCTAACAATGTGGTGGCTTTTAATTTGTATATATTCCTATGCCTTGTAGAGGGGAGATGATTGGCGATTGCAGCATAGCTTGACAACTATGGCTTCTTGATGTGGATGGTAGTGGCAATAGCACTTGGTTTCTTTTGATGTTCTCCCTGTTCTCTTCTTCTAGAATGGGTCAGCCTATGGAGTTTTTTGCATGATATTTTCAGATTTTATGGATAACGGAATGTGTTACAATTGCGGCATCGGCATAATTACAACATGAATGTTTCGTTATCTTTATGGTTACTTTTGTTTGTGTGAGATTTCTGGCAGCATCATGAACGTTTCGTTCTCTTTATGGTTACTTTTGTTTTAGTGTAAGATTTTGTGTTTCTCTTCCAATCCTTTCAGAATCTGCAAAAATAGCTATGATGTTAATACAACTAGGGGTTTGAAGGTTATAGAATTCACCCTAAAACCTTCAAAGGTTTTGAAGGTTACGACATTTCCCAAATTTCGTAGCGTGGCAGCATGTACAGGTGTACATAGCTGGCGACCAACCAATCAACTAACGGATAAATGTTAATTGATAAAGATATGAGACATTGTAGTGATTGTATTTCACTTCAAAACGTGGGGCATTGTTGTGACGCCCTGGGCCCACCATAGTAACAATATTGTCCGCTTTGCCAAGCGCACGTGCCAAACGCACATGCCCCAGCGCACGGCTTTGCCTCTCCCCCTTTTTTGGGAAGAAAATGCGTTGTTACTATGAGGGTCTAGCTTGCCACTTATAACTAGGATCTCAGATGCTTCCTTATCTGATGATGGACTAAACTCATGCACCCCACCCCTGTCTACTATTCGACTGCTCCACGCGGCATCCCGGTAGCCATTTCTGACCCAACGCTTGGATGTGTTGGCGCTTAGATGACTGGGCCATGACATTCACCCCACCCGACAGGATGAGCCGTCATCGGCTCTGATACCACTTGTAATACCCTGGGCCCACCACAGTAACAATATTGTCCACTTTGCCAAGTGCACGGCTTTGCCTCTCCCTCCTTTTTAAGAGGAAAACGCGTTGTTACTATGAGGGTCCAGCTTGCCACTTATAGCCAGGATCTCAGACGCTTCCTTATCCGACGTGGGACTAAACTCATGCACCCCTCCCTTGCCTACCTCCCCCCCAGCCTACTGTTCGACGGCTCCACGCGGCATCCCGGTAGCCATTTCCAACCCAACGCTTGGATGGGTCGGCGCTTGGATAGCTGGGCCATGACAATTGTGCTACAAAAGATGAGGATAATAGCCTTCATCCCAATTATTTGGTCGCTTTAGGTGAACCTTAAGAGCAACATGCAACTCCTCCCATGGATTGTCCTAAGATAAGGCAATCCACTGACTTTTGGCCTTCTTGTAGCAATCATAAAACAATAACAACATAATGTAACAATGCCAACATAATAAGTTGACCAATCAACATAATGTAACAATGCAATGATAACAACACTAACAAGATGATACATGATGATCATGATCAATAATACACTTTTTATGTTTGCGTAACTTTACCGACTAATTCATCAAATCTTTAAATGACCAAGGGGGGAGATTGCATTTGACTATCGGTTGACCTGGATCCTGAGGTTTCACAAGTATAAAATTTAGAATCTGATTTAAGGATTTGTGTAGATTTGATCGAGAACGGAAGAACACATCCTCGTTTCTCACCAACCACAGTCAGAAGGATCGAAACAAGCAAAGGCCAACAAATATATTTCTCGGAAAGCTTGAAATGACATTGAATTAACTATTTTTTATTTAGTAGAAAATATTCATTTAATGAACTAATAGGTTAACTACCAAAAAACTAAAGATCTAATAGGTGCCTGGAAAAAATTTAGATGCAGAGGACTTGGGATGCAGTTGATGCAGAGGGATCTCATGGCCCCTACATAGTTTATGTTTTTGAACCTCATGGATGTTTAGCCCACCCCTTGGTTGATATATATACTGAAAATTAGTCTGATTGGTAGTTTCTAGCCAATAGATTAAATACACAAAAATATGCAAAAAAAAAAAAATGGTAGAATCCAACGACTAGAATTAATCCTAATGAAGTGCTAAAACCTATGGCTACGAAGAACCAAACGGACTAAGTTTTGGGATGCAAATCTACCAAGGGGTGGGCTAAATATCCATGTGTTTATTGGGGCCCAAAAATTGAGCTATGCAGGGCTGCTATTGCCCTTTGCATCTAAATTTTTTCCTAGGTCATGACTAGGTGAGTCGCATGAACGTCTTGTGTCAACCCAAATTTTGCTTTAAAATAGTAATATACTAGTAATTAAAAGCCCTTGCTAAGCACGGTGTCACGGGGTTGCAAATTCTTTGCCTTAGACCCGTGCGGCACTCGTGTCACGCTCCAACGGTACTTGAGTCAGCCTTTCCTAGTTGCCTTGAGAGTTCCCAAACTCACCAAGACCCTTGCTTAATTGATCCCACTAAGAATGCTAAGGAGAAGAGGGAAGATGGTTGTAAGCTCACAACTGGAACTCTTGAATTGCTACTCAATTCTTGGATGGTTACAAATGAGGAATGCTCCCCTTTATATAGGCGTGGAGCTAGACTCTAGAACTTTCTATATAATTCTTCCTCAAGAATTATCTAGAATGTACATATGTTACAAAAGGGTAGAGATCCCCTAGAACTCTCAAGAGTAGTCTAGATCCTTCCAATCTCTAGGGTTCTCCATAGTGCTCCAGAGTCCTCTAGAATCTTCCAAGACACTCTAGACTTCTGGAGTATAGAATGGTCCAATAATGGACTTGGATGTGGGCTTGTGTCGGGCTTTAGTTAACGGGCTCGTGACAACGGGCACAGTAAAAATAAATTATTAATAAAGAACCTTTTTTATTTTAAAAAAGTAAATTACATGAAAAATCAGCCTAATTTTTATTGATTTCCAACATTTGGATTTCTGTACCCATAAAAATAATGCTTGATTCCATGGTTAAAAATAAACCCATGAAAATAAATATAATCCAAGCATTATTTCGGTTAAAACTAAATCTGCTGATTTATGGTCTATAAGTCCACTTAGGCATTGGCCAAATATACATCCGGTACTCTTAGGACATTATTGATGAACTCCATCATCAAATATTTATTCTCAAAATGTCTATCTTTCCCTCATCCCTTCCATGTAAAACTCTTCTCCACAATTTGGTACAACCCAAATAAATAATTCCAAGTCAAATACGGAAAATATCTCCACATAGGATTCCATCCTGTTACAACTTTTCCTTTAAAAAGTTCTCAGAAGTGAAAGCAACAAAGATATATAATAACGTCTGTGAGAATAAATCCACGCTAAACACATAAAAACAATAATTTAAATCTTATTCTTTATATGTGGGCCTAGAAAATGAGGGTTACGGGAAGAGCCAGATCTTGATAAAATGTGCCAAAGTAATTTGCAAAACAAATGAGGCCACCAAGAAAATATTATTGATTCCGATTTTTTTGCTCCCAATGTCTGACTTGCTGTTGGAGAGGCATGTTCGGCTGTAGAAATTTTTTTTATCCAAAGATTTATGCTCCCATAAGTTCTGTTGTGGAAGAAATTTTAGCTCCAGCGTTATTCCATCTGTTGTTGGCCCAAAAAATAATATAAAAGAAAGAAAGGCAGACCAAAAAATATTTGTGAGGTACAAAGATAGTCGTCATCGGGTTCAATAATCATATTGTTGCCAATTTCTCTTACGGGTCCTATCTCATTTCTTCAAAGCCTTGATAGATTCTCCCTCATCGGAAACGACACTTGTGTGGACGGTAATATCAATGTGCACCGGACCACGTGGAGTGTTATCGCATTGGTTACAATCCATATGTTTAGTATGTAAGTTTCCTCTTCAATTTATATTTAAGTGCAATGATTTTGAAAATATCAGCAAAAAAAAGTGGATATTTTTTTATTTGTTTTAGATTTTAAAGATGGTGAAGCATGTGGTACATGATGGATAATTTGTAGCATAATATTGGGCTCTGAAAACATGATTTATTACTGATGACAGTGCCCTCACAAAACTCCATTTGAATTCTCCGAAATTACGAATCCTGAAAAACATAATTATCTCATAAAATTATGCAATTATCTCAATAAAATTGAAATTATAAATAATAGCAGAATGTAAAAAGTATGGAACGAAAACTAAAAAATTCATCCAATTAAAAAGCAAAGCAGTAAAATACAAACAATTCGAAAAAAAAAGTTGATATTGAAGAACATACTTGATAAGTAGAAATCGTTTGGTTAAGCTATCAATGGAGTAAATAAGGGAGATAGAGCAATATTGTCAAGAAAAAACAGAAGAGACGTCCATTTGATCGTGTTGAGTGGCTGTGAAACCGTATTCATGGAGCAAGAGATCGTTCGTGGCTTCATTTTTTAGATCGTGTGGCTTCGTTCTTCATATCAACAAAAATAGATGAACAATATTTAAAGAAAAAATATATACGAGAATAACTACTTGCAAAAGAGAGGGCCAATCGACTCAAACCTTAACCCGAACAAAAGATCGTGTGGCTATATATAAATGAGAATAACGGCTTCAAGTAACACCTGTGATAACCATTTTTTTAGGTTTCCAATATGATTTTCAGCCACCGATGATCGAATGCCGTCTGTTCTTTGATGGGAAAATCTCCATTGTTGTCTTTGCAAAGGATTTCAAAATTTTTTTTTCTGGATTTTAATGAGAAAATCTCCATTGATACTAAAGAGAGATCTCTATCGTTTCAGAAATCCTTAGTGCTTTTGGAATTGAGAAGATGTAAAGGAGGCGTTTATGGAAAGAAGAAGCCGTAAATGAGGCATTTAATTAATTAGAGCAATTTAATTAGAGGTTTAAATGATTTTATAGATGGAATAATATAAAAAGACGTTTTTGAGTAATACGTTTAAGGTAAGAAAATATATAAATATTTAAGAGATTATGGAGATAGAAGAATATGGAAAGACGTTTTTAGGAAATAATATAAGGAATAGACGTTTATTTGCTGAATGAAGGATTTACAGAAATTAAATAAGGAAAGATAAAGAAGAGAACAAATAATGACTGAATGAATTATGGAAAGAGAATTAAGGAAAAAAGATGGAGAGAGCGCCACCTCACCAGTGTCGAGCTTTAGTATAGATAATAGATATGAGCACAATCCCTAGTAACCCCATCCTCCCCACAGCAAACACCCTCCCTATTATCACTAGAATATTTGTCTAAAGAGATCATGGCACCTTCTACTTCTCATGTGCATCTGTATGTTCATCGATCTCTTCCTTGCATGTCTTCCTTGCAGGTATAGCAACTAGAGAGTGGGACCCACTATTGATGGATCTTATTTTAGACTAGTGGGTGGCCCGTGCCTCGGCACTCCCCGACAAAGCATTTGCCAAAATCGGGTGTGAGTGGCGAATCTAGTGGAGATCCACCGTCCGTTTGGGGGATATTATCTCGGCCCGTCTTTGTTGAAGCCTATATAAGAGGGGGTATAAGTAGGGAGACAACCATTGTATTTTGTTATATAGATAGTAAATGGCCTGTGCCAACGGCACTCCGTGAAAAGAGCGTTTGCAAAAATTGCGTGGCTCCGGCACTCAAATGGTATAACGGATTGAGGCATTACTGTTTTTTCCGTTATTACGGGTTGTAACGCACAAGGCAAAAATGAAAATTAACGTAAATAACGACGATAAAATTCAAAATTCAAAATTTGAATTTCAAATTTTCAATAAAATTTGTAACATAAAATAATGGATGTTATTTAACAAATTTTTTTCAAAAAGTAACGATAAAATTGTTTTATACGGAAAAAATAACGGCCGTTAAGCATTAAAATGGTACATAACGGAATGGGGGAGGCCCATTGACCCCCTTTATATTGTTGGCAAATATTTGGTGGACTTACACCAAATCCTTGCGTGTATAGTGAAGTTCAGATTTCCACAAAAATCATTGCCTAAGACAAATAAATGAGGAGGATTAAGTGGCTGAAATATGACAACTTCCCTATTTTGTTATATAGATAATAGGTGGCCCGTGCGTGGTACTCCTCCACAAAGCTTTTGTCAAAATTGGGTGTGAGTAGCTGAGATCCACCGTCCAGTTGGAGATAAGATCTTGGCCCTTCTTTATGAAGTAGGATAAGAGGGGGAGACAACTTCCCTGTTTTGTTATATAGATATATTTTATGTCGAAATCAACTTGATAGAATGATCAAAACCATATGATCTATAGGCCATACAATCTATATACCATTTCATAAGTTTCTACGTATTGTACATCTTCATATTGTATACAAACTCTCTCAATATGCCATGTCGCACTCTTTCCGGCCCACTGACCCTATGAATTTTAGACTCATACCTTGGTGGACCTACACACAAAATCAGTCTCATTGTTGATTTCTTGTCCTTGTATTTGAGCAATTTTATCATGGGCCTTGCAACCATGCCCATGAATGGAGTCCAAGCCCATAATGAAAAATGCTCAAATCCAACGGCTAAGAATCATCAACCAGGCTATTTTTGTTTTGTAGGTACAACAATGGATGGTCCTCAAGCATTGGAGCCCAAAACACTTTTTGTACTAGTCCCTGTCCAATCTATAGGCCTCACCCGCCTTTCTTTTGTGTGACGCTCCTTTACAGTGAGTGAGGCAAACTTTTCCTCAAATGATCCGGTGTATGTTGCTCATATTACAATCTCTGCCTTTCGTGATATGGCCTGAAAAATACACTTGTGAAACCAAATGTTGACACGTGGCTTATGATCAACCAAAATAGCATGATCCTGTAGTGTTTTCCCCAAAATAGCATGTTGTTGAATTGTTTTTTTGATTATGGGCTTCATGAATAGACTCAAGAATTAAAAGCATTGGGACTAAGCTAATGATTAGGTAAGAAAGATGCTCAAATCCAATGGACAGGAATCACCAATCATGCTATTTATGCGGTCTAGATTCACCTAGGGTTTGACCAAACATTCGGGAAAAATATATATATTATACAGACTTATCAAAATTTTGATGCAGAAGTCCCTCAAATTGCCAAGTAGTACACTGCTTTCAGACCCACTGGCCCCCTAAATGTTCAGTCCACGACTTGATGGACCTACACACTAAAAATCAGAGTGATTGAAGATTTCTAGCTATTGGATTTTGAGCAATTTTTCATCATGGGCTTAGAAATCACCTATCACACTATTTTTGGTGTGTAGGTCCACCAAGGTATGGACCAAACACTCAGGTGGCCAGTGGGCCCGAAGGAGTGTAATACATGGCAATTCGTGGGACTTCTGCATCATAGAAGGGCTAAAAAATTCATGATTCAATGGGCCTGAGACGTGCCACATGGCAAGACATGGCTTTACAAATAGGGTCTGAATCCGAGGACCATCTTTTTGGACCAATGCCCGAAACGTCTGCTCTCAAGCGCAGGTTCGAGAATCCAACGGTGGTTGATAGCGCTGAGAATGTTACAATGCTTGTTTACTCATGCCTGCTGTTTAATTGATTCACATCCTATATGGCAATTAGTGAATTCGATCACAGTCAAAGTTTTAAATTTCGTTGAAACACCCGAGTTTCGAGCTATATCATTTTTTTTTTTTGCTAAGATAAGACTTTATTAAAGAACGTGAAAATTACGGATACAAGGATGTAGGGGGAGATAAAGCTGCATCACAATGGATAAACGCATCCCATCTAGGATGGCACCCCTACATCCAACAATCATCTGCACCTCTCACCCCCCATGAGGTACTTAGCAAAACTTAATGAATTTTAAAATTCCAGGCAACTAGACAATATTAATAGAAAATGAGATATTGAAGACCATTTTTTTTTCATTAATTAAGACATAAATGAAGATTTCCTTATCTTAGGGAGATTATAAAGAGATTATAGAGAGAGAAAGATTTTTTTTTTTTTTTATAACTTAAGGACATCAATCTCACCAATTATAATTTTTCTAGGATTTCACTGAAATTTTGAGGTTTTAGGTGAAGATCAAAGCCGAAATCTTGTCGAAATTAAAATTTAAACCCTGGATCCTAGCTAAACTCATAGATATTTGTTCTACTTATCAACACACAAATGACTTATTACGTGTCTCACGCTAAACCCCAATATTCCATAAATGCCTTTATTTTTGCTTCTTTTTTTTTTTTTTCATTTTATTTACTTGACAGGAGTTTTTTGGTCTTTTTGGTGTCAAAGAACACGTATATATAAGATATTAATGTAGCTGGCATCATCATGCATGTCTTATATTTTTTGGATGCATGTTTGGATGCAGAGATGTATAGAGGCAGGTGTAGTGGATAAACTGTCACCTTTACGAAGAGCGAATGTGTAAAGACTAGTAAGGCCTCAAAGGCTAACACTCCCCATGTAGAAGTGGACATGTATTTAATCCCTGTGGGGGCTAAAGCCCAAACAGGCCCTAATCGAATTAGGATATTTCTTAAACCATGTTTCCTCTAAAATAGTACTTTAAGAAGTAAAAGGTGAAATAAAATTGATATCCAATGGATATTTTGAATCAATATTCAAATCTGACTGTCAATCACACCCATACACCCATTACTCAGTCAACCATTTGATCAAAAATGCTCAGCTAACAAATCCTAATGAAAAATGCCATCTAACGAAAAGTGCATGTACTCGCCAGAGGTTCAATATTGTCCAATTAAAAAAAAGAAAAAGGACGCGAGGCACCTAACAGTCAATTTCCATGTCGGCCGCCTGATGGGATTACCATTCTTGGAATATTTTCCTATCAAATCGTGTGGACTCCACCTCTCCATGTATTCCTGTTGCTCTCTAATTCCACCAAAAGATCAAAATTTCAATCTAAGCTGTTAGCTGTCTGGTTGCCCTGAATAAGTTTTCCAAAAATGATTTTTGCTTCAATGTTTTAAAACTTTTTCACTCTCTGACCTTGCTCATACTATCGTCCGTCCCGCAAAAAAAATCACTCTAAGCTCTTTCCAGTTGGTTCCAGGGCCGATGAAAGTTGAGGCGGCTGATTTTTGGTGAGGATGATCTCTATGGTGAGGAGATCATCCTCACAAAAAATCAAATCATTCGATATTCGTAGACTGGCTTAGAAGTTGAAGAATTATGGACCATTAATTTTTACCGTGTAACTTGAAAACCACATTTGATGGAGTTGAAATTTTCAGAACGGGCTGTTTTTTTTTTTTTTTTTTTTTGAGGGGGTTTACCAAAAATCAGCCATTGATTCATCTTCTATGTGGGTCCACCAAAATGGTTGTCCACCGATCCTGACCCATTAATATATGGTGTTAATTAAAACTTTAACTCTATATGGTAGAAAAGCTTATTAAACAACTATTCATGATAATCAAAAGCTATTGAAAAAATTTTAGGCGAACAGGCTTCCGTTGCAGTCCATGCAGAGGACTCTTGCGGCCCTACATAGATCATGTTTTGTGCCGAATGAATGCGTGGATGTTCAACCCACATATTGGTGGATAAACGCACTAAAAATCAGCTTGATTGAAGATTTCTAGCCATTGGATTTACTACTAAAAAAGAATGCTTGAATCCAATGGCTAGAATCAAATCCTAAAAGGTATTAAAATCTATGGCTAGAGATGACCAATCAGGTTAATTTTTGGTTTGAATGTCCAACAAGGGGTGGGCTAAACATCCATACGGTTAGAGGACTGGGGCCTTCTCTCACCTGGGGCCTAAGGCGACCGCCTTACTGGCCTTATGGTTGAGCCGGCCCTGGTTGGTTCCCTCCTTTCCCGGATTAGCTAGGCAGGGCTGTCTCCATACAAGTTGAGGCCTAAGACGAAAACTCCATATGAGGCCCTTTTTATATTAATATATATGGTATTAATTAAAAATTCGAAAAATTTCTTAAACAAAAAATAATTTTAAACTATTTACAAAAACAAAAATAACTTTTGAAAATTAAAAGAAAAAAAAAATTTTGTAAATTTACTTTTTTGGTGAACAAAAATTACTTTTTGTAAAAAGTTACTTTTTTCTTTTTATAAATTTTCAAAAGTTATTTTTATTTTTGTAAATAGTTTAAAATTATTTTTTGTTTAAGAAATTTTTCGTTAAAATTTTTAACTCTCTATATAGTAGAAAATCTTATTTAACAAATATTCATGATAATCAAAAGCTACTGAAAAATTTTAGATGTAGAAAACTCCCGTACTGCCTTTGCACTCCATGCAGAGGACTCTCGCAGCCCTACATAGGTCATTTTTTTTGGCCTAATGACAACGTGGATGTTTGGCCCACCTATTGGTTGATGATTTCTACCCATTGGATTTACTACTCAAAAAACATGCTTCAATCCAATGGCTAGAATCAATCCTAAAGGGTACTAAAATCTATGGCAAAAGATAACCAATTAGGTTAATTCTTGGTTTGTATATCCAACAAGGGATGGGTAAAACATACATGTGGTTAGTGAGTTGTGGGCCTTCTCTCACTTGCGGCCTAAGGCGACTGCCTTATTGGCCTTATGGTAGAGACGGCCCTGGGTTAGCGTCGGCCATATCCTCGACAAGAGGCCCGCCTACTGATTGAGGATTATTTTATTGTGCGTGTTTTCTTTCATGGCTTTTATTGGTTATCTCAAGGCCATATGTTTAGAGCATCTCCAATGCTATGCTATCCCACCGTGCTATCCTATAATTTGGTACAGTGGGTGAAAAAAAGGTGCTCCAATGCTGTGCTATTGCAATGCTAAAATATAGCATATGCTATTTCCTGTGTTATATTTGGTACAGGATATAGCATATGCTATATTTTAGCATGTGGCAGCGTTATGGGTTTTCACTCTTTTGACCTATTCCAACCTTTGGATCTTGTACCCCAAATAATGCTCAAAATCCAACGATTAAAATCAACCTATGATTGGTTGATCAACGGTCCACTTGGCACGTTTTTAGAAGATGCTGACCGTATGGATGTTTGGCCAATCCCTATATGGACCTAAAACCCAAAAGTCAGCCTGATTAGTGATTTCAAACCTTTTGATCTTGAACCCCAAATAATGCTCAAATCCCCAGGTTAAAATCAACCCATGAAAATGACTCAATCCAAAAAATAGCATTGAGATATAGCACTAAACCATTGGAGCATGTCATGCCTAATATAACATTTTGGCACTGTAGCTGTCTTAAAATATAGAATTGAGACGGCCTTTTAGCATTTTAGCATTGGAGATGCTCTTAGAAAGGCAACTTAAAAAGGACTTGTTTATAATGAAAACGACGTGTTGACAGTTTCTTCCAAAAATATCCCTACATCTTCATTACTTATATCAATGCGCCTAAGGTTATTTTAGACTTTAAACTTTTGTATCTATCTATATAATCACTATTATAAGTAATTTTCAGAACGGCTCCTTCATTCTCCGTTTCAATTCTACACAATTCCTCTTTCCCGGCTGGTGGGCTGATAAACTCGGTTCCACAGACTTCTCAAGGTGATATACGTTTAGAAGGGCAACTTAAAAACTATCTTCTTTACTAGATCATCGCACGTACGTTACCGTCTACTAGTCTTCCTTCCAACATACATATTTGCCGTGCCGTAGGCTTCTACCCAAATCAACGGTACACGTTGTTACAAGGGACCGGCGACATCAAATGAAGGCATCGTCATGTCTTATATCACGTAACGGGTCATGTTGGATCAAGCTCAAAACTGAAATTTCGACGGAAACACCGAAATTGAAAACCTTGGGTCGGATACCCGTATATTTAGACCCAATGGGATGATAAAGATGGGTAAAAAAACTCTGATTATGTCGGGTCATGTAGTACCCACTAACAGTATATTAATTAGATATATTTGTTGATCATGAATAACTTGATGAAGAGAAAGAAAGAAAGAAGGGTGTCTTTCCCATTTTTCAGAAAAGAAAAAAGGTTTCACGGGGTCTTTGCCTGCCATTAGAAAGTCACAGATAAGACCATTCACTTGGGATATAAAATAGGGTTGGATAAAAACAACTTTCAAAAGGTCCCGGCGGGTATCATGGGTGTTTTTCTTGACCCAATTTACTTATTATTTTATGCAGATAAGAGTGTGTGAAACCCGTGAAATATTGGTAGTAATGTAAGAATCAGAACAGTATCAACATGGGCGGCATGTAATGGGGAGGTGAGAGTGTTTGACCCACCAAGCTAGCTTTTCATGACATGGGAGCTTTGCACGCTTGTGACTATTGGTAGGTTTGGACTTATAGTGTGTTTTAGTGCTTAACACACTTTTTCGACCGATTGATGTTACCATGCGCTACAAATTGTCTGCATTTTATTAAAACAGTTTCAGGGTCTTCCAGGATGCAAATCATTTTTAGGTTAAATTCAATAGGTTTAAATGGACTGTTATAACGGTATAACGGATTGACTGGGGGCGTTACCATTTTTTTTTCCTTTTTTCCCATTATAATGGCCGTTATAACGAACTGTAACACTCATGGGCAAAAACATAAAATAACGGAAATAATGGAAAAAAAATGGGAAAAATGGCCCTAAAATTCAAAAAAATTCAAAATTTAATTTCAAAATTTCAATAAAAAATAACGGGAGCTTTTTCACAATTTTTTCAGACAATAACAGTCGTTATAAAACAGCACACAACGTAATGGGGGAGGTCAAATCCGTTATAACAGCCATTTTTAAATCATGGTTAAAATCATAATTCGGTGTCTTATTGACCATAAATATGCTCTATCAAGGTGCAGCGTACAATGGGCGCACCTACAATATCTCTAGGTAAGAAATCGTCAATCTGATCTGATCGGATCACAGTAACTAAAACGGTAGCGGGTCAACTCAGTGGATCAATTTCTGGCGTATTAGATCTCCTTGGTGGGATCCATCAAATGGTGGTTCTCAGTATCCTGCATGACCTGCAACCTACTTGCTTTGTACTTTATTCCCATTTATATACCACATTTATGAACAATAAATATTGTAAATAAAAAACAGGAAAATTAGGGTTACTACCTCTGAATGTTCACACACTGACCCAAGATTTCTATTGTGGGCCATTGATGTCTAGACAATCAAGCACGAGCTTTGACCGTTAAATATGCTGACCCTAGTACTTCAGAAAACTGACTCAAGCATGACCTCAGCATGACGTGTCTCACGCAGCGAATACACTTGTCGACTTCATTGAGAACCAAAGGGTCCACTTGGCAACAAGTGGCATTCAGTAAGTTGAAAAGTGAGGATGAGGTCCGATGGCCATGTGTCTCATGTAGCTGAGATCGGTAAGGCTATCGATTTTGTTCATATATACATATGTTAAACAACCATATACCCCCAAAGATCAACCTGTTAGGGAAAGACGAAACAACTATGTACACCAATGACTCGTCGGGTCAACACGACATTAACGCAGGGAACACGCTCCTTCAGTGAGAATATACTCAGCTTGAGACTTGAATCCGCGACCTCTCAGGCCTTCAGGATATGATACCATGTTAAACAGCCATTTACCCCAAAAGAACTTGTTGGGAAAAAGGCGAAACAACTATTTATATATGGCTCAGGCTCCTGTTACCTGCCCTAAAATTACAGGCTCCCGTTACAGGACACAATATGAGCCTATGTGGCACACTTTTAGAGGACTCTGACCGTATGGAAGTTTGGCCAATCCCTAGGTGGACCTACAATTTAAAACCAAAAATGAGCTAGCTGATTAGTGATTTATTGGCGTTGGATTGGACTTATTTTCATGGGTTGATCTCAACTGTGGGAATTTGAGCAGTTTTTGAGGTACAAAGATCTAACGCTTAGAAATCACTAATCAGGCTGATTTTTGGTATATATTGAGATTTAAATATTTATATACAGCTAGAAATTAGTATGAAGATTTGTGATGTCGAAATTAATGGAGTCAAGCTGATGGTTGAGAGAAAAATAAGTAAATTGTAGGGAGAAAAGTATTAGAAATGATTTGGTCAATAATAGATAATTTCATGGATTAAGCAAGAAGAAACATACCTCATCATATTTTAGTTTTTGTAGTAACATGGGTTGATCACCTACCGTTAAGGAAATCAACCTTCTAAGCTCTGTGGATATATATGACGGTGAATCTGGTTGGATTGGACAGTGATCAAATGTGGGACCCACTAAGTTTCTTGTTGCAAAAATAAATGACAGTGGTTCCCTTCTGATTGAGATCATATGGTGGAGGTTTACTGAAAATAAGCTGTAAAAATATGGAGATTATTCATCTGTTATACTTTATAAGTAACTTGACATGTTATTCAACCCAGTCCAGCTCAGCCGGATCCCGACCCTAGGTGGGTGCAACCAAGCACCTATAAATGCAAAAAATATGTTATAAATGTTTGCAAACAAATATTTGCGGCAATACCAAGCAAGGCGTAATACACGAATTTTGCACTTTTTTTAAAATAAGAACATATTAAATGGCTTCCTAAAATGAAAAAGTCGGTAAAATTCAGGCTTTTAAGGGTAAACAAATATAACGTTTCAACAATGCCCGAATTTTTTTTATCCCGAAACCGAATTAACCTTGAACTTTTCCTGTTTCGAATCTTTGCCGTATACCGAATTGCTAACTATGATCCCGACCCATCAATCCGTGAAAAAACCATTCATACTCTTGAAACCCATGCAACCCGGCGGGTTGAATCGGTGACCCAGCTGACAAGGACACGGGTTAAACCAGTGATCCGGGGTGGTCCACCAAAGGACAGGCAAAACATTAATGGGTCAGTCAGTGGGTCTCAAAGAGTTGCCATGTGGCGGGTTGACGGCTGATCGGGTTGACCCATAGAATCGGTCAAGGGACCGGTTCAATGACTGGTCGGGGTATGAAAACATTTCCTCAAGGGAGTGTTGGTCGTAATTTTATTTAATACCAAAATACCCCTATGTAAGTTCATTCATTTTCCTACCTATTTTCAATTACGCATGGGGAGCTTGGACTTTTTCTACGTTGAAATTTCGCTTTTCTAACTGCCTAGAGCTGTCACAAATTACAGATTCACCCCTCCCAAACTATCAAAACTGTCCTTTGGTGGAAAATTTCTTATTTTCACTCTTCCAAAAATGCCCCCGTTACCACTCATGTACGCCCCTACTTGTCCATATTAATTCTTCAAACATCTTTGAAACTTGCAGAGACCATGGAATGAAAGTTAAATGTGTCTATCCAAACCGACAAAATGCCCCATAAATTGATAAGGATAGGCTTATAATTTTCCTCAAAATAGCCAACATTTGGGATCTTGTAATCATTTCAAGACCAAAATGCCCTACTGCGCATTTTTTGCTATGTTCCATCAGTTTTCCGTTAAAAATAACCAAAAAGGCTGCGAATTTCGTTGATTTAAATATATAAATGGGTCGAGCTCCCGGGACCAGACTTTTTTAACAGGCTCCCGGGACAAGCCTTCTCGGGTGTGGACTCCGAGAATCCAACGGTTGTTTGATTTGGAAAAAAATGATGCCAACTCAACAATATCACTGCCATTGATTTCTCGGAATCCACACCCCAGAAGCCTATCTTGGGAGCATGTCAAAAAAGGCAGGTCCTAGAAACCTATTCCTATATAAATACCAGTGTTTTAAAACTTGTCGAGTCAATTCAATACTCGGTCGAGTTGACTCGACTTGGCTGATTTTTGAGTTGACTCGAAATAAACTCAAATCGAATAAACAACGGGTTTGGTGTGTTGTTTTTTGAACAAAACAACAGATTTGGTGCATTGTGTTTTAATCACGCACCAAATAAGTTTTTCGAACACCTTGTCAACACAAATCAACTAAATCGTATAAATTCTACTTATAAAAATATGATATTTATATATTAATATTAATATATTACTCGAGTCGAGTTAGAGTTAACTCAACTCGGTAGGTTTTCGAGTCTAGTCGAGTTGAGTTTCGAGTTTTCAAACACTGATAAACACCTATGCTCTATCAAAAAAATAAAAGCAAAGGAGGGTTAGGTCCACCATTGGACCTGACAAGTCCAGATTCAACCATATAGATCTATTAGAGAATACGGTGTAATAAGTTGCGTGAGATGCACTATGTCATTATTAGTGAATCTCATCACAGATTCTCCTGGTTGTCACCGATTGTCAAGATTCAGAAGATTAAGATAATATTTTAGATTATATATTTTAAATTAATTTTATTTTTTTTAATCGTATTTATTTTTATATAAACCCTTGGTTAGTCAATGTAATTAATTCAAGTTTTGTAGGGAATGAGATTATTGATAAACTTATGTGATTATTACATTGACCTTGATAAATTCATATATATATATATATAATAACAAAATCTAAATATAGAAACTAATCTAAATCAAATCAAATCAAATCTAATATCCTAATTGATATGACTGGATCACACGGGGAGAAACTTCTACCCTTTGTTATTTGAATTAAGAATTTAAATTCTTATTTTCCTGAAATCAAAATTAACAACTTTATTGATCATGTCAACTCAATATTAATTAGGTCACTTCGATCTAATCAATAAGTTCCGATTGCTTATCGGATCGGGTCTGGATCTAAATTTATGATCTGAGAAGTTATTGGATCGGGTCTGGACCTGTTCTGGTCCATCGACAGCCCTAGTGTATATACACTGTAGTGCTGTACAAGAAATAACAAGGGCAAATCAGTCTTTTTGTTGAACAGATAACACTAAACAGCAATTTCAAAGAAAATTTTATTGAAACCGAACAGCACCCATTAATGATCTTCCCCTCTAGAACCAAAGTAAAACAAAGGAAAGAACCCTCTCTCTCTTACACTTATATTTTTCTGTTTTTCCGGTGGGTTGTTGAAGCAGCTTTCAATGCTTTGTTTTCTCAAGCTAAGGCCTTCACACTTTTCAACTATCTCCACTCAACCCCTTCTCATAAATCCTCTTTAAGAAAATCTATAAAAAAAAGTCCAAATTTCTCTCTCTATGACCGACTCTTCTTCTTCTTTCATCTCCTTGAGTTTTGGGATTCTGGGTCTCCATAAATTGAACTTTATCCATGTTCTTGTCCACTTCTCCATGGTTATAAATAGGATCTGAAAATCCTCTTCTCTGTGTCCCCCTCTTTGGTTTATGTTTCTTTTCTTCTTCTGGGTTAGTAGTGATGGCAGAAATCTCTGGAGCTAATGGAAACCTTGCAAAATCCATGGAGGAAGGAGTTTCTATGAATGGTATTGGTGAGGTCCTTCATAAGGAGGATGAGGATCAGAATTCTCCTGCTTCTGCTTCCATAACCAATAAAGGATCAGGTTTTTGTGTATCTGTGTCTTTCTTGCAGAAGGTGATTTCTTCTTCTTCTTCAAATTTCTAGACTTTTCTCTAAGTACTTTCTATGTTCACTATTCATTTTATGGTAACTTCTCTTTCTTTCTAATTGAATTATGAATCCAAGGCTCTGTCTGGTTGTCCTCAATAAATAAGTTTTCTAGAAAAAGTTTTGCATATAAAACTTTTTCTGTATCAACACTTTCTGTAAAACTTTTTGTTGATCACCATACAGAGCCTAATTATATAAATCTTTCCAACCCACTTGGTATTTTGATCCATATTGTCATTCTATGTATCAAATTGCCGGTCAAATTTAGGGCGTGTTTGATTGTCAAGTAGGAAAATTGCATTTTTCTTGGGAAAAAACAACTGTGTCCATTGTTAGATAGCCATTTTAAATCTGTATATAACTTTCCTTACCAATCCATTTAAATCTGGATAATTTTTCCTATTAAACCCAGAATTCATTTTCCATTCAGATAGATGAGAATTCATTTCCACCTGAAATTACGTCTTTATTTTCTCACATGATTGAAATATGTGTTCTCAGTTGGAATCAATCAGTCATTTAAGGCATTTCCCTGATTTATTTTCTCAGGAAAATTTTCTGTGCAACCAAACACGCCCCTAATTACAAAGTAGATAATTGTCTATCTTAATTACGAGTAGAAGTTTACAACAATCTAATTGATTTGTTTAATTGAGTACAGTTGATTGCCGAGGTGTTTGGGACGTATTTCGTTATATTTGCGGGGTGCGCCGCGGTGGTGGTGAATCTTACCAAAGACAAGGTAGTGACATTCCCTGGGATCTCCATAGTCTGGGGACTAGTGGTGATGGTCATGGTGTACTCCGTCGGCCATATATCTGGTGCCCACTTCAATCCGGCCGTAACCATCGCCTTCGCCACTTGTCGGAGATTTCCATGGAAACAGGTATGTAAATTACCCATTAATTCTACCTTAATTGTGCATTTGTAAATGAAAACAATAATGATTTTTTTTTTCTTTTTTCTTCTTCTTCTTCTTTTTTCAAAAAAAAAAAAAAAAAAAAAAAAATCAAACTAACCTAATGCTGCTAAATAATCCTTTGAATTATTGTCTTGGAGAAGCATGGTTTTCTGTGTAGCAGTCGCACCAATTGTATAATCAGCAAATTATACAATTTTGATGCAGAGACTCTTCTGTATCAAAATTTTGATGCAGAAGTCCCTCAAATTGCAACGTAGTAGACTCGTTTGGGCCCACTGGCCCCCTTAATGTTTGGTCCATACTCGATGAACCACACCCCAAAAATCAGCGTGATTGGTGATTTCTAACCATAGGATTTGAGCACTTTTTCATCATGGGCTATATGAACCCGCCTATGTGTAGGTTCCAAGCCCATGATGAAACAATAATGCTCAAATCCAATGGCTAGGAATAACTTATGTTTTGCTGTGTGGGTCCACCAAGATGTGGGATCTAGCAAAGAAGGATGTCATACACCATAAATGTGGTCCCCTTTTTTGCCCTTTTGAGAAAATCTATAGGTTACCCATTGGGTAGAACCTAAGTAGGGTCGACCAACTGCCCACCAACTTGTTTCTTGTTGGAGAATCTTAGACTAATGGTGTTGAAAAATTCTCTATATGGAAATTTTTTCTCAAATTTCTTGTTTTTCTTCAAATTATTTCTTCTAACTGTTTAAGTTCTATTTATGTTGTCTTAAAGGTGCCGGCTTATATATCAGCTCAGGTACTCGGGGCGACACTCGCAAGCGGAACCCTACGGTTACTATTCGGCGGGAAGCAAGAGCATTTCCCGGGAACGATACCAACTGGTTCTGATATGCAGTCTCTAGTGCTGGAATTCATCATCACCTTCTACCTCATGTTCGTCATCTCCGGTGTCGCCACCGACAACCGAGCGGTTAGTTCTTTTATATAACGTATTTGTATAACATTTTATATATTAGGAAGACAAGCATTGGCTTTTGGTGTTGTTAAAAAGTCGATCATCTAATTAACTACCAAACTATACAAATTATTAAATTAATCTATATTTTATTGACTTTTTTGTGATTTTTCTTTTTTGCTATTGCAGATTGGAGAACTTGCGGGGCTTGCAGTGGGAGCGACGGTGCTACTAAACGTGCTTTTCGCGGGGTATTTATTTATTTAATTTTAATAATCTAAAAAAATGTTCTTGATTATAATATGAGCTAATCATGGAGGGAATGGCTCCAATAATTGGTGGTGCATAGCCGATAATCCGACAAATTACACACATAGTAAAGTGTGGAAATTGAAGAATTTACCATAGAGGTTGAAGCTGATGTAAATATGTGATGTGGGTGTGTGTGATTTTTGACAGGCCAATTTCGGGGGCATCGATGAACCCGGCTCGTAGTTTGGGACCAGCGATTGTATCGAACCGTTACAAGGGGATATGGGTATACATAGTGGGGCCCATATGTGGGGCTGTATCAGGTGCATGGGCCTACAATGTCATACGTTTCACGAACAAGCCGTTGCGAGAGATCACTAAGAGCGGCTCTTTCCTTAAAAGCTTAGGACGAAACGGTTCCTATTGAAAAATAGGGTTGCTTTTGATCTTCCTTTCTGTATTTTTCTTTTTTGAGGGTTTAGAATGTCTTCTTCCTGAAAAGCGACTTTTTTTTTTTTATGTAATTTTATAATTTAAAAGTAGCTTTCTCACTCCAATAATTTAATGGAAAACGTTTGCTGCACGGAGTCAATATTAAAGTTTTCAATTTCAAATTTTTTGATATTTTTCTTTGTGGCCATTTTTGCTCTATATAGCTAGAAAATTCAACAAATTTTCCAGTGGTGATCATGCTTAATAAGGTATACTCACGCAAGCACGATTTTTGTTACTCACTGCTGCCATCTGGGCCCACTGACCGCATGGATGTTTAACCCATCCCTTAGTAGAGATTCATGTTAAACATCAACTTGTTTGATGATTTTTAGCCATTGGTTTTAATATTTAAAAAAAATGGTTGAATCCAACAATTATAAGCACGCCTAAAAAGTACTAAAATAAAACACCCATTCGGTCAGTGGACACAGACAGCAGGGTGAGTAAAAAAAACAGAAATTTTTTAAAAAGAAAATAAACTTTAATTTATTTACAAAAAAGAATACAACTTTTTGCAAATCCCAAAAAAAAAAACGAAACATTACGTGGCACATGTTTATGAAAAAACGTCATTTAAAAGAGCGTTTGTCAATAAAAAACGTCATTTTAAAGGGCGTTTTTCAGTAATAGACGCCTTTTTAAAAAACGTCTGTCAGACCTCTGACAACTGACAGACGTTATTTTAAAGGGCGTGTGTCAGTAGAAAACGCCCTTTTAAAGGGTGTTTTTTACTGACAAACGCCCTTTTAAAGGGCGTTTTTTGATACCTCAATTTCTACGCCCATTTTGGCGTACCCAGAAGATGAATCAATGGCTGATTTTTGGTGAGGATGATCTCTACGGTGAGGAGATCATCCTCACAAAAATTCAGATCATTCCGATATTCGTAGATTGGTTTAGAAGTTGAGGAATTATTGGACGTTTTTTAAAATTTCTCAGGAATAAACGCCCTTTAAAAGGGCGTTTGTCAGACGTGTCAGCCATCAGTCATTCTGACTCGACTGATTGGACTGATAGCAGACGAAACGCCCTTTCGTTTTCTTTTTTGGGATTTGCGAAAAGTTGTATTCTTTTTTGTAAATAAATTAAAGTTTGTTTTCTTTTGTGCAATTTTCCGTTAAAAAAATCATACTTCCTCACGCCTAAAAGCGTCAGGAGTCGGGACCGCATGGATGCTTGTAGTAGACATTCATACATAAAATAGCTTCTTTGATAATTTCCTGCTGTGGGTTTTAGTACTCAAAAAATAATGGTTGAATCCAACAGCTATAATCACGCCTTCAAAAGTACTAAAATCTAATGGCTATAGATTACCAATCAGGATAATTTTTGGTGGGTGTATCCACCAAGGGGTGGGCTAAACATCCATGCGGTTAGTGAGCCCAGATGGCAGCGCTGAATAACAAAAATCGAAGTAAAACCTGCCTGACCATCGACGGTCAGGGAAGGCCTAATCATCCATTATATGAACCACGTGGTACATTCTTAGAGTACACTGACCGAATGGATGTTTGGCCATTCCCTAGGTGGGCTTACAAACTAAAAATCAGCCTGATTAGTGATTTCAAACCTTTGGATCTTTGTACCCAAATAATAGTAAATAATGCTCAAATTCCTACAGTTAAAATCAACCCATGAAAATGACTTCAACAAACGCTTAGAAATCACTTATCAGTGATCAGGTTGATTTTGGATTTAAGGTGCACCTAGGGATTGGCCGAACATTCATCCGGTCAGTGTCCTCTAAAAGTGTGCCACGTGGCTCATATTATGGATAGTCAGCGGTGGCTAAAGGTCTACATTGTTACATCTCTTTCCTTTTTTATGAAGTGGACGTACAGCATATTCATGGTACTTGTCCGGTAGAAGAACAGTCTGTCATACTTGCTCTGGTGGGATCCACCACAGCCTTCTACAGTTTCCACCAAAAGTAGACCCTGGGAAAATTTAGTGTGCAAATACAGTCAGAAAGCGACACGTAGCAACCAATCCCTGTTAACCATAGTTAAGGAGAGAGGTTGCAGGTTAAAAGCGAGTTTAATTGTTACATGTTTTTTGGCCACATTTGCATACTAAGTATGCAACCATTTGCATACTAGATTTTCCGTAGAACTATGCTGAGTATTGGGAGTAAAACTTGGCTGACCGGTTCAGCAAAGTCATGACCTCCCACAATATGAGCCATGTGGCACATTTTAGATTTGATCTTGCACCCCAATTAATGGTCAATAATGCTCAAATTCCCCCGGTTAAAATCAACCCATGAAAATGACTCCAATCCAAGGCTTAGAAATCACTAATCAGGTTTATATTTTGGTTTGTAGGTCCACTTAAGGATTGGTCAAACATCCATATGGTCACTGTCCTCTAAAATTGTGCCATGTCACTCATATTGTGGTACCTTCGTTGGTCAACAAGCTTTACTCAACTTTGCTGACCATTGACCATTATTTAGGGGTACAAAGATGTAAAACCCACGCAGGCAGATGGTTGTTGGTGTGTATCCACCTCTTTCGGGAGGTCGTGGGGTCAAACCCATGAAGGCAGGTTTCCTCCTTTGAGCCGTTGTGCCAGGACTAGAAACCCCCTTAACCGGCCTAGACCGGGTCCAAGTTTCATCTGGCTTCTTCCGTGGGGCCCTCATCGCCCCCACGATGGTGACTAACGAAAAAAAAGATGTAAAGATTTTTTTTTTTTTTTTTTTTTGTACTTTACCTTCGTGGGAGGGCCCCCCACGGAAGACGGCAGGTGAAACCTGAACCGGTCAAGCCGGGAGAGATTTCTACTCCTGGCACACTGCTCAAAGGAGAAAATCTACCTGTGTGGGTTTGACCCCACGACCTCTCGAAAGAGGTGGATACACACCAACCATTTGAGCTGCCATGTTGGGTGTAAAAGATGAAAAGATTTGAAATCTCTAATTCGACTGATTTTTGGTTTGTAAGTCCACCTAGGGATTGGCAAAAACATCCATATGGTCACCATCCTCTTAGAGTGTGCCAGGTGATTTAACATTGTGGCCTGTTAGTAACGTCATTGACCGGCGCAAGTTGGGCATAGTTCTACTCCTTCCACCAGGTAGATCATTGTATTCAAGTAAAACTTCGTTGACAATAGATGGTCAGTAAAGCGACCACCTACAATATGAGCCATGTGGCACATTTTTAGAGGATACTGACCATATCAATGCTTGACCAATCCCTAGGTGGACCTACAAACCAAAAATCAGCCTGATTAGTGATTTCAAACCTTTCGATCTTTGTACTCGAAATAATACTCAGATTTCCACCATTAAAATCAACCCATGAAAATGCCTCCAATACAATGTTTATCAGGTTGATTTTTGGTTTGTAGGTCCACCTAGAGGTGGCTCATATTGTGGGCAGTAACTAGCGTGAACTTGTTGGTTCACTTTTGTTGGTCCCCTGATCCAGATCCTTCAATGAAAACCGACAAGTGAGGTTTTTTGGACCTGTAAAAAGTTGGTCGAACTAAAGACAATGATAATTTAGAAAGGATCTCTCACACAATGTGTGTTGAGAGTAAGTCTATTCATGTATATATAATACCTTATTTACATCAATCAAGGGATATTATAAGATTCAAGGGAGTAAATTATGGAATGATTACAACAAGAATGGAATTCAAATCCATTCAAAATAAGGCATGGATTTGAATTCAAATCCATCTAAATAAGGTATGTGCAATTACGACCTAGATATGGATTGGGTATTGATCTTGTGTGATGCAGTAGTATGGTGCATCTCTATATTCCCCCTCAAACTTGGCCGTGGAGAAGGGAGAAGGCCAAGTTTGGAAGACAAGCGCTCGAAGGATGCACGAGGCAACGGCTTTGTGAAAAGATCTGCAATCTGATTGGCAGAGGAGACAAAGCGAGTGATGAGGGCCCCAAGTGCAACTTTTTCGCTAACATAGTGGTAATCAACTTCAACATGTTTTGTTCGAGCATGGAACACCGGATTTACGGTCATATAAAGGGCGCTTAGATTATCACAGTAGAGAGTAGGAGGATGCCGAAGGTGAACTCCAAGGTCGCGTAGAATAAATGACAACCAAGTGGTTTCTGCAGCGGTAGATGCCATGGATCGATATTCGGCCTCCGCACTAGAACGGGCAACTGTCGCTTGTTTCTTTGCGCTCCAAGAAACGCATGTAGATCCAAAAAAAGTGCAAAAGCCAGTGGTAGATCGTCGAGTTGATGGGCACCCAGCCCAATCGGAGTCAGAGTAGGCAAAAAGATCCATCGATCCAGATTTCAAAATTTGAATGCCGTGGGTGAGTGTACCGCTAATAAATCGGAGAATCCGTTTCACATACCGAAATTTGCAATAGTCGGTTTTTCCATAAATTGACAGACGTGATTCACGCTGAATGAGATATCAGGTCTAGTCATAGTGAGGTACTGTAGGCCACCAACAATACTACGATAGTGCGTGGCATCGTCATATAGACCTGGCTCATCGATAAGTGACTTCTTTTGTGCCATAGGAGTGGAGATGCTCTTACATCCACCCATTTGAGCACGATCAAGGAGATCTGAAGCATATTTGTACTGAGAAAGGTGTAAACCATCATGAAATTTAGTAACCTCCAAGCCAAGGAAGTAATGAATAAAGCCCAAATCTTTCATGGCGAACTCCTGCCCAAGATTGGTAATAAATGACTCCAAAAGTGCTTGATTATTGCCGGTGACTATCATATCGTCAACATAGAGAAGAAGAATGAGGATCCCATCGGAGGTTCGGCGAACAAACATTGAAGAATCTGCAGTGCTACAGAAAAAACCGAGTGTGAGCAAATATTCGCTAAAGCGATCAAACCATGCTCGTGGAGTTTGGCATAAGCCATAAAGAGCCTTCTTCAAACGACACACATGATGTGGTCGTGAGGGATCAACAAATCCCGAGGGTTGATCCATAAACACAGGTGTGGATAGATGACCATGCAGAAATGCATTTTTAACATCCAACTGTCGGATGTCCCAATTATGCATCGTGGCGATGGTGAGAACAACACGAATACTTCCTAGCTTAATAACTGGTGAAAAAGTCTCGGAAAAATTGAGGCCTTCAACTTGATTGAACCCCTTGGCCACCAAGCGAGCTTTAAGTTTCTCAAGGCTTCCATCAGCCTTTAGTTTTGTTTTAAAAACCCACTTACTACCAATAATATTCATATCAGAGGTGCGCGGGACAAGCTCCCAAGTATGAGTGGTATATAGTGCATCGAGTTCTTCATGTATTGCAGCAACCCAACCTGGATGATGAAGGGCTGATTTAATAGTCTTCGGTTCACGAGGAATGGAATGGACAACAAGATTCACATAACGAGGATTTGGCTTAGTAATCCCAGATTTGAGACGAGTAACCATTTGATGCCCAATGTCGCTATTGTTAGTTGGTTGTGCAACTTCAAGTGGAGAATCAGCCACATTAGGAGGGGATATTATTGCATGGAACCCATCCTCAACAGCATGCATGGTAGGATCAGCAAAAGCATTGTCAGTTGTAGGAGAGAAAGGCGGTGGCAATGATATAGATGGAGGAGGCGATGCCAGCTCAAAAGTAGTGGCAACATCATCTTCAACGCTAGGATCTATAGCATTGGCAACATTACCTGTTAGAGGCTGTGGTGATGCTGCATCATCCGTATTTGATGCCAATGGTGAAGACTCGCGATGCCCATCAAAAGAACTTGAAGAGTTTTCAGTAGGTGGAGTATCAAGCCATTCATGGAATGAAGTCACCTGTGCGGTTTCCTTAAGCGAAGCATGCAAGGAAGTAGGATTAGCAAAGGGAAAAACAGTCTCATCAAAAACAACATGCCTTGAGATATAGATGCGATTAGTTGGGGGATAAAGGCAACGATAACCCTTGTGTCGAGTGCTATAGCCTATGAAGACACATGGAAGAGACTTTGGTCCAAACTTATCTTGGGAATAATCCCGGAGATAAGGATAGCATTTGCTCCCAAACACGCGAAAAGATTCAAAATTAGGTGTCTTACCCATTAGCCTTTGGAAAGGTGAATCCATATTCAAAGTAGTAGAGGGCATACGATTTATTAGAAAAACCGAAGTGGAAAATGATTCATCCCAAAATCTTTTAGGAACTTGAGCATGTGTCATCATTGTTAACCCCAATTCTGTAATGTTCCGATGTTTCCGTTCAGCCACGGAATTTTGTTCCGGGGTATGCGGGCAAGAGAAATGATGTAGAATACCAAGACGTGTAAGGTGGTGCTGAAATGCTCCATCCATATATTCGCCACCCCCATCGGATTGAAATACACGGATTCTGGCATTAAACTGGCGTTCAACCAAAACTTGAAAGAGTAAGAAGCATGTGAAAAAATCAGATTTCTTCTTTAGAGGATAAAGCCAGGTGAACCTAGTGCATTCATCAACAAAGATTGCATAAAATCGATAACCATTGACAGAAGTAACTGGTGCTGGACCCCATAAATCAGAATGAACAATACTCAAAGGTTCAGTGCAAAAATCTCTATACGAACATGGGGTCATGGATGGTTCACAAATCTACTCAACAACGTTTTTGCATTTCCAAACAGTCGACACTCAAAGTATTGTCAAGTTCATTAACCTACATCTTAATGAACTAGTGTACTAGTACAGCTTGTACACGGGCACGTGCCTTGAAATAGTTGGCCTGATTTAAATGAAGGAACATGAATGATGGGAGTTATCGAGGTTTGTTAAAATATGGCAACTACCATTCCCATCTATCTTATGTCATTATTCTTATTCCCAAAACTTCTACGTTAAAAAATAGATTCTTTTATTAATCAATTTTAGTGGGGACACAAACAAGAGTGCAAACCAAACAGCTTACAAATTGGGATCTGCATTTGTTCTGCTAAAGCCCATAGAGGTCTTGTCTTAAGGAACTTTTTATAAAACCAACCTTTTTTTCCTCCACATTTTTTTTTCTCAAAAAATCCTTTACTTCCTCGATTCCACTTAGACTAGGCTATCAAACATAAACATTTTCCAAAGTCCTTCCTTGAATCGATATATAAAGCTGATGCTACCTAATGTTGGAAGAGCAACAATAAAGCCAAAGAGAAATAATTTAAAGACCATTCTTATCACTTAATCCTAGCCATACACGTGTCACTAGATACATTAAAGAAAGCACGTGTGGGATGGTACGTGATACTTTGGCCCCTACTCAATCATTGGAAACCCAATTAAAGCGGCATTTTATTTCGTTTCTTGACAAGATTCTCACCAACTTCGATCATTTCAGCATCGTATGAATCTTGTTGATCAGCATAAAGGGCGTTCAAGCAAAATGCAACGTTCTAACTGGCCAAAGCCAAGAGGTCTGGAGAGAACCCAACTCTTCCAAAGTTGGATTCCCTCTAGAAACATAACGAAGATGGAGACTTTCTTAGTTTGCCAAGGATAAGAATAGGAAGTCTCATAATCCTAATGTCTTCCATTGATGGTAACCTTCTTATCCTACGTAACAGGAATTTAGACTTTCCTAGACTCCAATCCAATGAATAGAAAGTCTTCATTGGAGTCCCATCTTTCTAAAACTAGACTGTTCTCACAACCTATAAATATAGGTCATTGGCAAAGGTATGATTCGCAAATGCCAATTCATCAATTCTATTTGCAAACCACTTCTTTCCATCCTCTTACTTGAGCGTTGAAGTATTTTTTGCTAGTTCTCCCCTGTTTAATTAACATCCAATCAGCAAAGGAGCCAAGGTCCCATTTCTCCTCGTCAAGACCAAATCTCAAGGATCATGTGTTGAAGATATATTTTCTCCACATCTTTTGATGTTGTCTATGGGAAATACTTACCTAGCAATCACATTGTTTTTTGGTCAAGGCCCATACCTACTTTATGTACAATGAATTGGGTGGAACCCAAACCCGCATCTATGCATAAAAATAATCGTGGATCTATAATTAGGAGACACAAAATATGGAAATGTTTTTGGTGCAAGTGACTCCCAATGCATACAATTAGTGGCCCTACATAGTGCATTTTTTTGGGCCTGCCTCTTGGTATATATACTCACTTAAAATCAATCTGATTGATGATTTATAGTTGATTCACCTTTGACCGCGCTTGATCGTAGTTTTAGGTCCAAATGACATTTACCTTAAAGCAGCCTACGGGTCGAGTTCAAATTGGATTAGGGTCAATCCTACTCTAAAACATTCTAGACAGCCTTGCGCAACCATACGACTCATCATCTGACCAAAAATCTCAACCACTACGAAAAATAAATATGGAGGTAACGGATCATCCTGTCTTAAACCTCTAGAGCTCCTAAAAAATCGACATGAGAATCATTGACGAGCACTGAAAAAGAAGCCGTCGAGATACATTTCCTAACCCAACCCCTCCACCTATCGCCAAATTAACTCCATCTTATCCATAATGTAGTCAAGGAAGTTCCAGTTGATCACATGATCGAAAGCATTTTCCACATCCAATTTGAAAATATACCCTGGCCTATCTCTTTGATTCTCAAGTCTACACACTCATTGGCTGCTAAGACACTGACAGGAATGTCTACTTGGAACAAAGGTGCTCTGCTCAATTGAGACAACCAAAGCTATAACACTACAAATTGTAAGGGCAAGTACCTTGGGCACAATTTTGTACGCGCGTGCTACAAGACTAATGGGCTTATAATCAACTATACTTTCTGTTGCATGCTTTTTTGGAATGATAGTGATAAGTCATTATTTTATGCATTTTTACCTCATTTTTCTTAATGAATTATTAAATTTATTCTACATATATAAATTCTCAATCCTACATGAAAAATAGGATATTCACTTTTCACCATTTGTAAATTAGATTTTTCTTAATAATAGCCAATGGCTTTATATTAATAATCTTCTCATTAGATACCCTAGCCCAAGACTAAAGCGATCATAAGTCCAAGTCCAAAAGCTCATATACAAAAGTCTAAATACAAGAAAAAGTATAAGGCATGAAAATGGACTACAATGGCAGACCAAGACACGGGCCATGTCGATGGACTAGGGGACTAAAGGCATCGCAAGGGACAATGGTAATCAAACAAAAATAAAAATAGTGGCGATCAAGATGATGGACCACCAAGATTGTAAGCAAAGTTAATTTGTGGGCCACATTATTGGACCAAGAAGATGATCTCTAAAAGATGAACCACCAATCAAAGCAATGATTGATATGGCAATTGTAAAAAGTGGTTATTGGGCCATGTTGATGGCCAATGCAGTCAGCCATGTTAGTTAGCCAAGTTTGTGGACCAAGAATTGATCAAGGTTATCTAGATTACAACAAAATGAATGGTCTAAATTAGAAAAGGTATGAGGATGGCTTTCCGAGAATAAAATGATAATTTTGGTTTCTAAAATTTGAAAAATGATAGAACGCTTAAGAAAGAAATATCTTATCAAAAGAAAATTTTATTTTGTAAAATAAAATAATATTGTATTGGTTTTCAAAATGAAGTTTCAAAAGAATAATTTAGTGGTTGATTCTATTGAAAGAAAAATAACATTCTATTAGTTTTCAAATAAAGTTTTAAAAAATAATTCAGTGATTGATTCTATTGAGAAAAAAAAAAAAGAGAATATTTTAGCCCAAACCCATTCTTGTTCTAATGTTAAAGAAAGATGCATTTTGGTACTTTCAAAAAGAATTGCTAATCAATTTGGGTGAATTCTTAGTCATAGGCTATGTACTAAAGCTTGGGGGTATATCAGTAGATAACATGGGGGAATGTCAAAAATTCCCTTATTTTTATCATAACGGGCGTTAATATATAACTATAGCATTAGATACCATATAACAAAACGTAACTGGGTGACCATATCTATTCTACTTATTAATGGACGAATGCCTTTATTGCATGCCTTACGCTAAACCCAATATATCTAAAATATACCCCTATTTTGCTTTATTACTTTTCTTCAATTCATTCACTTGGTGGGGGCTTTCCAGTCTTTTACATAACTGGGCTCGAGCATATCCATTCTACTTATTAATGGAGGAATGCTTGCCTCACGCTAAACCCAATATATTCCAAAAATGCCCATGTTTTGCTTCTTTCATTTTCTTCAATTTATTCACTTGGTGGGGCTTTCCGGTCTTTTACATAACTAGGTTCAAACATATCTATTCTACTTATTAATGGATGAAGGCCCTTCTTGCGTGCCTTAACGCTAGCTAAACCCAATATATCCCAAAAATACCTATGTATTGTTTCTTTCATTTTCTTCAATTTATTCACTTGGTAGGGGCTTTTCGGTCTTTTTCGTGTCAAAGAACACATCATATCACCCCTGGAGCTCATTCAATGTTAAAAAAAATTTTAAAAAATCTTTATTCCTAATATGACCATCAAGTTCCTTAAATTGACAAACATTGTTTCTATCAATTTTTTAGAAATTTTTTAATTTATAAGGTTACTTTGGTCATTTAACATTTTCACATTTCAACCCGACTGTTAAAGCAGTTATTGACTTCCCTCGTGTCACTTGAACTCTGTCATTGGAAAAAAAAAATAGATGGTGTCCATCATCAAAGTTGATGATGGAACCCAAGATGTGAGCCACATGGCACACTATTAGAGGATATAGATACTTACTGTATGAATGTGTGGGACATCCCTAAATGGACTTATTTAAAAAAACTTGGCCTAATCATAACTTCCTACCTTTGGATCATAATGCATGAAATCCATGGTTGAAAATAATCCATGGAAAGGAGTCTAATCCAACAGATATAAATTATGAATTTTGGTATGTAGGTCCAACTAGGGATGGGAAAACATCTATACAGTCAATAGTCTCTAAGAGTGTGCCACATGGCTCATAATATGGTCCATCATCAAACGTGGATGTTTATAAATAAACAAAAAGGAACAAAAGAACAAAAGCAAGAAGATAGTTAATTAAGTTACACCTACATACCTCATTATTACACCCAACATGGCAGCTCAAATGGTTGGTGCGTATCTACCTCTTTCGGGAGGTTGTGGGGTCAAACCCACAGAGGTAGATTTCCTCCTTTGAGCAGTGTCCCAGAGTAGAAATCCCCTTTGCCAGCTTGACCGGGTTCAGGTTTCACCTGACTTCATCCCATGGACGTTATCATGTTGCATATTGGTGTCGTTTTGTCATTGGCCAAATAATATTCAAAATCCACGGTTAAAAACAAACCAGAAAAAAGACCTTAATCCAACGGATAGAAATAATTAATCTGGATGATTTTTTGTATGCAGGTCCATCTAGGGATGGACGAAACATCTATACCTCATAAATATCTAAGAGTGTGCCATGTGTAAGGTGCTGCCACGTGCATCGCACGTGGGGTCCCCTAGTACTTGTAAGAGCATCTGTTTTTTAAACCATTACAAATCAAATACAACTAAACTAGAAAACGAAGGGCTCATTCGCGGGAAGGGCTCCTTCAACTATGCTCTCTCTCTCTCTCTCTCTCTCTCTCTCTCTCTCTCTCTCTCTTCTTGTTCTTCCTCCATTTGAAATAAAATTTGTTTGCATCTTCGGTTGGGATTTGAAATACAAAACGAGCAAGATGTTCTCAAACTAAGTCAAATTGTAGAATGATGGTGATGATGGACCCCATTTTTTGGGGGATAGTTGGTTGATGGATTTATTTTTCTTCCAAATAAGATGGTGGTGACGATGGTCGATGTGGTGATAAAAGTGGTGAGGAAGGGTGAGGATTAACAGCGAGATGGCCAGGTTCCGGCCAAGGTGAGCGAATAACAGGTAGTAGAAAGAGGAAAGTAGATGGGAGAACTCTTCTTTTCCAAATAAGATGGTGGTGAGGACTGAGGATGGTTGATGTGATGACAAGAGTAATGGGTGAGGGTGGGGATTAACGGCGATATGGCCGGACCTCGGCCAAGATGGGCAACCGGTTTCTGAAGCGGACAGTTCATCCCTACTAAGTACTAACAGTCCGTGGGGACCTACCGGGTGGGCTAATCACTACTTAAAGAATCAAGAGCACCAATGAGAGGGGGAACGAGTAACACACCTTTTAAATTAGCGATGCACGAGTTGAACCTCCAAGCCAAACACCTCCCTTAAGTTTCCAAATTGGCTCATTCCACTCCATCACCGTATATATAATAATATCATGCATCGTGTCAGCAAGTTATACGTGCTAGGCCCACTCTGTAAGCACAATTGGCACACATACCAGGCCTTTAGCTGATGTGCTAGCTCCCATATGGAACCAGAGTCAAAAAGTCAATCTATTTGATGATCACGATTTCCTAATCAATGAGGAGCATCAACCAAAAAGTCGTGTGGATGGCTGATGGAAGTCCACCGAAGGAAAGGTTAAGATCATTCGATCATTTACACATGCTGTGAATGCTATGTACTCATTACATGCAAAATCTGAACACATGCTGTGAATGCTATGTACTCGATAGAATAGCAAACAACCACAACCAACCCAAAAAAAAACTCAGCCTCTAGAGTGGTGATGCTCCTCATCCAAACAAATGGCTTCCGTTAACCAGAAGGGAGGAGACTCATACCACTTATGAGGAGAAGTCCAGGTTTTAGCCATAGAGGCTATAATGTGAGAAATAGTATTAGTTTTCCGACAGGATCGAAGAGAGAAAGAGACTCAGAGAAGGAAGAGTTCAAAGCCAAAATATCTGCACAGACTGAAGAAGAGAACCAACCCGACTGCCTCCGAGGACCATTTGGCTGGGAGGTTTATCAGGCCTTTGGCATCAGATTCGAGCATGATCCTATCAAAATGAGCTTCCACCCATCAGCATATATAGCTTGCGCCTATGCTTCCTCTGCCGAGTGTGCGCTAGAACAACGTCCTCCTGCCAGGAGTACTAACTAAATGGACACTCTTCTAGTGTCTGTGGACTACTAACTAAACTACATGTGTATATTATGTTTGCTTGTTTTAATTACATATAAAAAAATTGTTTATTCCTCTCATCTTTTCAACACTAATCAATTTAATAAATCAGGGACAAGCTTGCTTGTTGAGGACTCTTCTTTGCTATGGAGAGACACCGAGGAATCGATCCAAGGCCCATCCATAGATATACTACTCTGAATCTGACTATCCTGCGAGAAGCTTGAGATTTGTGTTTGGCTATCCTGTGATAACTTCTCAAAGGCCTTAAACCTCATTTCATCAGTCATTGAGCCGCGTTTGACAATCGGTGCTTGGACCGGAATTTGGCCTTCGAGCATGCTCACAACGGCAGACATGGATGGCCTAAGAGTAGGAGATATGTTTGTGCATAAGAGAGCCAAGTTAAGCATCCTCAATGCCTCTTCTTTTGAGTAGTTTGATCCAAGGATTGGGTCGACGAGTTCTAGGAGATTTCCTTGTTCTTGTAGGACATAGGCCTGCAATTCCATATAGAAAAGAAGGATAACTGTTAATGTCTCATGTATTGAGTTCAAATAGAAAGAAACAAAAAATAAAAAAGAGGAAGGACACAAAAGCTAACTAGCATCGCTATGTTGGAGTAATTTCAGTTCTGAACATACCATGACATCTATGGTATGGGTATGGGATCCAAGTCAAAAATGGCTCAGACTATGTGAATTTTTATACTTAAAAATAAATCATCATCGTCATCAGTACCTTATCCCAACTATTTGTGGTTACCCCATTCTGAAATTTCTAACCTTATCAAATGTGAAACTTAAAAGTAAATAGTGAAATAGAAGGTCCAGACTTTTTCAACTTGTAAAAAGAGTCACTTTTTCATAGGGCTAGAAAGGTCAGAATGGGGTGAGGAGATCATCCTCACCCAAATCAGACCTTGAACCATCTCCATGTAGGTCCCACAAAGCCATGTCAAAAATCTGTGTCAGAATACTCGAGGTTTTGTGTTAAGTCCAATACCTATATACATTAGTACCCAATAGAAAATTTTGTTATTTCTAAAATAGAAAATGATCGAAAAAGCTCAAACGTGCAGTCAAACCCTGGACCATCAGACCCTTTCTCCCCTACAACACCCATACTTTTCCTTGTATTGGTATGCAGCCCTTTCATGCAAATCTCTTTGGGATAAAGGATCCAATTGTCCAAGGCTTGACTTCACTTGCGGTCGAACTAATGTAATCACGACATTTCTATAATAAGTAAATAATTAGTGAATTGTTTAAAGGTTTCATTGAAGATATTTTGCATAAAGGATATCGTGCTTCATAACATATTAACTGCAATATGCCTAAATTACCCAATCAAGAAGATAAACAAACTCCTCCTTTGGCCTGTAATTTGTGTTGCTCTTCCCACTGACAATCTCTAAAGCAACAATTCCGAAGCTGTAAATGTCTGCTTTGTCAGTCAAGTAGCCCCTCAACGCGTATTCTGGAGCCATATATCCTCTACAAACACGAAAAAACTGTATAACATCAGAACTGTAGATTTTTGGCCAATACCCGGTCCAATACTTGAATGTTATGCCCATGCAACATTAACAAAGAAAATTATCATTTCCATGCATATTAGCAAAGTGAAACGTCACTTTAAATATTGAGAACTTGTAAATCATACACTGGTTGCGTCTAAACAGGCGACATAGAAAGTCAACTACATATGGTACCTAATTTTGGAGACACACCAACCTTCCAAATCTAATATAGAGTCCTATAAATGAATAAGAAAAAAGAGAAATTAGTAATTCCACAAATATACTTCGTAAGTTGCAAATTTTGCATCACAATCACTCCAATGAATAAGTACATGCATAGATACATGTGTGAGCATGCATTGTTTTTGTCTATGTATACATGTATATTACTTGTGACAAGATGTAGTATGTGGAAATCAAATCTCTTTACCAATTTTCAGCTGGCTGCTCATTTTCCAATTAATCCATGAACAACTTCAAACATGAATAGATCTCAGAACCACAGAGTCCTGCTTTGTTGCCTATTCAAGTCAGTTAACAGCATCCAGACCACATTGTGGACATTGGACAATGAGCAGGAAGAAGATTCACCAGCGAAGTATCAAGACGATGAGCAGAAAAATCAACTTTTAAATAGAATTACAGATGGTGTAGTGGAACAAGTTCTTGAAAACTTGCAAATTCAAATACATAAAGTACCTAGACATATGCAGCTCGCTTCCATTTATGGATGGCTGCTTAGAACTCATAAATCCTTCTAAGGGCGAAATAACTAAATGGACACTCTTCTAGTGTCTGTGGAGGCATGATAGTAAACGCTTTGAGATTTTCATGTACCTTTACGAGAGAATGGTTCCTCTCCTGAGCTTGAAGGGTAAAAAGAAAAGAAAAACAATTCTCATATCTTCTTTGATTTTCAGATAAAGTTGAGAACTTAGTTGTACGAGTGGGATCTAGAGTGAGATTCCGGAGCGGAAGTGGGAGCTGGAGTGGAACTAGGGTAGAGAAGGTTCCTGCAACTAAACTTGAGAATATACTCACAGATATGGGGAAAGATAACATCTGCTTAAGCATCGAATCAATTCTCTATGCCTGACACGGATGTGTCTCACACATGGGAATTTGGTAATCATCCAAACTGTTGAACCCATAGTCCATCCCTCGGTCTAGATACAACTCAACTTTACTTCATTACTTCTATACTGATCGACCAGTTTTGGACTAGTGCGCACGTTACTTTTGACTGTCCAAAAGAAAGCTTTTGAATCGACAATCTGGACCAAGAGGCGGTGCCATGTGGGATCATGTATCATAATATTAAGGAAATAGGCGAAGAAAGGTTAACAAAATTAATGAATAAAAATGAGTCGATTTTATGTATGCATCCATGGTACACTCATTATCCCATATAATTTATTTTAACTCTTCGCCATTTTGAAATTTACACATACATACCACCTATTTGTTAAACCTGACACATAATATTCACAGTTACACCATCATTCTTATTTAAAATAGCAAATACCACATCATTGCAATGAGTACATTCATTCTCCTAAGATTAAAATTTTAACTATCTGACTCCTATTTCTATGCTTCTCTTGATTTTGATATGTGAGCAGGGATTGAATCTGCAATCTGAAGTTTGCAATGGAAACCACTGTTACTTGAGCTATGGGCTGGGCTCAAGCTATACCAGCTGATTCATTATTTAACTTCTAGCTCTCATAAGTTCAAAATCAGACAATATATTGGACCATACATTATTTTGATGACAAGATAGCAGTCTTTTTTTTCAAGTACTAAAGTTAGCAAAACCTTTGACCACCAAAAACATGTTAACTGAATCTTCCATAAATTATATGTGCAGAAACAAAGAGAAGTGTGGAAGAAAGTAAATTGACTCACATAGTTCCAGCTATTCGTGTGCTGATATGGGTGTTCTCCTCCTCGTCAAGTTTAGCCAAACCAAAGTCAGATATCTTAGCGTTGAGATCTTTATCAAGCAGCACATTGGTTGCCTTTATGTCTCTGTGAACAATTTTCAGCCTTGACTCTTCATGAAGATAAGCTAAACCCCTTGCTATCCCTAGGCAAATCTTATGCCTTGTTCGCCAGTCCAAGTTCAGTTGTTGCTCTTCGCGACCTAAATGTGAACCGATTCATATCAGTTTTTGTCTAAATTGGCTGGAATAAATGCAGATCAACGGTGACAGTTGCTTGTAGTACTAGTTCTCAAAACTTAAATATAGTATAAAACACAGCAGTAAGGGTTTACCAAATAGTGCACGGGCAAGGCAATTGTTTTCCATGTATTCATAAATTAGCAATAGCTGGTTTCCTTCTATACAACATCCAAAAAGCTTCACGAGATGCGGGTGTTGTAAAGCAGATATCATGCCTATCTCATTTACAAATTCACGGTTCCCTTGCTTTGACTTGGCAGAGAGCTGCTTCACAGCGATTACTGAACTGTCTGATAGTACACCCTAGGATCAAGCACAGAAATTACGTAATCAAAATTTCATATACATACGTTCACATGTCAAAGGATATGAAACTTGAGAAAGCTGTAGGAAGACAATCATTTCCTTTTTATTCCTTTCCTTGTGGTATGTATGCATGGATGGAACCCATGACCAAGGTTGAAACATGTAGCACTGTCAGGTTGAGATATGGGCTCAATTCAAAAAAAGATGCAGTTCTTTTTTTTTTAGGTAGGCAACGTGGTTCAGGCTTAGACTGCAACCTGGTATTACCAATCGAGGAACTGCTAGTAGGAGAGGGGGTCCATTAAGTGATAGCTACCTTTAGAATATCCAGACATATTCTTGGTTAGGTTTCAGAATGGAATACAAGTCCTGGAAGGAACTGAATTGGCCACACACAATGAATGGATAGAAAAGAAAAAGGATAGTCTAAGACTCTTCAATATTCATTTATGGGAGTATTCCTTCCTGGAAGCATACAAGGTTCTAAAAGAAAGGCAAGAAGTTCATAGTTTGGATCCTTATTATATTTTGGGCCATAATAAATCAAGTAGGAGGAGACAGAGACACTTTTTCGATATAGGAATCAAAATCTAATGAATTCAACGGTTCAGGCATAAATGAAAGAAAGAAGGGGATGGAATCCCAACAAGATCCAAGTCTCAAAACAAAAAAGGGATATGGCGAAATTGGTAGACGATACAGACTTGATTGGATTGAGCTTTGGTATGGAAACCTACTAAGTGATAACTTACAGATTCAGAGAAACCCTGGAATGGAAAATGGGCAATCCTGAGCCAAGTCCTGTTTTTAGAAAACAAAAAACCAGTTGGCAATGAAAATGTGGGCTGTAGGATAATTGGGAGACCTCCATCGTAGGAAAAACCACACTGCGGAAGTCTTGAACCCATGTTCTCCACCAGAAAGAATACACATGCACCATCTACGCTAGATGGGCATGTGTAAAATGAGATGCCGTTTGTGACAATTGACAAAACAAACATGAATAAAATCCAAATCCATTGTTACCTTGTAAACCGGGCCAAATCCACCTTCACCAATCTTATTTGCAGGGTCGAAGTTCCCTGTTGCAGCTTTAATCTGTCTTAAACTGAAGTAACCCGTTTGTAGTTCTAAGGCTCTAAGTTCTGTCAAAAGAGGAAAATAAGTAAGAATTGTTTTTGCAATTTAAATATATCAATAACCAGGAGTAGTTCATTTCCTTTTTTTAATTTATCCTTTTTTCCTTTCCAATTTCCATATCAGACAACTCGAACAAAAATCACATAAATCCACAAAATACCTCCATTCATGTTTTTGTCGTCTATACATAATTTATGTAAATACAGTGAGGGGGTATTACATTCGTGGCGGAAAAACATTCCTATGCATGACATGGATGCGTGCCATGTGGTGCAATTGGTTATTTATTGGGACCTTTAACATGTTAGTGTAAGCAGTGGATTGGCCATTGCCTAAACTGTACCACCTCTTGGTGTAAATTGTTGCTCAAGAGAATTTTCTGGACAGTCAAAAATATTTTGGTCAATGGATCCAAAATGTGGGGGGAAAATGTTTAAATCAGATGTTTTGGATCCATCAACTGGTGTAACCTTTAGTGAATATTGTGTCCTGCACATGACTTTTCTTCCACGTGTATTGAGAACAAGAGTTTTACACTTTAGTCCTTTGACAATGAGCAGATGAAAATGATGAGAGAATCTGGGGAAATCTCAGGCAACTCATTCCTGAAATTTTCTCAGCCATTTTCTCATTACTTATATGCAGTGACAATACGCACATTGGGAGAAGCACGAAAGACTTTACCTTCCTTTCCAAGTAAAGGCCCAGATAAACAAGAATTAGCTGCCACACAGTAACCAGAACTGCATAGTATGCATATTGCTATGAAAACATATGTTCTCTTTCATTTATCTCACCTTTGTCCTCGAGGTCTTTTCCTCCCAGGTAACCTTTCATCCGAAGGAATACTAGAATCAATACAATGACTACACATGAAGCAGCTACGATGCCAACAATAGTTCCAACAGACAACCCAGTATGAGGATCAAAATCTACAAGAAGAAGAATATCAATTATCATCATAAAGGAGTCAACAGAGAGGGAGGAAAAACCAAATGTTAGATCAACGTACTTGGTGTCACTGTAATAGCTGATATAAGAGGTCCATATACACCTGTGACTGGAATGGAAGTAGTCCCTTTCCCAGACCAGTATAAGTGGATCTCCAGAGTGCTACCAGTAGTAACATTAGCTTCAAATACCTCAGTGTGGATCTTACCAACCCCTCCTGCTGCCTCTGCAATGTTAAAATCCTTCAAAACTATTTGACCCTGCAACAAGTCAAAATACTGTCATAAAAATTGTATAGAAAAAAAATCAATATATTGTTCTCTAGGTACAAAAATGGAACCTAAATTTGGAAGCTAAATAAAAATTACACAAAATGGAACCAGTTTGAGTCTTTGTGACAAATGATTATCAGAGTGAACTAGATCATGGATTGAATACTAGTGATGGCAATCGTCCAATCACTCACTTGGATTGATACATCAAATACGCGCCTCCCAAGACTGCTAAAATTCTTGTCAGCTGTGAACATTATTTCAGCAAAGTGGAGCTTCACTGTATAACTGCCATGTCGTAAGCAGAGGCCGTAGTACTTGAGTGAGAGAGGGGAAAGGCGAGCTGTTGAGTACAACTTTCCATCTATCTTGTTTAGACTAGTTTGTGATTGTGCTATGTACTTAAGATCTTCGTCGCCCACAAAGTCCCCCGTACTGCTACAAGCCCAGTTATTCTCAGGAGTGGAGATGAAATTTGATGGGCCCATCTGGGTTTCATCCCGTTCATATATATCCCCTTCAATGTCCAATTCCGGGCCTCCGCAGTTAATGAACAGGGAATAGCCTGCATATTTAACAGAAATAATATGTTTTCATACATAGAAATGCTTTCTTCAAGACCCTTCAGTAAATCCTAAGTCAAATTCATAAATACTTTATTATCCTACACAGTGATAAGTTCCTATACTTACGATTAGCTTTCGTGGGGCAGGGCAGGTCCTTCCTCAAGCACCAATCAATTCTACAAAAGAAATTTTCGATTCATTTATTTCCCTGGTGTAGCTTGAATAAGGGAATAGGTGATACAGTCCCAGATTGAAGACGACTCCTATCCTACTTCAAACAGGTAAACAGCAGACTCAATCCTAACATGACTCAACAACCTAAGGATACGGTATCCTTCATCCATGAGATACGTAAGATTTGAGAAACTTACGAGTCATCTTCTGAAGATGAAGAACTGGCAATTATGTTCCTGTTGAGCAACCAGAGAAAAGTAGTATGAAGAAAGAACTAAGTACATATCATAATAAAACCCAAAAGAGATAAGGAAAAAGATGAGTAACAAAAATCGTACTTCCTCACGCTTTTTGGCGTCAGGAATACCTTGTTACATCACGACCCAAGAAATAATGCACGACAAGCAACTTACATATCCTGATCCTGGCAGTTCGATTGAGTGGACCCACTAAAATTGTTGTAAGATAGGTCACTGCAAGACACATTGGTATGGCATCGTGGCAATGCATTAGAAGATCCTATAGTGAAACAAAATTCCAAAGCTTTTAATAAGAAATACATACAACTTCTGATTGCTTTTCAGTTTCCAAGAGGGTATTGTTCCATTCAATGAGTTGTTAGTGAGATACCTATATCCATAAACAATACCATTACTAGCTTGTGATTAGAATAGTCAGTTACAAAGGATAGAAACATAGCTCATTAAGGACAAAAATTACTGTAAATTTTTATGTTAAAATTTTTATGGATATTAACTTACATGAATTTCAGCTTTGACAAAGACTGAAAGTTTCCTGGAATATCACCAGTCAATCTGTTGAAGCTCAGGTCCCTACAAGGAAAAGATTCAGCTCAAGCATTTACTCTAGAGCAGTGAAAAATAAGGCATTCATGAAAATTTGTTATTCTTGTCCATCTTGGCTCCGCCAAGACACCACCATCTCGGCATAGTCTCAGGAAAGTTAAATAATTTTTACAGTGACTCAATCATATCATTTCGATCCTGGCCCCACCCAAATTAGGTCTGCAACTAAGTTCTGAAACCTTGCCAACAAGAGAGGCAATGCAAATCATAATTGGAAGTTTTTATAACCACTATGAATATGCCCATAGATAGCTTCTTTTACACTTCTACATTGCTTCCTCTGATTTTAGCTGCTTAGGAATCACAAAGTGATGGAATGAACACAGGTTTATTCAACTTGTCAGTTCATACTCATTTTCCCTTTTTGGTTCATGTTTTAATCACTTAAACTTAGAGAAGTGAATGTTAGTGTAAGAAAATTTGGGTCGAGCAAAATCCAATCAGCACTGTATATAAGAAGAAATTTACAGAGACAAGCATCTCTATAAAAGTATCCATCCAAAGAAACTTACAGATTTTTCAGGTTTGGCATCATTTCTCCAATGTAATCTGGGATTGAACCAGTAATTGAGCAATTTCTCAAAACCCTATAGCATACAGACAAAGCTAAGTACTTCTTGAGCAAATGAAACAACAAAATACTGCTATAGGCTTAGATCATGCAGAGAAGAAAATCTATAACTGTAATTAAACTCACAGTTCTTTCATGCCTCCCATATGGTGCAAATCAGGGAAGCTTATACTCGATGCATTCAAATCAGACACCCTCCTGAAAAGCAAAATGCATCAGATCAAATAACTAATGCCTTTCTCTAAGTTCTTGTTCTGATGATAACTATAGGAAAACCATTAGCATGGAAAGTGGCCTCACAGTTCAGTTAGGTTTGTTAGGAGGGCTATGTTAGAAGGAAAGGGCCCCGCCATAGACGAGCCTTGCATATCTCTGCAACAGTTTGAAACCACAGTTCATATAAGAGGTCTTCAAATAACAGTGACTTTCTCACATTATGTTTAAATTTAACGAAAGTGCAGAACTGGAAGATTAGGAAAAGTCAAGTGCATTACTCACAGCCTATTAAGTTTTGTCCAGTTCCCAATGAAATCAGGTATCCTCCCTGAGATACCAGTCCCATCTATCCTACTGCAAGTGGTAACTGAATTTAGGCATTTATTATTTCAAACAACAGAGACATACATAATAAGTAGCATCAACTTACAAATCTGTTAAGTTCTTCAGATCTCCAAATATTTCAGGCAATGGTCCCGTGATATTGTTCCCAGAAACAAGGCTGCAGGAATAAGAAAGCAAGACGGCAATGATGATGATGATGATTGTAGTAGTAGTAGTAATAAGGGAATTACTACTTCCATAGCACATTACCTTCCTCCATAGTAACATTGTTTTTTCACTCCCTCCCATTTTGCTTCATCCAATACAGTAAAAAAACATTGGTGCTCTGGAAGAGGAAAAATGTGCTCTTGAAATTAATGGCAATTCCCTAATAATAATAGTAGTAGTAAAGTTCTTGTTTTTGTCAGTTTTAGTTCATTCCCTGTGATTCAGAGAGCTAGCAATGTCAAAAACAAAAAAGGAAACATAGTCAGGGAACCCATTTAATAGCTTGGACCATGCAATGTGGGCCAATTATGATTACTGGCTTAGCGCACATGTAACAGGAATGCAAACTCTATGAAGCAAAAATCAAGAAAGCCAAGACACAAATAAGTATGCAGGTAACAAATAAAACAAGAACTAGAGGGAAGAGGGTATGAAAGAAAACAAGGGAGAACCCTGCCCTTAACACAATGGTTTTAACAAGACTATCATAATACTAAAATAATGGTGTTCTAATGGTTTTTGGCCTCAGCAATACATTAGGTATGAAAATAATGGCCCTAAATATAATTGTTGTTATTGATCTTTATATTCATTATAACAGTAATTGTACCGTTACTTTTGCATAACTAAAACATTTGAATAGTTATTTAATAATATTTTATTAATTTTCTAACCTAAGCTACATATTAATTATATTAACGGACTGGGGGCGTGACCATTAAAACGAATTGTAACGGACAGGGAAAAACGGAAAAAATGGAATTTAACGGAAAAAATAGCACTGAAATTCATAATTCAAAATGTGAATTTCAAATTTTAAAAAACGAAAAAACGGAATTTAACGGAAAAAATGGTGCTGAAATTCAAAATTCAAAATTCAAAATTTGAATTTCAAATTTTCAAAAACGAAAAAATGGAAAATAACGGAAAAATAAGTAACGGAAATAATGCCTTTTTTTTCCACAAAAATTAAAAAAAAAAAACGGCCATTATTTTCGTTTTAACAGCCGAAGATTTATCACTTTGATATCGCGGATGAAAAAACAAACGTCTCCAGTTAACTGAACTGGTTTTGCAGCTCAGTGATTGATCAAAGAGGGAAATGAGAACAGAGAGAGACTTACAATCTGTTCAATCTGCTCAATTTGCCAAGCTCTTGGGGAAGGGTTCCTTCAATCTGATTATCTTGCAAGATACTGCAAAAGTCAAATTTGAATTGGTAAAAATGATCAGATTCTATAAATTTGCCTTATCAACCAAACATTTTAAGTTGCATCTTACAGTTCCTCCAGAGTTGTGATGTTTCCGATTTCCGCCGGAATCGATCCGCTGATGCGGTTTCCCAACAGAGACCTGCAATGCACAAAGAAATTCAATTATGCCATCCATGTAAATGATTCTGTTAGTATCTGAAATGAAGGCAGTCACAGTTACAAATGCAATTAAGGAGGAGAAGAAGAACTTACAGATTGGTGAGAGGGAGCGAAGACCACCTTTTAGGTATGGAACCAGATAAATAGTTGCGAGTAAGATTTCTGTTTAACAAACAAGTTTCTCAATTTCAAATGGTGGTTGGAGAAAGGAAGGCGCTAACCTTCTCAAGTAGAAGTAGTTGGGTTCTTCTATTTGATATTACCTAATATAACTTCTCCAACAGCTATGGATGAGTTCTACGCCCACGACCAAAAAAGCTCAAATCCATTGGCTGGAAATCACCAATCAAGCTAGTATTTGGTGTGAGGGATGGTCCACAAAGGGATTGGCCAGACAATTGTGGGGTCAGTGGGTCTGCCACATGTCATTTTTTGGAGAGTTCGGCATATCTATTTGTATGCCGACACGGGCATTCTAGATTTTTTACCCATCTCACATGGCCAATGCAGGCACCTTTTATTAAGATGACAATATGGATTGACCACGTCAACCCTCCATGTGTCAAGAAAAACCCTGCCTATGCAGGGAAGAGGTTTGGAGCGAAACTCAAGTAAACCAATTCTTTTAAAATCTTACATTTGTGATACCATGAGAGAATTTTTAGAAGCAGCGAAGCAGTGGCCAATCACATGGTGCCACAATCTGCTGTTCAAAAAGTATTTCTAGGATTGTACGAAAGCAGCAACAGATTGTGTCGCCATGTGATTGGCCACTGCTTCGCTGCTTCTAAAATTCTCTCCCGATACCATCCACTACTCAATGACAAGGGCAAACGCCGCAAACCTGTGTTTACAAAATGTGAAGGCAAATGTAAAATAGTTGTTGCCTCATGGACCGTGGATCTTTTAATCCAACGGTTAAAGGCCCCAAGCGCACATATGTTTGTCCGGTTGTCTGTGGGGTACGTAGCACGTCTCAAATGTGAATAAGAAATGAAATCCATACCACCAAGTATATATTAAATATAGAGTGCGCCTGCGGTCTAGCACAGCTGGGCAATTATTGTCCAATCACGGCATGAGAGGGTGCCATGTCTATGCTGTTAGGAAACCGGTAGAACAAGTTTTCGTAACTTTCATTTGCCAACAATGAAATTACGAAGACAAATATACTCAAATCTATTTTCTTACGTTTTCTTTCTCCATCTCAGTAACAAAACCAATCCAAGTTTTCTCCTTATTTTTAACATTTTCATTTTTCTCTAAAGATATGAAAAAAAATTATGAAAATATTATGGTTTGGATTCTGCCTTCTCATGGAGAGTAATATTTATAGCCCTAATAAACTCAATCAAAAATAGTTTTTTCATCAAATTACTTAAATTTTTTTGGCGAACCATCTCTTAAAAGAGAATGACTTTTTGAAAACCGGAAGTAGGAGAAGAAAGACTTTGGGAGAGGCGTAAGAGTTTTGGATCACTGTCCAATTTGCTTGTAAAGTGGGGAACCGGTTGATCATTTACTTTTACATTATAAATTAGTTTGGATCATTTGGATAGGGGGTTACTTAGGGAGGTTGGGGTGTTTTGGGTTGCTCCTAATTAAGTCGATTAAGTAATTGTTTTGTGCATGGCGAGGGGTTTGACAAACTTGAATGGAGAATGTGGACGCTGACACTATTAGCAATGGGGATTGTGGAGGGAGATGAATAATATTAGGGTATTTGAGAGCAAATGTCTCCAATTAGAGCAGTTTATGTTGGAGATCAAGTCTTTGCGGTTAAGTTATACGAGAAAGGAAAAGGTCTATCCTTTGAGGATATCGTATTCAATTGGACTGAACTGGTGGGTGTGAGGAGGGATTAGGGGTGGGATTTTGTTGTTTTGGTGTTTTTCATTTTGTTTTGTTGTTTTGCTTTCGCTTGCTCTTGTAATCTTTAAGGTTTTTGGTTGGCTTCCTTAGCCTGTTATAACTACTTAAATCGAATAAAACTTTATACTTATAAAAAAAAAAAAAATAAGAACGTGACAAATTTGCTCACCTAGTTTCGCTATAGAACCACATGGCATGCTATTATGCTGCAGTTGGATAATGTTTGAACGGCTAAGCTAGACCAAAGATTAATTCTTAAATTTATGTTTCTTGTATTATATTCAAGAAAAAAACAGCTTACTAAGTAGTTTAATAATTTACATCCTTATATATTTTTTCTAGAAACTGTAAGAAATTTGAGATTATAGATGGTATATAGTGGAGCAATAGTGGTTCAAGTTATTTTCAATAACCTAGCTATTAGAGTTATCATATACTTTTACTCCCTTTGGATTTAAACAACAATCAATTATATATGTCAACCTCTGATTTGATCATGATCATGGTTGATCAGGTGTGGGGCTCACAACCTACTCGAGCCAAGAAACGAACTAGCATATACTAGTCAGTTGGCCCAGCCCACATCTAATCAGTCTGATCAACAAGTTAAACCAGTGTGTGTTTATAAATGTAAAGTAAGAATCTGCCCATCACTTACATTTCTTGCAGATAACTAAGATTGGCAAATTCTTCCGGTAGAAGTCCAGATAAGTTCAGACCCTTGAGCTGACTGAAATGCAAAGCAATGAAAACAAGTAGAATTAATTAAAAAAAAAAAACACATAACCTAAAAGTTCAGTAGTTATAAATTTGAAAACATGTCCCAAATGATCATAGCCATGGAAAATGCTACATTCAATAGGGTCCCACCACAATCCTATAAAGAAAGAAGATAAAAGGAAAGGAAAGAAATGAGCGTACATGTGTGTGACATGGCAAACGGTGTTGCTGTTGTAAGAACAATCGCAGGTCACATTGCTTACGGCGATCCTGGGAGTTATGTTCTCACTTAAACCTCCACTGCAAGAAGTTGGCTTCACTGATCTCCAGTATGTAATCCCCAACTTTGTTTTTATTTGCTGAAGCGCTTGCACTGTTAGCACAGATTTGTTGGTTAACACGGACTCAGCAATGTAACAATGACAATAGTAAGAGTTACCCATTTAAAACAAACAAAAATCCCGAGGACCATCAAACGGTATAGACCTTTGGGAGAACGTCTGCTTCCTAAGGTGAAAGAATCACTTTCCATCCAAGTAATTGATCAAATCAATCCGTAATACCAACGGACTCATTACACTCCCTAAACTATTCACAATACCCATTGACTCATAAAGCTGGTTCATTCAATCTGTGGGCACCCATTGGGATGAGAACAAATCTATCCAAGGGACAAATCAAAGATTAGCCTGATTAGTGATTTCTAAGCGTTGGATTGGAGTTGTGTTTCTTGGGTTGATTTTGAAGCGTGGAATTTGAACATTATCGACCATTATTTGGGTTACAAAGATCCAAAGTTTTGAAATCGCTAATCAGGATGACTTTTGGTTCGTAGGTCCCCCTAGGGATTGGCCAAACATCCATACGATCAGCATCCTCTAAGAGTGTGCCATGTGGCTCACATAGCGGCGGTCAGCAAAGTTCTATTCCCGTCTTCAAAAGAAACTCCGACAAACAGGTCTCAGGTATAATACTGATGACGATGTAGTATCATTTTCCCTTGGATGGACTTCGAGATTGGTCCAGTCCGAACTCGAGGACGAGTAAAACTTTGATGACAGGGCACAATATGAGCCACGTGGCACACTCTTAAAGGAGTCTAGCCGTATGAATGTTTTTCCAATCCCTAAGTCGACCTATATACTAAAGATCAGCTTGATCAGTGATTTCAAAACCTTTGGATCTTTGTACCTCAAATAATGGTCAATAATGCTCAAATTCCCACGGTTAAAATCAACGTATGAAAATAATTCCAATCCAACACCTAGAAATCACTAATCGGGCTAATTTTTGGTTTGTAGGTCCACCTGGGGATTGGCCAAACATCCATACGGTCAGAGTCCTCTAAGACTGTTCCACGTGGCTCATACTGTGCCCTGCCATTAAAGTTTTACTAGTCAATAGCTACCAATAATATTTTGGTGACGTAGTCCGACGGTCTAAAAAAAGAGTAAAACTCCACCGACAGCCGAAGGTCAACGAATCTGCTGACCGCCCACAATATGAGCCACGTGGAGAACTCTTAGAGGATGCTAACCGTATGGATATTTTTCCAATCCCTAGGTGGACCTACAAACCAAAAATCAGCCTGATTAGTGATTTCAAACCTTTAGATCTTTGTATGGTCAATAATGCTCAAATTGCCACGGTTAAAATCAACCAATGACTCCAATCGAACGCCTAGAAATCATTAATCATGTTAATTTTTTGGTTTGTAGCTCCACCTAGGGATCGGACAAACATCCATAATGTCAGCATCCTCTAAAAATATGCCGCGTGGCTTATATTGTGGACTGTTAGGCTGTCAAGTGAAGTTTTATTCTTAAAAATAGATGTTGTCAGAGTCCTCCCATAATGTGCTTACAAAAAAATGAAAAAAAAAAAAAAGAGCCCCACCATAATGGATACATGTAAAAGATGCTTCACCCGACACCATACACATCAATCGTGGCTGTTCAAAGAGTGGGACCGTGTCTGCAATGGTGTATATGCTCATCCTAGAGGTGGCCCACCGATGTAATAATAGATTAACGCATATATGGACCAAACTTCGCACTTTCGCAGTACGGGAGAAGGTGACACTAAAATCGTGAGTCGGGGAAAAACTAGTATGCGAGTAGTTACATAATTGAGAGTACGTAAACGTGGCCAGAAGGTGACACGTAATATTAACCAGAGAGCAATGGGAAACGCCGAACCCCGTTAAAATAATGCAGAAAACAGGAAAAAAGGGGCTTCGCATCATAACGGCCGTTATTTTGAGAAAAAGGTCATTTTTATTTTTTTTACCATTGTCGAGGTTATTTGAAAAAATTAATTAAAAAAAAAGTTATTTTACCTTGATTTTCTGAAAAAAAAAAAAAAAAAAAAAAAAAAACTGCAGATCTTGGATGGAAAATAGTAGTACAGCTCATTTTGGCTTAGTTTACTCACCGATTGAATACGAGGCCATTGAAGGACTTACAGTTACAGAAGCATCTACAAGGAAATCTAAAGTATTTTGATTAATTTGACCCTGTAATTTGAACGTAAACATAGAGAATTTCTAATAGATTTCCTCGAAAAGTCGTAATTTGTTTAGCCCAAACAGATTATTTTTAGAGTAAACCAAGAAATCAGATGTTTCTGCACAATTTCACGACAAATTTCTACTAAAACCGCTTCATTTAGTAGAACTCAAATGGATCTTAAACAAGAACACCAGACTCTTAAAAAACCCTCAACGAAAATACATTTCGATTTCTGCAATTTCATCAAATCGAAGTAATAAATTAAAAAAAAAAAATAGCAGTTCAAGCAATTGCTTCGAACAACAGAGCTCAAAGCAAAAAAGATCAAATCGAAACAGATTTGAGGTTAAAATGACTTACCTTCGTCGTCCGGTAGAATTTGAGCTTCAGATCTGAACTCTCCGAAGCAACTGAATATAAGAAACACGAGAACAAGTAGAGAGAAAATCTTCCTTGAAATTGAAAGGAAAACAGACTCCATCAGTCCATCCACACTTTCAAGGTCTAAAATCTTCAAAATCTTTCTAGAATGCTTCAGTAAAAATGCTCCCAAAGATTCAATGCGACGGCCCAAAGACTGTTGAGAGTTGAGAGTTGAGAGACGGAGCTTAAAGCCAATAAAAAAGCTTGAAACAAAGTACATTGGAGTTAGCCGCCGCCGGTAAGGTTCTCCACGCCTGTCAATTTTATATGGATCACGTTGTCGGAAATATCATCACTTTCCTCTGTGAAAAGATTGATATACCCTTGTCTTGTTAGATAAGGACGGCCAAAAAGTGTAAGGTATACCTTGTTACATCACGACCAGGGTGTCCAACAGTCAACGGGCCGGGTCGGTTCAAAAACAAATCTTCGAGTAAGACTTACCTGACCACCCACAATATAAGCAACGTGGAAAGTTACGAGAGGACACTGACCGTATTAGATGTTTGACCAATCCGTTGGTGGACCTACAAACCCAAAATCAACCTGATTAGTGATTTGAAACCTTTGGATCTTTGTACGGAAATAATGGTAAATAATGTAAAAAATTCCTACCGTTAAAATCAACCAACGAAAATGACTTCGACTAACACTTAGAAATCACTGATCAGGTTGATTTTGGGTTTGTAGGTAGGTCCACCAAAGATTGGTCGCTACCTGACCACGGGTAGGCAAGTCTTACTCCAAATCTTCTAAATTATGAGTAAAACTTCTGTCACAAAAGTCGGTCACAACACACAATATGAGCCACGTGGCACACTCTTAGTGGATGCTGACCGTATGGATGTTTGGTCAGTCCCTCGGTAGACATGTAAACTAAACCAGTAGAGTTAGAGGAAAACTTTTTCCTTCAAAATCTATAATCCACAACTCAATATAATGAGTAAATACTCATCCACTAAACGCAAGTTCAAGTTTTGATAGTTTTAATTCTATTCTAAGGTTTGTTCGTAGAGATACTTACATTTAGATGAATTCGAAGCAAATGTTGAGACTTTGGAGATATTTTTCAACACTTGCCGTGATGATTCTCTTCTGGGTAGAAGATAAGCCAATCTAAATAACAGAGTGTAGCCTATCAAACAGTCAACCTTCAAAGAATGATGCAACTTGATTTGTTCAGGTGAAGCTCTCAAATAATCCAAATCTCTTTCGCTCAGAAAATATCTAAATGAATGAGAGAAAAGAGTTGTTGCTTGGTTATTTAATTTGTTATAGGGGTTTCTGTCCCTTTATATAAGCGACTCTTAAACAAGAGAAACATGCCTAAAATGCTCGTTGGGATGGGCCCAAACAAGCCAAAAATTGCGGGACTTATCAGTCAATCGAGATCTATTTTTATGGGGGGTCAACCGCACATTTTGACTGATCGACCGCTCATTATAGACTTTTGTCTGAGGGGCGGTCGGTCGCTCAAATTGGTCGGTCAGCCCAAGAGCCCTTATTAATAACCACTGAATAAAATGGGGCGATCAGTCGTTTAAATAGGCCAGTCGACCGCTCAGGGTCAATACTGGGCGGTCGACCGCACTTTTTAGGCAGTCAACTGGTCAATGAATGCCAAATAGTCCAAATCTGCTAGGGCATCCAATAGGCCTTAGCCTAGACACCAAAAAGTCTACGTCAAAGAGATCATCGAGGGTCTGGACAACCGTATGTTTCGTGCGATGAACCCGTTGATGTATACGAATATAAAATACACAAGATTTCGTTTGTCGAACATCCGTTGAGTGATGACGTTTGTTGAATTGAGTACCAAATCGCATGATGATGTGACTTTATCTGTTGCTGAAATGCATTCATTGGGTTGATCTTCTTTAGCTATCATCTTATCTAAATTATTGATGAAGTCCCCATTTGATTGTTGACGCTTCGGTCTTCAGAGTACTACTACTGAACAAGATTAAATACTAATAAATTAAGTATTCCTAGGATTAACAACAAAGACTTTTCATAGTCAAGTCCTAAAGAAAATCCTAATAAGTTTAGGTTTTCATGGAGGGAAGAAAAAATAAAATAAACGGAAAATTTCTAAAAAAAAAACAAACTTTAATCTATTTACAAAAAAGAATACAACTTTTCGCAAATCCCAAAAAAGAAAACGAAATTTCATTACGTTGCACATGTTTATCAAAAAAACGCCCTTTAAAAGGGTGTTTGTCAGTAAAAAACGCTATTTTAAAGGGCGTTTTTCAGTGATAGATGCCTTTTTAAAAAACGTCTGTCAGACCTCTGACGACTGACTGACGTTATTTTAAAGGGCGTGTGTCAGTAGAAAACGCCCTTTTAAAGGGCGTTTTTCACTGACAAACGCCCTTTTAGCCGTTGGGATCCGTTCCAAAATTGACCGTTGGGTAACTGATAAACGTTATTTGAAAGTGCGTTTTTTGTTGACAGCGAGAGAGGAGAGGCGGGAGAATAGATGAAAGCGACTTAGGCGGAATTTAAGTCGTCGCCTCGCAGACGCCCTTTGAAAGGATGTTTTTTTAATGAAAACGTTTTTTAAAAAACCATTTCTCAGGAATAAACGCCCTTTAAAAGGGCGTTTGTCAGACGTGAGCCATTAGTCAGTCGGCGACTGATTCGACTGATAGTAGACGAAACGCCCTTTTTCGTTTTCTTTTTTGGGATTTGCGAAAAGTTGTATTCTTTTTTGTAAATAGATTAAAGTTTGTTTTCTTTTCTGCAATTTTCCGTAAAATAAATTGGGGAAAAAGAGGGTTGTACGGTCAAAGGGTTTAGGAGAACTTTTTAGCTCAATAAATTAATGTACAATAGGGGTAGAAGGGTTGGGCTAAGAGTTTAAATAGATTGGGCCAAGCCCTTAATAGTTAAGAAAAAGTTTACTGAATTTTGACACGTAGAAAAATAATAACGTTCAAACTTCGAAGGGGCATTTCTTGATCCTTGTAGATCGAAATGTGGTGATTTTAGAGGTCATTAGACCTATAATAAGATGAATTAAAATAAATAATTCTTCTAAAATGGAAGCTCAGCTCTATCACGAAGCTCAACAATACATGGATTGACATAGAAACCCAAGATTAGGGCATCAAGGTTAAAAGGAAAATGTGTGTTAAACTACTGAAGTCTATATGGGTCAAACATAAAATAAGGTATAAAGGTCAACTAGGTCAAGTCTAAATCAAGCCTAGTCACCTAAAGTTAAAACAAGTGAACCAAAAGCTAAAACAAGAGAAAACCTAAAATTAATGAATTTTGACATGTGGGAAAATAATAACTTTAAAACTTCAGATGGTCATATCTTGACCTCTGCAAATTGAAATTGGGTGATTTCAAAGGCCATTGGACCTACCATGAGAAATTAAAAAGAAAAATGCCTTTGGAATAGAAGCTCAACTCTGTCATAAAGTTATAGAGTTGTTTTTCCATTGACACAGGTCTGAAAATAGAATTAGACTGATTTAAAAATGCAAAAAATCATTTTTCCTAATTTTTAAAATTAAAATTTGTATGCATGGCCGAAAGAGTGTTTAAATAAAAAGATTGTCTAAAAATTTAGAAAATATAAATAATAGAATTTTAGTGCAAAAATCAAAATACAAATAGTTTAAAAGTCTAATTTTTTGTGCAAACAATAGAATAACGTTTTGTTAGTCTGTTGTAAAATCTAGAACAAAAACGTTTGAAGGAATCTAAGGATGGGGCCTTCAGATTCGGAAAGAAGACTTAAAAAACTTCGACTTTCGTGTTTTGTAAAAAGCCTAAATATAAGCCCAAATAAGTTATATTTTGGCCTCAAAGCAGAACATGTCTCTACAGGCCCAGAAAACTTACAGGGAATAGTTCAAGATAGCTCATAATAGTAGGGTATGGAGTTTATAAAATCTGAAACTCTACTTTAAATAAGTCATATGGGTTGGGAAAACCATGGGCTATGAAATCGAGTTGTTTCAATTCATGAGCCCAAAGGTAAACAATGACTGTCACATAAAAATGTCCAAACCAAAAAATAATGATGCCACATACAATAGTCTCCAAATTCGTGGACCACATCATGCCCATGTAACCTCACATGCAAAAACCCTAAATAAATACACTAAAAAATGAATATAGAACCAAGCAACTAGGTGGCAACAGAACAGGTGGTAGGAAGAGGAAGGTAGATGTGAGAACCATTTTCTCATTCTAATCTTCTCTTTTTCAAGGAAAAATGAATATAGAACCAAGCCAATCGGCTTCCGAAGCAAACAATTTGTCCCTACCATGTGGCCCAATAATAGTCTGTGCGGACCTAGTGGGTGAGCTAATCACGACTAAAAGAACTAAGAGCACAAATGGGAGTGGAGAACAGGTACCACGCCCTACAAGTGTCACAACGCAAAATACAAGCCATATGGCACACTCTTAGTGGGCGCTGACCGTATGGATGTTTGGCCGGTCCCTAGGTAGATCTATAAACCAAAAATCAGACTGATTAGTGATTTACAACCTTTGGATCTTTGCACCCAAATAACGCTCAATAATGCTCAAATTCCTACCGTTAAAATCAACCCATGAAAACAACTTCAATCGAATCACCCCTGTTTGGGAATGCTTCTACAGAAGCACTGTGGAGAAGCACTTCTACAAAGTCTTGGAAACAGCTACTGAGAAGCACTTTTCTCTAGAATAGTGTTTGACAAGCCATACTAGAGAAGTGTTATTCTGTGTGTAGAAACTAGTATTGATGTTTGGCAAAACCAATTCTGAGCTTCTAGATTCTGTCAAAATGTCAAGAATACCCTTATATTCAAAACAATGTTTTGCCATTTTTTTTAATTTTGAGTGTTGCCAAGGAATGATTTATTTGGTTTAGGTAACACATGAAGATTTTTAATTTTATATTTCAAGGTTGTGATGCATTTGTGCTGCTAAATGACACTTCAATCAACCAAGCTGAGAAGGATGCTGTACCGAATCAGATTATCAGACCCTTCAAGGCTTCAACTTCATCGACAAAGTGAAAAGCTTACTAGAAGCCGAGTGCCCTGGTGTTGTTTCCTGTGCAGATGTTCTTTATTAATTTGGTTGGAAGAGACTCGGTTGTGGCCATAGTAATTACAAAATCACTTCAATCACTTCAATCCACACTAAGGACTCCGATGGGTTTACAACATGTTCAGCGACATCGGTAATATACTCTTCTGCGGTTCATGAACACTGTGGGGACCCTTGCTTATGTTAAAGATCTGATTTACAAGTCTTGGGCATTTCTTCTTTAGGCGATCAAAAGCACCAGGATCCAAATCTTGGTCAGGTCGGCCGGTACTTTTGAAGTTATAGAGCCGATCCACGAAGAAGTCACAGTGACAATTCCATATCATGAGCACCTGAAAAATAAAATATCAAACCTTAATATCAATAGAGACAGGTGGACCATGAAGATGAACATCACTCATGGATGAAATGGTCCCATCTCTGCTTCCTATAGATACATGATGGACGATTGCTAAAAATAAGTTCAGAATAGAAGCATCACAACCATGCAACATAATCACTTCCAGAAATCAAAATAAATCTCAAGAAAAATAAATACCCATTCACTGTTTTGTGCTCTAGATAAAAAAAAAGAGAGCTGAAAAGAACTTCAACAGCTCATGGAAATGTAATCAAACCCCACCCACAACACGAAATGGAAACGGCGTTCAAGACATGGACTCAATGTAAAGGGGCTTCTCCAGTTCCCGAATGAACAAAAAAGTCTGGTCTACAAACACTCAAGTGAAATAATTCGCATAATTGAAAAAGTTCTCCACAGCCACCTATCGAATCTCCTTTGAGATTTAGGAAACAAGTATTCCAACACCACCAGTTGTTTTCTGTTTCTTTCTTTCCGAAAAATAGAACTCCATTACCAACTAGGAATAGAAGAAGAAGATAACTCTAGATCAAACACAACTAAAAAACAAAAAATCAAGATGAAACAAGGTGTACAAAATCTATAAAAAAAAGGAAAAGAGATCACAGGAATACCTTTTGGGATACTCACATACACAGCGATGAAACTCTTTCGATCAAAATCTGGTTAATCTTGTTTTCGAGCCCTCTTTCAGCTAAGGGTTTTGTTTCTATGTTCTGTTTTCTTGTTTTCTTTCTTTCTCCTCTGTCTGTGTTCTACATTAGGTTTTCGTTTTGTTCCAACGGGCTTTGCTTATCAAAAATGAAGAGCACTCGTTCTAGTTTTCTCCACCTGAAACCAGTTGGGTCGTCCATGCTCTACTGTTAGTTTTGTTATTCGAAAAAAATAAGAGTGGAAAAACAGTAAGATTCAATAAGAAGAGGTTCTTCGTTGATGCACAGGCGAAACAAGTAAGCAGAAAAGGTCGAGCGTCCGGTGATGGTGGTGAGAGGAGACGAGTGAGTTAGAGAAAGCTGTGGCCTCCATCGTTGAAGGAGAATGAGAGAAAGTTCGGACAAAACAGTAAAAATACGAGAGCCGTTTACACGGTGATTTGCTTCCCGCAAAAACTCGGAAGTGCTCTTTTAAGAAACATCTTCTCAAAAAAAGCACTTCTGGCTTCTTTTAGACGCGGGAAGCTACGGTACTTTTGTAAACCAAACGGGTACTTATGCTAAGGAAACGCTTCTCAGCACCAAAAGCTGGAGAAGCACTTCCTAAAAAGCGTTCCCACACTACCTTAGAAAGTACTAATCAGGCTGATTTTTGGTTTAGAGGTCAACCGAGAGACTGGCCAAACATCCATACGGTCATCGTCCACTAATAGTGTGCCACGTGGTCTGTCACGACACTGTGACAGAAGTTTTACTCTCGACCAGCAGATTCTGCACTTCCTTCCTAAGTTTTAGTCAGTGTTCCAACTCCAGTCAAGTAAGACCCTTTTTAAATCAGCGACCCATATCAAGTTGAACCTCCCAACCAAACAGCTCCCTTAAGTTTCCAAATTGGCTCATTCTACTCCATAACCCTATCATGCATAGTGTTAGCAAGTTATACGTGCTAGGCCAACTCTGTAAGCACAATTGCCACACATACCAGGCCTTTAGCTGATGTACTAGCTCCCATATGGAACCATAGTCAAAAAGTCAATCTATTTGATGGTCGTGATTGCCTAATCAATGGAATGCTTATGAGCATTAACAAAAAAATTGTGTGCTGATGGCTTATGGAAGTCCACTGAAGGAAAGGTTAAGATCATCTGATCATTTACACTGAATGCTATCAAATCCTTGTTTATGTACTCATTACATGCAAAATCTGAACATGGGGCGTGTATGTTTATATTATGTTTGTTTTACATATAAAATATAAAAAAATTATTTATTCAACTCATCTTTTCAACAATAATCAATTTAATTAAAATCAGGGAGAAGCTTGCTTGTTGAGGAATGCTCCCTATTCTCTTCTTTGCTATGGAGAGAGATCGAGGAATCGATCCAAGGCCCATCCATAGATGTACTGTTCTGTATCTGACTGTCTTGAGAGTAGCTTGAGATTTGTGTTTGGCTATCCTGTGATAGCTTCTCAAATGCCTTAAACCTCATGTCATCAGTCCTTGAGCCACGTTTAACAACTGGTGCTTGGATTGGAATTTGGCCTTCGAGCATGCTCACAACGGCAGACATGGCCGGCCTAAGAGTAGGAGATGGGTTTGTGCATAAGAGACCCAAGTTAAGCATCCTTAATGCTTCTTCGCTGGAGTACTTTGATCCGAGGCATGGGTCAACGAGTTCTAGGAGATTTCCTTGCTCTTGTAGGACATAGGCCTGCAATTCCATATAGAGAAGAAAGATAACTGTTAATGTCTCATGTATTGAGTGCAATAGAAAGAACGAAAAAAAAAAATTAAAGAGGAAGGGCACAAACCCATGTATTGGGGGTTAAGTCCAATACTTAGATCTACATCAAGTACCCAGTAAGCCAACACTACCCATACCCAGGCAACATATAGGCATAAACAAGGAAATTTTCTCATTTCTAAAATAGAAAATGATCCAAAAAGCTCAAACGTGCAGTAAAACTTTGGACCATCAGATCCTTTCTCCCCTACAACACCCATACTTTTCCTTGTATTGGTATGCAGCCCTTTCATGCAAATCTCTAGGGTATAAAGGATCCAACTGTCCAAGGCTTGACTTCACATGCAGTCGAACTTATGTAATCATGACATTCCTATAATAAGTAAATAATTAATGAATTGTTTAAAGGTTTTATTGAAGATATTATGCATAAAGGATACCATGCTTCAAAACATATTAATTGCCATATGCCTAAATTACCCAATCAAGAAGATAAACAAACTCCTCCTTCGGCCTATAATTTGTGTTGCTCTTCCCACTGACAATCTCTAACGCAACAATTCCGAAGCTGTAAACATCTGCTTTGTCAGTCAAATAACCCCTCATCGCGTATTCTGGAGCCATATATCCTCTACAAACACCAAAAAAAATTATATAACATTAGAAGAGTAGATTTTTGGTCAATATCCAGTCCAATACTTGAATGTAATGCGTATGCAACATTAACAAAGAAAATTATCATTTCTAAACATATTAACAAAGTGAAACGTAACTGCAAATAGTGAGAACTTGTAAATCATAGACTGGTTGCGTCTAGACAGGCGACCTAGAAAGTCGACTACATATAAGAGATAAATTTCCTGAATAATAGTAAATAATTTTGGAGACTCACACCAACCTTCCTAATCTAATACAGAACAGGAATAACTGAATGAGAAAAAGAGAAATTAGTAATTCCAAAAATATACTTCATAAGTTGCAAATTTTGCATCACAGTCACTCCACTGCATAAGTACATGCATAAATGTGAGCATGCACTGTTTTTTATCTCTATATACATGTATATTACTTGTGACAGGATGGCATGTATGGAAATCAAATCTCTTTACCAATTTCAGATGGATCCTCATTTTCCAATTAATCCATGAACAACTTCAAACACGAGTAGATCTCACTACCACGGAGTCCTGCTTTGTTTCCTATTCAAGTCAGTTAACAGCCTCCAGACCGTGATGTGGATATTGGACAATGAGAAGGGCAGGAAAAGATTCAACAGCAAAGTATCAACACAATGAGCAGAAAAAAGCAACTTTTAAATAGAATTACAGACAAAGCGGCATTGCTTTGATGGTGTAGTACTGGAACAAGTTCTTGAGAACTTCCAAATTCAAATACATAAAGTAACAGACATATGCAGCTCACATCCATTTATGAATAGTTACTTAGAACTCATAAATTCTTTCTAAGATCGAAATATCTAAATGGACACTCTTCTAGTGTCTGTGGAGGCATGATAGTAAACGCTTTAAGAGTTTCAAGTACCTTTATTAGAAAATGGTTCCTTTCATGAGCTTGAAGGGTAAAAGGAAAAGAAAAACACTTCCCAGTTCCCATATCTTCTTGGATTTTCAGATGATGTTTAGAACTTAATTGCACAAAGCGGGAGCGGGAGCTAGAGAGGACTCAGGTGTGGAAGCGGGGAAGCAGCTGTTACAAACCAATTATAATTGAATTATTAAAGGAAGTGGGAGCTGGAGCGAGATTCTGGAGGCGAAGTGGCACTAGAGTAGAACGTTCCTGCAACTAAGGTTGAGACTATACACACAGATATGGGGAAAGAATCAATTCTCTATGCCTGACATGGATGAGTCCCACATGGGAACTTGGTAATCATCCAAACTGTTGAATCCATAGTCCATCCCCTGGTCTAAATACAATTCAACTTTACTTCATTCCAGGAATCCTGTATAATCTGATTAAGCATTTTCTATACCGTTGGAGTAGTGCACAAGTTAATTTTGACTGTCCAAAGGAAAGCTTTCCAATCGGCGATCTGGATCAAGAGGTGGTGCAGTGTGTGATCAGGTACCACATGCTTAAAGAAACAGGCAAAGAAATGCTAACAAAATTAATGAATAAAAAGAGTCGATTTTATGTATGCATGCATGGTACAGCTCATTATGCTGTATAATTCATTTTAACTCTTCGCCATTTGCAGTCTACATGTTACACACCACCTATTTGTTAAACCTGACACATAATATTCACAATTGCACCATCATTCTGATTTTAAACTAGCAAGTATAATATCATTGCAATGGGTACATAAATTCTCCTAAGACTAAAATTTTAACCATCTATTTCCTATTTCTATGCTTCTTTTGATATTTATATGTGAGCAGGGATTAAAACTGCAATCTAAAGTTTGCAATGGAAAGCACTACTACTTGAGCCATGGGCTCAACCTATACCAGCTGATTCATTACTTAACTTTTAACTTTGATAAGTTCAAAATCAGACTGTATATTGGACCATACATTATGTTGGTTACAAGAAAGCAGTATTTTTGTTTTAAGTACTAAAGTTAGTTAAACCTTTAACCACAGAAAAATGTTAAATGGATATTCCATAAATCACAAGTGGAGAATCAAAGAGAAGTGTGGAAGAAAGTAAATTGACTCACATAGTTCCAGCTATTCGTGTGCTGATATGGGTGTTCTCCTCCTCATCAAGTTTAGCCAAACCAAAGTCAGATATCTTAGCGTTGAGATCTTTATCAAGCAGCACATTGGTTGCCTTTATGTCTCTGTGAACAATTTTCAGCCTCGATTCTTCATGAAGATAAGCTAAACCCCTTGCTATCCCCAGGCAAATCTTACGCCTTGTTCGCCAGTCCAAGTTCAGTTGTTGCTCTGGGCGACCTAAATGTGAACCAATTCATATCATTTTTTGGTTAAATTGGTTGGAACAAATGGAGATCAACAGAGACAGTTGCTTGTAGTACTCATTCTCAAAACTTGAATACAGTATAATACACAGCAGTAAGGGGTTTACCAAATAGTGCACGAGCAAGGCTATTGTTTTCCATGTATTCATAGATTAGCAATAGCTAGTTTCCTTCTATACAACATCCAAAAAGCTTCACGAGATGCGGGTGTTGTAAAGCAGATATCATGCCTATCTCATTTACAAATTCACGGTTCCCTTGCTTTGACTTGGCAGAGAGCTGCTTCACAGCGATTACTGAACCGTCTGACAGTACACCCTAGGATCAAGCACAGAAAATTACTTAATCAAAATTTCATATACATACGTACACATGTCAAAGTATATGAAACTTGAGAAAGCTGTAGGAAGACAATCATTTTCCTTTTTATTCCTTTCCTTGTGGTATGTATGCATGGATGGAACCCATTACCAAGGTTGAAACATGTAGCACTGTCAGGTCGAGATATGGGCTCAATTCAAAAAAAGATGCAGTTGTTTTTTGTTTTGGTAGGCAACGTGTTTCAGGCTTGGACTGCAAGCTGATATTACCAATCAACGGACTGCTAGTAGGAGAGGGGGGTCCATTAAGTGTTAGCTACCTTTAGAATATCCAGACATTCTTGGTTAGGTTTCAGAATGGAAGACAAGTCATGTAAGGAACTGAATTGGCCATGCACAATGAATGGATGGAAAAGAATAAGGATATTCTAAGACTCTTCAATATTCATTTATGGGAGTAGTCCTTCCTGGAAGGCTGAAAGGATACAAGGTTCTAAAAGAAAGGCGAGAAGTTAATAGTTTGGATCCTTATATCTTTTGGGCCATAATAAATCGAGTAGGAGGAGATGAAGACACTTTTTCGATATAGGAATCCATATCTAATGAATTCAACGGTTCCCGCAAAATTGAAAGAAAGAAGGGGATGTAATCCCAATAAGATCCTAGTCTCAAAACAAAAAAGGGATATGGCGAAATTGGTAGACGATACAGACTTGATTGGATTGAGCCTTGGTATGGAAACCTTCTAAGTGATAACTTACAAATTCAGAGAAACCCTGGAATGGAAAATGGGCAATATTTAGCCAAGTCCTGTTTTTAGAAAACAAAAAATCAGTTGGCAATGAAAATGTGGGCTGTAGGATAATTTGGGGACCTCCATCGTAGGAAAACCACACTGGGGAAGTCTTGAACCCATGTTCTCCACAAGAGAGAGTACACACGCACCATCTACGTTAGATGGGCATGTGTAAAATGAGATGCAGTTTGTGACAATTGACAAAACAAACATGAATAAAATCCAAATCCATTGTTACCTTGTAAACCGGGCCAAATCCACCTTCACCAATCTTATTTGCAGGGTCGAAGTTCCCTGTTGCAGCTTTAATCTGTCTTAAACTGAAGTAACCCGTTTGTAGTTCTAATGCTCTAAGTTCTGTCAAAAGAGGAAAATAAGTAAGAATTGTTTTTGCAATTTAATATATATCGATAACAAGGAGTAGTTCATTCCCTTTTTTTTAATTTCAATTTGTCCTTTTCCTTTCCAATTTTCCTATCAGACAACTTAAACATAAATCATATAAATCCAAAAAATACCTTCATCCATATTTTTATCATCTATACATAATTTTTGTAAATATAAATATACAAATGTATGTGAGGAGGTATTACATTCGTGACACACAAAAATTCCTTTGCATGACATGGATGTGTGCCATGTGGTGCAATTGGTTATTCATTCAGACCGTCCACATGTTAGGTAAGCAATGGATGGGCCATATCCTAAACTGTACCATCACTTGGTGTAAATTGTTGCTCAAGAGACGGTCAAAAATATTTTGGTCAATGGATCCAAAATGTGGAGAAAACATGTTTAATTCAGATGTTTTGGATCCCTCAACAGGTGTAACCTTTAGTCTGCAACAAACCCAATTGGAGGCCATTCAGTTCAACGGTACCGGTAGAATTCATGGCCCAGAGTGAATATTGTAACATGCATGTGACTTTTCTTCCCCGTGTATTCAGAGCAAGAGTTTGTACTATAGCCATTTGACAATGAGCCGACAAAAATGATGAGAGCATCTGGGGAAATCTCAGGTAACTCATTCCCAAAATTTTCTCAGCCATTTTCTTGTTACTTCTATGCAATGACAATACTCACATTGGGAGAACCACATCAGACTTCACCCTCCTTTCCAAGTAAAGACCCGGATAAACAAGAATTTGTTGCCACCCAGTAACCAGAACTGCATAGTATGCATATTGCTATAAAAGCATAAGTTTTCTTTCATTTATCTCACCTTTATCCTCAAGGTCTTTTCCTCCCAAGTAACCTTTCATCCAAAGGAATAGTAGAATCAATACAATTACTCCACATGAAGCAAGAACGATCCCGACAATAATTCCAACAGACAGCCCAGTATGAGGATCAAAGTCTACAAGAAGAATATCAAGTATCATCATAAAGGAGTCAACAGAGAGGGAGGAAAAACCAAATGTTGGATCAACGTACTTGGTGTCACTGTAATAGCTGATATAAGAGGTCCATATACACCTCTGTCTGGAATGGCAGTAGTCCCTTTCCCAGACCAGTATAAGTGGATCTCCAGAGTGCTACCAGTAGTAACATTTGCCTGAAATTCCCTAATGATACCCTTACCAACCCCTCCAGCTGCCTCTGCAATGTTAAAATCCTTCAAAACTATTTGACCCTGCAAGAAGTCAAAAATACTGCCATAAAAATTGGAGAGAAGAAAATTCAATATATTGTTCTCTAGGTACAAAAATGGAACCTTAATTTAGAAGCTAAATAAACATTATTACAAAATGGAACAGTTGATTCTTTGTGAAAAATGATTATTAGAGGATTATGATCAATAATGAATTGAATACTAGTGAATGCAATCGTCCAATCACTCACTTGGATTGATACATCGAAGATGCGCCTCCCAAGGCTGCTAAAATTCTGGCCAGCTGTGAACATTATTTCAGCAAAGTGGAGCTTCACTGTATAACTGCCGCGTCGTAAGCAGAGGCCGTAGTACTTGAGTGAGAGAGGGGAAAGGCGAGCTGTCGAGTACAAGTTTCCATCTATCAAGTTTAGACTAGTTTGTGCTTGTGCTATGTAGTTAGCTTGTTCATTGCCCACAAAGTCCCCCGTACTGCTACAAGCCCATTTATTATCAGAAGAGGTGAAAAAATCTGATGGGCCAAGCGGGTCCACATCCTGTTCATATCCCTCCCCTTCAAAGGTCAATTCCGGGCCTCCACAGTTAATGAACAGGGAATAGCCTGCAGATTTAACAGAAATCATATGTTTTCATACATAGAAATGCTTAGGTAAATCCCGAGTCAAAGTCATAACAACTTTATTATCATACACAAAGTTCCCATACTTACGATTAGATTTAGCAGGGCAGGGCAGGTCCTTCCTCAAGCACCAAGCAATTCTACAAAAGAAAATTTTGATTCATTTAATTTCCTGGTATAGCTCTAATAAGGGAATAGGCATCCCAGGATTTGAGAAACTTACGATTCATCTTCTGAAGATGAGGAACTGGCGATTTTGTTCCTGTTAAGCAATCAGAGAAAAGGAGTGTGAAGAAAGAACTAATTACATATCAAACCCAAAAGAAATAATGCACGACAAGCGACTTACACATTCGATTCCTGGCAGCTGGATTGAGTGGATCCGGTAAAATTGTTGTAAGAAAGGTCATTGGTACGGCATCGTGGTAACGCATTATGAAAAAGGTAAGCCATATGAAGGTAAAACTGTAAAAGCATGAGAAAGATGCTATATTCAAACGAAATTTCAAAGCTTTTAATAAGAAATACGTACAATTTTTGATTGGTTTCCACTATCCAAGAGGGTATTGTTCCAGTCAATGAATTGTTAGTGAGGTACCTATACCCATAAACAGTATCATTACTAGCTTGTGAATAGAATAGTCATTTACAAAGGATAGAAACAAACTCATTAAGGAAAAAATTACTATAATTTTTTTATGTTAATTTCTTATGGTTATTTACATGAATCGTAGCTGTGATAAACTCTCAAGTGTTCCTGGAATATCACCGCTCAATCTGTTGAAGCTCAGGTCCCTCTAGAAACATAACGAAGATGGAGACTTTCTTAGTTTGCCAAGGATAAGAATAGGAAGTCTCATAATCCTAATGTCTTCCATTGATAGTAACCTTCTTATCCTACGTAACAGGAATTTAGACTTTCCTAGACTCCAATCCAATGAATAGAAAGTCTTCATTGGAGTCCCATCTTTCTAAAACTAGACTGTTCTCACAACCTATAAATATAGGTCATTGGCAAAGGTATGATTCGCAAATGCCAATTCATCAATTCTATTTGCAAACCACTTCTTTCCATCCTCTTACTTGAGCGTTGAAGTATTTTTTGCTAGTTCTCCCCTGTTTAATTAACATCCAATCAGCAAAGGAGCCAAGGTCCCATTTCTCCTCGTCAAGACCAAATCTCAAGGATCATGTGTTGAAGATATATTTTCTCCACATCTTTTGATGTTGTCTATGGGAAATACTTACCTAGCAATCACATTGTTTTTTGGTCAAGGCCCATACCTACTTTATGTACAATGAATTGGGTGGAACCCAAACCCGCATCTATGCATAAAAATAATCGTGGATCTATAATTAGGAGACACAAAATATGGAAATGTTTTTGGTGCAGGTGACTCCCAATGCATACAATTAGTGGCCCTACATAGTGCATTTTTTTGGGCCTGCCTCTTGGTATATATACTCACTTAAAATCAATCTGATTGATGATTTATAGTTGATTCACCTTTGACCGCGCTTGATCGTAGTTTTAGGTCCAAATGACATTTACCTTAAAGCAGCCTACGGGTTGAGTTCAAATTGGATTAGGGTCAATCCTACTCTAAAACATTCTAGACAGCCTTGCGCAACCGTACGACTCATCATCTGACCAAAAATCTCAACCACTACGAAAAATAAATATGGAGGTAACGGATCATCTTGTCTTAAACCTCTAGAGCTCCTAAAAAATCAACATGAGAATCATTGACGAGCACTGAAAAAGAAGCCGTCGAGATACATTTCCTAACCCAACCCCTCCACCTATCGCCAAATTAACTCCATCTTATCCATAATGTAGTCAAGGAAGTTCCAGTTGATCACATGATCGAAAGCATTTTCCACATCCAATTTGAAAATATACCCTGGCCTATCTCTTTGATTCTCAAGTCCACACACTCATTGGCTGCTAAGACACTGACAGGAATGTCTACTTGGAACAAAGGTGCTCTGCTCAATTGAGACAACCAAAGCTATAACACTACAAATTGTAAGGGCAAGTACCTTGGGCACAATTTTGTACGCGCGTGCTACAAGACTAATGGACTTATAATCAACTATACTTTCTGTTGCATGCTTTTTTGGAATGATAGTGATAAGTCATTATTTTATGCATTTTTACCTCATTTTTCTTAATGAATTATTAAATTTATTCTACATATATAAATTCTCAATCCTACATGAAAAATAGGATATTCACTTTTCACCATTTGTAAATTAGATTTTTCTTAATAATAGCCAATGGCTTTATATTAATAATCTTCTCATTAGATACCCTAGCCCAAGACTAAAGCGATCATAAGTCCAAGTCCAAAAGCTCATATACAAAAGTCTAAATACAAGAAAAAGTATAAGGCATGAAAATGGACTACAATGGCAGACCAAGACACGGGCCATGTCGATGGACTAGGGGACTAAAGGCATCGCAAGGGACAATGGTAATCAAACAAAAATAAAAATAGTGGCGATCAAGATGATGGACCACCAAGATTGTAAGCAAAGTTAATTTGTGGGCCACATTATTGGACCAAGAAGATGATCTCTAAAAGATGAACCACCAATCAAAGCAATGATTGATATGGCAATTGTAAAAAGTGGTTATTGGGCCATGTTGATGGCCAATGCAGTCAGCCATGTTAGTTAGCCAAGTTTGTGGACCAAGAATTGATCAAGGTTATCTAGATTACAACAAAATGAATGGTCTAAATTAGAAAAGGTATGAGGATGGCTTTCCGAGAATAAAATGATAATTTTGGTTTCTAAAATTTGAAAAATGATAGAACGCTTAAGAAAGAAATATCTTATCAAAAGAAAATTTTATTTTGTAAAATAAAATAATATTGTATTGGTTTTCAAAATGAAGTTTCAAAAGAATAATTTAGTGGTTGATTCTATTGAAAGAAAAATAACATTCTATTAGTTTTCAAATAAAGTTTTAAAAAATAATTCAGTGATTGATTCTATTGAGAAAAAAAAAAAAAGAGAATATTTTAGCCCAAACCCATTCTTGTTCTAATGTTAAAGAAAGATGCATTTTGGTACTTTCAAAAAGAATTGCTAATCAATTTGGGTGAATTCTTAGTCATAGGCTATGTACTAAAGCTTGGGGGTATATCAGTAGATAACATGGGGGAATGTCAAAAATTCCCTTATTTTTATCATAACGGGCGTTAATATATAACTATAGCATTAGATACCATATAACAAAACGTAACTGGGTGACCATATCTATTCTACTTATTAATGGACGAATGCCTTTATTGCATGCCTTACGCTAAACCCAATATATCTAAAATATACCCCTATTTTGCTTTATTACTTTTCTTCAATTCATTCACTTGGTGGGGGCTTTCCAGTCTTTTACATAACTGGGCTCGAGCATATCCATTCTACTTATTAATGGAGGAATGCTTGCCTCACGCTAAACCCAATATATTCCAAAAATGCCCATGTTTTGCTTCTTTCATTTTCTTCAATTTATTCACTTGGTGGGGCTTTCCGGTCTTTTACATAACTAGGTTCAAACATATCTATTCTACTTATTAATGGATGAAGGCCCTTCTTGCGTGCCTTAACGCTAGCTAAACCCAATATATCCCAAAAATACCTATGTATTGTTTCTTTCATTTTCTTCAATTTATTCACTTGGTAGGGGCTTTTCGGTCTTTTTCGTGTCAAAGAACACATCATATCACCCCTGGAGCTCATTCAATGTTAAAAAAAATTTTAAAAAATCTTTATTCCTAATATGACCATCAAGTTCCTTAAATTGACAAACATTGTTTCTATCAATTTTTTAGAAATTTTTTAATTTATAAGGTTACTTTGGTCATTTAACATTTTCACATTTCAACCCGACTGTTAAAGCAGTTATTGACTTCCCTCGTGTCACTTGAACTCTGTCATTGGAAAAAAAAAATAGATGGTGTCCATCATCAAAGTTGATGATGGAACCCAAGATGTGAGCCACATGGCACACTATTAGAGGATATAGATACTTACTGTATGAATGTGTGGGACATCCCTAAATGGACTTATTTAAAAAAACTTGGCCTAATCATAACTTCCTACCTTTGGATCATAATGCATGAAATCCATGGTTGAAAATAATCCATGGAAAGGAGTCTAATCCAACAGATATAAATTATGAATTTTGGTATGTAGGTCCAACTAGGGATGGGAAAACATCTATACAGTCAATAGTCTCTAAGAGTGTGCCACATGGCTCATAATATGGTCCATCATCAAACGTGGATGTTTATAAATAAACAAAAAGGAACAAAAGAACAAAAGCAAGAAGATAGTTAATTAAGTTACACCTACATACCTCATTATTACACCCAACATGGCAGCTCAAATGGTTGGTGCGTATCTACCTCTTTCGGGAGGTTGTGGGGTCAAACCCACAGAGGTAGATTTCCTCCTTTGAGCAGTGTCCCAGGAGTAGAAATCCCCTTTGCCAGCTTGACCGGGTTCAGGTTTCACCTGACTTCATCCCATGGACGTTATCATGTTGCATATTGGTGTCGTTTTGTCATTGGCCAAATAATATTCAAAATCCACGGTTAAAAACAAACCAGAAAAAAGACCTTAATCCAACGGATAGAAATAATTAATCTGGATGATTTTTTGTATGCAGGTCCATCTAGGGATGGACGAAACATCTATACCTCATAAATATCTAAGAGTGTGCCATGTGTAAGGTGCTGCCACGTGCATCGCACGTGGGGTCCCCTAGTACTTGTAAGAGCATCTGTTTTTTAAACCATTACAAATCAAATACAACTAAACTAGAAAACGAAGGGCTCATTCGCGGGAAGGGCTCCTTCAACTATGCTCTCTCTCTCTCTCTCTCTCTCTCTCTCTCTCTCTCTCTCTCTCTCTCTTCTTGTTCTTCCTCCATTTGAAATAAAATTTGTTTGCATCTTCGGTTGGGATTTGAAATACAAAACGAGCAAGATGTTCTCAAACTAAGTCAAATTGTAGAATGATGGTGATGATGGACCCCATTTTTTGGGGGATAGTTGGTTGATGGATTTATTTTTCTTCCAAATAAGATGGTGGTGACGATGGTCGATGTGGTGATAAAAGTGGTGAGGAAGGGTGAGGATTAACAGCGAGATGGCCAGGTTCCGGCCAAGGTGAGCGAATAACAGGTAGTAGAAAGAGGAAAGTAGATGGGAGAACTCTTCTTTTCCAAATAAGATGGTGGTGAGGACTGAGGATGGTTGATGTGATGACAAGAGTAATGGGTGAGGGTGGGGATTAACGGCGATATGGCCGGACCTCGGCCAAGATGGGCAACCGGTTTCTGAAGCGGACAGTTCATCCCTACTAAGTACTAACAGTCCGTGGGGACCTACCGGGTGGGCTAATCACTACTTAAAGAATCAAGAGCACCAATGAGAGGGGGAACGAGTAACACACCTTTTAAATTAGCGATGCACGAGTTGAACCTCCAAGCCAAACACCTCCCTTAAGTTTCCAAATTGGCTCATTCCACTCCATCACCGTATATATAATAATATCATGCATCGTGTCAGCAAGTTATACGTGCTAGGCCCACTCTGTAAGCACAATTGGCACACATACCAGGCCTTTAGCTGATGTGCTAGCTCCCATATGGAACCAGAGTCAAAAAGTCAATCTATTTGATGATCACGATTTCCTAATCAATGAGGAGCATCAACCAAAAAGTCGTGTGGATGGCTGATGGAAGTCCACCGAAGGAAAGGTTAAGATCATTCGATCATTTACACATGCTGTGAATGCTATGTACTCATTACATGCAAAATCTGAACACATGCTGTGAATGCTATGTACTCGATAGAATAGCAAACAACCACAACCAACCCAAAAAAAAACTCAGCCTCTAGAGTGGTGATGCTCCTCATCCAAACAAATGGCTTCCGTTAACCAGAAGGGAGGAGACTCATACCACTTATGAGGAGAAGTCCAGGTTTTAGCCATAGAGGCTATAATGTGAGAAATAGTATTAGTTTTCCGACAGGATCGAAGAGAGAAAGAGACTCAGAGAAGGAAGAGTTCAAAGCCAAAATATCTGCACAGACTGAAGAAGAGAACCAACCCGACTGCCTCCGAGGACCATTTGGCTGGGAGGTTTATCAGGCCTTTGGCATCAGATTCGAGCATGATCCTATCAAAATGAGCTTCCACCCATCAGCATATATAGCTTGCGCCTATGCTTCCTCTGCCGAGTGTGCGCTAGAACAACGTCCTCCTGCCAGGAGTACTAACTAAATGGACACTCTTCTAGTGTCTGTGGACTACTAACTAAACTACATGTGTATATTATGTTTGCTTGTTTTAATTACATATAAAAAAATTGTTTATTCCTCTCATCTTTTCAACACTAATCAATTTAATAAATCAGGGACAAGCTTGCTTGTTGAGGACTCTTCTTTGCTATGGAGAGACACCGAGGAATCGATCCAAGGCCCATCCATAGATATACTACTCTGAATCTGACTATCCTGCGAGAAGCTTGAGATTTGTGTTTGGCTATCCTGTGATAACTTCTCAAAGGCCTTAAACCTCATTTCATCAGTCATTGAGCCGCGTTTGACAATCGGTGCTTGGACCGGAATTTGGCCTTCGAGCATGCTCACAACGGCAGACATGGATGGCCTAAGAGTAGGAGATATGTTTGTGCATAAGAGAGCCAAGTTAAGCATCCTCAATGCCTCTTCTTTTGAGTAGTTTGATCCAAGGATTGGGTCGACGAGTTCTAGGAGATTTCCTTGTTCTTGTAGGACATAGGCCTGCAATTCCATATAGAAAAGAAGGATAACTGTTAATGTCTCATGTATTGAGTTCAAATAGAAAGAAACAAAAAATAAAAAAGAGGAAGGACACAAAAGCTAACTAGCATCGCTATGTTGGAGTAATTTCAGTTCTGAACATACCATGACATCTATGGTATGGGTATGGGATCCAAGTCAAAAATGGCTCAGACTATGTGAATTTTTATACTTAAAAATAAATCATCATCGTCATCAGTACCTTATCCCAACTATTTGTGGTTACCCCATTCTGAAATTTCTAACCTTATCAAATGTGAAACTTAAAAGTAAATAGTGAAATAGAAGGTCCAGACTTTTTCAACTTGTAAAAAGAGTCACTTTTTCATAGGGCTAGAAAGGTCAGAATGGGGTGAGGAGATCATCCTCACCCAAATCAGACCTTGAACCATCTCCATGTAGGTCCCACAAAGCCATGTCAAAAATCTGTGTCAGAATACTCGAGGTTTTGTGTTAAGTCCAATACCTATATACATTAGTACCCAATAGAAAATTTTGTTATTTCTAAAATAGAAAATGATCGAAAAAGCTCAAACGTGCAGTCAAACCCTGGACCATCAGACCCTTTCTCCCCTACAACACCCATACTTTTCCTTGTATTGGTATGCAGCCCTTTCATGCAAATCTCTTTGGGATAAAGGATCCAATTGTCCAAGGCTTGACTTCACTTGCGGTCGAACTAATGTAATCACGACATTTCTATAATAAGTAAATAATTAGTGAATTGTTTAAAGGTTTCATTGAAGATATTTTGCATAAAGGATATCGTGCTTCATAACATATTAACTGCAATATGCCTAAATTACCCAATCAAGAAGATAAACAAACTCCTCCTTTGGCCTGTAATTTGTGTTGCTCTTCCCACTGACAATCTCTAAAGCAACAATTCCGAAGCTGTAAATGTCTGCTTTGTCAGTCAAGTAGCCCCTCAACGCGTATTCTGGAGCCATATATCCTCTACAAACACGAAAAAACTGTATAACATCAGAACTGTAGATTTTTGGCCAATACCCGGTCCAATACTTGAATGTTATGCCCATGCAACATTAACAAAGAAAATTATCATTTCCATGCATATTAGCAAAGTGAAACGTCACTTCAAATATTGAGAACTTGTAAATCATACACTGGTTGCGTCTAAACAGGCGACATAGAAAGTCAACTACATATGGTAAATAATTTTGGAGACACACCAACCTTCCAAATCTAATATAGAGTCCTATAAATGAATAAGAAAAAAGAGAAATTAGTAATTCCACAAATATACTTCGTAAGTTGCAAATTTTGCATCACAATCACTCCAATGAATAAGTACATGCATAGATACATGTGTGAGCATGCATTGTTTTTGTCTATGTATACATGTATATTACTTGTGACAAGATGTAGTATGTGGAAATCAAATCTCTTTACCAATTTTCAGCTGGCTGCTCATTTTCCAATTAATCCATGAACAACTTCAAACATGAATAGATCTCAGAACCACAGAGTCCTGCTTTGTTGCCTATTCAAGTCAGTTAACAGCATCCAGACCACATTGTGGACATTGGACAATGAGCAGGAAGAAGATTCACCAGCGAAGTATCAAGACGATGAGCAGAAAAATCAACTTTTAAATAGAATTACAGATGGTGTAGTGGAACAAGTTCTTGAAAACTTGCAAATTCAAATACATAAAGTACCTAGACATATGCAGCTCGCTTCCATTTATGGATGGCTGCTTAGAACTCATAAATCCTTCTAAGGGCGAAATAACTAAATGGACACTCTTCTAGTGTCTGTGGAGGCATGATAGTAAACGCTTTGAGATTTTCATGTACCTTTACGAGAGAATGGTTCCTCTCCTGAGCTTGAAGGGTAAAAAGAAAAGAAAAACAATTCTCATATCTTCTTTGATTTTCAGATAAAGTTGAGAACTTAGTTGTACGAGTGGGATCTAGAGTGAGATTCCGGAGCGGAAGTGGGAGCTGGAGTGGAACTAGGGTAGAGAAGGTTCCTGCAACTAAACTTGAGAATATACTCACAGATATGGGGAAAGATAACATCTGCTTAAGCATCGAATCAATTCTCTATGCCTGACACGGATGTGTCTCACACATGGGAATTTGGTAATCATCCAAACTGTTGAACCCATAGTCCATCCCTCGGTCTAGATACAACTCAACTTTACTTCATTACTTCTATACTGATCGACCAGTTTTGGACTAGTGCGCACGTTACTTTTGACTGTCCAAAAGAAAGCTTTTGAATCGACAATCTGGACCAAGAGGCGGTGCCATGTGGGATCATGTATCATAATATTAAGGAAATAGGCGAAGAAAGGTTAACAAAATTAATGAATAAAAATGAGTCGATTTTATGTATGCATCCATGGTACACTCATTATCCCATATAATTTATTTAACTCTTCGCCATTTTGAAATTTACACATACATACCACCTATTTGTTAAACCTGACACATAATATTCACAGTTACACCATCATTCTTATTTAAAATAGCAAATACCACATCATTGCAATGAGTACATTCATTCTCCTAAGATTAAAATTTTAACTATCTGACTCCTATTTCTATGCTTCTCTTGATTTTGATATGTGAGCAGGGATTGAATCTGCAATCTGAAGTTTGCAATGGAAACCACTGTTACTTGAGCTATGGGCCGGGCTCAAGCTATACCAGCTGATTCATTATTTAACTTCTAGCTCTCATAAGTTCAAAATCAGACAATATATTGGACCATACATTATTTTGATGACAAGATAGCAGTCTTTTTTTTCAAGTACTAAAGTTAGCAAAACCTTTGACCACCAAAAACATGTTAACTGAATCTTCCATAAATTATATGTGCAGAAACAAAGAGAAGTGTGGAAGAAAGTAAATTGACTCACATAGTTCCAGCTATTCGTGTGCTGATATGGGTGTTCTCCTCCTCGTCAAGTTTAGCCAAACCAAAGTCAGATATCTTAGCGTTGAGATCTTTATCAAGCAGCACATTGGTTGCCTTTATGTCTCTGTGAACAATTTTCAGCCTTGACTCTTCATGAAGATAAGCTAAACCCCTTGCTATCCCTAGGCAAATCTTATGCCTTGTTCGCCAGTCCAAGTTCAGTTGTTGCTCTTCGCGACCTAAATGTGAACTGATTCATATCAGTTTTTGTCTAAATTGGCTGGAATAAATGCAGATCAACGGTGACAGTTGCTTGTAGTACTAGTTCTCAAAACTTAAATATAGTATAAAACACAGCAGTAAGGGTTTACCGAATAGTGCACGGGCAAGGCAATTGTTTTCCATGTATTCATAAATTAGCAATAGCTGGTTTCCTTCTATACAACATCCAAAAAGCTTCACGAGATGCGGGTGTTGTAAAGCAGATATCAGGCCTATCTCATTTACAAATTCACGGTTCCCTTGCTTTGACTTGGCAGAGAGCTGCTTCACAGCGATTACTGAACCGTCTGATAGTACACCCTAGGATCAAGCACAGAAATTACGTAATCAAAATTTCATATACATACGTTCACATGTCAAAGGATATGAAACTTGAGAAAGCTGTAGGAAGACAATCATTTCCTTTTTATTCCTTTCCTTGTGGTATGTATGCATGGATGGAACCCATGACCAAGGTTGAAACATGTAGCACTGTCAGGTTGAGATATGGGCTCAATTCAAAAAAAGATGCAGTTCTTTTTTTTTTAGGTAGGCAACGTGGTTCAGGCTTAGACTGCAACCTGATATTACCAATCGAGGAACTGCTAGTAGGAGAGGGGGTCCATTAAGTGATAGCTACCTTTAGAATATCCAGACATATTCTTGGTTAGGTTTCAGAATGGAATACAAGTCCTGGAAGGAACTGAATTGGCCACACACAATGAATGGATAGAAAAGAAAAAGGATAGTCTAAGACTCTTCAATATTCATTTATGGGAGTATTCCTTCCTGGAAGCATACAAGGTTCTAAAAGAAAGGCAAGAAGTTCATAGTTTGGATCCTTATTATATTTTGGGCCATAATAAATCAAGTAGGAGGAGACAGAGACACTTTTTCGATATAGGAATCAAAATCTAATGAATTCAACGGTTCAGGCATAAATGAAAGAAAGAAGGGGATGGAATCCCAACAAGATCCAAGTCTCAAAACAAAAAAGGGATATGGCGAAATTGGTAGACGATACAGACTTGATTGGATTGAGCTTTGGTATGGAAACCTACTAAGTGATAACTTACAGATTCAGAGAAACCCTGGAATGGAAAATGGGCAATCCTGAGCCAAGTCCTGTTTTTAGAAAACAAAAAACCAGTTGGCAATGAAAATGTGGGCTGTAGGATAATTGGGAGACCTCCATCGTAGGAAAAACCACACTGCGGAAGTCTTGAACCCATGTTCTCCACCAGAAAGAATACACATGCACCATCTACGCTAGATGGGCATGTGTAAAATGAGATGCCGTTTGTGACAATTGACAAAACAAACATGAATAAAATCCAAATCCATTGTTACCTTGTAAACCGGGCCAAATCCACCTTCACCAATCTTATTTGCAGGGTCGAAGTTCCCTGTTGCAGCTTTAATCTGTCTTAAACTGAAGTAACCCGTTTGTAGTTCTAAGGCTCTAAGTTCTGTCAAAAGAGGAAAATAAGTAAGAATTGTTTTTGCAATTTAAATATATCAATAACCAGGAGTAGTTCATTCCCTTTTTTTAATTTATCCCTTTTCCTTTCCAATTTCCATATCAGACAACTTGAACAAAAATCACATAAATCCACAAAATACCTCCATTCATGTTTTTGTCGTCTATACATAATTTATGTAAATACAGTGAGGGGGTATTACATTCGTGGCGGAAAAACATTCCTATGCATGACATGGATGCGTGCCATGTGGTGCAATTGGTTATTTATTGGGACCTTTAACATGTTAGTGTAAGCAGTGGATTGGCCATCGCCTAAACTGTACCACCTCTTGGTGTAAATTGTTGCTCAAGAGAATTTTCTGGACAGTCAAAAATATTTTGGTCAATGGATCCAAAATGTGGGGGGAAAATGTTTAAATCAGATGTTTTGGATCCATCAACTGGTGTAACCTTTAGTGAAGATTGTGTCCTGCACATGACTTTTCTTCCACGTGTATTGAGAACAAGAGTTTTACACTTTAGTCCCTTGACAATGAGCAGATGAAAATGATGAGAGAATCTGGGGAAATCTCAGGCAACTCATTCCCGAAATTTTCTCAGCCATTTTCTCATTACTTATATGCAGTGACAATACGCACATTGGGAGAAGCACGAAAGACTTTACCTTCCTTTCCAAGTAAAGGCCCAGATAAACAAGAATTAGCTGCCACACAGTAACCAGAACTGCATAGTATGCATATTGCTATGAAAACATATGTTCTCTTTCATTTATCTCACCTTTGTCCTCGAGGTCTTTTCCTCCCAGGTAACCTTTCATCCGAAGGAATACTAGAATCAATACAATGACTACACATGAAGCAGCTACGATGCCGACAATAGTTCCAACAGACAACCCAGTATGAGGATCAAAATCTACAAGAAGAAGAATATCAATTATCATCATAAAGGAGTCAACAGAGAGGGAGGAAAAACCAAATGTTAGATCAACGTACTTGGTGTCACTGTAATAGCTGATATAAGAGGTCCATATACACCTGTGATTGGAATGGAAGTAGTCCCTTTCCCAGACCAGTATAAGTGGATCTCCAGAGTGCTACCAGTAGTAACATTAGCTTCAAATACCTCAGTGTGGATCTTACCAACCCCTCCTGCTGCCTCTGCAATGTTAAAATCCTTCAAAACTATTTGACCCTGCAACAAGTCAAAATACTGTCATAAAAATTGTATAGAAAAAAAATCAATATATTGTTCTCTAGGTACAAAAATGGAACCTAAATTTGGAAGCTAAATAAAAATTACACAAAATGGAACCAGTTTGAGTCTTTGTGACAAATGATTATCAGAGTGAACTAGATCATGGATTGAATACTAGTGATGGCAATCGACCAATCACTCACTTGGATTGATACATCAAATACGCGCCTCCCAAGACTGCTAAAATTCTTGTCAGCTGTGAACATTATTTCAGCAAAGTGGAGCTTCACTGTATAACTGCCATGTCGTAAGCAGAGGCCGTAGTACTTGAGTGAGAGAGGGGAAAGGCGAGCTGTTGAGTACAACTTTCCATCTATCTTGTTTAGACTAGTTTGTGATTGTGCTATGTACTTAAGATCTTCGTCGCCCACAAAGTCCCCCGTACTGCTACAAGCCCAGTTATTCTCAGGAGTGGAGATGAAATTTGATGGGCCCATCTGGGTTTCATCCCGTTCATATATATCCCCTTCAATGTCCAATTCCGGGCCTCCGCAGTTAATGAACAGGGAATAGCCTGCATATTTAACAGAAATAATATGTTTTCATACATAGAAATGCTTTCTTCAAGACCCTTCAGTAAATCCTAAGTCAAATTCATAACAACTTTATTATCCTACACAGTGATAAGTTCCTATACTTACGATTAGCTTTCGTGGGGCAGGGCAGGTCCTTCCTCAAGCACCAATCAATTCTACAAAAGAAATTTTCGATTCATTTATTTCCCTGGTGTAGCTTGAATAAGGGAATAGGTGATACAGTCCCAGATTGAAGACGACTCCTATCCTACTTCAAACAGGTAAACAGCAGACTCAATCCTAACATGACTCAACAACCTAAGGATACGGTATCCTTCATCCATGAGATACGTAAGATTTGAGAAACTTACGAGTCATCTTCTGAAGATGAAGAACTGGCAATTATGTTCCTGTTGAGCAACCAGAGAAAAGTAGTATGAAGAAAGAACTAAGTACATATCATAATAAAACCCAAAAGAGATAAGGAAAAAGATGAGTAACAAAAATCGTACTTCCTCACGCTTTTTGGCGTCAGGAATACCTTGTTACATCACGACCCAAGAAATAATGCACGACAAGCAACTTACATATCCTGATCCTGGCAGTTCGATTGAGTGGACCCACTAAAATTGTTGTAAGATAGGTCACTGCAAGACACATTGGTATGGCATCGTGGCAATGCATTAGAAGATCCTATAGTGAAACAAAATTCCAAAGCTTTTAATAAGAAATACATACAACTTCTGATTGCTTTTCAGTTTCCAAGAGGGTATTGTTCCAGTCAATGAGTTGTTAGTGAGATACCTATATCCATAAACAATACCATTACTAGCTTGTGATTAGAATAGTCAGTTACAAAGGATAGAAACATAGCTCATTAAGGACAAAAATTACTGTAAATTTTTATGTTAAAATTTTTATGGATATTAACTTACATGAATTTCAGCTTTGACAAAGACTGAAAGTTTCCTGGAATATCACCAGTCAATCTGTTGAAGCTCAGGTCCCTACAAGGAAAAGATTCAGCTCAAGCATTTACTCTAGAGCAGTGAAAAATGAGGCATTCATGAAAATTTGTTATTCTTGTCCATCTTGGCTCCGCCAAGACACCACCATCTCGGCATAGTCTCAGGAAAGTTAAATAATTTTTACAGTGACTCAATCATATCATTTCGATCCTGGCCCAACCCAAATTAGGTCTGCAACTAAGTTCTGAAACCTTGCCAACAAGAGAGGCAATGCAAATCATAATTGGAAGTTTTGATAACCAATATGAATATGCACATAGATAGCTTCTTTTACACTTCTACATTGCTTCCTCTGATTTTAGCTGCTTAGGAATCACAAAGTGATGGAATGAACACAGGTTTATTCAACTTGTCAGTTCATACTCATTTTCCCTTTTTGGTTCATGTTTTAATCACTTAAACTTAGAGAAGTGAATGTTAGTGTAAGAAAATTTGGGTCGAGCAAAATCCAGTCAGCACTGTATATAAGAAGAAATTTACAGAGACAAGCATCTCTATAAAAGTATCCATCCAAAGAAACTTACAGATTTTTCAGTTTTGGCATCATTTCTCCAATGTAATCTGGGATTGAACCAGTAATCGAGCAATTTCTCAAAACCCTATAGCATACAGACAAAGCTAAGTACTTCTTGAGCAAATGAAACAACAAAATACTGCTATAGGCTTAGATCATGCAGAGAAGAATATCCATAACTGTAATTAAACTCACAGTTCTTTCATGCCTCCCATATGGTGCAAATCAGGGAAGCTTATACTCGATGCATTCAAATCAGACACCCTCCTGAAAAGCAAAATGCATCAGATCAAATAACTAATGCCTTTCTCTAAGTTCTTGTTCTGATGATAACTATAGGAAAACCATTAGCATGGAAAGTGGCCTCACAGTTCAGTTAGGTTTGTTAGGAGGGCTATGTTAGAAGGAAAGGGCCCCGCCATAGACGAGCCTTGCATATCTCTGCAACAGTTTGAAACCACAGTTCATATAAGAGGTCTTCAAATAACAGTGACTTTCTCACATTATGTTTAAATTTAACGAAAGTGCAGAACTGGAAGATTAGGAAAAGTCAAGTGCATTACTCACAGCCTATTAAGTTTTGTCCAGTTCCCAATGAAATCAGGTATCCTCCCTGAGATACCAGTCCCATCTATCCTACTGCAAGTGGTAACTGAATTTAGGCATTTATTATTTCAAACAACAGAGACATACATAATAAGTAGCATCAACTTACAAATCTGTTAAGTTCTTCAGATCTCCAAATATTTCAGGCAATGGTCCCGTGATATTGTTCCCAGAAACAAGGCTGCAGGAATAAGAAAGCAAGACGGCAATGATGATGATGATGATGATGATGATGATGATTGTAGTAGTAGTAATAAGGGAATTACTACTTCCATAGCACATTACCTTCCTCCATAGTAACATTGTTTTTTCACTCCCTCCCATTTTGCTTCATCCAATACAGTGAAAAAACATTGGTGCTCTGGAAGAGGAAAAATGTGCTCTTGATATTAATGGCAATTCCCTAATAATAATAGTAGTAGTAAAGTTCTTGTTTTTGTCAGTTTTAGTTCATTCCCTGTGATTCAGAGAGCTAGCAATGTCAAAAACAAAAAAGGAAACATAGTCAGGGAACCCATTTAATAGCTTGGACCATGCAATGTGGGCCAATTATGATTACTGGCTTAGCGCACATGTAACAGGAATGCAAACTCTATGAAGCAAAAATCAAGAAAGCCAAGACACAAATAAGTATGCAGGTAACAAATAAAACAAGAACTAGAGGGAAGAGGGTATGAAAGAAAACAAGGGAGAACCCTGCCCTTAACACAATGGTTTTAACAAGACTATCATAATACTAAAATAATGGTGTTCTAATGGTTTTTGGCCTCAGCAATACATTAGGTATGAAAATAATGGCCCTAAATATAATTGTTGTTATTGATCTTTATATTCATTATAACAGTAATTGTACCGTTACTTTTGCATAACTAAAACATTTGAATAGTTATTTAATAATATTTTATTAATTTTCTAACCTAAGCTACATATTAGTTATATTAACGGACTGGGGGCGTGACCATTAAAACGAATTGTAACGGACAGGGAAAAACGGAAAAAATGGAATTTAACGGAAAAAATAGCGCTGAAATTCATAATTCAAAATGTGAATTTCAAATTTAAAAAAACGAAAAAACGGAATTTAACGGAAAAAATGGTGCTGAAATTCAAAATTCAAAATTCAAAATTTGAATTTCAAATTTTCGAAAACGACAAAAATGGAAAATAACGGAAAAATAAGTAAAGGAAATAATGCCTTTTTTTTCCACAAAAATTAAAAAAAAAAAACGGCCATTATTTTCGTTTTAACAGCCGAAGATTTATCACTTTGATATCGCGGATGAAAAAACAAACGTCTCCAGTTAACTGAACTGGTTTTGCAGCTCAGTGATTGATCAAAGAGGGAAATGAGAACAGAGAGAGACTTACAATCTGTTCAATCTGCTCAATTTGCCAAGCTCTTGGGGAAGGGTTCCTTCAATCTGATTATCGTGCAAGATACTGCAAAAGTCAAATTTGAATTGGTAAAAATGATCAGATTCTATAAATTTGCCTTATCAACCAAACATTTTAAGTTGCATCTTACAGTTCCTCCAGAGTTGTGATGTTTCCGATTTCCGCCGGAATCGATCCGCTGATGCGGTTTCCCGACAGAGACCTGCAATGCACAAAGAAATTCAATTATGCCATCCATGTAAATGATTCTGTTAGTATCTGAAATGAAGGCAGTCACAGTTACAAATGCAATTAAGGAGGAGAAGAAGAACTTACAGATTGGTGAGAGGGAGCGAAGACCACCTTTTAGGTATGGAACCAGATAAATAGTTGCGAGTAAGATTTCTGTTTAACAAACAAGTTTCTCAATTTCAAATGGTGGTTGGAGAAAGGAAGGCGCTAACCTTCTCAAGTAGAAGTAGTTGGGTTATTCTATTTGATATTACCTAATATAACTTCTCCAACAGCTATGGATGAGTTCTACGCCCACGATGAAAAAAGCTCAAATCCATTGGCTGGAAATCACCAATCAAGCTAGTATTTGGTGTGAGGGAGGGTCCACAAAGGGATTGGCCAGACAATTGTGGGGTCAGTGGGTCTACCACATGTCATTTTTTGGAGAGTTCGGCATATCTATTTGTATGCCGACACGGGCATTCTAGATTTTTTACCCATCTCACCTGGCCAATGCAGGCACCTTTTATTAAGATGACAATATGGATTGACCACGTCAACCCTCCATGTGTCAAGAAAAACCCTGCCTATGCAGGGAAGAGGTTTGGAGCGAAACTCAAGTAAACCAATTCTTTTAAAATCTTACATTTGTGATACCATGAGAGAATTTTAGAAGCAGCGAAGCAGTGGCCAATCACATGGTGCCACAATCTGCTGTTCAAAAAGTATTTCTAGGAATGTCCGAAAGCAACAACAGATTGTGTCGCCATGTGATTGGCCACTGCTTCGCTGCTTCTAAAATTCTCTCCCGATACCATCCACTACTCAATGACAAGGGCAAACGCCGCAAACCTGTGTTTACAAAATGTGAAGGCAAATGTAAAATAGTTGTTGCCTCATGGACCGTGGATCTTTTAATCCAACGGTTAAAGGCCCCAAGCGCACATATGTTTGTCCGGTTGTCCGTGGGGTATGTAGCACGTCTCAAATGTGAATAAGAAATGAAATCTATACCACCAAGTATATATTAAATATAGAGTGCGCCTGCGGTCTAACACAGCTGGACAATTATTGTCCAATCACGGCATGAGAGGGTGCCATGTCTATGCTGTTAGGAAACCGGTAGAACAAGTTTTCGTAACTTTCATTTGCCAACAATGAAATTACAAAGACAAATATACTCAAATCTATTTTCTTATGTTTTCTTTCTCCATCTCAGTAACAAAACCAATCCAAGTTTTCTCCTTATAATAACATTTTCATTTTTCTCTAAAGATATGAAAAAAAATTAAGAAAATATTATGGTTTGGATTCTGAGTTCTCATGGAGAGTAATATTTATAGCCCTAATAAACTCAATCAAAAATAGTTTTTTCATCAAATTACTTAAATTTTTTTTGGCGAACCATCTCTTAAAAGAGAATGACTTTTTGAAAACCGGAAGTAGGAGAAGAAAGACTTTGGGAGAGGCGTAAGAGTTTTGGATCACTGTCCAATTTGCTTGTAAAGTGGGGAACCGGTTGATCATTTGCTTTTACATTATAAATTAGTTTGGATCATTTGGATAGGGGGTTACTTAGGGAGTTTGGGGTGTTTTGGGTTGCCCCTAATTAAGTCGATTAAGTAATTGTTTTGTGCATGGTGAGGGGTTTGACAAACTTGAAAGGAGAATGTAGACGCTGACACCATTAGCAATGGGGATTGTGGAGGGAGATGAATAATATTAGGGTATTTGAGAGCAAATGTCTCCAATTAGAGCAGTTTATGTTGGAGACAAGTCTTTGCTGTTAAGTTATACGAGAAAGGAAAAGGTCTATCCTTTGAGGATATCGTATTCAATTGGACTGAACTGGTGGGTGTGAGGAGGGATTAGGGGTGGGATTTTGTTGTTTCGGTGTTTTTCATTTTGTTTTGTTGTTTTGCTTTCGCTTGCTCTTGTAATCTTTAAGGTTTTTGGTTGGCTTCCTTAGCCTGTTATAACTACTTAAATCGAATAAAACTTTATACTTATAAAAAAAAAAAAAAAAAAAGAATGTGACAAATTTGCTCACCTAGTTTCGCTATAGAACCACATGGCATGCTATTATGCTGCAGCTGGATAATGTTTGAACGGCTAAGCTAGACCAAAGATTAATTCTTAAATTTATGTTTCTTGTATTATATTCAAGAAAAAAAACAGCTTACTAAATAGTTTAATAATTTACATCCTTATATATTTTTTCTAGAAACTGTAAAAAATTTGAGATTATAGATGGTATATAGTGGAGCAATAGTGGTTCAAGTTATTTTCAATAACCTAGCTATTAGAGTTATCATATACTTTTACTCCCTTTGGATTTAAACAACAATCAATTATATATGTCAACCTCTGATTTGATCATGATCATGGTTGATCAGGTGTGGGGCTCACAACCTACTCGAGCCAAGAAACGAACTAGCATATACTAGTCAGTTGGCCCAGCCCACATCTAATCAGTCTGATCAACAAGTTAAACTAGTGTGTGTTTATAAATGTAAAGTAAGAATCTGCCCATCACTTACATTTCTTGCAGATAACTAAGATTGGCAAATTCTTCCGGTAGAAGTCCAGATAAGTTCAGACCCTTGAGCTGACTGAAATGCAAAGCAATGAAAACAAGTAGAATTAATTAAAAAAAAAAACACATAACCTAAAAGTTCAGTAGTTATAAATTTGAAAACATGTCCCAAATGATCATAGCCATGGAAAATGCTACATTCAATAGGGTCCCACCACAATCCTATAAAGAAAGAAGATAAAAGGAAAGGAAAGAAATGAGCGTACATGTGTGTGATATGGCAAACGGTGTTGCTGTTGTAAGAACAATCGCAGGTCACATTGCTTACGGCGATCCTGGGAGTTATGTTCTCACTTAAACCTCCACTGCAAGAAGTTGGCTTCACTGATCTCCAGTATGTAATCCCCAACTTTGTTTTTATTTGCTGAAGCGCTTGCACTGTTAGCACAAATTTGTTGGTTAACACGGATTTAGCAATGTAACAATGACAATAGTAAGAGTTACCCATTTAAAGCAAACAAAAATCCCGAGGACCATCAAACGGTGTATACCTTTGGGAGAACGTCTGCTTCCTAAGGGTGAAAGAATTATACTTTCCATCCAAGTAATTATTCAAATCAAATCAATCATTCGTAACGACAACGGGCTCATTACACCCTGAACTATTCACAATACCCATTGACTCATAAATCTGGCCCATTCAATCTGTGGGCACCTGTTGGGTTGAGAACAAACCTAAAATCAAATGGAGATCAATTCGATCTACATAAGGTTAGCCTGATGTACATATATCATTTACAAATGACAGATTTAAGTAGGGCTGTTAATTGATCGGCTCTGGGTCCGGTTGGGATTGATCTAGAACCAATCCATCAGCTTTTCGGATCAGAATTCTCAGATTTAGACCCACCCCGATAAGTTATTGGAACTTATTGGGGGATTGGGTGTCCTAACATTGAGTCGACGTGATTGATGAACTTGTTAATTTTGATTTAAAGAAAATGAAAGCTACTAATTCTTAAGTCAAATAACAAATGGTAACAAGATTTGTCACCATATATTTCATTTATAACAAAAAAATAATAATAATATACATAGTATATGTAATTGATAATATCAAATCTTCTTAAATAATACTAACCATCGGTCAAAATACACCAATGATAAAGATTGCTTGGTTAGTATGATATTTTGATAGATGGCCAATCTTGAGATATTTTGTGAGAAAGAACGGCATTAGACAGGGCACATATATGGTCCATGGTGCACGACAATACTGTTATGTGATGTGGAGACTGATTGTGCTAGAATACTATACATGAAGGCATGACTCCACGGTCCAACTTCGCGTTGAGCTGGCTGTGGGGTTACAGGGGGTAGTGCGCTCCCTATCCAAAAGGGGGGTTCGGGGTACTTTTACATAGAGACATAGAAACCCTAATTCCGTCTTGTGGTTATATATACCTCGTTGATCAAAGACAAGTATCCATTGTATTGTGTATTTCTTTTCTAGCATCAGAATCGGTGTGGATCCATGGACGTACCTCAATCTAGAGGGAACCACTTAAATCTCTGTGTTGTGGGTGATTGCATCTTTGTTCTTTAGATTATTAATTGTTTTTTCTTTCCAACAACTGATATCAATACCAAGGTCATGGGATTGAGTCGCAGGAAGTGCATTCTTGAGGGGGGATTGTTGGGGGTCAATAATGTCGCTCCCTAAGGTAGCGGTATGGGCCCGTGGGTGCGAGGCCGATCGCCATTAGAGCCAAGGGTTAAGGGATTGAATCGCTGAATAGGCCTACGGTTGCAATGTCGATTGTGGTAAAAGGCTAAAGTTTGCTTCGGTTAAGGTACGGTTCGGGAGTAATGGCAGCTTGATGCCCGATTAAGATCCTAAAAAATGGTATCATAGCATTGAGTTTGAGCAAGATCGATAGCAAAATAAGGAAATGTGAGGATTAAGAAGTTTAACGGCTCGAACTTCGAAATCTGGAAGATCCAGATGGAGGACTACCTCTATCAGAATGATCTCTATTTTCCTCCCAGAGGAAAAATGAAGAAGCTAGAGAGGACGACAAACGTCAAGTGAGAGACACTCGACATGAAAGCTCTAGGTGTAATGTAATTGAGTCTTGTTGCATCTGTAGCATTTAATATAAGCTTTGATGGTTGCTCTCTCAATGATGTACGAAAAACCCTCTGCCTCAAACAAAGTTTTTCTGATGAAAAGATTATTTAATATGAAGATGGCTTATGACGGAAGTGTGACCACATACCTAAATAAATTCAACACGATTGCGACTCAATTGGAATCCGTTGGCATCAGTTTTAAAGATGAAATTGGGGCTCTTTTGATTTTATCAGGGTTCCGGTTATGACAGTGAGCAACTCTTTGGGGATAGGAACACTAAAATACGAAGATGTCATAGGCATAATTTTAAGTGAGGAAGCTCCCAGAAAATACTTGAGTTCTTCGGGTGAAACATCAGAGAACGTCCTGAGTGTTGGTGAAAGAAGATCATTTCATGCTACTTCGCACATGGATACTCTTTATAATTATGTGCACGTTGACTTCGAGAAAGTCTATTTAGGCGATGACGAATCATGTACTTAGCGTTGTTGGAAAAGGGCAATGTAAAAATAAATCTGTCGAACGGAACAATATTGAAGTTGAAAGATGTTAGGCATGTGCCTAGACTGAACAGAAATTTGATCTCGGTTGGCTAGCTTGCAGATTTTATATACATAACAACTTTCACAAGTGATTCGTGAAAAGTTATAAAATGGGCAATGGTGATAGCTCAGGGTAAGAAAAAAGGCACACTCTATGATTTTTGATTTTAACTGTGCCATTGCAGTTGCATCATCAGGGATGAACACAAGCGTGTGGCATCTTAAGCTTGGACATATGAGCGAGAATGGTTGAAGATATTACTTTCGAAAGGAAAGTTATCCAGGTTAAAGTCTATAGATCTAGATTTCTGTGAAGATTGCATCTATGGAAAACAGATGAAGGTTAGTTTCTAAAAGGCCGAAAGAACTCCAAGATTAGAACGACTAGAACTGGTTCACACTGACATGCGGGGACCAGTTCAAGTACCATATCTTGGTGGCTCTCTTTATTCTGTTACATTTATTGGTGATGCCACTAGAAATCTTTGGGTTTATTTTTTGAAACATAAATTAGAAGTATTTAATGTGTTCAAGAAATGAAAAGCTTTGGTTGAGAATGAAACACGTTAGAAGTTGAAATGTCTTAGATCAGATAATGGGAGAGATTATTGCAGTGATGAGTTTGAAGAATATTACGCAGTTAATAGAATCAAAAGAAAAGATGATTCCCAAAACACCTCAGTAAAATGGTGTGGCTGAACGTATAAACAAGACGATCCTAAAACTTGCTAAGAGTATGGGGATCTATTCGGATTTGTGAAAACAATTTTTGGCAGATGTCGTGAATACTACAGTTTATTTGATCAACCGAAAGCCATCAATTATTTTGGATGGTGGATTACTAGAGAAAACTTGAACTGATCTATCGCACTTGAAAATATTTGACTGTACATCTTATATCTATATCGATTCCGAAAATATGACTAAACTTGATAACAAATCTAGAAAATGCACATTTATTGGATATGGTATAAATGAATTGGATTACTGATTTTGGGATGCTAAAAATTAAAAAATTATTAGAATTAGAATGTCAAATAGATTGAACAACAAAATGAGTGTGCCATGTGGCTCATATTGTGGCCGGTCAACAAAATTTTACTAGATCGATACCAACAAGTAAAACTTTGTTGACCGTTAGCAAAGCCGCTGACTACCCACAATATGAGCCACATGGCACATTTTTAGAGGACACTGACCGTATGGATTTTTGGCCAATTCCTAGGTGGACCAACAAACCAAAAATCAACCTGATTATTGATTTCTAAGCGTTGGATTGGAGTCATTTTCCTGGATTGATTTTAAGGAATTTGAGCATTATTTGAGGTACAAGGATCCAAAGGTTTGAAATCACTACAGGCTAATTTTTATTTTGTAGGTCCACCTAGTAACTGGCCAAACATCCATACGGTCAGCGTCCTCTAAGAGTGTGCCACATGGTCAGCAAAGTTTTACTCAATAGCTACCAATAATGGAGTAAACCTTTGCTCACACCGGGCTGTGATCACTTAGTGACTGGCCAAATATCCATACGGTCAGTGTCCTCTAAGAGTGTGCCACATGGTCAGCAAAGTTTTACTCAATAACTACCAATAATGGAGTAAACCTTTGCTCACACCGGGTGGGCTGTGATCGGCTTCACTCACGGCACAGTGTGAGCGAAGGTTTACTCCATTATTGGTAGCCATTGAGTAAAACTTTACTGACCATGTGGCACACTCTTAGAGGACACTGACCGTAAGGATGTTTGGCCAGTCACTCGGTGGACCTGCAAACCAAAAGTCAGCCTGATTAGTGATGTGGGACCTTTGAATCTAGTATACCCCAAATAATGGTAAATAATGCTCAAAATTCCCACGGTTAGAGAGCACTAATCAGGCTGATTTTTGGTTTACAAGTCCACCAAGGGACTGTTCAAGCATCCATTCGGTCATCATCCTCTAAGAGTGTGCCACGTGGCTCATATTGTGGGCTGTGATCGGTGCTTTGAAGGATGGTTTTCTCCCAATAATGCGAGGGATGGCGTCTTTGGAACGTTTAAAAGTAGTAAAACTTCACTGACGGGGCTGGCTGTCATTGAAGTCGCTGACTGGCACATGGCCAGCGACACGTACCCCATCCATTTCAAGTTTCGTTCTCTTCTCATTTCGCACTGTTTCGTGCAGTTTCGTTTTGAAAAAGCAAAAGCACTCGGGGTGCATGTCGCTGGCCTTGTGGCAGTCAGCGACTTCCTTGACAGCGGGTCGCTGATCGGTTCTACTCATCTAAAAGTAGATGTTGTCAAAGTAGTGAATTCATGGGTTGATTTTAACCGTGGGAATTTGAACAATATTGACCATTATTTAACGTACAAAGATCCAAAGGTTTGAAATTACTAATCAAGCTGATTTTTGGTTTGTACGCCTACCTATGGATTGGAAAAACATCCATACGGTCGGAGTCCTTTAAGAGTACCACGTGGCTCATATTGTGCCTGTCATCAAAGTTTTACTCATGTATGATATGCTCATCCAAGAGGTGGCCCGCAAGTAAAACGTGATAACAGCCACACAATTATCAGCACGTACCTGTCCTTTGCCACGCACCCCTAAACTCCAATTTTTTTTATTTCAAAAGCAAAAGCACGTGAGTACGTGGCAAAAGTACTTTAGTAGGTGCGGAGAATTGTAGCTGTAATCGGATGACAGCTCACTGTCGTCCAAGTTGTATTACTTTTTTTTTTTTTTTTGTGAACCAAACTATGTATTAAGAATTAAGAGAAAAACAGATGACTCCCTCCTTTGAAGAAAAAGGAAACAACCAGGAGGGAGGAGGGAGGACTAGTCCAAACAAAAGAAGTCCAGCTAATAGCCTTGAGGACTAGTCCAAGTTGTATTACTCGTGGCCCACCTATGTAGTACGAGATTAATATAGCATATATGGACAAAAAGGAGGGAGGACTAGTCCAAAGACTCCAAACAAAAGAAGAAGTCCAGCTAATAGCCTTAGAGGACTAGTCCAAGTCGTATTACTCGTGGCCCACCTATGTAGTACGAGATTAATATTGCATATATGGACAAAATTTCACAGTAACATTAAAAATCGTGAGTCGCAACCCTGAAAATGTTTAAAAATCAAACCAAGGTTTAAAGGAGGCCGTTTTAACGGTTAAACGGACTGGGGGCATTACCGTTTAAACCGTTTAAATGGCCGTTAAAACGGATTGAAACGGTCAGGGGCAAAAATGGAAAAAAAGGGAAAAAATGGAATTAAACGGATTTTAACGGTTTTAACGATTTTAACGGAAAAAGTGGCGCTGAAATTCAAATTTTGAAATTTGAAAATTTAAAAAAAAAACAGAATTTAACGGATTTAAAATTAAATTAAACGGTTTTAACGGCCATTTTTTTCACAAAAAATTTTAAAATTGAACGGCAGTTTAAATGATTTTAACGGCCGTTTAAACGATTTTAATGGCCGTTGAAACAAAAAAAAAAACGGCCATTGTTTTCAAAAACGATGAAACACATTTAAACGGTTTTAACGGAAATGGGCTTGGGGCGTTACCATTTAAACGGCCGTTAAAACCGTTTAAACGGCCGTTTTTAAAACCATGAATCAAACATTAAAAAAGGTCGATATTCATGGTCTGAAAAGATGGCCGTTATAACTGTAATGCCCAAGCCCATTAAAATAACGCAGAAAAAAGGAGGCTTCATTATAACAGCTGTTATTTAAAAAAAGAATTTTTTTTGCCATTATCCAGTTTTTAAAAAAAAAAAAATTTTAAATCCATTATTTTACCTCGAAATTTAAAAAAGAAATCCAGATTTTGGATGGAAAAGCCAGCTCATTTTTGGCTTCTTTTACGTACTGATAGAATATTTGGCCACTGAAGAGCTTACATAAGCATCTACATGGAATTCTTACTAAAACCGCTTCATTTAATAGAACTCAAATGGCTCTTAAACAAGAACACCTGAATCTTGAAATACCTAAACGAAAACACACTTTTATTTCTACAATTTCATCAAATTGAAGTAATAAATTGAAACAAAACAGAGCAATTCAAGCAATTTCATCGAACACGAGCAAACAGAATCATTCAAAGTAAACAGATCAAATCTCATCGATTTCAGATTAAAAAATGATCTTACCTTCGTTATCGGGTAGATTTTGAGCTTCAGATCTGAACTCTCCGAAGCAACTCAACACAAGAAACACAAGAACAAGTAGAGAGAAAATCTTCCTTGAGATTGCAAGGAAAACAGACTCCATCCGCACTTCCAAGTTCCAACTCCTCGAATGTTTCAGCAAAAGTGCTCCCAAAGAAGAAACGCGACGGCCAAAGCGAAGAGAGCTGAGAGAGTTGAGCTAAAGGCAATAAAAAAGAATGAAAGGCGGGAAAACAAAAATAACTAAAAACATGGACACTGAGCACTTTGATTAATAGGTAAGAATTTCAGCTTGAACGTTCAAACTTAAAACAAAGTAAACTGGTCTTAGCCGCCGCCCACAAGGTTCTCCACGTCAGCATTGCTGTCTGTGAATTGCATACGCTACACGTGGTCGGGAAATATCCTCACTTTCCAGTTCAAGTACTATTCTTCCCAGAACCAGTTATCAGACCCATCATACACATTGATTTCCGGGTTTTGTGTTCCGGTTTGAAACAGGTAATTCCATGACCCGATAAGAATATTAGGTTCCATATGTTGTGTAAAAATAGGGTCAGGATCAGGGGACACAAATTCTGACACAACATTTTACACCAAAAAATGGTGACGGCCAATATATATAGGGTCGGGGTCAGCGGACACATACTTTCACACACAATTTCACACAAAAATCATCGGGGGCCAATATATAAATTAGAAGTTTTGGAATGGGATGAGTTTTCGTGAGGATGATTTTTATGGCGAGGAGATCACCCTCACAAAAATTCAAATCAGTATGATATTCGTAGCATGGTTTTACAAGTTGAAGAATTATGGACCGTCTATTTTTTTTACCGTTAACTTGAAATCCACATTTGAGGGTGTTAGAAATTTTAGAATTGGCTGATTTTTTTGTAGGGGTGATCTATATGAAAAATCAGCCATCGATTTTTCTTCCATGTGGGTACACCAAAATTGTGTGAAAATATGTGTCCGCTGAACTGACCCATATATAAATTAGAAGTTTTGGAATGGGATGATTTTTGGTGAGGAGATCACCCAGGCAAAAAGTCCAATCATTCTAATATTCGTTGCCTCATTTACAAGTTGAAAAATTATGGACTCAGGAACCGTCTATTATTTTTACGGTTAACTTGAAACCATATATGATGGGGTTAGAAATTTCAGAATGGGCTGATTTTGTGTAGGGGTGATCTATAATGTGAGGAGATATCATCATCACCAAAAATCAGCCATTGATTTATCTTCCATGTGGGTACACAAAAATTGGTGTGAAATTTTGTGTCCCCCTGATCCTAACCCTGATCTTGATTTTTGCCATAAAAAATAATTAAAATTTTAGTACCCGTTTCGCCACTGGGGTACCACATTTCAATCGGATCTAAATGGGTACATTTAAATTGACTTGAAGAAAATCGATTCTAAATAAAATTGGATCCAAACATTTACTAGTCGGGGGCGAGAGTATTAGATGCCCGGCCGGTCACATCCCTAATTCACTCCGAAAGGGCCTGCAGATAAGAAATTTGACTACTTACTTACTAAAGCAACCTTAGAGAAGTCTTGGTCAGAGACTCGAGGGTGTAGACCCTTCCATTGAATTGAAGGCCCATAAAAAACAAGGGTCGGGCTCAGGGTAGCTCCTTTTTTCTGACCCCTTTGGGAGTCAGGTGCTCGTGGATTCCGAGAATCTAACCGTGGTTGATGGTGCTGAGTTGGCATTCACTTTTTGCCAAAGCTCAACTACCGTTGGATTCATGAAATCCACGGCCGCACGCGCACTGACTCCCGATACTATAATCTTAGCTTATCTAATCGATCTGTCCATGACTAATGATAAAGTGAGACGCAATTTGTTTAGTTTGGATTCTTTGGTAAAAGTTAGGGGGAGGGGGACCATTTCAACTCTTAGAAAGGGAATCTCATTTATTGCACGGAATGCACGGTATGGGTATGGGACCCATTAATGCGACTAGTCTAAGCACATACACAAGGAGTCGTGAAGATGTTAACAACCGACGGGTCCCTCTAACCCCAAGGGTTGGGTGCGAATGGCCAGGACTACACCTCAGGAAGCGCAGGTCCTGAGTTCGAATCCCCTCCCCTCGGGGCCAGCCACCAGCAGGGCTTGTCCTGGGCGGTGGCCTTACCTGTGTCCGTGGGGACTTAGTCGGTGCTCTAAGAGGCCCTGTGATAGGAGGACGTGTTTGGTTGGAAGGGGAATGCTGTCCTCGCCAAGGATAAGACAATGAGCGTGCAGTTCCTTGTTTTTGCGGTCAAAGATAGCAACCAATCTGGGATAATGCGGTATGGTCTATGACACGACGGCATTTTGGTGGCTATGTTGTGGAAAGATGGGACAAATCTAGTCTACAACGATCTGCACAACTTAAAATAATGCAAACATAACAGCCACCATTGAAAACTCATTTGAAAACGTGTTTTTAATTTATAAAATATATTTCTTTAAAAACATTAAATTAACACATTTTTCAAGGGACGTTTGCATACTTTTAAGGCTGCAAATGGTTGCAGACTAGATTTGTCCGGAAAGATGCATCCCCGTAGAAAAAAACGGAGTAAAACTTGGTCTGGTAGCCTACCAGACTGCCGCGTGGCTTTTGTACGGTACCAAGTCCCATGGGCACGAGGAACAAACTCTCTCCTCCTTGGTTAACCTACTCATGTTTACTCGGGTTTGGTGATGTAAAAAGAAAACAAGTAAAAAATACAAGGGTAACATAAGACACGTGGCAATTTTTTACAGGACATTGACTAGAGATGTTTGGCAGCGGTTTAAACTGCCACCCCAAACCCGTTTCCGTTAAAACCGTTTAAACACGTTTTATGGGTTTTGAAAAAACGGCCACTTTTTTTGTTTTAACGGCCATTAAAATTGTTCAAATTTTGAAATTTGAATTTCAGCGCCATTTTTTCCTTTTTTTTCTGTTAAAATCCATTAAAATCCCAAGGTTTAAAAGGGACAGTTATAAAAAATAAGGACCGTTATAACGGTCTGGGGGCATTACCGTTATAACGAGAGAAAAAAACGCCAGGGGCAAAAAGGAAAAAAATTAAACTGAAAAAAATGGAAAATAACGGAAATAACCGAAAAGGGCGCTGAAATTCAAATTTTGAATTTCAAATTTTCAAAAATGGAAAATAACTGTAAAAACAAAAAAATGGTCATTATTTTTGACAATTTTTTTTCAGAAATTAACGGTCATTATTTTCTTTATAACAAAAAAATAACGGAAAATAATGGCTGCCATTTTCATTATAACGGTTGTTATTTTCTGGACGTTTTAACGGTATGTAACGTAACGGGGTAGGTCTGAATCCGTTATAAAGGCCGTTTTTTAAACCTTGGTTTGGCCCATGGTTTAAAAAACGCTAACGCCCCAAGTCCGATATGTTAAAAATCGTACCCGTTTTGACATTTAGAAATTAACGGTCTTTTTTTTATTTTTTTGTTCTAACGGCCGATAAAATCGTTTTAAAGGTAGTTAAAATCTGAAAAATTTTGTGGGAAAAAAAACGTTGTTGTTTCCGTTGAATTCCGTATTCGTTTTAAATATTAGCACAATTTTTCATTTTTTCCATTTATTTTTAATTTTTGCCCATCCACTACATTTTAACGTAATGCCCCAATCCATTATACCGTTAAAACGGCGGTCTCCTTTAAACCTTGGTTTGGCCAATCCCTAGGTAGAGTAAAACTTGGGGCACAATGCACAATACGAGCCATGTGGCCCACTCCTGGTGGACACTGACCGTATGGATGTTCGGCCAATCACTAGGTGGACTTACAAACCAAAAATAAACGTGATCAATGATTTCTAAGCGTTGGATTGAAGTTATTTTTATGGGTTGATTTTAACGGTATGAATTTGAGCATTATTGAGGGTTGTTTAGGTGCAAAGGTTGTAAATCACTTATCAGGCTGATCTGTGGTTTGGAAGTCTACAGAGGGACTGGCCAAACATCCATAGAGTCAGCGTCCACTAGAGCGTGCCACGTGGCTCGTATTGTGCCTGTTTGACCGAAATCATCGTGATATGTGATTTTTTATTTCTTTTGCAGAGAAAAATAAGAAATTAGTCTTTTGTTAGCTAGAGGAGGAGAGCAGAGTTTGTCCCTCGTGCCGATGTGATTTGGTACCGTACAAAATCCACGAGGCAGCAGCTTGTGTGTGGTCTGGTAGGCCACGGGGAGTAAAACTTCTGTCACAATGGGATTGCAAATCACACAAACACAGCCAATGAGTTCTCGGCACGTACACCTAAAAAGCAAAAGCAATGGTATGTTGCAAAGCACTTGGTTACGTGCCGAGAACTCATTGGCTTGTGATTGTGTGATTTACAATTTCGTGTGATAGAAGTTTTACTCGGCCACACGTGGTCAGGCAAGTTTTACTCGAAAAAAGGGTGCAACTGCCTAGTCTGATCTCTTGACCTTTCAAAAGTTTTTCAATGCGATTTACTAGATAATTGTTATCATCAGGTGAGACGTCATTCTATTATGGGTTCATGAACACATTGCATCTGTTTTACGAGGGTATAAAATGGGATTAGTTAGCCACTTAGCCCCGACATCCAAGATCCAACCCGAACAAGTCCTATTTTTGTGATTTAGATCCTTAAGATCTCAATGAAATTAGGTCGGATACAGATTCGCATATCCTGACCCGAGTCAGATATGGGTCAGATGCGGATCACGTTTAGATTGTTATCGAGCTGACTCTTGAACCTGGGTTTGTATGTTGGACCGCTTGTATCCTTACTATAAGTAGTTACTTTGAAGCAGATGTATATCTATGACGAGTCGGGTTTCGATCTTTGCATATGGATCCTAGTTTTGGATTTCGGAATGTGTTGTAGATCCGAGTCAGACCAGATTTGGGTCTCTATATTCAAGTCGGATATGGATCTGAATATATCTTTATCCAATTCATGCCTTTAGTTTCAACTTTCAACAAATAAGGGCTTTTTTTTAAGTGCAAAGTGGTTCTACGTCCAAATAAAAGCATGTAAGCCAATCAATGAGCCGTTTGAAAGAAAGTATACATCCCGAATAGGGAATTATAGTAGTAGCTAGCCAAACACCTACAGTAGGTTTCTTATAAAATCGATATTTTCTTGGGTCGGGGGTTCGGTGACCAACACCTTGGTGTACCCTCATAGAAGATGAATCAATGGCTGATTTTTAGTGAAGATGATCTATTTGGTGAGGAGATCATCCTCACAAAAATTCAAATCATTCTGAAATTCATAGACTGGACCGTCAATTTCTCACAAAAATTCAAATCATTCTGAAATTCATAGACTGGACCGTCAATTTCTCCCGTGCAACTTGAAAACCATATTTAACGGGGTTAGAAATTTCAGAATGGGCTGATTTTTTGTTGGGGTTATCTATCTCCTCACCAAAAATCAGCATTGAGTCATCCTCTATGAAGGTACACCAAGGTGTTGGTCACCGGAACCCAACCCTATTTTCTTTTGCAGAATTCTGTATGACCAAATCACCTTTGTATACTTTCCTATTGTGTTGTGGGTAGTTAAGTCAGTGAGTGTCAGTTTAAGTGTTAGCTGCCTTGAGAATATCCAGACATTCTTGGCCAGGTTTCAGAATGGAAGAGAAGTCATGGAAGGAACTGGGAGACGATTCGGACCTGATTGGATTGAGCTTTGGTATGGAAACCTACTAAATCACAACTTACAAATTCATTGATACGAATGGAAAATGGGCAATCCTGAGTCAAGTCCTATTTTTAGAAAACAAAAAATCAGTTTGCAATGCAAATGTGAGCTGTAGGATAATCCGGGGACCCCATCCTAGGCAAAAATGCACCGGCGAAAATCTTTAAGCTATTCAAGGGCTCCCATCCGTGCTATCCAAAAAGTGCAAATGAGCTCATTACATGCAATCAGGGAGCTCTTTAGAAGAAATTGAAGCTTGTGCCATAAAGTGGAGCCTGGAGAGAGCCAAGGGGCTGAAAGTGAGAAGATCATTGTTGAGTCTGATGCGCAAACCATAATCTCATATCTTCAAAGAAAAAATCCAAATTCTTTTTTGGAAATCCTCCCATCTTCTTCATGATATTCTGACTCCTCTTTTTTTCGATGAGGTAATCTTTAATTATGCCCATAGGGACACAAACTTGGTAGCTAAGGAACTAACTGTTAGAGTTTAAAGATCAAACTCTTCAAACTTTTGGTTGTCTCACCTCCTAGCTGGGTATCCAAGCTTATTTTCTCTGACCTGAAGGAGGGTGATCCATTTTATTTTCGCGGATACATTAATCCATACCTTCAGATATTCTTTTCGTTCATTGTTTTTATATGTAATAGAGTACGCCGCCCAACCATCTGCAGAACCAAAAATAAAAATTGTGCGTTAAATGGGAAGGATATACAAGTTTAGTTCTCTTTGCCATCCTTTGAATGATACAGTAATATGATCTGTGAAAAAGTTTCAATGGTATTCTCCTATAAAATGATGAAGTAAAATAATAAAAGTTAAAGAGTGGCATACCAAATAAAAGTTCATGTGTTTGACAATGTTGAGTATAGCTGAGAATATATTTCTCCAGCTGTATCATCACCAAGTCACTGGAATCTCTGGTCTCAGCTGCCATTAACCTGGGCTGTAGTGTTTTCGGGAGCATTTCTGTCAGTAGAACCATCCCTTGCCCTTGCTCTTGGAATAATAATAGGGCTACAGCAAACTAGAATCAACATCAACTCCATCATAAAAACCACCATACTGGTCCAGATAAATATTGTTTTCTTCCAGTACCAAAGAATCCTTTTAAATAGAGGAAGCTCAGACTCAAGCACTATAGATGCAGCATAAACTTCAGGTATACCAGCACCAGGTCTGTATTCTGCACGTTGTCCAAGGATCACCTTTATGCAGGATGTTGACTCATTTCTTTCAGTAAAGCCTTTCATTTTTAGGTTAAGAATTTGGGACTCTGATGAATAGCCGGCAAGGAGAGGAACACTCTTAAGGATGGTCTCCAGATAGCGGATAAGCTCGCTTTTGAACTGCAGCATGCATGGATAACTTGAGCTCGCAGTGACTTTACCATTTGCAGATAAGAAGTCTACCCTGACCTTCAGGCAAAAACAATTACAGAAAGGTCACAATCATTTCCATTACAAATGTATATGAACAATACTCAGAATTGAACTAATATTGTTAAAAAGCATCAATTCTGTAATGTTTCGAGTTATTGTGCAGTTGTCAAGTTATTGAGCACTTCCTATTTTCTACATTTCAACATCGCACCAATCACAGTTTGCTGAGCTTGTAGGAACCCTGAAATTCTAGAGCCTTGGCATTTGTGGGACAGAATATTAGCCAAAGACCAAACTGGAGATTGGATTTGCTATAATAACCAAATCGACATCATATGTTGGGCTTTTTTTTTCTTTTTCAAATCTCAACGCCTTTTTCAACAAATTCCACAGACAATGTTTGCTGAAAGTTGTGTAGTTGATCCACAAGGAACAGCAAGTTATTGAAATTATCACATTCAAATTGTGAATGTCATAGGATGACCGTAATCCCTTATCTGACGAGATCTCATTCAATCTTGTTTGGATGTCTTTGGTTTCTTCTCTTGCTAGGGTTTTGCACTGGATATCCGGCTATTAGCAGCAACCACTTAATTTCTGAAACTGTATTGTGATGATTTCTGCTTCTCTCTATTGTGTCTTCTTCTTGTAATTGCCAGTCAATTGCAATCTGATGTCATGGAATTTAACTTTAGATGGGAAATTGGACTGCCTAATATTTGACCGATATAGGTGATGAAGAGGATGTTGTCAATTCATATTCTGCTTTTGATTACCACAAATGAATTCATAATTACTAATATTTTTCTTTGGTAACTCTATTTTCAAAAGTTCGAAAGAGATATTAATATGTGCATGTTGTCTATACATCCTCCTTTGAAAAACAAATTTGATGACAGTTATGTCAAATGTGTTTTTCTTGGGTAAATGGATCAGAATAACTATTTCTATTGTGCCTTAACTAAAGGAATCAAAATTACTAATATTTTCTATGGCAACTCTTGATTGCATATGCTAAAAAGGATCTCTTGATTATGTACATGTGTTGTCTAGAGCAAGGTTTAAAAGGGCCGTTATAACGGTATAACGGACTGGGGGTGTTACCGTTTTTTTGTTATAACGAATTGTAACTCACAGGGGCAAAAACAGAAAAAAAGGGAAAAATAACGGAAATAATGGCATTTTTTTCCACAAAAATTTTCAGAAAATAACGGTTGTTATTTTCGTGATAACGGAAAAATAACGGAAAATAACGGCCGTTATAACGAAAATAACGACCGTTATTTTTTCAGTGTTTTAATGGTTCATAACTAACGGAACAGGGGAGGTCTGAATCCGTTATAACGGCCGTTTTTAAAGCATGGTCTAGAGATCCTTTAGGATAACAAAATTATAGCGGTTGCAAGACGTGTTTTCTTGGGTTCCTTGCTTCTCCAAAAGGCTATAAATGTAACAATCCTATAACACAAGAAAGCATCTTTTAATGATGTAAGACTTTCAAAAATCATTCCTTAGAACACAACATATTTCAAGCTGTTTGTAGCTCTTACTCATCTCCAGGGTCCTACTGGATGATTAAAAGATAAATAAATCTTAGCTAGTTCCTCCTATTTTGTGTGACGAGGTTATAATTTCTTATAATCACAGTACAAGTCATCACAGGAGAAAATGGAAAGAAACAGCCAGGTTCAATGCCAACTCCCAAGACCCCTCAGATCCATGTGATAGCCTTGTTTCCTCTGCTTTGGTCGACTCACTTACCTACAGCTCTTTGGAAAGGGAAGAGATCCTTAATGAGTTAGCAGTACGAGGTCTTATCAGTTACTATTCAGTCAAAGATTTCTCAAATTTCATAAGCCCATTTCCCACACCAAATGTAGAAAGGATAACCAAATGGGAAAGTAGTTCTTTTTGACGATGTAGATGGTGGATGAATAAATTGAAAGATGTAAGACCCACCTGTACAAATGGAGACACTTGAAGAGGTGGCAAAAATGAATACCTTTTGGTACTCCTTTCAGAATCGTAAATTCAGGGCCACTCCTTCAACTGGATGTGAAGTACATATTCCTACATGTTGAACCGGAGGAGGTTACAAGCTTCCTCCACCTGGTATCATAGGACAGAGGGAGGAAGGGAAGATATGCAGAATTGGTCCGAAGCAGTCACAGAGTATGGTCTTGAAGGCTTTATACTGTAATGAGTAATATTAGTATTGTAATATGTATTGGAGATCACTCGGTGTTCATAAAAGAACATAGGGCACTACCCTCTTGACAGACTTTGTCAACCATATTACACTTGCAGAAGACAATGTCAAAGCTATCAAAGAATAAAAGAAACATTGTAGAAAGGTGTATAGTATTAATGGTCCAGGTCGTTATGTGCTTTGGGGAATTGAGGTTACCAATTCCAGGAAGTATATCTTCATTTCCCATAAAATATATTTTGGAACTTTAGATAGAGACTGAAGCTCTGGGAGTTGAATTTAATGGAGCGCAATCATTTTCTCAAACAAGACGAGGAAAATCCATTGAATGGAACATGAATTCAAAAATATTGATATGTGAACCTATTTATGTGACCATCACTAGGTTGCCGTCTTGGAACTAACACCTTGAAAGAAAGATCTAAGGTTTGAGTGACAGTACCATTAATCAAAACCTATTTATGTGACAATCACCATACCAGGCCTGGCTAATGCAGCAGTAAATGTGAGTTAGTTCTATAGAGGTACTTAAATTATCCCTTGAGCTAATGCATAGAGTACTTTTTACTGCAGCCAACCATGAGAGGACTAATCATATAAAAGTTGACTGTCCCTTTAAGAGAGAAGGCTGGGACAAAAGAAACTGTAATCCATATGGGAAATTGAAGATCAACTGGTTAAACCTTTCAAAAGATTAAGATTCTATACAGAATTTTAGTATAATTAATATTTGCAATTTTGAGGGGATGGAGTTTAATGCATTGGATTGAAACTCTTAATATAAGTGGGAATGTCTGAAGTAGTGCGGAAATTATTAAATAAATAATGGTATTTGGCGAAAAAATTTGTAAAGTGATCCAATGGTCCGGATTCACTATGGATAGTTACGGTTAATAGGACTTAGTCTATAACGTCTCTTGTGGAGAGAGAAAGTAGTTTAAAGCTTTTGGATCATCTCTTTGAAGAATATTTGTAAGTTGAGAGTGTCTCTCCTCCTAGTATCGAGTTTCTCCCCCACAAGTAAAGATTCGGACTAAAGCTTACTCCCATCTTTCCCTACCCTTGATTGTCTCCGGTTGGGAGCCCTTCAAGGTAGGACCCACAGCGCGTTGAGGTGTCGGCGGTTCAGGAGTCCCACAATATCATATTGTGAAGATTATCAAAATAACTATAAAGATCGTACTATATATAATACGAAGGTAACAAATAGGAACCATAATCAACAAAAAAGCTACAATAAAACAGCAAAATTTTCACACAGTAATATCTAACAACATCCCTAAAGTGATGCAAATACATACCTGGAAGACCCCAAGTTTCCTGTTGTAATCAGACTCGGGCAATGTTAATGAGATTGTGACCAGCAATTTGTCTTTAGGAGGAATAACACGTGACCCAGCATATTGTCTAACTTCAATTTTCTCTTTACAATTCGCACCACACGAGACTCTGGAGCAAGACATGATAGGAACCAAAGCAACTGGGCTACTCTTGGTGTAATCAAAATTCAGGGTTTCTGTCATCTGAATCGGCTCTTTGACTAGATATCGCATAATAACACCACCTATTACAAATCCCAAGACCAGAAAACCAAACAGCATGAAACAGACATAAAGTGACCAGAAGAATCCCCAAACGAAACTCATCACCAACTTTCCAATTGATTTCTGTCCCTTCAACCGTTCAGATATGAACGGAGTAACATTCTCACAAACACCACTCCATATTCTTAACAACTTCTCGGTCGCACGCTCTTTAGCCTTCTTTAAAGTTCGATAAGGATCGGTCACGAACATGAAAGAACAGTACATTAACCAAATAGGAGTAGTGAAGAAGCTAACCGATAAACTGACTTGAAAAACGATCGCTTTAATCACTAATCCTGCAAGGAAAACCAGAAAGCTCGACGAAGAATCATCAAGGTCATCCAAAGGAGAATCCACACTAGCCGAAGTAATGTTAGAATCCTCTTGATTCTGTTGGGTTTCACCATTAATTCTATCCAAGCGAGGAGAATCGGATCTCTCAGATACCTTTTCATGATCCTTTAAAGCACATAAAATCGTATCTCTACTCTCTCTAGGAGTGATTCCTTCACATACCTCACTAATTTCCGAAATTACCGGCGAATTATAGTTTGAATCTTCACCGGAAATTCCTCGAAGAGCGGACCGAGACGATGATCGGCGCCGGAGGCCATTCAGAAACCGAGGTTCCGATGAATTCGTAGCTGTGATTACTTCCTTATCAGCTCCGTCATCTCCGGATTCGAGTTGAGAAATGTTCGACAATTCGACAGATTCTTCTTCAGGCTCGACATTGGCGGTGCAATCGAAGAACGGAAATTCGTCGAGAGCGTCGAAGAACGGAAATTCGTCGAGCGCGTCGAAGAACGGAAAATCGTCGAGAGCGTCGAAGAACTGATCGGAGTTCCAGTCGTCACCTATCTTTGATTTTCCCATTGAAGAAAATGGGGAAATCTCGATCTAGGGTTTGGGATTTTTAAACTTTTCATTCAAGAAACTCAGCAGAGAGAAGCAGAGCATGTGAAGAGAGGGAGAAAGACGGAGAACTTTGTATGGCCTTAGATGCCCTCCATCCAAATGGTGTGGAGTATGGACCAGGATTCAGGAACCCCAATGGCATTGTCGCACTCGCAGACATGTTTTAAACGTTTCAGTGCACATGTTTTACACGTTTCATTCGAAGTTTAACAATCTAATCGGGAGTAAAACTTCTGATCAGTGATTTTCAAGCGTTGGATTGAAGTTATTTGCACGGGTTGATTTTAACCGTAGGAATTTGAGCATTATTTGGGTGCAAAGATCCAAAGGTTAAAAATCACTAATCAGGCTATTTTTTGGTTTGCAGGTCCACTTAGGGACTGGCCAAGCATCTATACGTTCAGCGCCCTCTGATAGTGTGCCACAACCCGTTGTGACAGAAATGGGCTGTTCTTTGATTCCGACTTCGGTATCAAATTTTTGATGCCGAAGTCCCTCAATTTGCCACGTAGTAGACTCTTTCGGGCCCACTGACTCCATGAATATTTGAGCACTTTTCATCATGGGCTTTACGAACCGGCCTATGAGTTGGTTCCAAGCCCATGATGAAAAGTACTCAAATCCAATGGATAGGAATCACTAATCATACTGATTTTTGGTGTGTGGGTCCACCAAGATTTGGGCCAAATATTCATGGAGTCAGTGGGCCCTAAAAAATCTACTAGGTGGAAAATTGAGGGACTTCGGCATCAAAATTTCATACCGAAGTCGGTATCATAGATTTTTCCAAGTTGTACTCGGGTGCAATCGAGCAACTCACACAAGCCACGTGGCACATTCTTAGTGGACGCTGACGATATGCATGTTTGACCAGTCCCTCGGTGACCCTATAAACCAAAAATCAATGTGGACCTACAAACCAAAATTCAGCCAGATTAGTGATTTACAACCTTTGGATCTCTGCTCCCAAATAATGCTCAAATTCCTACGCTGAAAATCAACCCATGAAAATAACTTCAATCCGACACTTGGAAATCACTGATCAGGTTTGTTTTTGGTTTGTAGGTCCACCTAGTGATTGGCCAAACATCCATACGGTCAGCGGCCTCCAAGAGTCTGCCACGTGGCTCGTATTGTGTGCTGTGATCGGCTTCGCTCACAACATGCAGTGAACGAAGGTTTCCTTGTCACCCTTTCAACCGAGAAAGGCCAATCACTGATGGAGAAAATATTTGGTGTCTGTAGGCGACGTCAAAATTTGAACTCTCCCCTTCCCAAAAATGCCATGTGGAGCTGAGTTTACGGCCAATCCCCTCTCAGAATGTTTGACACGTATCCTTTGTTAACCAACTAACCAAGGGTTAAGGTGGGTTGGGTTTAGGCCTTGAAGTACGTGTCAGACATTTTTGGCAAGGGGACCTTCAACAAGCAAATTTTTTCTCTACTGAGCCTGATTCATGAGCAGATTTTGCCACGTAGCGCACGTAACTTCCATTACCATTTTGGCGGGTGAGAGTTTGCTGTCCCCTGGTTTGAATTTCTCCTCCCAAATATCTGACACGTACATCAAGTTAACCACTCACTAACCCAGGGTTTAACGTGGGTTGGGTTAAACCTTCGCATACGTGTTAGACACTTTCTAGAGGGGAACTTCAAAGTTAGAAGTCGCCAAGGGAAAGCGAATCTTTTCTCCCATTTTGGTTGTGATTTGAGCAATAAATCTTTGATGATCGACAATCATGAACGTCCATTTAGGTCACGTGGCACATTCTTAGAGACGACTAACCTTAGGGATATTTGGTCCATCCCTAGATAGACCTACAAACCAAAAATTAGCTTGATGATTCCTGGTAAAAATGTGAGTTCTCAGGAAAGATAAAAATATGCAAGATTTCTATTCTATATTTGAATTATTCTACATCTATAGTACAATACGTGAGATGGGAAGATGAAATTCTTTTTATTTTCCTAATTTCGGATCAGAGTACCCCAAACAACGTTTGAATCCCATATTTAAAAATCAACCAATGAAAAAGCTTCAAATCAACAATTAGTAATCACTAATAAGGCTTATTTTGGTCTGTAAGTCAAACTAGAGATGGACAAAACAACTATACGGTCAGTGGTCTCTAAGAGTGTGTCAAATGGCCATATGGACATCTGGGAGATCTTTCATCAAACATTTATTCAAATTTGAGCTTAGGTTGTGTTTCTAACGATTTATTCAAAGGGTTAAGCACGCATCCGGGGGATTTAGTCGGGTCTCGAAGAGATCCGGACACCCCATCACAACAACAACAACAAAAAAAATGTATACATTTTTCTACCATATTAGAGCATCTCCAAGCAAGGTCTTCAAATTATGGCTTCAAATAAACATCTTGTGACCCTCGAAAAAGTATTGAACTCCAACCAGCCCAGCTTCAAAAAAGCATAAAAAAGAAAGAAAGAAAGATAAACGTTTTTCAAAAAGGACACAAAATGATGCAAAAATATCAAAATTTTATTAAAGGATAAAATTAGAATTCAAAAAGTTAAAAATAGTTCTTTATATTTGAAGTCAAAAAGTTGAAGGCTCTATATTTAAAGCCAAGATTAGAGATAGAGACCATGTCTTTAAATTTGAAGCCAGAGATATAGCCCGATTGGAATTGGATTTTGCATCTTTTTATCAAATATGAATATAGAGCCCCTCAGTTGAAGATTATTCTTAGGTCAGTAATACTTTCGTATAAACCCACATAGCACACTCTTAGAGATTACTGACCATATGGTTGTTTTGGCCCCATCTGAGTGATTACTTCCTAATCAAGCGGATTTTTGGTTTGTAGGTCCACCTAGGGATTGGCCAAACATCCATATGGTCAGAGTCCTCTAAGAGTGCGCCACGTGGCTCATATTGTGTCTTGTAACGAGAGCCGGTCATAAAAGGCCGGTCCCTGGAGCCCAACCCATAAATAAATCCTGTAGAATATTATCTTCTACAACTCCCAAAATAAGAGAAACTAAATAAGGAAGCCTAGGGTTGTTGCTTCACATCTCCTCTCGCTCCCTTCATGCCTTTCTTCATCTCCTTCAACCAAGGTCTCTCTCTCTCTCTCTCTCTCTCTCTCTCTCTCTCTCTCAAATAATAAAAAAGAATATAGAACCAAGCCAACCGTCTTCTGAAGTGGACAGTTCGTCCCTACCACGTGGCCCAATAACAATCCGCAGGGACCTAGCGGGTGAGCTAATCACTACTCAAAGAACTAAGACCATGGGAGAGGGAACAGATAACACACCTTATCTCCAGATCTGCCTTCCTAAGATCTAGTCGGTATTCACCCCAGTAAAGTATCGCTCCCGTTCAAATTAGCGACTCACAAGTTCACCCTCCCAACCAAACACCTCCTTTAAGTTCCTAAATTGGCAAATTCCACTCCATCTCCTTATCTTGGATCGTGTTAGCAACATATACATGCTAGGCTGACTCTGTAAGCACAATTGGCACACGTACCCCGGCCTTTAGCTGATGTGCTAGCTCATACATGGGATCATAGTCAAAAAGTCAAACTATTTCATGGTCTCGATTATCTAATCAAGGGAATGCTTTTGAGCATCAACAAAAAAGTCGTGTGCAGATGGCTTATGCTAGTCCACGGCATGAAAGGTCATCTGACCATTTACACATGCTGTGAATGCTACCAAATCCTCGTATATGTACTTATTACATGCAAAATCTGAACATGGGCGTGTATGTGTAATGCATATATTATGTTGAGGAATGATCCCTAGTCTCTTCTTTGCTATGGAGAGAGACCGAGGAATCGATCCAAGGCCCATCCATAGATGTACTGCTCTGTATCTGACTGTCTTGAGAGTAGCTTGAGATTTGTGTTTGGCTATCCTGTGATAGCTTCTCAAATGCCTTAAACCTCATGTCATCGGTCCTTGAGCCACGTTTAACAAGCGGTGCTTGGATTGGAATTTGGCCTTCGAGCATGCTCACAACGGCAGACATGGACGGCCTAAGAGTAGGAGATGGGTTTGTGCATAAGAGACCCAGGTTAAGCATCCTTAATGCTTCTTCTTTGGAGTACTTTGATCCAAGGACCTGGTCAACGAGTTCTAGGAGATTTCCTTGCTCTTGTAGGACATAGGCCTGCAATTCCAAATAGAAAAAGAAAGATACCTGTCAATGTCATATATTGTGTTCAAATAGAAAGAAACAAACAAATAAAAAGAGAAAGGGCACAAAAGCTAGCTAGCATTGCTATGTTGTAGTAATTTCAGTTCTGAACATACCATGACATCTATGGTGTGGGTATGGGATTCGTGTCAAAAATGGCTTATGAGAATTTTTATACTTAGAAATACATCATCATTGTCATCACTACCTTATCCCAAATATTTGCAGCCACCCCATTCTGAAATTTCTAACCCTATCAAATGTGGACTAAAAAGTAAATGGATAAAAGGAAGGTCCAGATTATTTTCAACTTGTGAAAGGAGTCACTTTTCATAGGGCTAGAAAGGTTGGCATGGGGTGAGGAGATCATCCTCCTCACCACAATCAGACCTCGAACCATCTCCATGTGGGCCCCACAAAGCCATGTCAAAAATCTGTGTCAGAATACTTGGAGGTTTGGAGGTTGATTAAGTCCTATACCTAGATCTACATCAGTACCCGATAAAGGCAACACTGTCCCCACACCCAGGTAACCCAGCTAACATATAGAAAATTTTCTCATTTCTAAAATAGAAAATGATCCAAAAGGTTCGAACATGCAGTCAAACCTGGACCATCAGATCCTTTCTCCCTTACAACACCCATACTTTTTCCTTGTATTGGTATACAGCCCTTTCATGTAAATCTGTAGGGGATAAAGGATCCAACTGTCCAAGGCAAAACTTCACATGCGGTTGAATTTATATAATCTGGACATTTCTATAACAACGTAAATAATTAATGAATTGTTTAAAGGTTTGATTGAAGATATTATGCATAAAGGATATCATGCTTCATAACATATTAACTGCAATATGCCTAGATTACCCAATCAAGAAGATAAACAAACTCCTCCTTCGGCCTGTAATTTGTGTTGCTCTTCCCACTGACAATCTCTAACGCAACAATTCCGAAGCTGTAAACATCTGCTTTGTCAGTCAAATAACCCCTCATCGCATATTCTGGGGCCATATATCCTCTACAAACACAAAAAAAAAACTATATAACATCAGAAGAGTAGATTTTTGGCCAATACTTGAATTATGCCCATTCAACATTAACAAAGAAAATATCATTTCCATGTTTGTTAACAAAGTGAAACATCGCTGCAAAACACTGGTTGCGTCTAGACAAGCGACCTAGAAAGTCAACTACATATAAGAGATAAATTCCTTAATAATGGTAAATAATTTTGGAGACACACACCAACCTTCATAATATAATACAGAGAAGGAATAACTGAATAAGAAAAAGAGAAATTAGTAATTCCACAAATATACTTCGTAAGTTGCAAATTTTGCATCACAATCACTCCACTGCATAAGTACATGCATAGATACATATGTGAGCATGCACTGTTTTTGTCTATGTATACATGTATATTACTTGTGACAGGATGGAGTGTATGGAAATTAAATATCTTTACCAATTTTCAGCAGGCTGCTCATTTTCCAATTAACCCATGAACAACTTCAAACATGAATAGTTCTCAGTAACCACAGAGTCCTGCTTTGTAGTCAGTTAACAGCATCCATACAACATTGTGGACATTGGACAATGACAAGGGCAGGAAGAAGATTCACCAGCGAAGTATCAACACAATGAGCAGCAAAATCAACTTATAAATAGAATTACAGATAAAGTGGCATTCCTTTGATGGTGCAGTGGAACAAGCTCTTGAGAACTTTCAAATTCAAATACATTAAGTACCTAGACATATGCAGCTCATATCCATTTATGAATAGCTGCTTAGAACTCATAAATCCTTTCTAAGATGAAATAACTAAATGGACACTCATCTAATGTCTGTGGAGGCGTGGTGATAGTAAATGCTTTGAGAGTTTCGTGTACCTATATGAGAAAATGGTTCCTCTCATGAGCTTGAAGGGTAAAAAGAAAAGAAAAACACTTCTCATATCTTCTTGGATTTTCAGATAAAGTTGTGAACTTAGTTGTGCACGAAGCAGGAGTGGCACTAGAGTAGAAGGCTCCTGCAACTAAGGTTGAGAATAGCACACAGATATGGGGAAAGATAACATCTGCTTAAGCATAGAATCAACTCTCTATGCTGACATGAATGAGTCCCACATGGGAACTTGATAATCATTCTAACTGTTGAATCCATAGTCCATTCCTCGGTCTAGATACAATTCAACTTTAGTTCATTCCAGGAATCTTGTACTATTCGATTAAGCATTTTCTATACCGATCCGCCAGTTCTGGAGTAGTGCACAAGTTACTTTGACTGTCCAAAAGAAAGCTTTTGAATTGGCGATCTGGATCAAGAGGCGGTGCCGTGTGGGATAAGGTACCATATGCTTAAAGAAATAGGCAAAGAAACATTAACAAAATTAATGAATAAAAAGAGTCGATTTTATGTATGCATGTATAGTACAGCTCATTATCCCGTATAATTTATTTTAACTCTTCACCATTGTATAATACAGCCCATAGCTCATTAAGCATTACATACCACCTATTTGTTAAACCTGAAACATAATATTCACAGTTGCATCATCATTCTTATGTAAACTAGCAGGTACCTCATCATTGCAATGAGTACATTCATTCTCCTAAGATTAAAATTTTAACCATCTGACTCCTATTTCTATGCTTCTTTTGATTTTGATATGTGAGCAGAGATTGAATCTGCAATCTGAAGTTTGCAATGGATAGAACTGTTACTTGAGCTATGGGCTCAACCTACACCAGCTGAGTCATTATTTAACTTCTAACTCTCATAAGTTAAAAATCAGACTGTATATCGGACCATACATTAGGTTGATTACAAGATAGCAGTCTTTTTGTTTTTAAGTACTAAAGTTAGTTGAACTTTAACCACCAAAAAAAATGCTAACTGAATCTTCCATAAATTACATGTGCAGAAACAAAGAGAAGTGTGGAAGAAAGTAAATTGACTCACATAGTTCCAGCTATTCGTGTGCTGATATGGGTGTTCTCCTCCTCATCAAGTTTAGCCAAACCAAAGTCAGATATCTTAGCGTTGAGATCTTTATCAAGAAGCACATTGGTTGCCTTTATGTCTCTGTGAACAATTTTCAGCCTCGACTCTTCATGAAGATAAGCTAAACCCCTTGCTATCCCCAGGCAAATCTTACGCCTTGTTCGCCAGTCCAAGTTCAGTTGTTGCTCTTGGCAACCTAAATGTGAACCGATTCATATCATTTTTAGGTTAAATTGGTTGGAACAAATGGAGATCAACAGTGACAGTTGCTCATAGTACTTATTCTCAAAACTTAAATATAGTATAAATCACAGCTGCAAGGGCTTTACCAAATAGTGCACGGGCAAGGCTATTGTTTTCCATGTATTCATAAATTAGCAATAGCTGGTTTCCTTCTATACAACATCCAAAAAGCTTCACGAGATGCGGGTGTTGTAAAGCAGATATCATGCCTATCTCATTTACAAATTCACGGTTCCCTTGCTTTGATTTGGAAGAGAGCTGCTTGACAGCAATTACTGAACCATCTGATAGTACTCCCTAAGAACACAAACGGAAAATTACGTAATCAAAATTTCATATACATGCGTACACATGTCAAAGGATATGAAACTTGAGAGAGCTGTAGGAAGACAATCATCTTCCTTCTTATTCCTTTCCTTATGGTATGTGTGCTTGGATGGAACCCATGACCAAGGTTGCAACACGTAGCACTATCAGGTTGAGCTATGGACTCAATTTGCAAAAAAGATGCACTTTTTTTCTGTTTTGGTAGGCAACGTGGTTCAGGCTTGGACTCCAAGCTGATATTGGCAACCAATGAACTGCTAGTTGGAGAGGGTGGAGGTTCCATTAAGTGTTAGCTACCTCTAGAATAGCCAGACATGTGATCATTACATATGTGTTAAAAGCCATCTGCAACTTTCAAAATTCCAAGTTGAAGTATTTGCCTTTTAAATATTCGGATAATTAAGTGCTATTTTTCAGTGTTCGGGGCATAACTTTCTACTTGAATGTCAAAATCATGATTCATTTGATGTTCTGGAATCCTTGGTTTACGAATGACAAGTCATTCTAATAGAAATTTTGTAATTTCGCTATTTTGGGCCCGAAATTAGGTTTGAAATGGGTATTTAATTTACACGGGAATAATTAATTTAATAAATAATTTGTGTTTTGATAGGCTTGGTGTGGTCCGCATTTGGGGACTGTTTTAAGGCCCATGTGTGAGGATATTTAATTTGATCAATGTTGTATTTAATTGTGTTATTTATAACCTATAGTTAATTGTTTGTTTGCACGCATGTTGCGCACATACACATAGGGTATTACATTTTATGTGATTACGTGTGTGTCAATATACCCTACACCTAGGTTCTAGAATATGTAATGACTAGGATAAATTAATTGATCAATCTGAACATTAAAGTAATGCATATGCCTAGTTGGCTGCCACATAAACTGTGGATAATTAATTAGTAACTCAAATACTTGGTGATTAAGGAATGTGCTGAATTCATTGCCAAACTAAGATAGAGAAATCAAATTTCTCGCCACCCCTATTGTAAAACGTTGGAACCTATGCCCACTCCACCCCAGCAACCACACATTAATTAGAATCCCTTAACGATTCTTATTTCCTCTCAAACATTAATTCCTAAAACCTATATAATAACCCATTAGCCGTCCCAACCATTCTAACCTAATTAAATTTTTTAGAGCAAAGCTCTCACCCCTTGATGAACGTGCCGTCCTCTCTCTCGCTCATATTGATCCCTCCCTTCACTCCTCTCATAACCCAGCCGTACCACCCATAACCCATAACTTTTGGGTGCTGCCCCTCCCTTGATCGGGCCTAAGAAGAGGAGAAAACTTGTAGAAAGAAGAGAGAGGAGGAAGAAAGAAGGAAGTGCTCTACTCACTTCGTTTAATTTTCTTAATTACTTGAGGTAGCTTAACTTCTCCTTTGCTCCATGGAGTTTTTCTAAAATATATACAACTATGTTTCTCCATGTTTTTATGTATTTAAATTCATGTATTTATGTATTTAAATCCATGTTTTTACTTTAAAGGATGCTAGAATTTATAAAGTTGTTTTGCATGTTTTGATCATTGTTTTTCATTTCTGATTTTCGGGTTTTCCAAAATCAGAGATATCACGGAGGTCAAATGGACCGCTTCCCACGGTCCAATGAGGCTAAAATTTTGTTTCCAAAAAGTCGACTACCTTTCTTATAGCATAACAAAAATTTAGCCACATCGATGTCAGATCTTGAGTTATGAGTTTTTAAATATTACCTCTATTTTTAGATCCGGATTTCCTACTTTTGTATTATTTCTCATTTTGTTGTTGTGGGTTTCTTTACTTTGCTTATCTTGGACTTGCGGATGGGATTGGATGATTGCCCTAGGTTTTGACCATGATCAAGGGGTTTGATTGGGAAAATTAACCGAGAATGCATAGGCACGCGGTAGGGTTTGGTTTTTGTGTGGCCGTGAATCTTTGGGTAAAACCCAAAATAGCACAAAAGGAAGAGTACTATAGGGTGAAAGACCAGAAACCCCCTTAGGTCCATGTGGAGAAGAATTTGAGAGCTTTGTCGGTTGTTGAGAAATTAGGCACCAAGAGTGTTTAGGACATCCCACCGGGCTTTGAGAAGCCAAGAATGGGTGAGCACTCCAATGTGTTTGGGACATCGCATTAGGTTAATTTTTTATTATGAGATACTTGGTTTCACCGGGTTGGTTTATAGGTTGTGATTTAATTGATCCTTTTATCGTTTTATCTTACCCTTACGTGTATTTTCAATGCATTATGCTATTCATGTTTAGCCGCTCATCCCCATGGAAGCATGGGTGGTGGAGCGTACCTACTGAGCTTCCTGCATCGGGTTAATTTTCGATTATGAGAATACTTGGTTTCACCGGGTTAGTTTACCAATTGTGATTTATTGTATCTTTTCATCGTTTTATCTAACCCTTACGAGTATTTTCGATGCATTATGTCTTATGTGTTTAGTTGTTCATCCCCATAGAAGCATCAGTGGTGGAGCATACCTACTGAGCTTCCTGGCTCACCACTCTACTTGTTTCGGATCCAGCTGTTGCGAGTGGCTAGACTCGGGAGCCAAAAGAGATTTATTTAATTCTTGTTTTTCTTAGATTGATGTAGTAAGAATTTATTTATTGAAATTGACAATTTTATTCCAGGTTTTTAATTTCATTTACAGTGAATATCGATGTTTATTAATTAATAGATGATTCATGGAGTTTATTATGCTTGATGGATGTTGCTTCAAATTCGTATTATTTTGAATAGCTTTAGTATTTTTATCATAACTTTCGACTTAGAGGTCGATCAGGTCACGACCTGATTCCCGAGTCCAAGTCACCCTAATTGATAGGACTATTTTATAGTAGAGTTCCAAATTTTTATTTGAACCATAAACCCTCTGTCGAGAACTATCTTCAGACTATTCTTGCAAGATTTCTAGGCTTGTAGAAACATGTCCTGCCTTTGAGACCAAAATTGGACCCCTTTACACTCAGATCTAAACTTTCTAAAAACCATGAAGTCAAAAGGTTTTTTACTCTAGTTTCCGAATCTGGCGGGCCCCATCTCTGATTCTTCTTAAATTTTTCGTTATCGAATTTATAGTGCAGATTGTCTAAACCGTGTTCTCTTTTCTGCACAGAAAATTGGATTTTTAACACAAACCCTACTGTTTTATATTTTCTAAAAATCCATAAAAAGTTCTACTTCGAAAACTCTTTTGGCCATACACTCAAATTCTAATTTTAAAAATAGAAAACAATCATTTAATTTTGTCAAGTTCTGTACTGTTTTCCAACCGGTGCCAATAGGGAAAACAACTCTGTAACTTAGTGACTGAGCTGAGCTTCTGACCCAGAGGCATTTTCCCTTAAAATTCAGCTCATTGGCATCAAATAAACTCTGAGATCACCCAATTTCGATCTTCAGAGATTGAGATATGGCCTTCCTAGGTTTGAACATCATTGTTTTTCCTGTTTGTCTAAACGTGAGATTTTTAGAGTTTCATTCGTAAGAGGCTTTAGTTGACTCCACTTGACTATAGTTGACTTAGACTTGACCTAGATAGACCTTTGACTTATATTTGACTTGGTTCAACCCATATTTACTTTTCAACCCTCATGCCCTAATCTCGGACTTTGGGTCGATCCATGGATCGTTGGTCTGATGACCCACGGATACTGGGTTGGGTCATGGATCTCGGATTTTGGGGCATGACAGGCCACGCACGATGTATGGATGGAAAAGGAAAATGATAGTCAAAGACTCCGATATTCAATTATGTGAGTAGTTCCTTTCTAGAAGGATGCAAGGTTCTAAAAGAAAGGCGAGTAATTCGTAGGTTTGGGTCCTTGTTCAATTTTGAGTACTAATAAGTCAAATAGAAGGAGACAAAACACTTTTTAGACATAGGAATTCATATCTAATGAATTCAACAGTTCCCGCATAAATGAAAGAAAGAAGGGGATGGCGTCCCAACAAGATCTTAGTCTCAAAACAAAAAAAGGATGTTGTAAAATTGGTAAACGCTAAAACGGACTGGATTGGATTGAGCTTTGGTATGGAAACATACTAATTGATAACTTACAAATTCAGAGAAACCCTAGAATGAAAAGGACAATCCTAAGCCAAATTATGTTTTTAGAAAACAAAAAACCAGTTGGCAATGCAAATGAGGGCTGTAGTATAATTCGGGGACCTCCATCCTAGGCAAAACCGCACTGGGGAAGTCTTGAAACGATGTTCTCCACAAGGGAGAATACACACGCACCATCTATGGGTGTGTAAAATGAGATGCAGTTTGAGTGTGATAATTGACAAACAAACATTAATAAAATCCAAATCTATTGTTACCTTGTAAACCGGGCCAAATCCACCTTCACCAATCTTATTTGCAAGGTCGAAGTTCCCAGTTGCAGCTTTAATCTGTCTTAAACTGAAGTAACCTGTTTGTAGTTCTAAGCCTCTAAGTTCTGCCAATAGAGGAAAATAAGTAAGAATTGTTTTTGCAATTTAAAATATAACGATAACTAGGAGTAGTTTTTTAATTTATCCTTTTTCCGTTCCAATTTCCATATCAAACAACAAATTAAACAGAAATCATATAAATCAACAAAAATACCTCCATCCATATTTTTATTGTCTATACATAAATTACGTAAATATAAATATACAAATGTATATGAGGGGGTATTACATTCGCGACACAAAAATTCTTATGCATGACATGGATGTGTGCCATGTGGTGTAATTGGTTATTGATTTAGACCTTCCACATGTTAGGGTAAGCAGTGGATGGGCCATAGTCTAAATTGTACCACCTCTACGTGTAAATTGGTGCTCGAGAGAATTTTAGGGATGGTCAAACCTCTTGGTGTAAATTGTTGCTCAAGAGAATTTTCTAGATGGTCAAAAATATCAATCAACGGATCCAAAATGTGGAGAAAAAATGTTTAATCAAATGCATTGGACCCCTCAACTAGTGTAACCTTTAGTCTGCAACAAATTCAATGGGAGGTCATTCAGTTCAACTGTACAAGTAGAATTCATGGCCCTGAGTGAATATTGTAACCTGCATGTGACTTTTCTTCCCAGTGTATTGAGAGCAAGAGTTTGTACTTTAGTCATTTGACAATGAGCAGACAAAAATGATGAGAGCAACTAGGGAAATCTCAGGTAACTCGGTCCCGAAATTTTCTAAGCCATTTTCTCTTTACTTCAATGCAATGACAATAGTCGCATTGGGAGAAGCAGGATAGACTTCACCCTCCTTTCGAAGTAAAGACCCAGATAAACAAGAATTTGTTGCCCATGGTAAATTGAACTACATAGTATGCATATGCTTTAAAAACATAAGTTTTCTTTCATTTATCTCACCTTTGTCCTCAAGATCTTTTCCTCCCAGGTAACCTTTCATCCAAAAGAATACTAGAATCAATACAATGACTCCACATGAAGCAGCTACGATGCCGACAATAATTCCAACAGACAGCCCAGTATGAGGATCAAACTCTACAACAAGAAGAATATCAAGTATCATCATAAAGGAGTCAACAGAGAGGAAGGACAAACCAAATGTTGGATCAACGTACTTGGTGTCACTGTAATAGCTGATATAAGAGGTCCATATACACCTATGTCTGGAACGGTAATAGTCCCTTTCCCAGACCAGTATAAGTGGATCTCCAGAGTGCTACCAGTAGTAACATTAGCCTCAAATTCCCTAGTGATGCCTTTACCAACCCCTCTAGCTGCCTCTGCAATGTTAAAATCCTTCAAAACTATTTGACCCTGCAACAAGTCAAAATACAGTCATAAAAATTGGATAAAAGAAAATTCAATATATTGTTCTCTAGGTACAAAAATGGAACCTTGATTTCAATGCTAAATAAACATTCTTACAAAATGGAATAGTTGTGAGGCTTTGTGACCAATGATTATCAGAGGATTATGCTTAATGATGAATTAGATCATGAATTGAATACTAGTGATGGCAATCATCCAATCACTCACTTGGATTGATACATCAAATATGCGCCTCCCAAGGCTGCTAAAATCCTGGTTAGCTGTGAACATTATTTCAGCAAAGTGGAGCTTCACTGTATAACTCCCCCGTCGTAAGCAGAGTCCGTAGTACTTGAGTGAGAGAGGGGAAAGGCAAGCTGTCGAGTACAAGTCTCCATCTGTCATGTTTAGACTTGTTTGTGATGATGCTATGAAGTTAGCTTTTTCGTTGCCCACAAAGTCCCCCGTACTGCTACAAGCCCATTTATTATCAGGAGAGGTGAAGAAATCTGATGGGCCCATCGGGTTTACGTCCTGTTCATATTCCTCCCCTTCAAAGATCAACCCCGGGCCTCCGCAGTTAATGAACAGGGAATAGTCTGCAGATTTAACAGAAAACATATTTTTCATACATAGAAATGCTTTCTTCAAGACCATTAGGTAAATACTGATTCAATGTTATAACAACTTTATTATCATACACATTGATAAGTTTTTATACTTACGATTAGGTTTCGTGTTGCAGGGCAGGTCCTTCTTCAAGCACCAAGCAATTCTACAATGTAAAAATTTCGATTCATTTATTTTCCTAGTGTAGTTCTAATGAGGGAATAGGCATCCCAGGATTTGAGAAACTTACGAGTCATCTTCCGAAGATGAAGAACTGGCAATTTTGTTCCTGTTAAGCAATCAAAGAAAAGGAGTATGAGGAAAGAACTAAGTACATATCAAACCCAAAATACATAATACACAACAAACAACTTACACATTCGATTCTTGACAGCTGGATTGAATGAACCCAGTAAAATTGTTGTAAGATATGTCACTGCAAGACACATCGGTATGGCATCGTAGTAGTGCATTATGAAAAAGGTAAGCCATATGTAAGCATGAGAAAGATGCTATAGCCAAATGAAATTCCAAAGATTTTAATAAGAAATACGTACAATTTCCGATTGCTTTCCACTATCCAAGAGGGTATTGTTCCAGTCAATGAGTTGTTAGTGAGATACCTATATCCATAAACAATATAATTACTAGCATGTGATTAGAATAGTCATTTACAAAGGATAGAAACACAGCTCATTAAGGAAAAAAATTATTATAGACTTTTTATGTTAATTTCTTATGGTTATTAACTTACATGAATTTTAGCTGTGATAAATCCTTAAGGGTTCCTGGAATATCACCAGTCAATCTGTTGAAGCTCAAGTCCCTACAAGGAAAAGATTCATGATAAAAAAACTAGTCAAGAATGTTTCCAGAATGTAATTAGTGATGAACCAATAATGAATTATCATCCATATTGAGTCTCAAACTGTGGCCTTATAAAGTCATTACAATGTTCAACATTCCTAAGAAGTATGTTTCAATAGGTACTTCATTCGCTCATAGATAATGCGTTTAGAACTGCAAACAAAAATACCAATAGTGAATTGTTGGGAAGAATGAAAAAGAAATCGAATATGCAAATACCATAACACAGAGATTTACGTGGTTCCCTCTAGATTGAGGTACATCCACAAATCCATGCTGATTCCACTATGCTCTAAGGCAAGAAACAGAGAAGCATTCAATTCACTCACTCTCTCCTCTCTATATTGTATCTCTATAGCTCTAGAAACAATATATATATATATATATATATATATATATATATATTTAAAATATTAGGGTTTCCAACTTCCCGCTAAAGGAGTCCTAAATCAATTAGGAAGCTTTTAGCAGCGCAAAAGGCAACTTCGGAAAAGTTTCCGAAAATTGATTTCCGCAAGTTCGTTCGAACCAGCTCGAGTTCATTCAAACGATGTTACATTTCGTTCGAACCACCTAACCCGAGAGCAAAGACAAGCAACCTCGATAACACCCTGTGTTTGGGACAGATTCGTTCGAACTAGGTTTGAATTCGTTCGAACCAATTCTGGCTGAACCAACCAATCAGGCTCCATAAAGCAACAACAATCTCCCACTTGGAGACTGATCTCGAACACCTCCATTGAACTAGCCTTATCTGGAATATGATGCCTACATAGGGAACTCGGTGTGAATCTCCTCATTATCTTTTATGTACGAAGACCAACAAAAACTGAACACGACTTCAATTTCTCTATAGTGACCACCTTAGTGAACAAATCTGCAGGGTTTTAACTCGTGTGGATCTTCTCCAAAGCAAATGAACCATCTTCCAACAAAGAACGTATGAAATGGTATTTAATGTCAATGCGCTTGTCGTTGAATGAAACGTTGAATTTTTAGCAAAATGAATTGCACTCTAACTATCGCTGTACAGTTTGCAATTCCCTTATTCCTTGCCCAATTCTCTCAAGAGACCCTATAACCATACCATCTCCTTTCAATTTTCCGTTAAGCAACATACTCTACTTCTATCGCAGAAATGGTAACTATCTTCTATCACCGTGAGATCAAACTAAGTGCTACACTACCCAAAGTAAACACATACCCTGTAGTACTCTTCCTACCATCAATGTCCCTTGCCAGATCTGAATCAACATATCCCTGTAAGCTGATTTCTGATCCTCAATAACACAGTGCTGCATCCTTAGTATTTCTCAGATATTTGAGAATCAACTTGACGGCTTCCCAATGCTCCTTTCCTGGGTTGTTCATAAATCTGTTGACAACTCCCACTACTTGAGCATCTGGTCTTGTGCAAACCATAGCGTACATCAAGTTGCCAATGGCTAAAGCATATGGTACTTTAGCCATGTAATCATGTTCTTGTGTCGATGCGCTTGTTCTTTCGAAAGTCTGAAGTAGCTTGCAAAGGGAGAGTTAACTGGCTTAGTACCTTCCATGTTGAACCTCTTGAGTACTTTTGCAGCGTACTCAGCCGGTGATAACTTCAACCTTCTGTTTGTCTTATCTCTGTTGATTCGCATACCAAGGATTTGTTTTCCAGCACCCAAATACTTCATTGCAAATTCTTTCGATAATTGTTTCTTAAGATTCAAAATCTCATCCATGCTTGATCCTACAACAAGCATATCATCTACATACAAAAGTAGTATGAGATAAGAATTTTCAAGATTCTTGAAATACCAGCAGTGGGAACATGGCATCCGTTAAAGCCAGTACTGGACATAAAGTTGCCAAACTTCTTATACCATTGTCTGGGGGCCTGTTTTAATCCATATAAACTCTTTCTCAATGTACATACCATATTTTCCTTCCCTAGAACAATATATCTATGTGGTTGATGCATATAAATATCCTTCTCCAAATTATTGTGAAGAAAAATAGTTTTTACATCTAATTATTTTAAATGTAAATCCTCAACGGTGAAAATGTTAAGTTCCAACTTTCATTTAATAGGAAACATTTATAAACTTTCACAAACATGTATCCAAACAGCTAATTTCCACTTTACCAAAATATTAGTTATAAAATAACTGATTTTTAATATAACCCATGCAAATCAAGACCAACAACAAAATAATTCCATAGGACTTGAAAGAAACTTGATAAAAGCGAAATTGAAAGTAGATATTAACCACATCCTAAGCCCGGAAACCATAACCTGGGATTTGGGATTATGATATTAGTGCCGAATACTTGTACTGGTCTGTGTTAGTACTAAAGAGTTGTTTGGCCTTCAGAGTTATCTAAAAGATTAGAAGGGTTCATGTTGACTGACACTTGGGAATTACTCAACTAAGTCATTCGAGCAGTTCAAGCATTTACTCTAGAGCAGTGAAAACTGAGGCATTCATGAAAAGTTGTTATTCTTGTCCACTTTGGCTCGGCCAAGACACCACCATCCTGGCTTAGTCTCGGGAAAGTTAAATATAAATTTTTACAGTGACTTAATCATATCAGCTTGATCCTGTCCATGGTTTAAAATTTCGGAATGTTTCATAATGTTTCGTATGTTTCGTTTCGTTTCGTAAGGAAACCGAAACGAAACATTGAATATTTCGTATGTTTCGTTTCGTTCCGTAATGTTTCGGAATGTTTCGGCTTGTTTCGCCGGGACAAACCGAGACAATCCGATACAATCCAAAAAAATAAAAATAAATAAAAATATAATTTAATGATTTTGAATAATATTTCGTAATGTTTCGGAATGTTTTGCAATGTTTCGGAAATGTTTCAAAATTTTTGTTTTGTCAATGTTTTGTGAATGTTTCGTTTCGTTTCGGAGTTTGTCTCGGTTTTTCACTTGACCGAGACATTCATCTGAAACGAAATTTTAAACCTTGATCCTGTCCTATCCCAATTCAGGTCTGTGACTGAGTTCTGAAACCTTGCCAACAAAGGAGGCAATGCAAATTATAAATTGGAAGTTTTTATAGTCACTATCAAGGAAATAAATTTCATGAAATTATCGAAATATTTCGCGAAAGATTTCCATTTTCTAGGTTACCGACATGAAAGAATACTTACGTCGAAATAATGTTAAATTTCCCGAAATATTATCATTCATGTCGAAATATTTCACGTGAACAGTAAATATCGATCAATTGACAGTGTAAATATGTAGTATTTCGGTCGAAATGTTTCGACATGTATGGAAACATTTCAATCATAGGTAGGAAACATCTCATTTGAGCTCAAAACCGCTATAATCTCATATTTGATCCTTTTAACCCCTTTCCATACATTTTGTTTATACATAAGATCAATCCATTGTAGATTTTTTGGTTCGTGGATTTTTTGGTTCGTGGATTTTTTGGTTCATGAAAACATTGTGGGTTTTTTCAAATTCAAAATATACATAAGGATAAAATTTCTTGCTACAAATAAATAGGTTAGGTGTAAATTCATTAAATTTATGAATCTATGATGCATTTATACTAGATTTGTGCATGGATTAATGATCGTTTAGGGTGAAAATTTGGAATTTGGCAAAAACTCCAATTTCATTGGTTTTTACCCTAAACATCCATGATTGTGCATAAATTGATTATATGTTGCACTACTTAGCCCGTTCTACAAGTTGGTTGAGTTAAAAAAAATTAACCCTAAATTTTTTTTTTCAAATAAAAAATTAAACATTCAAAAAATTAAATAAATATTATAAGTTAATAATAAATAGGTTTTCTAAAATTACTTATAATGTTAAGAAATTAATGTAAGTGAATAAGGATTTGTTAATATATTACTTTATGACTTTTTATAATTAGCAATTAAATAATAGTTATATAATTAAATTAAACCTTGACTAATTAAATATGCTTGCCGCGACAAATTATAGACCATTATGGTCATTCATTTCCACACTACATATGGTTGTATATTATGGTTTGAAAGCTTATGAGTGTTTTTATGCTTGTTTCATCATTTCCCAAACTTTCCACAAACATTTCCACAATATTTTCATCATTTCCACATCATTTCCACGAAAAATGTATTATTTCCACACTGGTCGAAATATTTCGTGGAAATATTTCCATTTTTAGACTGGTCGAAATAAACCTCGAAACCGAAATTTATTTCCTTGGTCACTATGAATATGGCCTTAGATAGCTTCTTTTGCACTTCTTCATCGCTTCCTCGGATTTTAGCTGCTTTGGAATCACAAAGTGATAGAATGAACCGAGGTTTATTCAACTTGTCAGTTCTCATTTTCCCTTTTTAGTTCATGTTATAATCACTTAAATTTAGAGAAATGAATGTTAATGTAAGAATATCTGGGTCAAGCAAAATCCATCAGCACTTTATATAAGAAGAAATTTACAGAGACAAGCATCTCTATAAAAGTATCCATCCAAAGAAACTTACAGATTTTTCAGTCCTGGCATCATTTGTCCAATGTAATTTGGGATTGAACCAGTAATTGAGCAATTTCTCAGAACCCTATAGCATACAGACAAAGCTAAGTACTTATTAGGCAAATGAAACTACAAAATACTGCTAAAGGCTTATTAGATCATGCAGAGAAGAATATCCATAACTGTAATTCTACTCACAGTTCTTTCATGGCTTCCATATCCTGCAAATCAGGGAAGGTCATACTCGGTGCATTCAAATCAGATACACTCCTGAAATGCAAAAATGCATCAGTCAAATAACTAATACCATCTTTCTAAGTTCTTGTTCAGATGATAACTATAGGAAAACCATTGGAATAAATATTTCAGTTATAAAAGCATGGAAGGTGGCCTCACAGTTCAGTTAGGTTTTTCAAGAGGGATATGTTAGAAGGAATGGGCCCCTCCATTGATGTGCCTTGCATATCTCTGCAACAGTTTGAAATCACAGTTCATATAAGAGGTCTTCAAATAACAGTGACTTTCTCACATTATGTTTAAATTCAACAAAATTGCAGATATAGAAGATAAGGAAAAGTCAAGTGCATTACTCACAGTTTTTTAAGTTTTGTCCAGTTTCCAATGAAATCAGGTATCCTCCCTGAGATACCAGTCCCACCTATCCTACTGCAAGTAGTAACTGAATTTAGGCATTTATTATTTCCAACAACAGACATACTAACAAGTAGCATCAACTTACAAATCTGTTAAGTTCTTCAGATCTCCAAATATTTCTGGCAACGTTCCCGTGATATTGTTCCCAGAAACAAGGCTGCAGGAATAAGAAAGCAAGATGATGATGACGATGATGATTGTAGTAGTAGTAGTAATAAGGGAATTACTATTTCCATAGCACATTACCTTCTTCCATTGAATCAATGTTTTTTCACTCCCATTTTGCCTCTTCTAGAACAGATTGTTCTTCATCCACTACAATGAAAAAACATTGGTGCTCTGGAAGAAGATAAATGTGCTCTGGAAATGGTACTTATCTCATAATAATAGGAATAGTAGTAATGTTCTTGTTTTTTCAGTTTATTAGTTCATTCCCTGTGATTCAGAGAGTTAGCAATGCCAAAAATATTAAGGAAACATAAAGGTGAGTCAGGGAACCCATGTAATAATAGCTTGGACCATGCAATGTGCGCCAATTATGATTACTGGCTAACCGCCCATGTAACAGGAGTGCAAACTCTATGCAGCAAAAATCAAGAAAGTCAAGACACAAATAAGTATACAGGTAACAAATAAAACAACTAGAGGGAAGAGGGTGTGAAAGAGAAGATAAGAAGATGAAAATCTCAGTAATTAGTTTCAGTGAAACAAGGGAGAAGCCTGCCCTTACACACAATGGTTATTGTAATAGTTTTTGGCCCTCAGCAATACATTATGTATGAAAATAATGTCCCTAAATATAATTGTTGTTATTGATCGTTATACTCATTATAACAGTAACTGTACCATTACGTTTTGCATAACTAAAACATTTTAATAGTTATTTAATAATATTTTATTAGATTTTCTAACCTAAGCTATATATTAATTATATTAATAAAAAAGCTTAGAAAATAGCAACAGAGTAGGAAACACAACACCATTATAACAGTGAATAATAACAAAATCCATGGCCATTAACCCTGTTATTTTCATAACTTCGTTATTTCAAACTTTACTTCACTGTTGAATATTCTCAAAAGAAATTTGCTTTTCACAATTTCTAACCTGCACCTAGAATACTACACAGCTATCTCTAAATCCCTATCTAACTTAAAATAAAGCTTTAACTTGCCTTAAAAGTCAACCACTACCTTTTTCTATGTCCAGTGAAAAATGCATACAACCATAGTTTCCTAAAGGCTAAATATATCTAACATAGCTTTTTAAAGGATTCCTTTGGCATCAATGGCATAGCAATGACTCTCAACGCTCCTATGAAGTTGAATCTATTGTCATGTAAAACTGAGCTTTGATTCCATTCTCCATTATAATGTGCAATAACGTCAAATCAAACTTCAAATTACCCCATCAAGCCCATCCACATACCACAGAATTCGGATTTAGGTTGTATTTGAGTTGACCTTTTCAATTGAAGACAGTACTCACCTCTCCCACTTCCTCATTAAATAGATGACAATGGACAGCATGAATAAACTCTTCCAGAAGACCCATAACCACCTATTTTATGAAGCTCACTGTCTACTATTTGTTATGACTCATGAAATGACATGATCCCCTTGAAAATTTTGAAGTTGACGAATCCAATCGCAACTAATCTTCTATGACTTGCTCTTCCTCTTTCTTAGAAGACTGGAATGCAACTAATCTCCAACAAACTCTTTGCATCTGTAAACACAACCCTGTCAATTGACCACCATGATGAAGCATCATTAAAACGTGTTGAAAAATGCATTGCTTAATGGTGGAATATTCCTATTCATCCATTCTTTTTGCTCTTTTGTCACCAATGTTGTACTTTAGATCTTTGGTATCATAATGTATTAGATAACACCAAACACTGTTATTATCATCTCAAACAACAGTTCATGTGAACCCCAATTTCTCTTGAACCAATTGAGTACCTATGCAACTCATCATGTACTCCACCTGGTGGTACAGGTTGTCTAATCTCCACCACAAGCATTATACTAGAGCACATTTCGACCAAGTGTTTATTCTTCGTATATGCAATTTAATTTTGTTATGGAAGATGAGACACACCAGTTGCCTACCATTTCCATGCTTCCACAAAGTAAGCACTAAATTGACATATGGCTGGTAATGTAGTGAAATGATCTTCTGCCTCTGGATTTCCATGAGCTGATTAAACTCATTGCACTTCTCAAGCACTTCGAATTCTCCTTGAGCATATGAACACACATGTACGGAGAAAAGTAACTAAGGAGAATTAGTATATATCTCTTGGCAAAACAAGGTCTGGTGAACCTGCTAAATACAATAGTAAACACAACTTTGAGCAATTGATGAATTTACATAAACTTTCTCTATGAAAAAAATGGTGATTGAACCCATCTTCTTTCCTTCCAAGATAACATTGCACACAATCTTTACTTTAGAATATACCTTTATCTCATCAAGTAAAGCTAAACCAAATTGTCTGCTTTGTGCAAACTATGGGTCTCCTTTTCAAAACGATGGGACCAGAACTGGAATTTTTGGCATACCCAATACATGGTAAACATTCTTGAGTATTTTTCTTTTTATTTTTAGGCAAGTGAGTTAGTGGCTAGTGGCTTATTGTGTGAAGATGGATTTTGAACCTTGGTCTGTGATATCAACACCCACAGACTTTTACCAACTTAGCAAGCTGGCATCTTGAACTTTTCATCTTTGCTCGTGTCTTGTACATGGTTTCCACCAACCATTGCGAACAACCACATTGCTCCACTTCCAAAGTTAGTTGCACAAACTTCTCCCTACTACCTGGAAGTTGGTGTGTCCCACCCACAATGGACAGTCCAGTCTCCTGTATCACGTAATTTGCAAGGTTTCTTCATTACAAGTAAACTTCAATGAAAATTCAGATGCAAAAGAATTATTCCTCAATGAGAGCTCCCAAATCAAAAAACAAAACTTCTATGAATGATACACCAATCATGAAGTCATTATAGGAACATATCCATATTTATCATTATTCACTACCAACATGAATTCTCTGTTGTAGGGCTTCCTTAAACTACCACCATTTTTTTACTTTTCAATTTCTTGCAAGCATCATGACTAGTCATGATTACATAAAGCAAATAATGATTTCCGGCCTCCATATTTTCATATTTTCCTGGGTTAATCAAGGAGCCTTCTCCACTTCAGGGACAGTTTTCATTATTCCATGGACTGAGAAATAAGAATCACTCACTCTTTCTACTAGTCAGAGAAAAAACCCAGCAGCTTAAATTTTTAATCCGTAATAATAAAGATTTTATTGGGAGAAGAAGATAGAAAACTAACTGGAACTTCCTATGTACATTCACTGCCCGTAAATACTTTCTCTAGCCAACGAATCAGGATCCTCATTGGCACTTCTCCTGTTACGATCCTCGATGATAATGGCTAAATTAATCTATTTTAACTAAAATAATTATTCTTCTTTCATTGCTTGATTCATTCCTTACCCATAGTTACATTATATGGGCCTCAAACCCTAAGGACCTTTCCTAATACCAATTCTCACTAAAATAGGAAACTACAAAAAATAGAAAATTGTCCACAATAGAGAATTCACAAAAATATGACTCTTATCAAAATAGGAAACTACCCTATCCTAATGGTGCTACGATCGTGAATTCGTATAATTGCCGCTGCATTGAATTCGACTTGCCGCAATTCAATGTCACCAGGATCCCAGATCCTATTCGATGGAAGAACATACACTAGAACCCTAGGTATTGATGTCAGCACAAGTCATGAGTTTGTGATGTTAACAATCATTTCGGTGTAGCCTGAAATGAGGTTGTCTACTAGTTGGAAGGGATGTCGCCTTGTTGGGCGTCATGCCGTCATAGCTTTGGCGACATGCCTTGGAGGAAGACTTCCTTTAGCGACAGGTAGAGGGAGACTTCGATCAACAGCAGGTGGAGCCGAAGGAGCTCGGTCAGTGGTGGTTGGAACTGAAGGTCGTGGAGCGACGGTTAGAGGAGGAAGAGGTTTAGTTACGACCGTTGGAGCGGGCGATTCGGAAGGTCGTTGGAGTGTGACCACTGGAGCAGGCGGTTTTGGAGGTCGTTGGGAGGAGACCGGTGGAGAAAGTAGTTCTAAAGGTCGTTGGGAACCGACCAGTGGAGCAGGCAGTTCTAACGGAGCTGCAGGAGATAGTGGAGGCAAAGAACGTAATGGCGTAGCTTGAACCGGTTCTTTGCGATTAATGGAAGCAAGGATATCACTGAAAGCCTCTTCTTGTTTCATAACGTAGGCTTGCAATAAGGTGAGTGGGTTCAAAAACTTTATACCCGTATGAATGTCATTTGCAAGCCCTAAAATGAAGCAACGGACAAGGAAAGGCTCAGACATTGCAAAGTCTCGGTTAGCCAAGCGTTCAAACCTAGCTTGGTAGTCGCGAATTGTGGACCTCTGACGTATTGTCACCAAGGACTCTTCTTGAACCGATGATTGGTGGTGAAGCAGAGCTAATAAAAGTGCTTCAACAGTTTTTTGAAGCTCACGTACCGCCGCTTCCAGCTCTCCCAGACTACCATGGAGCTTTGCATAGCTATCTGCAACATGGTAATCTCCCTTTGAATCAGAAAAGCCATGGCTGTTGGATTCAGACTATTGACGCTGTCAGTGGAAGACATGGGCGCAGGAAGGATGCTCTGTTACCAAATGTTATGACCCTTAGTTGATCGCATCTCTACTATCTACTATCAAGCTGATTTACTCTATTTTAACTAGAATAATTCTTCTCTTTCATGGATTGATTCATTTCTCAAAAGAATTTACATCCTATTCATAATCTTCCTAAGATATTCTAGAAATAACAACCAAATCTTGGAGATCATTAGCTCCTACAAGTTCCAAAATAAGAGAACCTAAATAAAGAAACCTAACAAACCTAGAAAACTGCTAATAATAGAAAACTATCAAAATAGGAAACTACAGTGGGATCCTACAATCGTGGGGATCGTATCATCTCCAGCTTCAAAATCCAATAGAAATCAGCCTCTCTCCCATGATCGAGGAGGCTTAAATACTACTTGTTGAATCACTGCAAAGTGGATATCCAGCTTCAATGTCCATATGCTGTTTTTAAACCCTAGTCAAACTCTACGCCACTAACAATCACAGTGTAGGTCAGTCACTTCTATTTCCTATCTTAGTTGAGAAAAATATGAGACTAATTGTAACCTAAAAGCATGGATTATAAATCATAGATAATAATGAGTCACATTGTGTGGGTTGTCTCATGGTTTCTTTCAAGTTGAGTAGAGTGTATGGTGAGTGCAGTGAATTCACAATTTACTAATCAGAGCATTACTTGCCTAAGTCACACCAGAAAGTCCAAAACTGGCTTCTAGTGTGTTGGGTTCCAAAACCAAGAATTGAATCTGTGTGCAAAACGATTTTCAAAAAAATATAGCTTCTGAAGAGAGAATCTCTATGGAAATTAAACAAAATACAAATTGTTATATAAATCCAACACTAAATATCAGGCTTTTTAGTACTTTAATATCACGGATGAAAAAACAAACGGCTCCAGTTAACTGAACTGGTTTTGCAGCTCAGTATTTGATCAAAGAGGAAAATGAGAACAGAAAGAGTCTTACAATCTGCTCAATCTGTTCAATTTTCCAAGCTCTTGGGGTAGGGGTCCTTCAATCTGATTATCTAGCAAGACACTGCAAAAGCCAAATTTGAATTGGTAAAAATGATCAGATTCTATTCATTTGCCTTATCTACCAAAAATTTTTAGTCGCATCTTACAGTTCCTCTAGAGTTGCGATTTCTCCAATTTCCACTGGAATCGATCCGCTGATGTTGTTTCCCAATAGAGACCTGCAATGCACAAAAAAAGTATTCATTTAAATGGTTTTGTTAGTATCTGAAATGAAGGCAGTCACTCACAATTACAAAAGCAATTAAGGAGGAGAAGAACTTACAGAATGACGAGAGGGAGCGAAGCCCAACTTTTAGGGATGGACCCATATAAATAGTTGCGAGTAAGATCTCTGTTTAACAAACAAGTTTCTCAATTTCAAATGTGTTGGTGAAAGGAAGGCGCCAACCTTCTCATGCAGAGGTAGTTGGGTTCTTCTATTTGATGTTACCTAATATAACTTCTCAAATAGGCCTATGGATGAGTTATAATAAGCCCATGATGAAAAAGTGCTCAAATCTATTGGCCAAACATTCATAAGGTCAGTGGGTCCGAAAGTGTGCCACATGTCAATTTTATGTGGACGCTGGCATACTAGATTTTTAACCCCTCTAACAAGGCCAATACTCATTAGATGAGAAATTTTTTGATCCTACAACTTTTTGATCTAGTGAAAATCATTTTGAACAATAACTGTGTGCTTTGTGTCAAGGTTTAAAAGCATCCGTTATAATGGTATAACGGACTGGGGGTGTTACCATTTTTTCCATTATAACGGCCGTTGTAACGAATTGTAATGCTCGGGCAAAAATGGAAAATAACAGAAATAACGGAAAAAATGGCGCTGGAATTCAAATTTTGAATTTTGAATTTCAAATTTTCAAAAAACGGAAAATAACAAAAAAAAAATGGAAATAAAGGCCGTTATTTTCTGGGTGTTTTAATGGTACATAACATAACAGGGGAGGTTCGAATCCGTTATAATGGCCAGCTTTTAAAACCATGCTTTGTGTATCCATTTTATGAGCCTTCCATGGGATGAGTTTGGATAGCAGGTTTTGGTCCCTCAGGCTGGGGCCGATCCAATGTCTTCCAGCCTATCTAGTTATTGGACCAAGCTGGGCCTATGCCTACAATACCAGACTAGGCTTGGGCTACGCAAAATGATACACAAAGTTGGAGCTCACAACCTAGCATATACTAGTCTGTTGGCCACACATCTAATCAGTCTGATCAAGCAAGTTAAACTTGAGTTTATAAATGTAAAGTAAGAATCTGCCCATCACTTACATTTCTTGCAGATAACTAAGATTGGCAAATTCTCCCGGTAGAATTCCAGATAAGTTCAGACCCTTGAGCTGACTGAAATGCAAAAGTTTCAGTAGTTAATTTGAAAGCATGTCCCAAATGATCATAGTCATCGAAAATGCTACAATCAATAGGGTCCCACCACAATTCTATAAAGAAAGAAGATAAAAGGAAAGAAATGAGCATACATGTGTGTGATATGGCAAACGGTGGAGTTGTTGTAAGAACAATCGCAGGTCACATTGCTTACGATGCTGGAAGTTATGTTCTCACTTAAACCTCCACTGCAAGAAGTTGGCTTCACTGATCTCCAGTATGTAATCCCCAACTTTGTTTTTATTTGCTGAAGCGCTTGCACTGTTAGCACAAATTTGTTGGTTAACACGGACTTAGCAATGTGTAACAATGACAATAGTAAGAGTTACCCATTTAAAACAAACAAAAATCCCGAGGACCATCAAACGGTATAGACCTTTGGGAGAACGTCTGCTTCCTAAGGCTGAAAGAATCACTTTCCATCCAAGTAATTGATCAAATCAATCCGTAATACCAACGGACTCATTACACTCCCTAAACTATTCACAATACCCATTGACTCATAAAGCTGGTTCATTCAATCTGTGGGCACCCATTGGGATGAGAACAAATCTATCCAAGGGACAAATCAAAGATTAGCCTGATTAGTGATTTCTAAGCGTTGGATTGGAGTTGTGTTTCATGGGTTGATTTTTAAGCGTGGAATTTGAACATTATCGACCATTATTTGGGTTACAAAGATCCAGAGTTTTGAAATCGCTAATCAGGATGACTTTCGGTTCGTAGGTCCCCCTGGGGATTGGCCAAACATCCATACGATCAGCATCCTCTTAGAGTATGCCATGTGGCTCACATTGCGGCGGTCAGCAAAGTTCTATTCCCGTCTTAAAAAAAAAACTCCGACAAACAGGTCTCAGGTATAATACTGATGACGATGTAGTATCATTTTCCCTTGGATGGACTTCGAGATTGGTCCAGTCCGAACTCGAGGACGAGTAAAACTTTGATGACAGGGCACAATATGAGCCACGTGGCACACTCTTAAAGGAGTCTAGCCGTATGAATGTTTTTCCAATCCCTAAGTCGACCTATATACTAAAAATCAACTTGATTAGTGATTTCAAAACCTTTGGATCTTTGTACCTCAAATTCCCACGGTTAAAATCAACGTATGAAAATAATTCCAATCCAACACCTAGAAATCACTAATCAGGCTAATTTTTGGTTTGTAGGTCCACCTGGGGATTGGCCAAACATCAATACGGTCAGAGTCCTCTAAGACTGTTCCACGTGGCTCATACTGTGCCCTGTCATCAAAGTTTTACTAGTCAATGCTACCAATAATGTTTTGGTGACGTAGTCCGACGGTCTAAAAAAAGAGTAAAACTCCACCCACAGCAGAAGGTCAACGAATCTGCTGACCGCCCACAATATGAGCCACGTGGAGAACTCTTAGAGGATGCTAACCGTATGGATATTTTTCCAATCCCTAGGTGGACATACAAACCAAAAATCAGCCTGATTAGTGATTTCAAACCTTTAGATCTTTGTATGGTCAATAATGCTCGAATTGCCACGGTTAAAATCAACCAATGACTCCAATCAAACGCCTAGAAATCATTAATCATGTTAATTTTTTGGTTTGTAGCTCCACCTAGGGATCGGACAAACATCCATAATGTCAGCATCCTCTAAAAATATGCCGCGTGGCTTATATTGTGGACTGTTAGGCTGTCAAGTGAAGTTTTATTCTTAAAAATAGATGTTGTCAGAGTCCTCCCATAATGTGCTTACAAAAAAATGAAAAAAAAAAAAAAAAGAAGAGCCCCACCATAATGGATGCATGTAAAAGATGCTTCACCCGACACCATACACATCAATCGTGGCTGTTCAAAGAGTGGGACCGTGTCTGCAATGGTGTATATGCTCATCCTAGAGGTGGCCCACCGATGTAATAATAGATTAACGCATATATGGACCAAACTTCCCACTTTCGCAGTACGGGAGAAGGTGACACTAAAATCGTGAGTCGGGGAAAAACTAGTATGCGAGTAGTTACATAATTGAGAGTACGTAAACGTGGCCAGAAGGTGACACGTAATATTAACCAGAGAGCAATGGGAAACGCCGAACCCCGTTAAAATAATGCAGAAAACAGGAAAAAAGGGGCTTCGCATTATAACGGCCGTTATTTTGAGAAAAAGGTCATTTTTATTTTTTTTACCATTGTCGACGTTATTTGAAAAAATTAATTAAAAAAAAGTTATTTTACCTTGATTTTCTGAAAAAAAAAAAAAAAAAAAAAACTGCGGGTCTTGGATGGAAAATAGTAGTACAGCTCATTTTGGCTTAGTTTACTCACCGATTGAATACGAGGCCATTGAAGGACTTACAGTTACAGAAGCATCTACAAGGAAATCTAAAGTATTTTGATTAATTTGACCCTGTAATTTGAACGTAAACATAGAGAATTTCTAATAGATTTCCTCGAAAAGTCGAAATTTGTTTAGCCCAAACAGATTATTTTTAGAGTAAACCAAGAAATCAGATGTTTCTGCACAATTTCACGACAAATTTCTACTAAAACCGCTTCATTTAGTAGAACTCAAATGGATCTTAAACAAGAACACCAGACTCTTAAAAAACCTCAACGAAAATACATTTCGATTTCTGCAATTTCATCAAATCGAAGTAATAAATTAAAAAAAAAAAAATAGCAGTTCAAGCAATTGCTTCGAACAACAGAGCTCAAAGCAAAAAGATCAAATCGAAACAGATTTGAGGTTAAAATGACTTACCTTCGTCGTCCGGTATAATTTGAGCTTCAGATCTGAACTCTCCGAAGCAACTGAATATAAGAAACACGAGAACAAGTAGAGAGCAAATCTTCCTTGAAATTGAAAGGAAAACAGACTCCATCCACACTTTCAAGGTCTAAAATCTTCAAAATCTTTCTAGAATGTTTCAGTAAAAATGCTCCCAAAGATGCAATGCGACGGCCCAAAGACTCTTGAGAGTTGAGAGACGGAGCTTAAAGCCAATAAAAAAGCATGAAACAAAGTACATTGGAGTTAGCCGCCGCCGGTAAGGTTCTCCACGCCTGTCAATTTTATATGGATCACGTTGTCGGAAATATCATCACTTACCTCTGTGAAAAGACTGATATACCCTTGTCTTGTTAGATAACAACGGCCAAAAAGTGTAAGGTATACCTTGTTACATCACGACCAGGGTGTCCAACAGTCAACGGGCCGGGTCGGTTCAAATACAAATCTTCGAGTAAGACTTACCTGACCACCCACAATATAAGCAACGTGGAAAGTTATTAGAGGAAGAGGACACTGACCGTATTGATGTTTGACCAATCCGTTGGTGGACCTACGAACCCAAAATCAACCTAATTAGTGATTTGAAACCTTTGGATCTTTGTACGGAAATAATGGTAAATAATGTAAAATTCCTACCGTTAAAATCAACCATCGAAAATGACTTCGACTAACACTTAGAAATCACTAATCAGGTTGATTTTGGGTTTGTAGGTAGGTCCACCTAAGATTGGTCGCTACCTGACCACGGGTAGGCAAGTCTTACTCCAAATCTTCTAAATTATGAGTAAAACTTCTGTCACAAAAGTCGGTCACAACACACAATATGAGCCACGTGGCACACTCTTAGTGGATGCTGACCGTATGGATGTTTGGCAAGTCCCTCGGTAGACATGTAAACTAAGCCAGTAGAGTTAGAGGAAAACTTTTTCCTTCAAAATCTATAATCCACAACTCAATATAATGAGTAAATACTCATCCACTAAACACAAGTTCAAGTTTTGATAGTTTTAATTCTATTCTAAGGTTTGTTCGTAGAGATACTTACATTTAGATGAATACGAAGCAAATGTTGAGACTTCGGAGATGTTTCACCACACTTACAGTGATGATTCTCTACTGGATAGAAGATAAGCCAATATAAAGAACAGAGTGTAGCCTATCAAACAGTCAACCTTCAAAGAATGATGCAACTTGATTTGCTCAGGTGAAGCTCTCAAATAATCCAAATCTCTTTCGCTCAGAAAATATCTAAATGAATGAGAGAAAAGAGTTGTTGCTTGATTATTTAATTTGTTCTAAGGGTTTATGTCCCTTTATATAAGCGACTCTTAAACAAGAGAAACATGCCTAAAATGCTCGTTGGGATGGGCCCAAAACAAGCCAAAAATTGCGGGACTTATCAGTCAATCGAGATCTATTTTTATGGGGGGTCAACCGCACATTTTGACTGATCGACCGCTCATTATAGACTTTTGTCTGAAGGGCGGGCGGTCGCTCAAATTGGTCGGTCAGCCCAAGAGCCCTTATTAATAACCACTGAATAAAATGGGCGGTTGGTCGTTTAAATAGGCCAGTCGACCGCTCAGGGTCAGTACTAGGCGGTCGACCTCACCTTTTAGGCAGTTTTCACTAGTCAATGAATGCCAAATAGTCCAAATTTGCTAGGGCATCCAATAGGCCTTAGCCTAGACGCCAAAAAGTCTAAGTCAAAGAGATCATCAAGGGTCTGGACAACCGTATGTTTCATGCGATGAACCCATTGATGTATACGAATATAAAATACACGAGATTTCATTTGTTGAACATCCGTTGAGTGATGACGTTTGTTGAATTGAGTACCAAATCGCATGATGATGTGACTTTATCTGTTGCTGAAATGCATTCCTTGGGTTGATCTTCTTTAGCTATCATCTTATCTAAATTGTTGATGAAGTCCCCATTTGATTGTTGACGCTTCGGTCTTCAGAGTACTACTACTGAACGAGATTAAATACTAATAAATTAAGTATTCTTAGGATTAACAACAGAGACTTTTCATAGTCAAGTCCTAAAGAAAATCCTAATAGGTTTAGGTTTTCATGGAGGGAAGAAAAAATAAAATAAATTGGGGAAAAAGAGGGTTGTACAGTCAAAGGGTTTAGGAGAACTTTTTAGCTCAATAAATTAATGTACAATAGGGGTAGAAGGGTTGGGCTAAGAGTTTAAATAGATTGGGCCAAGCCCATAACTTAATAGTTAAGAAAAAGTTTACTGAATTTTGACACGTAGAAAAATAATAACGTTCAAACTTCGAAGGGGCATATCTTGATCCTTGTAGATCGAAATGTGTTGATTTTAGAGGTCATTAGACCTATAATAGGATGAATTAAAATAAATAATTCTTCTAAAATGGAAGCTCAGCTCTATCACAAAGCTCAACAGTACATGGATTGACATAGAAACCCAAGATTAGGGCATCAAGGTTAAAAGGAAAATGTGTGTTAAACTACTGAAGTCTATATGGGTCAAACATAAAATAAGGTATAAAGGTCAACTAGGTCAAGTCTAAATCAAGCCTAGTCACCTAAAGTTAAAACAAGTGAACCAAAAGCTAAAACAAGAGAAAACCTAAAATTAACGAATTTTGACATGTGGGAAAATATAACGTTAAAACTTCAGATGGTCGTATCTTGATCTCTGCAAATTGAAATTGGGTGATTTCAAAGGCCATTGGACCTACCATGAGAAATTAAAAAGAAAAATGCCTTTGGAATAGAAGCTCAACTCTGTCATAAAGTTATAGAGTTGTTTTTCCATTGACACAGGTCTGAAAATAGAACTAGACTGATTTAAAAATGCAAAAAATCATTTTTCCTAATTTTTAAAATTAAAATTTGTATGCATGGCCGAAAGAGTGTTTAAATAAAAAGATTATCTAAAAATTTAGAAAATATAAATAATAGAATTTTAGTGCAAAAATCAAAATACAAATAGTTTAAAAGTCTAATTTTTTGTGCAAACAATAGAATAACGTTTTGTTAGTCTGTTGTAAAATCTAGAACAAAAACGTTTGAAGGAATCTAAGGATGGGGCCTTCAGATTCGGAAAGAAGACTTAAAAAACTTTCGACTTTCGTGTTTTGTAAAAAGCCTAAATATAAGCCCAAATAAGTTATATTTTGGCCTCAAAGCAGAACATGTCTCTACAGGCCCAGAAAACTTATAGGGAATAGTTCAAGATAGCTCATAATAGTAGGGTATGGAGTTTTATAAAATCTGAAACTCTACTTTAAATTAGTTATATGGGTTGGGAAAACCATGGGCTATGAAATCGAGTTGTTTCAATTCATGAGCCCAAAGGTATGATAGAAACAATGACTGTCACATAAAAATGTCCAAACCAAAAAATAATGATGCCACATACAATAGTCTCCAAATTCGTGGACCACATCATGCACATGTAACCTCACATGCAAAAACCCTAAATAAATACACTAAAAAATGAGTATAGAACCAAGCAACTAGGTGGCCACAGAACAGGTGGTAGGAAGAGGAAGGTAGATGTGAGAACCATTTTCTCATTCTAATCTTCTCTTTTTCAAGGAAAAATGAATATAGAACCAAGCCAATCAGCTTCCGAAGCAAACAGTTTGTCCCTACCACGTGGCCCAATAACAGTCCGTGCGGACCTAGTGGGTGAGCTAATCACTACTAAAAGAACTAAGAGCACAAATGGGAGTGGAGAACTGGTACCACACCCTACAAGTGTCACAACGCAAAATACAAGCCATGTGGCACACTCTTAGTGGGCGCTGACCTTATGGATGTTTGGCCAGTCCCTAGGTAGATCTATAAACCAAAAATCAGACTGATTAGTGATTTACAACCTTTGGATCTTTGCACCCAAATAACGCTCAATAATGCTCAAATTCCTACCGTTAAAATCAACCCATGAAAACAACTTCAATCGAATCGCCCCTGTTTGGGAATGCTTCTACAGAAGCACTTCTACAGAAGTCTTGGAAACAACTACTGAGAAGCGCTTTTCTCTAGAATAGTGTTTGACAAGCCATACTAGAGAAGTGTTATTCTGTGTGTAGAAACTAGTATTGATGTTTGGCAAAACTAATTCTGAGCTTCTAGATTCTGTCAAAATGTCAAGAATACCCTTATATTCAAAACAATGTTTTGCCTTTTTTTTATTTTAATTTAGAGTGTTGCGAAGTAATGGTTTATTTGGTTTAGGTAACACATGAAGATTTTTTAATTTTATATTTCAGGGTTGTGATGCTTTTGTGCTGCTAAATGACACTTCAACCAACCAAGCTGAGAAGGATGCTGTACCGAATCAGATTATCAGACCCTTCAAGGCTTCAACTTCATCGACAAAGTGAAAAGCTTACGAGAAGCCGGGTGCCCTAGTGTTGTTTCCTGTGCAGATGTTCTTTATTAATTTGGTTGAAAGAGACTCGGTTGTGGCCATAGTAAGGACTAAAGAATTAATTACAAAATAACTTCAGGGGTAGTTCTATTCGAACCCCACAAATTCCATAAGCACCCCATTTGGGTGCTTTTGGGCCGAAAATACCCTTAGACAAAAAGAAAAACCCAAGCACCCAACCCACCCCACCGGTTGTTGAAGAAGAAGAAGAAGAAGAAGAAGAAGAAAGAAAGAAGAAGAAGGAGGAGGAGGAGGAGGAGGAGGTCGTCGCCGTCGCCACCACCACAGGTACGTCTCTCTCTCTCTCTCTCTCTCTCTCTCTCCATGGCAATTGGTGCCGTGGAGAGAGAGAGAGAGAGAGAAAGAGGGGGAAAGAGAGAGAGAGAGAGAGATGTAGAGAAGGAGAGAGAGACATACCTATGGTGGTGGTGGTGGCGGCGGCAACGGCGACGGCGACGGCGACGGCGACGGCGTCATCCTCCTTCTCCTTCTTCTTCCTTTTTTTTTTTTTTTTTTTTCTTTGTTTCAAGGTGACAGAGGTGGAGAGGGAGAGAGGATGGTGAGAGGTGGAGAGGGAGAGGTGGAGGGAGAGGGAGAGAGGTGGGGTGGGGTGCTCAGGGTTTTTTTTTTTTTTTTTGTGAAGGGCACTTTCGGCCAAAAGCACCCAAATTGGGTGCTTATGGAATTTTTGCGGTGCAAATAGAATTACCCTAACTTCAATCCACAATAAGGACTCCGTAGAGATTCCCTTGTTATCTGATGAACATTTTTGAAATAATAATAAAAAATGGAGTTTTATGTTTTGAGATGCATTGAAGAGCTTGAACACAAAAATGGGTTTACATGTTCAGCGACATCAGTAATATACTCTTCTGCGGTTCATGAACCCTGTGGGGGCCCTTGCTTAATGTTAAAGATCTGATTTACAAGTCTTGGGCATTTCTTCTTTAGGCGATCAAAAGCACCAGGATCCAAATCTTGGTCAGGTCGGCCGGTACTTTTGAAGTTATAGAGCCGATCCACGAAGAAGTCGCAGTGACAATTCCATATCATGAGCACCTGAAAAATAAAATATCAAACCTTAATATCAATAGAGACAGGTGGACCATGAAGATGAACATCACTCATGGATGAAATGGTCCCATCTCTGCTTCCTATAGATACATGATAGACGATTGCTAAAAATAAGTTCAGAATAGAAGCATCACAACCATGCAACATAATCACTTCCAGAAATCAAAATAAATCTCAAGAAAAATAAATACCCATTCACTGTTTTGTGCTCTAGATAAAAAAAAAAGAGAGCTGAAAAGAACTTCAACAGCTCATGGAAATGTAATCAAACCCCACCCACAACACGAAATGGAAATGGCGTTCAAGACATGGACTCAATGTAAAGGGGCTTCTCCAGTTCCCGAATGAACAAAAAAGTCTGGTCTACAAACACTCAAGTGAAATAATTCGCATAATTGAAAAAGTTCTCCACAGCCACCTATCGAATCTCCTTTGAGATTTAGGAAACAAGTATTCCAACACCACCAGTTGTTTTCTGTTTCTTTCTTTCCGAAAAATAGAACTCCATTACCAACTAGGAATAGAAGAAGAAGATAACTCTAGATCAAACACAACTAAAAAACAAAAAATCAAGATGAAACAAGGTGTACAAAATCTATAAAAAAAAGGAAAAGAGATCATAGGAATACCTTTTGGGATACTCACATACACAGCGATGAAACTCTTTCGATCAAAATCTGGTTAATCTTGTTTTCGAGCCCTCTTTCAGCTAAGGGTTTTGTTTCTATGTTCTGTTTTCTTGTTTTCTTTCTTTCTCCTCTGTCTGTGTTCTACATTAGGTTTTCGTTTTGTTCCAACGGGCTTTGCTTATCAAAAATGAAGAGCACTCGTTCTAGTTTTCTCCACCTGAAACCGGTTGGGTCGTCCATGCTCTACTGTTAGTTTTGTTATTCGAAAAAAATAAGAGTGGAAAAACAGTAAGATTCAATAAGAAGAGGTTCTTCGTTGATGCAGAGGCGAAACAAGTAAGCAGAAAAGGTCGAGCGTCCGGTGATGGTGGTGAGAGGAGACGAGTGAGTTAGAGAAAGCTGTGGCTTCCATCGTTGAAGGAGAATGAGAGAGTTCGGACAAAACAGTAAAAATACGAGAGCCGTTTACACGGTGATTTGCTTCCCGCAAAAACTTGGAAGTGCTCTTTTAAGAAACATCTTCTCAAAAAAAGCACTTCTGGCTTCTTTTAGACGCGGGAAGCTACAGTACTTTTGTAAACCAAACGGGTACTTATGCTAAGGAAACGCTTCTCAGCACCAAAAGCTGGAGAAGCACTTCCTAAAAAGCGTTCCCACACTACCTTAGAAAGTACTAATCAGGCTGATTTTTGGTTTAGAGGTCAACCGAGAGACTGGCCAAACATCCATACGGTCATCGTCCACTAATAGTGTGCCACGTGGTCTGTCACGACACTGTGACAGAAGTTTTACTCTCGACCAGCAGATTCTGCACTTCCTTCCTAAGTTTTAGTCAGTGTTCCAACTCCAGTCAAGTAAGACCCTTTTTAAATCAGCGACCCATATCAAGTTGAACCTCCCAACCAAACAGCTCCCTTAAGTTTCCAAATTGGCTCATTCTACTCCATAACCCTATCATGCATAGTGTTAGCAAGTTATACGTGCTAGGCCAACTCTGTAAGCACAATTGGCACACATACCAGGCCTTTAGCTGATGTACTAGCTCCCATATGGAACCATAGTCAAAAAGTCAATCTATTTGATGGTCGTGATTGCCTAATCAATGGAATGCTTATGAGCATTAACAAAAAAATTGTGTGCTGATGGCTTATGGAAGTCCACTGAAGGAAAGGTTAAGATCATCTGATCATTTACACTGAATGCTATCAAATCCTTGTTTATGTACTCATTACATGCAAAATCTGAACATGGGGCGTGTATGTTTATATTATGTTTGTTTTACATATAAAATATAAAAAAATTATTTATTCAACTCATCTTTTCAACAATAATCAATTTAATTAAAATCAGGGAGAAGCTTGCTTGTTGAGGAATGCTCCCTAGTCTCTTCTTTGCTATGGAGAGAGATCGAGGAATCGATCCAAGGCCCATCCATAGATGTACTGTTCTGTATCTGACTGTCTTGAGAGTAGCTTGAGATTTGTGTTTGGCTATCCTGCGATAGCTTCTCAAATGCCTTAAACCTCATGTCATCAGTCCTTGAGCCACGTTTAACAAGTGGTGCTTGGATTGGAATTTGGCCTTCGAGCATGCTCACAACGGCAGACATGGCCGGCCTAAGAGTAGGAGATGGGTTTGTGCATAAGAGACCCAAGTTAAGCATCCTTAATGCTTCTTCGCTGGAGTACTTTGATCCGAGGCATGGGTCAACGAGTTCTAGGAGATTTCCTTGCTCTTGTAGGACATAGGCCTGCAATTCCATATAGAGAAGAAAGATAACTGTTAATGTCTCATGTATTGAGTGCAATAGAAAGAACGAAAAAAAAAATTAAAGAGGAAGGGCACAAACCCATGTATTGGGGGTTAAGTCCAATACTTAGATCTACATCAAGTACCCAGTAAGCCAACACTACCCATACCCAGGCAACATATAGGCATAAACAAGGAAATTTTCTCATTTCTAACATAGAAAATGATCCAAAAAGCTCGAACGTGCAGTAAAACTTTGGACCATCAGATCCTTTCTCCCCTACAACACCCATACTTTTCCTTGTATTGGTATGCAGCCCTTTCATGCAAATCTCTAGGGTATAAAGGATCCAACTGTCCAAGGCTTGACTTCACATGCAGTCGAACTTATGTAATCATGACATTCCTATAATAAGTAAATAATTAATGAATTGTTTAAAGGTTTTATTGAAGATATTATGCATAAAGGATACCATGCTTCAAAACATATTAATTGCCATATGCCTAAATTACCCAATCAAGAAGATAAACAAACTCCTCCTTCGGCCTATAATTTGTGTTGCTCTTCCCACTGACAATCTCTAACGCGACAATTCCGAAGCTGTAAACATCTGCTTTGTCAGTCAAATAACCCCTCATCGCGTATTCTGGAGCCATATATCCTCTACAAACACCAAAAAAAATTATATAACATTAGAAGAGTAGATTTTTGGTCAATATCCAGTCCAATACTTGAATGTAATGCGTATGCAACATTAACAAAGAAAATTATCATTTCTAAACATATTAACAAAGTGAAACGTAACTGCAAATAGTGAGAACTTGTAAATCATAGACTGGTTGCGTCTAGACAGGCGACCTAGAAAGTCGACTACATATAAGAGATAAATTTCCTGAATAATAGTAAATAATTTTGGAGACTCACACCAACCTTCCTAATCTAATACAGAACAGGAATAACTGAATGAGAAAAAGAGAAATTAGTAATTCCAAAAATATTCTTCATAAGTTGCAAATTTTGCATCACAGTCACTCCACTGCATAAGTACATGCATAAATGTGAGCATGCACTGTTTTTTATCTCTATATACATGTATATTACTTGTGACAGGATGGCATGTATGGAAATCAAATCTCTTTACCAATTTCAGATGGATCCTCATTTTCCAATTAATCCATGAACAACTTCAAACACGAGTAGATCTCACTACCACGGAGTCCTGCTTTGTTTCCTATTCAAGTCAGTTAACAGCCTCCAGACCGTGATGTGGACATTGGACAATGAGAAGGGCAGGAAGAAGATTCAACAGCAAAGTATCAACACAATGAGCAGAAAAAAGCAACTTTTAAATAGAATTACAGACAAAGCGGCATTGCTTTGATGGTGTAGTACTGGAACAAGTTCTTGAGAACTTCCAAATTCAAATACATAAAGTAACAGACATATGCAGCTCACATCCATTTATGAATAGTTGCTTAGAACTCATAAATCCTTTCTAAGATCGAAATATCTAAATGGACACTCTTCTAGTGTCTGTGGAGGCATGATAGTAAACGCTTTGAGAGTTTCAAGTACCTTTATTAGAAAATGGTTCCTTTCATGAGCTTGAAGGGTAAAAAGAAAAGAAAAACACTTCCCAGTTCCCATATCTTCTTGGATTTTCAGATGATGTTTAGAACTTAATTGCACAAAGCGGGAGCGGGAGCTAGAGAGGACTCAGGTGTGGAAGCGGGGAAGCAGCTGTTACAAACCAATTATAATTGAATTATTATAGGAAGTGGGAGCTGGAGCGAGATTCTGGAGGCGAAGTGGCACTAGAGTAGAACGTTCCTGCAACTAAGGTTGAGACTATACACACAGATATGGGGAAAGAATCAATTCTCTATGCCTGACATGGATGAGTCCCACATGGGAACTTGGTAATCATCCAAACTGTTGAATCCATAGTCCATCCCCTGGTCTAAATACAATTCAACTTTACTTCATTCCAGGAATCCTGTATAATCTGATTAAGCATTTTCTATACCGTTGGAGTAGTGCACAAGTTAATTTTGACTGTCCAAAGGAAAGCTTTCCAATCGGCGATCTGGATCAAGAGGTGGTGCAGTGTGTGATCAGGTACCACATGCTTAAAGAAACAGGCAAAGAAATGCTAACAAAATTAATGAATAAAAAGAGTCGATTTTATGTATGCATGCATGGTACAGCTCATTATGCTGTATAATTTATTTTAACTCTTCGCCATTTGCAGTCTACACATTACACACCACCTATTTGTTAAACCTGACACATAATATTCACAATTGCACCATAATTCTGATTTTAAACTAGCAAGTATAATATCATTGCAATGGGTACATAAATTCTCCTAAGACTAAAATTTTAACCATCTATTTCCTATTTCTATGCTTCTTTTGATATTTATATGTGAGCAGGGATTAAAACTGCAATCTAAAGTTTGCAATGGAAAGCACTACTACTTGAGCCATGGGCTCAACCTATACCAGCTGATTCATTACTTAACTTTTAACTTTGATAAGTTCAAAATCAGACTGTATATTGGACCATACATTATGTTGGTTACAAGAAAGCAGTATTTTTGTTTTAAGTACTAAAGTTAGTTAAACCTTTAACCACCGAAAAATGTTAAATGGATTTTCCATAAATCACAAGTGGAGAATCAAAGAGAAGTGTGGAAGAAAGTAAATTGACTCACATAGTTCCAGCTATTCGTGTGCTGATATGGGTGTTCTCCTCCTCATCAAGTTTAGCCAAACCAAAGTCAGATATCTTAGCGTTGAGATCTTTATCAAGCAGCACATTGGTTGCCTTTATGTCTCTGTGAACAATTTTCAGCCTCGATTCTTCATGAAGATAAGCTAAACCCCTTGCTATCCCCAGGCAAATCTTACGCCTTGTTCGCCAGTCCAAGTTCAGTTGTTGCTCTGGGCGACCTAAATGTGAACCAATTCATATCATTTTTTGGTTAAATTGGTTGGAACAAATGGAGATCAACAGAGACAGTTGCTTGTAGTACTCATTCTCAAAACTTGAATACAGTATATAATACACAGCAGTAAGGGGTTTACCAAATAGTGCACGAGCAAGGCTATTGTTTTCCATGTATTCATAGATTAGCAATAGCTGGTTTCCTTCTATACAACATCCAAAAAGCTTCACGAGATGCGGGTGTTGTAAAGCAGATATCATGCCTATCTCATTTACAAATTCACGGTTCCCTTGCTTTGACTTGGCAGAGAGCTGCTTCACAGCGATTACTGAACCGTCTGACAGTACACCCTAGGATCAAGCACAGAAAATTACTTTATCAAAATTTCATATACATACGTACACATGTCAAAGTATATGAAACTTGAGAAAGCTGTAGGAAGACAATCATTTTCCTTTTTATTCCTTTCCTTGTGGTATGTATGCATGGATGGAACCCATTACCAAGGTTGAAACATGTAGCACTGTCAGGTTGAGATATGGGCTCAATTCAAAAAAAGATGCAGTTGTTTTTTGTTTTGGTAGGCAACGTGTTTCAGGCTTGGACTGCAAGCTGATATTACCAATCAACGGACTGCTAGTAGGAGAGGGGGGTCCATTAAGTGTTAGCTACCTTTAGAATATCCAGACATTCTTGGTTAGGTTTCAGAATGGAAGACAAGTCATGTAAGGAACTGAATTGGCCATGCACAATGAATGGATGGAAAAGAATAAGGATATTCTAAGACTCTTCAATATTCATTTATGGGAGTAGTCCTTCCTGGAAGGCTGAAAGGATACAAGGTTCTAAAAGAAAGGCGAGAAGTTCATAGTTTGGATCCTTATTATCTTTTGGGCCATAATAAATCGAGTAGGAGGAGACGAAGACACTTTTTCGATATAGGAATCCATATCTAATGAATTCAACGGTTCCCGCATAATTGAAAGAAAGAAGGGGATGTAATCCCAATAAGATCCTAGTCTCAAAACAAAAAAGGGATATGGCGAAATTGGTAGACGATACAGACTTGATTGGATTGAGCCTTGGTATGGAAACCTTCTAAGTGATAACTTACAAATTCAGAGAAACCCTGGAATGGAAAATGGGCAATATTTAGCCAAGTCCTGTTTTTAGAAAACAAAAAATCAGTTGGCAATGAAAATGTGAGCTGTAGGATAATTTGGGGACCTCCATCGTAGGAAAACCACACTGGGGAAGTCTTGAACCCATGTTCTCCACAAGAGAGAGTACACACGCACCATCTACGTTAGATGGGCATGTGTAAAATGAGATGTAGTTTGTGACAATTGACAAAACAAACATGAATAAAATCCAAATCCATTGTTACCTTGTAAACCGGGCCAAATCCACCTTCACCAATCTTATTTGCAGGGTCGAAGTTCCCTGTTGCAGCTTTAATCTGTCTTAAACTGAAGTAACCCGTTTGTAGTTCTAATGCTCTAAGTTCTGTCAAAAGAGGAAAATAAGTAAGAATTGTTTTTGCAATTTAATATATATCGATAACAAGGAGTAGTTCATTCCCTTTTTTTTAATTTCAATTTGTCCTTTTCCTTTCCAATTTTCCTATCAGACAACTTAAACATAAATCATATAAATCCAAAAAATACCTTCATCCATATTTTTATCATCTATACATAATTTTTGTAAATATAAATATACAAATGTATGTGAGGAGGTATTACATTCGTGACACACAAAAATTCCTATGCATGACATGGATGTGTGCCATGTGGTGCAATTGGTTATTCATTTAGACCGTCCACATGTTAGGTAAGCAATGGATGGGCCATATCCTAAACTGTACCATCACTTGGTGTAAATTGTTGCTCAAGAGACAGTCAAAAATATTTTGGTCAATGGATCCAAAATGTGGAGAAAACATGTTTAATTCAGATGTTTTGGATCCCTCAACAGGTGTAACCTTTAGTCTGCAACAAACCCAATTGGAGGCCATTCAGTTCAACGGTACAGGTAGAATTCATGGCCCGGAGTGAATATTGTAACATGCATGTGACTTTTCTTCCCCGTGTATTCAGAGCAAGAGTTTGTACTATAGCCATTTGATAATGAGCCGACAAAAATGATGAGAGCATCTGGGGAAATCTCAGGTAACTCATTCCCGAAATTTTCTCAGCCATTTTCTTGTTACTTCTATGCAATGACAATACTCACATTGGGAGAACCACATCAGACTTCACCCTCCTTTCCAAGTAAAGACCCGGATAAACAAGAATTTGTTGCCACCCAGTAACCAGAACTGCATAGTATGCATATTGCTATAAAAGCATAAGTTTTCTTTCATTTATCTCACCTTTATCCTCAAGGTCTTTTCCTCCCAAGTAACCTTTCATCCAAAGGAATAGTAGAATCAATACAATTACTCCACATGAAGCAAGAACGATCCCGACAATAATTCCAACAGACAGCCCAGTATGAGGATCAAAGTCTACAAGAAGAATATCAAGTATCATCATAAAGGAGTCAACAGAGAGGGAGGAAAAACCAAATGTTGGATCAACGTACTTGGTGTCACTGTAATAGCTGATATAAGAGGTCCATATACACCTCTGTCTGGAATGGCAGTAGTCCCTTTCCCAGACCAGTATAAGTGGATCTCCAGAGTGCTACCAGTAGTAACGTTTGCCTGAAATTCCCTAATGATACCCTTACCAACCCCTCCAGCTGCCTCTGCAATGTTAAAATCCTTCAAAACTATTTGACCCTGCAAGAAGTCAAAAATACTGCCATAAAAATTGGAGAGAAGAAAATTCAATATATTGTTCTCTAGGTACAAAAATGGAACCTTACAAAAAAGGAACCTTAATTTAGAAGCTAAATAAACATTATTACAAAATGGAACAGTTGATTCTTTGTGAAAAATGATTATTAGAGGATTATGATCAATAATGAATTGAATACTAGTGAATGCAATCGTCCAATCACTCACTTGGATTGATACATCGAAGATGCGCCTCCCAAGGCTGCTAAAATTCTGGCCAGCTGTGAACATTATTTCAGCAAAGTGGAGCTTCACTGTATAACTGCCGCGTCGTAAGCAGAGGCCGTAGTACTTGAGTGAGAGAGGGGAAAGGCGAGCTGTCGAGTACAAGTTTCCATCTGTCAAGTTTAGACTAGTTTGTGCTTGTGCTATGTAGTTAGCTTGTTCGTTGCCCACAAAGTCCCCCGTACTGCTACAAGCCCATTTATTATCAGAAGAGGTGAAAAAATCTGATGGGCCAAGCGGGTCCACATCCTGTTCATATCCCTCCCCTTCAAAGGTCAATTCCGGGCCTCCACAGTTAATGAACAGGGAATAGCCTGCAGATTTAACAGAAATCATATGTTTTCATACATAGAAATGCTTAGGTAAATCCCGAGTCAAAGTCATAACAACTTTATTATCATACACAAAGTTCCCATACTTACGATTAGATTTAGCAGGGCAGGGCAGGTCCTTCCTCAAGCACCAATCAATTCTACAAAAGAAAATTTTGATTCATTTAATTTCCTGGTATAGCTCTAATAAGGGAATAGGCATCCCAGGATTTGAGAAACTTACGATTCATCTTCTGAAGATGAAGAACTGGCGATTTCGTTCCTGTTAAGCAATCAGAGAAAAGGAGTGTGAAGAAAGAACTAATTACATATCAAACCCAGAAGCAATAATGCACGACAAGCAACTTACACATTCGATTCCTGGCAGCTGGATTGAGTGGATCCGGTAAAATTGTTGTAAGAAAGGTCACTGCAAGACACATTGGTACGGCATCGTGGTAACGCATTATGAAAAAGGTTAGCCATATGAAGGTAAAACTGTAAAAGCATGAGAAAGATGCTATATTCAAACGAAATTTCAAAGCTTTTAATAAGAAATACGTACAATTTTTGATTGGTTTCCACTATCCAAGAGGGTATTGTTCCAGTCAATGAATTGTTAGTGAGGTACCTATATCCATAAACAGTATCATTACTAGCTTGTGAATAGAATAGTCATTTACAAAGGATAGAAACAAACTCATTAAGGAAAAAATTACTATAATTTTTTTATGTTAATTTCTTATGGTTATTTACATGAATCGTAGCTGTGATAAACTCTCAAGTGTTCCTGGAATATCACCGCTCAATCTGTTGAAGCTCAGGTCCCTACAAGGAAAAGATTCACAAGAAAAAGAATTTGTCAAGACTGTTTCCATAAGTAATTAATGGTGGACCAATAATGAATTTTCATCCATATTGAGTGTCAAACTGTGGCCTTCTAAAGTCATTACAATGGTCATTCCTAACAAGTAATTTCAGTAGATTCTTGATTCGCTCATAGATAAATGCGTTGAGAACCGCGGACAAAAATACCAATAGTGAACTACCTATGCTCTAAAGAAGTTATAAAAATAAAAATAAAAATAAAAACAACTACCTCTGCTCTCAAAATAGCATATACACCCAACAAATTCCTTTGTCATGAAAAAAAGAAAAATTGGTGCTAATACTTCAGGAAATGCCTACTTTGTTAATGTCCAGTTTCCACTTGGAAAAGGACAATATCAATAAATACTGAAAATGATAAGTTCCAACTTTCATTTAATAGAAGACATTTATAAAGTTTCACAAACATGCATCCACACAGCTAATTTCATCTTTACCCATGCAAATCAAGACCAACAGAAATATCTATTAGAGGATGATAACAAAATAATTCCAGAGGAATGAAAGAAACTCGATAGAAGCGAAATTGAAAGTAGATATTAACCAGGTCCTAAGCCTGGAAATCATTACTTGGGATTTGGGATTATGGTAGCAGTACCCAATATTTGAATTGGACTGTGTTAGAGTCCAATTTTAAGTCTACTCTAAACTCGTCAATACTAAAGAGTTGTTTGACCTTTAGAGTTGTCTAAGAGATTAGAAGGGTCCCTGTTGACTCACAGGGAATTACTCAACTAAGTCATTCGAGCAGTTCAAGCATTTACTCTAGAGCAGTGAAAACTGAGGCATTCATGAAAAGTTGTTATTCTTGTCCACCTTGGCTCGGCCAAGACGCCACCATCTCAGCTTAGTCTAGGGAAAGTTAAATATAAATGCTTACAGCGACTCAATCATATCATCTCAATCTTGGCCCCTCCCAAATCAAGTCTGGACTGAGTTCCAAAACCTTGCCAACAAGAGAGGCAATGCAAATTATAAATTAGAAGTTTTTATAACCACTATGAATATGCCCATAGATAGCATCTTTTTCACTTCTCCATTGCTTCTCTGATTTTAGCTGCTTTGGAATAACAAAATGATGGAATGAACTGAGGTTTATTGAACTTGTCAGTTCATACTCATTTTCCATTTGTAGTTCATGTTTTAATCACTTAAATTTAGAGAAATGAATGTTAATGTAAGAATATCTGGGTCAAGCAAAATCCAATCAGCACTGTATATAAGAAGAAATTAACAGAAACAAGCATCTCTATAAAAGTATCCACGAAAGAAACTTACAGATTTGATAGTGATGTCATTTGTCCAATGTAATTTGGGATTGAACCATTAATTGAGCAATTTCTCAGAACCCTGTAGCATGCAGAAAAAGCTAAGTACTTCATGAGCAAATGAAACCACAAAAATACTGATATTGGATTAGATTATGCAGAGAAGAATATCCACAACTATAATTCAACTCACAGTTCTTTCATGCCTCCTATATCCTGCAAATTAGGGAAGGTTATACTCGATGCATTCAAATCAGAAACCCTCCTGAAATGCAAAATGCGTCAGATCGAATAACTAATACCTCTTTCTAAGTACTTGTTCAGATGATAACTATAGGAAAACCATTGGAATCGATATTTCAGTTATAAAAGCATGGAAAGTTGCCTCACAATTCAGTTAGGTTTGTTAGGAGGGCTATATTGGAAGGAAAGGGCCCCTCCATAGACGTGCCTTGCATATCTCTGCAACAGTTTGAAACCACAGTTCATATAAGAGGTCTTCCAATAACAGTGAGTTTCTCACATTATGTTTAAATTCAATGAAAGTGCAGAAATGGAAGATAAGGAAAAGTCATGTGCATTACTCACAGCCTATTAAGCTTTGTCCAGTTCCCAATGAAATCGGGTATCCTCCCTGAGATATAAGTCCCATCTATCCTACTGCAAGTAGTAACTGAATTTAGGCATTTGTTATTTCAAACAACAGATATACTAATAAGTAGCATCAACTTACAAATCTGTTATGTTCTTCAGATCTCCAAATGTTTCCGGCAACGGTCCAGTGAAATTGTTCCCAGAAACAAGGCTGCAGGAATAAGAAAGCAAGATGATGATGATAATTGTAGTAGTAGTAGTAAGGGAATTACTACTTCCATAGCATATTACATTCTTCTATTGCACCAATGTTTTTTCACTCCCATTTTGCTTCTTCCCGAACAGATTTTGCTTCATCCACTACAGTGAAAAACATTGGTTCTCTGGAAGAAGCAGAATGTGCTCTGTAAATGGTAATTCCTTAATAATAATAGTAATGTTCTTGTTTTTGTCACTTTTAGTTCATTCCCTGTGATTCAGAGAGTTGGCAATGTCAAAAACAGAAAGGAAACATATAGATGAGTCAGGGAACCGATTTAATAGCTTGGACAACATAATGTACGCCAATTATGATTACTGGCTAACCGCACATGTAACAGGAGTGCAAACTCTATGCAGCAAAAATCAAGCAAGCCAAGACACAAATAAGTATGCGAGTAACGAATAAAACAAGAGTTAGAGAGAAGAGGGTGTGAAAGGGAAGATAAGAAATAGGAAAACTTCAGTAAGTTATTTCAGTGAAACAAGGGAGAACCCTGCCCTTACACAATGGTTTTAAGAAGACTGTCATAGTACCAAAATAATGGTGTTGTAATGGTTTTTGGCCCTCAGCAATATATTATGTATGAAAATAATGGCCATAAATATAATTGCTGTTAATGATCGTTATACTCATTATAACAGTAATTGTACAGTTACTTTTGCAGCTTAGTGACTGATCATAGAGGGAAATGAGAACAGAAAGAGTCTTACAATCTGCGCAATCTGCTTAATTTGCCAAGCTCTTGGGGAAAGGGTCCTTCAAAATGATTATCTTGCAAGACACTACAAAAGCCAAATTTGAGTTAGTAAAAGTGATCAGATTCTATTCATTTTCCTTATCTACCAAACAATTGAAGTCGCATCTTACAGTTCCTCCAGAGTTGTGATGTTTCCGATTTCCGCTGGAATCGATCCGCCGACCCGGTTTCCCAACATAGACCTGCAATGCACAAAGAATTTCAATTATGAAATCCATTTAAATGGTTCTGAAATGAAGGCACTCACAGTTACAAATGTAATTAAGGAGGAGAAGGAGAACTTACAGAGTGACAAGATTAGGGAGCGAAGTCCAACTTTTAGGGATGGACCCATTGAAATAGTTGCGAGAAAGATCTCTGTTTAACAAACAAATTTCTCAATTTCGAATGGTGGTTGGAGAAAGGAAGGCGCCAACCTATGATTTGATCATGATCATTGATGATCAGGTGTGGGGCTCACAAACTACTCAGTTGGCCCCATATCTAATCAGTCTGATCAAGCAAGTTTAACTTGTGTGTTTATAAATGTAAAGTAAGAATCTGCCCCATCACTTACATTTCTTGCAGATAACTAAGATTGGCAAATTCTTCAGGTAGAAGTCCAGATAGGCTCAGACCCTTGAGCTGACTGAAATTCAAAGAAATGAAAACAAGTAGAATTCAGTAGTTAATGTGAAACGTCGACATGTTAAAAACATGCCCCCAAATGATCATAGCCATCGAAAATGCTAAATTTTTCAATGGGGTCCCACCACAATATAGGAAAGGAAAGAAATGACCATACATGTGTGTGATATGGCAAACGGCGGAGTTGTTATAAGTACAATCGCAGGTGACATTGCTCAAGATGCTAGCAGTGGCAGTTAAGTTCACATTCAAACCTCCACTGCAAGAAGTTCGGTTCACTGTCCATAATGTAAGATCTAACTTTGTTGATATTTGCTGAAGCGTTTGCACTGTTAAGACAAGGACAATAATAAGAGTTACTCATTTAAAACGACACAAATCCCGAGGACAATCAAACGGTGTAGCCTTAGGGAGAAATAATATATCGGAATCTTATTAAATATTCCTAACCATCAGTCAAAGCACATCAATGATCAAGTTTTGCTTGATATTTTGAGAGATGGCCAATCTTGAGATATTTTGAGAAAAGGATCACCATTAGATGGGCGCATCTACGGTCGATGGTGCACGACATTACCACTTTGACAGACCTGGACCACAATATATTCGTAATATAGCTGTCTTACAATCGTCCCTAGTGGCCATAGTCCCTATCCCTATTGTTGTCTTTAGGTTCACATCCAACGGTCTTGACCTAGGGATGACGATGCTCTAGTATAGTCCTCACTCCTCAGGATGATGCTAAAATTTTCCTTGGCTCATGTAGCAAGTGTGAGGGCTGATATGATAGACCTGGGTTCAAAACCGTCGTTCACCTCTTTAAAAGTAGGGTTGCAACTCGGGTGAGTTGAGTCAGGTTTGGAGTCAACTCGAGTCCAATCCGATCTTCTAAGGTTATGACCCAAGCCCAACCCAAGCTGAGGTCGGGCTTAGAATTTTCAACCCAATTCCAACCCAATCGGGTTAGTCGGGTCGGTAAATTACTCAAATTTTTTATTTTTTATTGTTACGCAAGGTTGGTAAAAAAATTTATATTAATTTTCAATATAAAATATATATAAATTTTTTTATTTGTCGTCTTTACAAACATAAACCACACTAAAAATAGGTTAGGAAACATAAAACATATTAACAAAATATATATACATTTATATTTGTGGTGGTGTATTGTCAGACTCAGGTTGGGTCCAGTTGCACAACGCCTCAGCCCGGGCCCAACCTAACTTTGATAAGGTTGTTAAAATCTAAGCCCAAGCCCAACCCAAATATTGAATGGGCCAACCAAACCCGAGCCCGCCCAAGTTGCAGACCTATTTAAAAGAAAGTTTACTGGTGGCAATACCAAATATTTTTACCGTCCAAAAAATGAAAAAAAAGGTCAAACAAACAGGCCCCAAGTATCATACTGATAACGATGTTGTAGTATCATCCCTTGGATGGACTTCGAGATTTGTTGAGTGCAAATTCGAGGAATAGGGACAACGGCCGCTAAGAATGAGAGTAAAACTTCTATCACAGTGCCTTGTGATAGAAGAAAGTTACAGTCACTAATAGATAGACACGTGGACCACAACCTAACTCAGGTTAGTATAGTCCAACAAACGAATTTTATTTTGGGAATTTTTGACATAACCCCCATGTTATCTTTAAAATTTGACATACCCCGCCACGATTTGAAAAAGCTGACATACCCCCCTATGACTCGGTCCATTGTCATTTGACCAGTGTTGACCCAAGTTGACTACGAAATTTTGTACTAAAGGATGAAAGTGCCCTTCTCTTCAACTTTAGAACCAGGGTTTGGGTTTAGACCAAAACCCAAACCCCAAATCAAATATGAAAAGAGGAGATTAAAATAAAAATTAAAATCCATTTAGGTAAACTTAAGATTTGTTTTCAATTTTTTGATGAATTAAACGAATATTGAGAAGAAAAAAATACCCCCAAACAAAATAGATAAAGCTCATAAAGGAATATTTTAAAATTGAGAGAACCCATCTTTCCAAAATCCATGTCTCAAAAGCTTAAAATATAAATTGCTTTCTCTTATTTTATTTATGTTAATGAAAATTTTAAAACTAAAATTTTATGCCATTTTTTTTTTCTTTTTTTGTAACCTTGGGTTTTAAATTATTGCCGGAGTGGTGGCCGGCTGACCATGAGACTCTGGTGGGATGGTCGCCGGTGATGGGCAGCCAACCCATTGGAATCCCTTGGTTGGCCGTCCACCATAGCCGTTTGTGGGGTTTTGGTTTTTCTCAAACCCTTGTGTCAAAGGTTGAAGACAAGGGCATTTTTGCCATTTAGTAAAAAATTTGGTAATCAACTCGGGTCAATACTGGTCAAATGACCATGGACCGGGTCATAGGGGGGTATGTCAGCTTTTCCAAATTGTGGTGGGGGGGGGGGGGGGGGGGGGGGTTATTTTTGGTGTCGAAAATTTCTCCTCACCCAACTTTTTTTTCTTTCCCGTTGAATTGTTCAATGCCAAAACAATACCCTCTTCCAGATCCGGACTACTGGTGGTCCTCGAGACATTCCACACAAATCTGAAGGACCATCCAACGGTCTAGACCCAGGGACAATTATTCCATAACCTTGTACATCTTTTAAAACCAAAAACAATGCTTTTAAGTTTTAACCATCCGATCAACTGCTCGTCAAAAATATAAAAAAAAAACCATCCGATCTACCAATTTCTTTGTACTGTAAGAAAAAGAATCATGAAAACGGTTAGGATGATACAATAAGATCAAATTAACAATCTACTAGGTGGGATCCACACCACTGAATACCGTATGTTGCCCTCATACCATAGATTTTCCCTAGGCACACAAATACATCCTACAAACCAAAAAACAGAGCATGGATTGGAGGTGTGGTTTAGTATTTGAGTTTTTATTAAAGTTGGGGAAAAGAGCACTTCAGCGGCGGCTCAGAGCAAGATGGAGAGAGAGATAGAGAGAGAACTAATTTTTAATTTAAAGAGAAATTGGTAAAGAAGGCACAGAAGATAATCCCTCCCCTCGACCATTACTAGAGACTGTCCTCAACAACCTGTTCCAGCACCATAGGGATCCCCAACCCCTCATCCTCCACGGTCCCAGAGGCGTTGGCAAAACTACTGTAGGCAGGCAGCGAGAATGATATGTAGAAGCGGCGCGCAGCTATGTGGTGAGGGTTTGAGAGGCAACGGCAACAGATCCAACGGTGGCGATGGCGGTGGCAGTTTGGAATAAAACTTCTGAGGTTTCGAAGTTCTCAATGAAGAAAGAAGGGGTTTTTTCCTTTTTAAACTCTTTTCATTTTAATATAAAAACAATTTTACCCGAGTTAGGTTATGATTCACGTGTCTATCCATTAGTCGCTGTAACTTTCTTCTATCACATGGCGGCTGTGATAGAAGTTTTACTCGATGAGTGATACTAACACTGCAGATCAATTATGCAACATACGTCAATAGCTACCAATAATGCAATGTGTGACGTAATCCTAAAGGTCAAAGATGCTTCACCCATAATGCATGCATGCATGCATAAGATGATTCACCCGACACCGTACACATCAATCGTGGCTGTTCATAGAGTGGGGCCGTGTCTGCAATGGTGTATGATACGCTCATCATAGAAGTGGCCCACCGATGTAATAATAGATTAACACGGACCAAAGGTCGCAGTTGGGGGACAAGGTAATATTAAAATCGTGAGTCGCGACCCTAAAAATCTCAAATAATGTTTTAATATTAACAGATAAAATGCTCGATATTCATGGTTTAAAAAATATCCCTTATAACTGTAATGCCCAACCCCGTAAAAATAACTTTTTTTGTAATCAAGGTCCCGTTAAAATAACGTTGAAAGACTCGAAACAGGAAAAAAGCAGAGCCGAGCATTATAACGGCCGTTACTTTACAAAATAATAATAATAATAATAACGATTTTTTTTTTTTGTAATCAAGGTCCCGTTAAAATAACGTGTTTTTTTTTTCTTTTTTCCGTTAAAATAACGTTGAAAGACTCGAAACAGAAAAAAACATAGCATAGCATTATAACGGCCGTTATTTTACAAAAAAAAATTACCATTCTGGAGGCCACTGAAGGACTAACAGAAGCATCTGCAAGGAATTCTAAGGTAGTTTGGTTGATTTGAGCGAGATATTTGAACGTAAAAATAGAGAATTTCTAATAGGTTTCCTCGAAAAGTGGAAATTTCTTTAGCTAGCTGAAACGGATTATTTTCAGAGTTACCTGATTTCACGACAAATTTCAACTAAAACCGCTTCATTTAATAGAACTCAAATGGATCTTAAAAAACCTAAACAAAAATCCACTTTGATTTCTGCAATTTCAACAAGTTGAAGTAATAAATTGAAACAAAACAGAGAAGTTCGAGCAATTGCAGTTCAAACACCAGAGCAAACAGAATCCTTCAAATCGAAAGAGATCAAACAGATCAAATCTCATCGAATAATTCAGGTTAAAAATGATCTTACCTTCGTCATCCGGTAGATTTTGAGCTTCAGATCTGAACTCGCCGAAGCAGCTCAACAAAAGAAACACAAGAACAAGTAGAGAGAAAATCTTCCTTGAGATTGCAGGGAAAACAGACTCCGCCATCCACACTTCCAAGTTCCAATCCAACTCCTCGAATGTTTTCAACAAAAGTGCTTCCAAGAGATGAAACGCAACGGCCAAAAGGAACGTCAGAACCAAAGCGACGAGAGATTTGAGAGTTGAGAGACGGAGCTAAGGGCAATAAAAAAGCATGAAACGCGGGAAAACAAAAATAAATAAAACAACTAGACAGATCGCTTTGATTGATAAGTCAGGATTTTCAAACTTCAACATTCAAACAAAGTACATTGGACATGGCCGCCGTCGGTGAAGCTTGTCCACGTCAGCGACGATGTCTTTGAATTTTTATACGCATCAGCGGTCGGAAAATAAAATATCCTTCACTTTCTTCTGTTTGAAAAGACTGTTATACCCTTCACTTCTTAGATAAGGACGGATATGTTCTACATTTTCCTTGTTGTCGGCGGGGTGTCCACTGTCCACTCCATCATACACAACTTTCCTGGTGGGTACTGTGTTCCGGTTTGAAACCGGTAATTCCAGGACCCAATAAATACCTGAATATTAGGTCCCATATCTATCTATTACTATTTTAAAGTCAAAATTGGGGTTAGGGACAAACATCCATATGATCAGTGGTTTCTAAGAGTCTGCCACGTCGCTCATAATGTAGTCTATCAGTAATGTTGACGAGGGAAGTCGGTTATTTAATTTGCCACTTCTTCCCAAAAGACCCCTACAATCACTCACGTGCAAATTACGTGCCCGCTCTATGTTGTATAAAAAGAATATGTAATTAGATATTATTTTTTTGTAAAAAATATTTACAAATTTTAGTACCCACTTTGGCATTGGGATACCACATTTCAATTTCGGTATATCTAAATTGACTTAAAGAAAATCGATTATAAATAAATTGGACCCATATGTTACTAGTCGGGATCAGACTATTATGCAGTCGGTTAATTGGGTACCTTTGGACATCCCTAACTCGGAATCAACGAAAAGGGACTGCAGATTAGAAATTTGAATAGTCTAGTGACATTTGAGAAGTCGTGGTCGATGACTTGGCCGACATCCAAGAGGGTGTAGAACATTCTGCGAGCCAGTCATATGGTCACAGTTGCACCAGCATCTATAATCCAAGAAGATGAAGATATAAATCGGTTTTTTTTTTTTTTCTCTTCTTCTCTTGTTGTCGATACGTATTATAATTAATCTTACTTAGCGTACTTAATATTATTAGGGGAAGGCACGTAAAAAAGAAAAAGAGAATATAATTGGGGACAGAAATTGGGTTTATTAAAAGTAATTAGTTATTTAAAATAAAAATGAAAAATCCTCCTTTAAAACCAAGATGCATCACAGGTGGCATTTTGAAATCGTAGCAAAGGAGTTTCATTTATTGCATGGAATGCATGGTCCAAGTCTAAACACATGCATAAGGAGTCAGAGACATTAAACCGACCGGTCCCTCTCTTAAAAATCACTTGGCAAGAAAGTCTACCCATCTAGGACGTGTTTGGTTGGAAGGGCAGTGCTGTCCTCGCCAAGTCCCATATTTTGTGATTGGGTCGGACTCCAGTTACCGCCCTAAAATGACAGGCTTCGGTTACAGGACACAATATGAGCCACGTGGAACACTATTAGAGGACTCTGACTGTATGGATGTTTGTCCAATCCCTAGGTAGACCTACAAACCAAAAATCAGCCTGATTAGTGATTTCTAGATGTTGGATCTTTGTAGCTCAAATACTGCTCAAATTCCCACAGTTGGGATCAACCCATGAAAATAAGTCCAATCCAACGGCTACAAATCACTAATCAGGCTGATTATTGTCCTGTACGTTCACTTAGGGATTGGCCAAACATCCCTACGGTCATAGTCCTCTAAGAGCGTGCCACGTATCTTATATTGTGTCCTGTAACCTGAGCCTGTTATTTTTGGGAGGTAACTGGAGCCTGAGCCTTTGTGATTTGTATCCTTAAGGTCTTAATGAAATTAGATTGGATACAGAATCATGTAACCTGACCCGAGTCAGATAAGGGTCAGATACGGATCTTACGTTTAGGTTATCTGGTTGAACCTGGGTTTGTATGTTGAACCACTCGTAGCCTTACAAGTAGTTACCGGATTTGACTTGTATATCTATGATGGGTGGTTGGATCTGAATATTTTTGCAAATGGATCCTAGTTTGGATTTCAGATCCGACTCAGATTGACCCATTTCATTCCCTAATTTTTACCCACATAAATTTGCCTTCGTGGTTCTACAACCAAATAAAGCGTGTAGGCCAATCAATGAACTGTTTGCAAGAAAGTATACTCTGGAATAGACTTAAAGTAGTAGCCAAACACCTACAAGTTGTTTTTATAAAATCGATAGATGTGAGGGTGTTTTGGTCCAATTAGAAATATTGAAGAGTTCCAAGCATCATCGGTAAAGCCATGTTCTCGAAATAACATATTCTCTTGTCACGGACTGTTACTGTTTTTGGAATTTTGGTAGTCTCTGTCTATGACTCAGTTTATCATTTTAGTTATTTAGCCCCGCCCCCACGCGGTTTCTACCTAATCCGAACGACATTCAAAACCTCCGGCTCATCTTTAACAGACTAAAAATCCACTTTTAACACATTTGGAAACTGTCCAGCCACTGGTAACTCACCCTAGCCCAAACAGTCACCACGTGACCGAGTGGGGACCAAACAGACTCATTAACTGGTGGGTCCCACATGTATGATCAATATATGTAGACGTCCCAACTCCCAACGTCAATCAAATGCTTTTGTTTAATTTTTCTTTTTTTGGCATTTCTCGGAAAGTTGGAAGAACATGCTGACGTGCCGTCCGAATAATTGCTAAAAAATCAAACAGAACTATAGGCCTCAGATAGTGATTGGATCCGCATCCAAAACCAGTTGGGCCCCCATGCATTTAAAATTTTTGTAAGAGCCAACAATTAGCCACGTGGTCCATGGTTCTACCATCTACTTTTCACAGCTGGAACCCAAGTTCGGCTCAGCAGTCGGTACCGAGGTTTAAAGGGGACCGTTATAACGGTATAACGGACTAGGGGCGTTACCGTTTTTTCCATTATAACAAAAAAACGCTCAGGGGCAAAAATGGAAAAAAATGAGAAAATAATGGAAATAACAGGAAAAACAGAAGAAATGGCACTGAAATTCAAATTATGATTTTCAAAATTTCAAAAATGGAAAATAACGGAAAATAATGGAAAAAAACGTCCATTATTTTTTGGGCGTTTTAACGGTCCATAACATAACGGGGTAGGTCCAAATCCATCATAATGGCAGTTATTTTCGTTATAACGGCCGGTTTTTAAACCATTGTCAGTACTTCTCTTTATATATATACTAGTGGGTACCCCGTGCCATCGGCACTCCTCGACAAAGAATTTGCCAAAATCAGGTGAGTGGCTGAGATCCACCGTCCATTTGGAGGAGGATTAGATCTCAGCCCTTCTTTGTTGATGCCTATAAGAGGAGGTATTAGTGGGGAGACAACCACTTTATTTTGTTATATAGACTATTAAATGCCTGTGCCCACGGCACTCGATCTCCGACAAAAGCGTTTGCAAAACTTGGGTGCCTTCGGCACTCAAACAGTATAACAGACTGAGGCGTTACCATTTTTTCCATTATAACGGCTGTTATAACAGATTGTAACGCATAGAGGAGGGAAAATGGGAAAATAACAGAAATAACAAAACATAACAGTGTTGAAATTCAAATTTTGAATAAATTGAGGTCAAATGAGACGGATTGAGTGGCTGAAATCTAACCGTCCACATTAGATCGATGGATTTGATCTCAACCAATCTTTATCTAACCGTCCACATTAGATGGATGGATAAGATAAGAGAATACAACTGAGTTGTCTTGTTATATGCGTGGGTGGTCCCTGCCCGCGGCACTTTTCGACAAAGTGCTTGTCAAAATCGTGTGAGAATTAATCTCAGCCATCGATATGAAGCATAGTGGATCTCGGCCACTCATTATTGAAGCCATATAAGATAAGAGGGGGTATAAGAAAATTACAGTCATCACTTGTTATATGGCCCGTGCCCTCGGCACTCCGTCAAAGCATTTGCCAAAATCAGGTGTGAGTGGCTCAGATCCACCGTCATTTGGGGGAAAAGATCTTGGCCGTCTTTTTGTCAAAATAGATAAGAAGGGGTATAAGTGGGGAGACAACTTCCCTGTTTTGTTATATAGATATTAGGATAAGGCTCAGGCTCTCCGGTTACCGCCCTAAAATGACAGGCTCCGATTCGCCAAACATTTGGAAGGGATTTTAATGAATCAGGTTACCTTAATTTGGCTTCAATTATTCCAAAAATGCCCCTACTTACTTTCATTCCTGTAAATTAATGCATGCAATAATTATGGGCCTTTTTGTCTTTTCATCTCTTTTAATTTTTGATTAGACTGATAGGGCCAGCTTCGACATTTTCAACTGCAGAATTCTTTTTATTTATTTTACTGTGCCTTGAGTTGCTATTTTTTTTCCCAAAAATTCCCTTCCACCTTTAAATTCTTTTGTGATCAGGTTCTTTTCACGTGCCACGGATTAATGTAAATTACTTTATGGTCAAGAATTCCGGTGAAAATTGACATTGCTAAAGCCCACCGTGCACAACTTAAGGTTAATTGAATTTAGTGACTTTTTTGTCGGGAAATTATTTTGTCGGAAAATGCTACCACACGGATAATTGGACAAAAAATTATACGGTTAGAGGCCATTGACTACTGGATTCAAGAGATCCATGGTCTACGAGGCAACAACTGCATGCAAAAAAAAAGAACAAAAAAAAAAAAAAAGTAAAATGATTGTCTTGTGGACCATGGATCTATTGAATCCAATGGCCTCAATGGCACATATTTTTGTCGGACTCTTTTTTGTCTACTTCGTACGCAACATTTGGGAGCTGTGAGCTTCAATTTGCACTCTAATTTCCCGACACTCAAAAGGTTTTCTTAAATTCCAAGGCCCTTGTAAAATGATATTTATATTTTTGAAGGCATTAAGGCGAAAATACATACAAGCAAGGTTTAAAGGAGGCTGTTTTAACGGTTAAACGGTCTGGGGGCGTTACCGTTTAAACCGTTTAAACAGATTGAAAAGGCCAGGGGCAAAAATGGAAAAGGAAAAAAATGGATTTTAACGGGTTTTAACGATTTTAAAGGAAAAAAAAATGGAAAAAATGGCTCTGAAATTCAAATTTTGAAATTTGAAAATTAAAAAAAAACCCAGAATTTAACAGAATTAAACGGATTTAACAGCCGTTTTTTTTCACAAAATTTTCAGAATTAAATGGCTGTTTAAACGATTTTAACGGCCATTAAAACAAAAAAAACGGCCATTTTTTTCAAAACCGATAAAATGTGTTTAAATAGTTTTAACAGAAATGGGCTTGGGGCCTTACCGTTTAAACGGCCATTTTTAAAACTATGCATATAAGCAAAGGTAAAAAGAAACATGCCTCTTTATCCAAGTAGAACTTTGCTGACTGCTGCTGGTCAGCAAAGTTACTGACTGCACATGATACGAGACACGCGGCACACTCTTAGAGGACACTGACTGTGTAGATGTTTGGCCAATCCCTAAGTGGACCCAAAATAACTTGATTAGAGATTGCAAACCTTTAGATCTTTGTACCCCAAAATAGTGATCAATTAATAATGCTAAAATTCCACAGTTAAAAATCAACTCATGAAAACTTCTAATCCAATGCTTAGAAATCACTAATCAGGGCAGGTGGCACGCGGTTCATATTAGTCGTTTTGGAAAATTGGCAAAAATTGTACTCATAATTGGGCCACTTTTGTTATAAATAGTAGAGATGAAGGTTTTAAATGGTCCGTCACCGGGCCGTCTCAATCCAGGTTAAGACCTAAGGCGAAAACTCTATATAAGGCGTTTTTTTTTTTTTTATATTTGAAAATCTTTATATAAAAAATAAAAATTAAATTCTGTATAATTGAAAATCTTTATATAAAATTATTCTTGATGATAAAAAAAGCTATGAAAAACATTTAAATGCAAAGGACTCTCATTGCAGTCCATGCAGAGGACTCTTGTGGCCTTACATAGATCATTTTTTGGGCTGAATGACCGGTGGATGTTCATCCCACCTATTGGTGGATAAGCACATTAAAAATCAGCTTGATTGATGATTTCTAGCCATTAAATATTACTACCCAAAAAATATGCTTGAATCCAATGGCTAGAATCATGTCCTAAAAAGTATTAAAATCTATGGATAGAGATAATCAATCAGGTTGATTTTCGGTTTGTATATCCAATACGGGGTGGGCTAAAAATCTGTGGTTAGTGGGACTTGGGCTGGGGGCCTTCTCTCACCATGGGGCCTTAGGCGACCACCTTAATGGCCTTAAAGTAGAGCCGACCCTGTCCGTCACAAGGGTATAACGGTGAAATATTAGTTATAATCGATCACATAGTCAAAAAAAAAGTCAGAATACTACTATTATACTAATTTTAAAAAAAAAAACATACCTCAATAATGAAAAAATAACACTTTTTTTCTCCGTGAAAATAACGAATATTATTTTCATTATAATGACCATTATAAAGGCTACTTAACCTATATCTTTTTTTCATAGATAAAAAGCGTTATTTTCAAAATAAGGTAATTAGACGTTGCCATCGCAAAATCACAAAAAAATTATTTAAGGGAGGGTAAATCGCAAAAAATGAAATACCAAGGGTGGCAAACCAAGGGAAAATGTATTTGAGGAAGTAAAAAAGATTATTTTTTATAAATAATTTCAAAGTCGAAGGGGATAAAATAATTTATTTTTTATAAATAATTTCAAAGTTGAACAGGGGGTTTGCATCGCAATAGTTATATTTTTTGTATCGGTGGATAATAGCTTAAAATAATTATTTTTTAGCGAATATCAGTATCGATGGCATTTTTGAAATGGAAAATCACCTTAGGAGTGAGAAGTTTTCCCTTTTTAAAACTATGGTAGGGAAATCGGTGGGCATTAAGACGACAAGCTTTCCTCTTAACGACATCTTCACGATTTTATTTCCTTACAATTTCTAATATAAGCCACCGTGCATACTACCGTAAACTTTTTGTGCTCTGGTATGAGAAAAGGGAAGGCATGACTAATGAGGTGCTTGCGTTGTCACGTAACCTACGCAGCAGAGCAGGTTAGAATATAATGAGTAAAAGTTTTGGTCCACTACGTAACTCGGTCCTCCACAAACCAAAAGTTCCACACGACATGTATGCTCTGTCGGGCCTACTGAGCTACGTAACCTGAGCAGGTTTGAAACAGGAGCAGCGAACTCGGACCTCCACGATGTTTATATCGGTCCCTTTTGAACTGCGCTAAATCGAAAGTGATAAAGTGAACGCGCGGGTTAGAGTGGTGCTGCCGTGGGATTTTTGATGTCTAAAGCCTATACCAATAATACCAATCCTTTAGTCAAGTCATAGTCAAGCCAACACCCATGCAGATGCAGACGTGCATGTTCGAGCAATTAATAAATCGCAAGTATGTTCCTAGTTCCTACAAAATGTTAGTTGCATGTAAGTCCCAAAATGTGACAGGGGGACCTCATGCTCATGCCCTTTCTAGATGATCGCAGTAGATGAAAAGGTGCATGCAGATTTAAGCAAGGTTTAAAGGAGGCCGTTATAACGGTATAACGGACTGGGGGTGTTACCGTTTTTCCGTTATAATGAATTGTAACTCTAAGGGGTAAACAAGGAAGATAACGGGATTAAACGGAAATAATGGTGCTGAACTTCAAACTTCAAAAACAAAAATAACGGCTGTTTTTTCACAAAATTTCTCAGAAAATATTGGTCGTTATTTTCGTTAGATCGTAAAAAAAATGAAAAATAATGGCCGTTACTTTTAAAGCGTTTTAACCCAACATAACGTAATGGGGGAGGTCCGAATCAGTTACAATGGCCGTTTTTTAAACCATGGATTTAAGGACCACAGAAATGGTCGCTCTACAGGTACCCACATCTTTAAGCCGGGCACCCCAACTTGGACCAAAATACCCCTCCATTCAGCCGGCCGGGCACCCACCCATTCCCCGTCCCTTCTCCTTCTCCTTCTCCTTCTCCTTCTCTCTCTCTCTCTCTCTCCCCCTCTGTCTCTCTCTATACTATAACTCTCCCCTCTCTCTTTGTCACAGACACACACAGAGAAGTCACTTAATATTTTCTCAGGACGTGCAAGCCAATCTAGCTAGGAGCTATTTTGGATGCAAGAAACTCTATTCAGGAGCAGACTCATAATAGTAACCAAACATAACCACACATGTTAGTTTTTGCCCCTAATCTTAACAATACAAGTAGGGGTGTCATTGGATACCCAATTAACCCATAACCAATAAGAAACTGTCTCAATTATCCCAGTTACCAAACCTAGCTAAAAAGGCTTGAGGTAAAGTGACTCATGGATGTGGGGCCGGCTCAAATGTAGATGAGTTAATTAAGGGCTGATTTTTGGTGATGATATTATTCTCAACATGGATATCAATCTCACAAAAAATCACCCCATTCCAACAATTGTGGCCTTAAAGGTACTTGATGGTGGACTCAGAATTACTCTTAGATCGATCTGCTGGTTTTGTCTTGAATGAGTTCCCCCTCGACTTGAAAGAACTCGACCCTAACAAGTTTAAAGAGTTTTTATCCTTGTCTTTAATTAGGTCCATATATATAATTTCTTCGTTAAAAATTAGGGTATATTTTAGCTTTTCTTGAAGTGATTCTATTTCTTCAAGAAAATTTTCTTGCAAGGAAACAACTTAACTTTGACTTAGGGGGGGTTTGGCAACATAAAAATAAGTAACTTATTCACTTTTATAAGCCAAAAAGTTAAAAAGTTAGTATGGATGTGTTTCATATTTTAACTTTTAAAAAGTTAAAAACTAATTAATTAACTTAAAATGAAGCTAAATTTTTAGCTTTTAACTTCTAAGAGAATGACTTCTCAAAAATTAGAAGGCCTCCCGGCCCTTTTAATTTCTATGACTTTTTTGGAGGTAAAAAATAAACTAGTAACTTCTATGTACTACAAGTTGAAGTGCTTTTACTTCTCGTTCCCAAACACCCCCTATAATTCTTTAATTTTTGGGGTAACCAGATACCATTTTTGCCTCGATAAATGAAGAAATAAGTATCCTCTCTCTACCATTGTACGATACGTCACAATCGTACAACCATATTATTGCTAGATGAGAGACTATAAGGCTAGTTATAGATTTTAGCACTTTTTTTCGGATTGACTGTAACCGTTGGATTCAAGCATGTTTTTTTGCATATTTTTTGGACACTTAATCCAACGGCTATAAATTATCAACGAAACTGATTTTTAGTATGCATATCCACCACGGGGTGGGGTACATATCCATAAGGTTAATGGGCCCAAAAACATAAGCCATGTAGGGCCAAGAGATCCCTCTGCATCCAAAGTCCTCTGCATCTAAAATTTAGTTGAGGAGAAAATAGTGGGCGAAGAAATAGAAAGAAGGAAAAAAGAAATTGGAGAAAGATTGGGTTTGGTGCTTATTTTGATGTTATAAGGGTATTTTGGTCATTTAATAGGCATCTAACATGGAATTCACAGACGTTTCATGTCAGTGACATTGACTAGAGTCAAAGGGGGAGCCACTAATAAATGTAAAAGGTTGGGTGTGCATTGCAAATTCGATCAATAAATTAGGGAGTTGAAGCAAAATATCCCTTAATTTTTCTTTGACTTGCAAGGCAATCTGATGAGATTCTTCTATAGTCTAAACAAGTACTATCATACAACGGACATATCATCTTGGACCTTCTGGTTAAAACCCGATCATTAATAAGAATTGTATACTTCATCTGATTCAACAATTCCTGTTCGAGTAGCTAAATTATATAATATATTTGTGTGGGTCAAGCTCAGCGGACACATATTTTCACACATAATTTTGGTGTACCCACATGGAAGATAAATCAATGGGTAATTTTTGGTGAGGATGATCTCCTTACCGTATAGACCCTACAAAAAATCAGCCCATTCTGAAATTTCTAACACCATCAAATGTCAGTTTCAAGTTAATGGTAAAAAATAGTGTCTATAATTCTTCAACTTGTAAACCATTCTATGAATATCAGAATGATTTGAATTTTTGTGAGGGTGATCTCCTCATCGTAGAGACCATCCTCACCAAAAATCATCCAATTCGAAAACTTCTAATTTATATATTGGCCCCCCGACAATTGTGTTTTTCTGTGAAGATATGTGTGAAAATATGTATCCGCTGAGCCTGAACCCCATTTGTATACTTGTCTACAGATTCATTTACTACTTGTTGAAGTCTTCGAAACTGAATGCAGCAAAGGTGCAATTAATTGGCAAATACTTTGACTTAGTTGATTCATCGTTCAGATTAATCTCGTGTGTGTGACCCCAAGAGACGATAAGGCTCGTTATCTAATCTAAGAACAAATCTAGTGGCTCTACGTATCCTTATGTAGCGCATGTTTTTAGGCCGACTATCTCTATGAATGTTTAGCCCATGGATCAAAAATCACCTGGATTAGTTATCTCTAGCCATTAGATTTTACTATCGTTTTAGGAGTGATCGATGAGTCTAGCCGTCGAATTCAAGCACGGTTTTTGGAATTTTTTTTTGACCAATCTTTGACTCGGTCCTAACAGTAACGTTTGACGTTATATGAAGTAAGCGGTTTAGACTTTAGAGTGCCGCGGTTTCAACCGTGGGATTTCTAAAGTCAAAACCAGTACTTTGGTCAAAAGTCAAAATGCAGACGTCTATAATGGACTATCTTTCTCCACATGCATGTTCCAGCAATTAATAATTGCATGATACTTTCCCCATAAAATGTTACTTGCACGTAATTCCCTTAATGTGATAGGTGGACGTCACGCCATTTCTGTAGATAATATTAGTTGTTTAGATGGTCAGATGCAAAGGTGACCAGTCAACCATTCGGAAATATCCACCTATACAAGGTGGCTGGGCCTGGGCCCACTGTTGGAGATTTTTGAACCGCAGGGCAGCAAGACGTGCAAGCCAATCTTGGAGCCATATAGGATCGGGATGATTAGGGGACCGACAAAGTGAGCCAACAAGTTCACGTTTGTTGTCGGCCGTGGATCCTGAGAATCCAACGGTGGTTTTGCTTTTGCAAAATTTGTTTTACTTTTGCAAAAGTTAATGCCAGCTCAGCACTATTAACAACTGTTGGATTCTCCGGATCCACGGCCAACAACAAACGTGAACTTGTTGGTCACCTGATCCCAACAATTTTGTATATATGTAAAAAACTCTAGTTAGGAGCAGACTCATAATAGTAACCAAACACACCTACATGGGTTTTCACCCATAACCTATCTCTGTAAGTTAGTAGGAGTGTCAATTGTATCCGTTTAACCGTGACCGAATCAGAACTGAAACCAATAGGAACTGGAACTGATATATAAATTTAGTGTTAAAATTCTGATATTATAAAGATTGGAACCAATATAACCGGTGGAACCGAAACCGAAACCGACTGAAACCAAATAATCGGTTCCGGATCCGATAACTGTTCCGGGTCTGGCCACCTTAAGAACCGAACTGGAACTGACCCGTTGATACCATGTCATTAATGGGTGCCGGAATGACTGATAACCGATGGGAACCAGTCTCAATTATCCTGGTTCTAGGACTAGCTAATATTTCACAACCAAAAAGACCCGAAACCAACAATATAATAGTGTTTTTTTTTAAATCCAGAAACAATATAGAAGTGATGGAAACCCATATAGGTGCGCTGACCCGTTGACACCTCTAACTATAAGACAGATAAAAAAAAGTGGAGTTATTTTGATCTGGTTACAATAGAAATGATGGAAACTTCCATACATCATTGAGGCAGCTTGTCCCTATTTCCTCGAAACCGATCTGTCTACTTTTTTTATGGACAGCTTTTGCATTTGGTAGTCTATGATTCTATGGAACATTCTAAATATCCGTCACAAAATTTCTACTTTCTACCTAATCCGAAGAACAGTAAAAAAATCGGGCTCACTTTTAATAGATGACATCAACAATGTCATATATAAGGATGCTACGGACATTAGAGAGGGTAGGGTTAGGTTCATATATAGTTCCATAGACTTGTTAGCTTGTTGTTTAGTTTGATCCACGTGGCCTGCAATTGTCTACATTAACTAAGGGGAAGTAAACTTTATGATGATATTTTCAAGTCCTCGGATTCATTAAAAAAATTCCTATAATTTAAAAAAAAAATACAAGAAGTAGAAGAAGAAAAAGCTAGACCATTGAAATTGTGATCGATACAATAATTTAGGGCTGGCAATGGATCGGATTCGACTCGGATTGGTACTGTTTTGGTACCGATCCGATAAGAATATCCAATCGATCCGGACCCAATTGGATCAATAAAATTTAGTTCCTGAATCGATCCGATATGCTACACATATAGACAAAAAATTATACAAAAAAAAAAAAAATTGTACATTACAGTTTAAATACGAAAAAAGACCACTTATACATGCAGATCAGCACAAAAAAATGTTTTAATTATAAACACCAACAAAGAAGGGCCGAGATCTAATCTTCCCCCAAATGGACGGTGGATCTCCGCCACTCACCTGATTTTGGCAAATTCTTTGTCGAGGAGTGATGATGGCATGGGGCACCCACTAGTCTATATAACAAAACACAGCGGTTGTCTCCCCCTCTTATAGGCTTCATATATCCAAGGGCCCATATCAACCCTTACATAAAATAAAATTTAGACGATTGGATTAATTTAACACGAAAATTGTCTCCCCACTTATACCCCTCTTATCGGCTTCACAAAGGATGGCCGAGATGTTATCCCCCAAAAATGGACTATGTATCTCAACTATTCACACCCGACTTTGGGAAATACTTTGTAGGGGAGTGCCGAGGGCATGGGCCACCATACATCTATATAACAAAATAGAGAAGTCACTTATCCCCCCTCTTATCGGCTTCACAAAGGGTGGCCAAGATCTTATCACCCCAAATGGATGGTGGATTTAAGCTACTCACACCCTATTTTGGCAAACACTCTGTCAAAGAGTGCCGTGGGCATGGGCTACCTACTAGTACATAACAAATCAGCTCAGTTGTCTCCCCCTATTATAGGCTTCATATATAGATGGCTGAGATCTTATCCGCAATTGGACAATGGATCTCAGCCACTCACACCCAATTTGGGCAAATGCTTTGTTGGGGAGTGTTATGGGCACGGGCCACCCACTAGTCTATATAACAAATCAGCTCAGTTGTCTACCCCTCTTATAGGCTTCATATATAGATGGTTGAGATCTTATCCGCAGTTGGACAGTGGATCTCAGCCACTCACATCCAAGGGAGAGTGTTGTAATATGAAACGATCATAACTAATGGCTGCTCCGAAGTCAGGTACATAAACAACATTAATATTGTATCTCTCCATCCAAGGGCTATATATGTATACATTTGATCAATGAAAAGAGAAGCAGAAAATACATACCGGCCGTTTACAATATATTGGCAATAATCAAGAACAACGTTGAGATGGGGTCCATATATTTTAAAAGGAGATATTCCTAAAGTGATGTGGACCCACTCAACATGTGGTCTTGGTTAATACAATCTCACCCTTGAAGTCGCCTTGGGAGCTTGAGACCGCCAAAGTTTCTCTCTACGCAGAACTAGGTTTATCTATTAGATGTCTATGGTCTTGTACACAACTAGGTCTATAATGTAAAACAACTGATACCCTGATACTGAACATGATTTTAGTAATTGTTAGAAGGAATTGTTCCTACTTTTCTACAATCAGCTTGGCCCTAGCATCGCCAGCCTCAATACAGAACTGTTCACCTAATCCAAGTTGAGCCATCAAGAACCAAACAAACATAAGAAGCTCTCCTCCTTTACTTAGCCTCGCAGCATGAGAGTTCCCTCTACAGTGACTTGCAGCGTAAGACAGCAAATCCGCCCACACCTCGCTAATGATACTCCATTTCCTCCCCCCCAATTTATCAAGCTGTTTGGCAAGTATAACTGCGTTAAACAAGACAGACTTGCTTCTATCTCCTTTAACATGTGCAGGATCAACTTCTGTATTCACTGAGAATAACATGTCACAGGCGCGCTTCCAGTCGGTCTTCGATTTCTCTTTAGGAAAGAAATTCATGGCCTCCGCGCAAGTGTCTCGATATCTAATTTGCCCAATCCCCGCCATTGATGACATCATGGAAGGCTGCACGACAAGAAGATACAACATGTAGTCTGATAGGAACTTACTCAATTTTCTTTCCTTGATATCATCTTCATCCTTGTAGTAGCAGATGTCGGTAGCAATGTGCCACAATAGAAGGCTCTCGTCGAATTCTACTTCGACGCTCCATCCGAGTTCGTTCTGATAACCCCTCTGCTCAAGTGCCCAACTTCCTCTACATGAGCATAACATCTTGGTGGTCTTAGAATCCTTGGCGATCTCAGATTTCCTCTTCAGCTCAACGAAAATGAAATCTTTTAAATCTCCGTTGACCGATTTGTGGGATCTGTATTGGAAGTGATCTAGTAATTCTCTAACACCCAACCTCTCTGTGGTCCACTTTACTAATTTCCAACGTCTGCGGAGGCAGAAATCAATCAAATTGTATTGAGAGATGGACGCAGACCATCTAGATCTGTTGAAAAACCAAGTGTCGACGATTGTGGATACAATCGATCGAAGCCTAGTATTCCCAAGGGAGACGAAGGTCCTGTCCGAGAAAAGGAACATTACAAAAGCTACGACATCTAGGCCAACAGCGCCGACGAGTAAGGCATAAGTGATTACTACGTCAAACTCCTTAAAACCGTGCTTATTAGTGAACACGAAGATCAAAAGCGACGCACAAATTGAACATGAGCTAATGCAGCGTAGAACATGTCCAGTGTGAGAATGCACCACTGCTGCCTTGGTATAGAGTACCTCATAGATGAAGCTGAGCTCAATTTCTACCACTTTAAAAGCATCTTCCGCACTTCGCTTAAGAAAGAAGGTTTTGCTCTCTTCCTTTTGCTGGAAGCTGAAAATGAGATTAGAAATGAGACCCTTGAAGATCATGAAGAAACGATATGCCTCTTGTACCATTTCCATGTTGGTCAGTTTTTGGGACTGATCAGATCCTTCTTCTGCTGCCTTAGGTTCTTTACTAAGATTCTCGAGTTCATTGATTATTTTTATTGAGGCCGGGACACCAGATACCTTCTTTGAAGTAAATTCCCCCATGAACTTGGCATAGTTTGGGCCGGGATCGGGGTCTTTAAGCATGGAATCCCTGAAACCATCCATGCTTGATAGATAAAGAGCACGCGTTCGCTCCCCATACTTGATAATACCGGCCAAAAACATGAGTAATGTTGGGATTAAAAGTTTTTTCATGGGGAACGACCGTAAGAAAACGTAAAGTGCAGCGAGGACCTCGAAAATCAGCCCAAGTAAGTGTCTTAACCACAACTCATTGTCCTCGAGAGCAAAAGCTGTGATGGTATCAGGGCCTCCAAGGTGCAACAAGAGAAATGGAGCCCAGAAGGCTAGAAGTTCTCTGCTATCTGTAGCATTGGACATGTTTATAGAGCTACTTGAAGAGCGCTTGATCTTGTTGGTGATGTTTTCGCAATCAGAATTGCCGCCTTGGCTGTCGCAGAGGAGTCCGAGGGCGAAAGCAGCGACCCAGTCGGCTAGCAAGTAAAATGCCCATACAAGCGGACTTGCCCATTTGGACGATTTTCGCTTTCGGAAGGCAGCTAAGAAGATGAGACAGATCTGCAAGATCAGACTACAGATAACAAATACTCGAATCTCCCATGCACTCCAAAGCTTCTTGAGGGGGTCAGGGAAGTCCATGCTCTCTCCTCTTTTGCTTTCTTTTCTATCTTCTCCTGTTTTATTTGAAGTTAGTTATTTCAGTTAAGAGGTCCGTTATAACAGGAATGCACTTAGCAATCAAATCAAAATTAATAATACGTACACTTGAGGAGTCCCACTCTTGCAAAAAAAAAAAAAAAGAAGAAGAAATTGGTGGTGCGGTGACTGCACCATTTAAGTTAGCGGTGCGGTGATAAGATCAGTTATGCTTTTTGGAGCTAAATGTTAGACAATCAAGAAACAGTCCATCCATTGAAATGGCTTGGACGTGTACAAGGAGACCATACGGCACTAGTAAGAATGGTGGTTTAGCTCTAGTTAAAAACCATAAAAAGGAGAGGCTGAAAATGATATAATGTAAGATAGCAAGAAGAGATCGAAGACATGATATAGCTCTTAATAGAGTCGAATAGCGACATAGGCTGGAATTATGTTGTGGACCTCAGATAGCTAGGGTGGGGAAAAAAATTTCTCCACTAATAAGCAGAGTCCACAGGTGTTATGGGCCGAGTTTGGGACGGGCTTACTTCTGCTTGGACCAAGATATATATTGTTAGGCCCAATCCAGACTCGGTCCATTACAGGCCCAACACTTTAGGCCTATTAATAGATATAGCAGGGTGGGCTTAACAGTTAGGCCCAAGCCCTGTTCATTTATCTAGTAGTCCTTAAAATCATACCCAGGCCTTAAACGAAGCCCAAACTCAAACCATAGGGCTGGCCTAAAAGCCCATCGGATCAGTCCGGCCCATCAGATGGGCATAGATTGCCTTCGTTGTGGATAGGTGGATTAAGTCCACGTGAAACACAAGGTCATCATCTAGACCATTGAACCTATGGGCATGGTTAGCAATTCAGCGTGCGACAAATATATGGTACGGAAAATGTTTGAGTGAAATTTGGGTTTGTCATCTGAGAATGTGTTCAAAAGTTCCGTAAAAATAATTAAAAAAAAAACAAAATATTGATAAGTTTTTGTCTTATAAAATGATATTTCATGTTCAAAACTGAAAAATCCGAGAATAATAATTCAGAAAAGTTCGTGAATTATTTGAAAATAATTCGATCATGTTAAAAAATGCACGAATTTTTTCAAACCTTTGAATGAGAAGTTGATCATTTTTTTTTTTTACATAACCACTGTTGGGTGGTCTACTAGCCTTTACTACAAAGCCACCAACTATGCAAATAATAAACCCTGAGCGGATTTTTCTTGTGCTTCTGTGGGGCCACAGCAGCTTAAAAAAAATGTCATGTGTCAGTCTTTTCGGGTCTACAGACTAATGAATGATTGGCCCACCCTTTGATGGACCTACACGCCAACAATCAGCCTGATTGGTGATCTCTAGTCATGGGATTCAAACATTTTCATGGGGTAATTTCTACCTGTTGGATTCAAGTATTTCTTTTTGGGAGATTACCAAGCGAACCGATTTTTAGTGTGCAGGTCCATCAAGGGGTGGGTCAATCAATCACGGGTAAGTGGGCCCAAAAATGCAACGTTGCATGTTTTTATGCGTCCACAGCCCCATAAGAGGGTAAATTTTCTCCCAACTATGGGTTAACCGCTAGCGACCAGGGCTGTCTCGCTACAAGTTGAGGCCTAAGGCAAAAACTCTATATAAGACCTTTTTTATGTTTAAACATATCAATATATATGATATGAACATCCATGTCGTTAGTGGGCCAAAAAAAATGTAGTGGGACCTGGGCTGGAGGCTTTCTCTCACGGGGGGCCTTAGGCGACCGCCTTAATAGCCTTAAGGTAGAGACGGCCCTGCTAGCCACAACTCAATAAGTAGTCCCACTAAGCGGCTCTTCTCAACAGTTCCGCTTATTGCCTCACCCATTTGGCTGGGAGATGCCTTAACCCCCTATCATACTGTGACATATGGAGTGGAGGGCAAGGGCAACCTAAAGAGTAGGTTACATTTATAGAAGTGTTACAAAAAAATAGCTTGAACCAAAACAAATTCTCCTGGTTTCCCTTAACCTCGCCTCCAAATGACAGGGGGAGTTGAGACATCTCCTCAACCAAATGGGTGAGGAAAGGTTTTTCGACTTGAAAAAATTAATAAAAACGCGCATCAGATCACAAAATTGGTAAACATAGAAAAAAACGCAAGTAGAGAAGGAAAAGAGTGTACGTACCTTACGAGTTGGTAGGAGAGTGAACGAGACTAAGCTTGTGGCCTGTTCGGGTTTTATATATACATATGCTTGCAAGCTGTAAATAAAATGGAAGTAGGAAAAAGAATTTTATTCTTAAAATAAAAGTAGAAAAGTGAAAGAGCTTCCCGAATGGAGTGGAATCAACGTTAAGTATCAAAGCACGATGCGGCATAAATCATGTGTCTTTGGACAATGGCACCACTCTGGATTGGCCAGATCAGCTCTCCACGTGGCAAGAGATCGGGCCGTCGATCCCCAATTGGGTTTACTTTTGGTTTATGAAATCTCCTAAATGGACCCACTGACTTGATGGTCAGGATTGTCAACAGCGTGTATCACCTATCAACTTCCTTCAAGGTTGATGGCAGTACTACCAAAAGTTGCCACATATTGAGAACACAAAATAAATACAAGTAAAGCTTTTTTTTAATCTTAAAAATTTTCTTCTCATGTACGGACATACCACCTCGGCCTCGCTGCATACGTGTACCTAGGTACGGAGGTACATGGCTATTCACAAAGTGAGCTTCAAATATTCTACTTATCTTATCCCTTACACAAACTAGGGGACCGCCATGTGTGTGCACGTGCACCTTACAGATGGCATACTCTTAGAGATTGGTTACGGTGTAGTTATTTCGCCCATCCCTAGGTGGACCTACGTACAGAAGTTCATCATAATTAGTTATTTCTATTTGTTGGATTAGATTTTTTTCATGATTCTTTTTTAGCTGGATTTTGAGTATTATTTGGCAAATGACACTACTATACAACATGATAACATCCATGGCTCTTGAACCATTTGATCATTGCTATTTTAATAATGAGGTATGCATGGGTAACATAATTAACTATCCTTTTAGTTCTTTTTTTTCAAAACATCTACTTTGATGATGGACCATATTATGAGCTATGTTGTACACTCTTAGAGACCACTGACTGTATAGATGTTTTTCCCATCCCTAGTTGGACTTACATACCAAAATTTATCATGATTAGTAATTTATATCCGTTGGATTATAGTCCTTTTTCATGGATTATTTTCAACTGTGGATTTCTAGCATTATTTGGGTTACTCAAATTCAAAGGCTAGAAATCACTAATCAGACCTATTTTTGTCATGCAAGTCTATACAGGAATGGGTCAAACATCCATACAGTTAGTAGCCTCTAATAATATGTCACGTGGCTCACACTGTGAGTCCATCATCAACTTTGATGATGGGCACGGAATACTATCCTATGGGTGTTTGGTCCATTTCTAGGTGGACCCACCTACGTACCAAAAATCAGCCTGATTAGTGATTTTTAACCTTTGGATTTGAGTACACCAAATAATGCTCAAAATTTAATGTTAAAAAACAACCCATGAAAATGCTTAATTAAATACTTAAAAATCACTAATCAGGCTGATGTAGGTCCACCTAGGGATGGCCGGGCCAAACATCCATACGGTCAATGATTTGTAAAAGTGTACCACGTGTAAGGTGTTACCACGTGTGAGGTGCGTCCCCTAGTAACAATAAAGACATACAAAAAGTCATAGGACCATGGCTACATATGCGTCTCTACGAAGTAGAATATTCTCCCGACCAAAGCTTCAAGGTGCGTTTGGAACGTTCATGTTGGGGAAGCATGACTTGACCGAGTAGCAACCTTGGTATGTGAATCCACAGGACTCCAAGTCGTGGGTCTCGTGGCTGTTCAAACATGCATTTCGAACATTCCACAAAGCATTAATGATCCGAGTAGGTTCTAAGTGCATGTACCTCTTGAGGATCATGTATTCAAAAACATAAACAAAAATCAGACTGATTAGTGATCTTTAGCTAATGAACCTGAGTATCCCAAAAAATGTTATCCAACGACTAGAAATCACCTCATAAAATTAAACATTCAACTCCAACGGTTAGAGATCACCAATATCAGACTGATTGTTGGTGTGTGGCCAAGTGGTGGCCAATCATTCATGGGTCAGTAGGCCTAAAAGAGTGTGCCATGCCAGGTGACACATGTTGAAGTGGGGTCCAGATGTTTTAAAAGGAGATATTCCTAAAGTGGTGTGGACCCACCTCATCATGTGGTCTTGATTAATGCGACCTCACCCTTGCAACACCCAAAATTTTCTTTGGGTAATCATGTTTTCAAAAGGTTAGTTTGTTGGCCGCAAAAATGAACTCAAAATAACATGCATGACAAAGTTTGCCTCTACGCTGAATCACTTGGATATATACTTCCACTCCACAACAATCTCATCTGTCCAGCCAGCCTACGGGACCGGACCAGCCATTTCTCTCGACTTAGCTTGGCTCTACAAAGATCAGCCCTCAATTAGAGCTATTACTCGTCTACATTAAGGCAACAGTTGCGCAAAAACCCTAATCTCTTTCCTTCAACCTTTTCTTTCCTCATAGCTCTAACAACTCTCTCTCTCTCTCTCTCTCTTAATATTTTCTCAGGCTTCTTTTAACTCTCTCTCTCTCTCAAGTAAAGCTCTCTACCTCTCTTGGCTTTTAAAGAAAGGAAGCGAAGAATGAGGATTTTTTAATCTTTATTCCAGAAAATTAACCAACTGAGTATGTTTCTCTTCTTTTTCTTTTCTTTTTCTGTTTCCAAATCTGATTTCATGCGTATTTGAGTAAGTTTTATTTTCTAGGATTTCTATATTAGTGTTTGGGGTTAATTTTCTAAGTTTTATTTAAGGTCACTTTTGGGCAGTACTAATTTGGAGGACAGAGTGGTGCTTCCGTGTTATTTTTAGGAGTGGTGAAGTTGGTTTTCGGCTTGTTTTGGGAACTCATTTATGAGGATATTAGGCTTTTTAGTCTCTAAATTCCTCTTATATTTGGTAATTATTGTTACATGTATGTGATTGTAGTTTTGAATTGTGTCTTCTGTTGGAAACGATATTTTCTTTTAATGTTACTTTTATATTGTATGTACATAAATTAAACTTTTAAAGCATGTTAAAAAGTTTTAAGGCATCGAGGTTTGCAGTTTATTTTGTTTACTGGTGAACTTAAAGAGTAAATAATTTATTTATGTACTTGATAATGGGACTTTTATTACAATGTTAATAATTTTTCAAGAAATTTATAATACTTAAAAGAGGTTCAAGGTTCAATGTGTAAATAGAATTAATAATGTTGTGTTGATATTTTTGGAATAATTATCATACTGGTAACTATTGTAACGAGATGTCATTTTAATGTTAAATTGTTTCAGCTGATGTGACGGAATTTTATTTTTAAATGGATCATTATATATGTCCATCTTTCCATAGCATGGATTTTTGCAAATTCTCATCTATGACAACAAGCATCCCTTTTTTTTACTTAACAGTTTATATTTATTAATGATCTTATTGTAGGTCCTGACCCTAGTCCTTGAAGGTAAGGCCAGGGCCTAGCCAGTTCAGGTCCTTTGAGGGCTATGGCCGATGCCTCAGCTTATAAGTTAAGGGCTTGGATAGTGTTGAGTTAGGCCCTACCTTGGCCTGACCCTTTGTCAATCCTATCTATCTATGGGTCATCTGATCTAACAAATCTGATAGGGCTTTTATGAAACAAAATGGATACGGATGTACCAAATCCTAAATAATAAATGCATATTGCCTTAGAAATCCATTTTCACTTGATAAATCATCAGAAAGTACGAGATCTAATGGTAAGGTTGAACATGGACTATTGGATCTCTTAATCAGGAAGGCATCTGGCGGTATACGCCCATGTCATTTTCATTTTGCACGGGTGTATGGCCTTATATCTTAATTTTGAGTGTCATGCACATATGTGGTTCCCCCTTCATTTAGCTTGAAAAGTTACAGTTTGACACAGATCCCGATGCCCTTACATCCCATTTCTATGGAACCATTTGGGAGATAATGCTAAAAAGGTTGATTTTGACCACTTTTATTCAAAATAAAAGATCTCAAGATTCGTGCAACATTTGGTAGATCTGAAGCATACACTTGTGGTAAATACAATTTCCAGCGGGTGTATTGCCTTAGTTTTGCTCAATTATACACAATTTGGGTCATTTTGCTAGATTTGTTTATTATCGGGCGTAGTTGATGGAGTTTAGCAGTTCGGGCAATCTGGCAATTTGCAAGCAATTTGGAATGGCTTCTTTTGATTCGAATATGACTATTCATCAAGATATATGTTTGATTTATTAATTTATGGTCAATTGTATTATTTGAACCCCTTATAAGTGATAAAGTGACATGTCTATTTAGATAATAAAGGGTATGAGGGTAAATGTAACACATCCCCTTTGAAAATGCTGTAAATAGAGAACATTTGGGATGGAAAAGGGACCAATCTCTTATCTCTTCGAAAGGATCCTTACTCTGTCGAATTTGTGAGAGTATATATGTACATAGTTGAGATTTTAGTCTTTTACTTTCTTACTGAATACAACCACATCATTAATCTTCAAGATTCAACAAGGTAAAACATAAATGAATGAATATCTTCTATTCTTTAATCTTCTAATCCACTATATGATAATGACATCGAATATATTGAACTTTGGAGAGGAGCAAGATCTAGAGAGTGTGCCTGCTTTGGATGCTGGGTCCTTTCCCTACTTCATCCAAAGTAGAAAAATAACGTAGAATCTGGGAGAGAGTGTCTTCGTTGGCCTCTCAAGAGAATTATTTTGATGATTTCACTAGTTAATCCCAAATTAGTAATAGAACTTGCGTGAAAACACCATTAAAATAAATGAAAAAGACAATATAAGCTAAAATGGAGCCTTTAGGGTACATAAAACAATTAACAACCCCTTCATCACATAATCAGATAATTGCATTAATTCATCAAGAGATTACACGGCTATGTGGTTACATTGAGTACATATATGATCCGTGTAACTCTTTACATATTTAAACCGTGAACCCTCTTACTCCCATTAATGAACCTTGAAAGAGAAAATCCACAAGATCTTCAAGAGAGCATGATGGTATCTAGTCCCACAGGTTCACCTGATTTCCATCACCATCCGCATGCAACCATGTACATTTCACCTGCAAAAATGTTAAAGAACATTTCGAATCGAGAAAAGAAAGAGCAATCCATAAAGAAAAAACACACACTAATTTGCTCAAAGCCTAACTAATTAATGAAAACCATAATAAAGAGAACCTCTTAACCCTACCCATATTCCCTTATAATCACCATTTCACCAAAAGGACCATATATAATTACCCCTTGTTACTAATAGAGAGAAAGAGTGCCAATAACCGACCCTCACATTAGAACCAATACTCATTATAAAACCATCACCATGTATCAATTTAGTAAAGAGAGCAGAGTGCCAAAAAGACCACAACAACACTGCCGAACCACGCAAATATGTTGTGTCTATATGATTGATCTTTTCGATCTCTCTAACTTCGCTAGTTCATAAAAGCTCAATTCTCCACAGATATAAACACCAATTAAAAATCAACTTGACTGATAATTTTATTTGTTGGATAATGTACAAAAAGAAAAAAAAAATGCTTGAATCTGGCAACTAGAATCACTGTTTAAAAAGTGTTAAAATCTAATGGCTAGCTAGAGATATAGCCATTAATCAGGGTCATTTTTTTTTTTGTATATATCCAATAAGGGGTAGGCTAATTAACATCCAATGGGCCGAAAAATATGCCCCCTACATAGGGACACATAGGGCCACCGGATCAACTGAGCAAAAATTTGTCCTATGCTTTGAAGCAAAATCTCTCAAACTATTGGTCAAAACCAAGGAATTTGCTTGATAGTTTCTAGTTATTAAAAGCATTCTTCGTTCCTTGTAGATTAGTCGTCACATCTCTACTTCTACTTCGCACGACTACTCACTCAATTCTTGGTCCTCACGCGTTTGTGACTTTGTGTTCTTTCCATATTTCTTCGTTCTACCAAAAAGCTTCACTATATATATTCATCTGCATCACATGATTCGCATATCCGTAACTCAATGTCCATATTTTCACTAGGTATTCAGATTCAGAACTGATGATCTTCTTCTGCTAACGGGTTTCTGATCTACCGATCATCCAAACGCCAAGGTAGTGTCTTAGACTCTTAGATCTCACCTGGATACCAGCTGGGTCTCAAAGAGATGTTCAACGGGCTCGTTTTCCTTCTCATGGTGCTTGCTTTCATTTGCTTGGTCGCATGCCCACTTGGAGCAACTCTTTTGCCAGACGACGAAGGTACGTAAGACATACTATACATCAAGGATGAAAGTCTCGGGATCGGAGGCTGGATCGGTAGGCTCCGATCCCGATCCAAATCGGTCCGATACGGAACAGGATCGGCCATCTCGCCCCGAGACGGTGTGAAAATTCTTAAGAAAACAGAGAACTCGGGCGAGACAGAGCATGGTATGGATCGGATCGGTGGGCTCCGATCCCGATCCAGATCGCCCGATCCGGAACAGGATCGCCCGAGACTTTGAACCATGCTATACATACAATGATAATGATAGTGGTGATCATATGGTCCTGGCCGGTCCATGTGGTGCATGCCTAACTGCTGGCACATTTTGATTGGGGCTGCGTACACCTCAGGTTACTAAAATATAAATTCAATATATTATAAAATATTAATGCAGCACCAAACCAATGAAAACCTGCCAGAAGTCCGTTCGTTTTCTACCAACAATGGTTGATTAGTCTTTTGTTTGATTTGTCTACGTGGACTTGGATGAGTCAAATCTACTCGCAAGGCAAAATGAATACCAAACGCCTTTGAAAGGGCGTCAGCCCATCGAGTTCAGATTGCCTAATATGCCCTTTGCAGATGCCCTTTCGAAGGGTGTCCACAAGCCGTAGGGAGTCTACGAACTGTAGACGTCCTTTCAAAGGGCGACCATAAGCTGCAGACTCCCTTTCACAGGTTTTTTTTTTACATGATTACGAATAAACCATGTAGTGCATCGTTTTCTTCGGGTAAAAATAAACCATGTAGTGTGTTGTTTTCTTCAATTAAAAATAAAACCATGAAAAATACACTAATCCAACGGATAGAAATTACTAATCAAGATAAATTTTGATATTTAGGTCTACCTCGGTATGGATCAAACATCCATACGGTTGGTCATCTCTAAGGGTGTGATACATGGGGTTCATCATCAATGTTTACTGGCCAAAATATATTGCACCTTGAGTTGCATACATGCAAAACCAAAATCAGCATGATTAGTGATTTCAAAACTTTAGATCCTCTAAAAATGAGCCACATGGCACATTCATAGAGAACAATGGCCATATGGATGTTTGGCTCATCCCTCGGTAAACCTACATAGTAACTCTCCATTGGATTAAAGAGTTTTTCATGGTTTATTTTTAAAAGAAAACTGCATAGATCGTTGGATTAGATCTGGATTGACCACACCAAATGGCACATTCTAGTATTTAAAATAAATAAAAAAAATACTATAGACGCATTTTCAAAGGGCGTCTGTAGCCTGTACACTCCCTTTGCAGCTTGCGGACGCCCTTTGAAAGGTCTGTAAACGAGTTAGTACTTTTTCAAATCTCTTTATAACCAACATGTATCTTGGATAACATACGCTTGCATCCTGTCTTACCGTGGTTGCTGGCACAGAGTTGGTATAAAAAATGAGTCCGTCTAGAGCTACACCCATTTCTTACATCCAGTTCTTACACCTGAGGGTGGGGCCCACGTGGAGTTCATGTTGGATAATCAAACAGCACAATGAGTTTGTCATGCTATGGTTACCCTCACAAAAGATCAGAAAAATTCAACATTCCTAACCTCATGAAAAGTAGACTTTAATTTGAAAAATCCAGACCATCCAATTAAACCACTATTTTGGGTCAATTTTTTAAATGGTTAGCAATGTCAAACTGAACTGATTTTTGGTGATGATGATCATCATTGCAAGAGCAGTTCAATGTATGGTTGGATTGTCCAACATGATCTCTATGTTGGCCCCACCCCCGGGTGTTGGAAATGGATGTAAGAAATGGGTGTAGCTCTAGACGGACTAATAAAAATAAAAGCAGCTGATTCAGTAGCATTGGCTGCAATAAGGGCTCGGTGTTATTATGTTAATAAAAAATGGCTCAGTGGTATGACGGTGTAAATACATTCCGCGCTTTTAACCCAAGTCAAGTGGAAGAGATTTATTCAATGGTCACCGCTAACAGCTTTTGGTCCCAAATCTTTGGAGTTGCTTTTCCCAATAAACATTGAAAAATTTTAGATTCAAGGACTTTCGATGCAGTCAATGCAAAGGACTCTCGTGGCCCTACATAGATCATTTTTTCATGTCATCATTGACCGTACACCTATTGGTGGAAAACAATTAAAAATCAGCTTGATTGATGATTTCTAGCCATTAGATAAACCAAAAAACATGTTTAAAACCAACTGATAGAATCAATCCTAGAAAGTACTAAAATCCAGAGATAACCAATCAGGCTGATTTTTGCTATGTATATCCAACAACGGGTGGGCTAAACATCAATGCGGTTAGTGGGCCCAAAAATTGCGCTATGTAGGGCCACGAGAGTCCTCTTCATTGACCGCATCTAAAATTCTAAGGGTCATAAATGTTAAACAGGGTTGGACTACGAAGGAAGCTTAATATTTCTTGTGATTGCGCTAAGCTGAGATTCACTTTTGCCAAAGCAAATCACCGTTGGATTGGATCCTCGGAATCCACATCTGACAAGGCCTATCATGTGAGCCCGTCCTAAACGTGGGAGTTTGTGCCTTCTTTTATAAACATTCCCTTCTAACGTGTTACTAATGATTTGATGTTTGCTTTGATTTTTAATGATGATTTTTAAGTTAGCGCTTTACAACAAATCGGTGCGAGATTGGGAAAGACTTGGGATTTCAAGCGGGACCCTTGCAGCCAAGAATCGAATTCGACAACCCTTAATCCAGAAGTAGGATTTGAGAATTCGGTAATCTGCAACTGCTCCTATGCTAACAACACCACCTGCCACACGCCTCTTTATTAGAGATGTGACCGTATATTTGTTTGGCCTATCCCTAAGGGACTTATATACCAAAATTCATTCTGATTAGTAATTTCTATCCATTGGATTAGAGTCTTTTCATAATTTGTTTTTAACCGTGGATATTGAGCACTATTTGGAAGGAATGTCACACTAATAGAGGCCATTTACTGTGTGGCCCATCCCTAGGTGGATTTGCATGCAAAAAATAGCCTGATTAGTGATTTCTAAGCATTTGATTGGAGACGTTTTCATGGATTGATTTTTAACCATGGAATTTGAGCATCACTATTTAGCAACATTTTTTGGCCATGGCCTCGGACCATGTGATCGTTACTCTTTTCCCATTATTTTCCGTTTTTGCACCTGAGCGTTACAATTCCTTATAACGGGAAAAAATAGTAACGCCCAGTCCGTTATACCGTTATGACGGCCCCTTTTGAACCGTTGCCTTGAGTTCTTTAAGAACAGACAAACAACCAAGAGAAATCACTTTGCTGAACATGATGTTTTGAACTTTTAAAAGAAAGCTGAACCGTTTCTCTCTGCTGGAGCGTAGATTGCTAAAATCTCAGTCTCTTCAAGGTGTGCTTCCACTAGAACTGGTCGGGCTTCCCTACCTCCAAGAAATGTAAGTGCTTTCACACACACCCCGACTCACGTTAGCCTTTCTCTATGCCAGTTCCATAATTTACTGCAAGAGGTTTTTCTATACTGACTATATAACTCATCTTCTTCCTCTCCTTCACATAGTGATCTCTCCGGCAACTACCTTAACGGTACAATACCTCCAGAATGGGGTTCCATGAAATTGGTGAACATGTAAGCTCTCTATTTTCTTACTGTTATCCTCCTGGCTTACTTTCGCAAATCAATGCTTTTGTTTTCTGAAGTTAACTTAGAGATATCACTGCAGCTCCCTTACCGGAAACCAATTATCTGGTTTGATCCCGAAAGAACTTGGAAGCATCACCTCTCTCAGAAATCTGTATGTTTTGATTTTCCTTTTCTCCATTCCAATATAAAACTAGTTCCATTTAACCAGAATTCGAATTTCAGGACACTCGTCCTGAAATTTTCGTTTGTTTTTGGGATTTTTCGCTTTTGGGTTTTCACAGCATTGGCAAATTTTTGAAGAATTTTAGCATATTTTGATTGATTGTTTCATTGTTTTGGGGATTTTTGGCTTCTGGGTTTTCATCTAATTTGCGCATTTTTGAAGATTTTTAGCACATTGCGATTGATTGTTTCGTTATCTGATTTTGATTGGTTGTAGTCTCATTTCTTCGAACAATTTCACTGGAGAGTTGCCAGAGACGCTTTCAAAGCTGGTGAACCTACGGGACTTGTAAAAATATTTATAACCCCTTTCTCCATTTTTTTTTCCTTTTATTTTTCTTTATAAAATATAAAATTTCTTCTACTATCCATAGTTAAAATTGCTATATTTTTTTGTTGTGCAGTCAAATAAGCGATAACCAATTTTCTGGGAAGATACCCAATTTTATTCAGAACTTGACACAACTTGAAAGATTGTAAGATTTTCATTCTTCTGAGTTCTTGAGTCTCGTTTAAAGGCGGATGTCTCCTAAATGTAATCCATTATCACTTATTTCCGAACAGAAATATACAAGCAAGTGGCTTCGAAGGGCCAATTCCGTCTGGCATTTTTCAATTGCAAAAATTAACTGACTTGTGAGTAAAGCCTTCTTATTTCATATTTTTGCCAAGTTGAATCTTTGTGATTTTTACTTTAATTTTTTTTGAGAGGTCTGTAACTATGGAATTATGCTTGATTATATCTCTACATGCAGGAGGATTAGTGACCTCAATGGACCAGAATCAATCTTTCCACTGTTGGGCCCCACGAGTGACTTGAAGATACTGTGAGTTGAATGCTTATGTATGTCTGGAATTTTGACCAATCATTCTAACATCGTTGAAATGACAAAATTTGACTCTATCTTGTAGGATATTGAGGAGCTGTAATATTTCTGATAAGCTTCCTAGAGATCTTGGGGCAATGACGAAACTGAAAACCTTGTAATGTTTAGATTTCCTTTTGCATTCTTTCAGATAGTATAATCATCTCTGTTACTAGATGTTTTACTTCATATCTAGTTCTCAATCACATGTCCTATATGTTTGGTAGTTTTTCTTTAGAAGTTTATTCTCGTATTTTTACTTCAAAGGCTTTCATATTACAACCAATTTGAGTTTAGATTGTACATTTAAAATGTTTTGAAAATTTTAGGATACTCTATTTCATACTTTCATTATATAAAATACTTGGAAAAAAGTTTAAAACACGATCAATTTGATATTTAATTAGTGTTAATCAAAATTACTCTCATGCCATGTTACATATAATGAGCAAGGGATTTAAAAGAAGGCAACAATCATTTATGAAAAAAAATTGGTTAATAATCCAAGACTAGAACAATGGGAGATAAAATATGTGCATAGTCTAGCTCACTATGTGGGTGCAAGGTCATTATATTATGGTGGTGGTATTAGTAGTATCATATTGTTTCTTTTCTGTCCTTAGATTATCATTGGCTCTTACAAGACCTGGCGATTCACTAGAAATGAAGAAAAATTAGGAAGACATAAAATTGCGTACAAGGAAGTAAAGAAAGTGGTAAATGAAGCTAAACATATAACATATGATGATCTATACATTAAGTTAGAGATAAGAGAGCGAGAGCAAGATAGCTACAAACTTGTACGAATAAGAGAGAAAAACTTGAGACCTAGATCATGTATCAAGTTAGTTGCATTAAGAGAGTCTACCAGAGAGTCTTAGTGAAAGATAAAGAAATTAAGGAAGGTTGAAGATTTATTTCAAAAAAAAATATTAAATATTATTGGGGACTTAGGTTTAAATGGAGATATTAGGGAGAATAGGGAGCACGGATACTTTCGCAGAATTAGGGTATTAGAGGTCAAAGCAACTTTAGTGAAGATGAAGACAAGTAGGGCCTTAGAACTAGATTGAATTTTAATAAAGGTGGTGGTTTTTTTTTTTCTTTGTTTTTTTTTTTTTGATAAGTGTAAACTTTATTCAGAAACGAAAACTAAGATTACAACACCACATTTGAAGAGGTCAAGATGACCTCAAAAGCCAGGGAGAGCCCGGAGAAAAACAAGACTCCAAAAAGCTGCTCCAGAGAGAGCAACAACCATCAATCCCTAGAACAGAGAAGGTCCATGTGGAAAACAAAATCCTCAAAATAAAGACCCCTAAAGTAGGAGCATCACCGTGCACAGGGTGATGCTCCTGCATTAGGACCGCACTTCCATGCTTCCAACTTGGGCTCTTTAGAATCACAATTCTAAGTTGACAGAAACCCAAACTTGTTTGAGAGAAACTCTTGATTCACTAAACAAATAACATTTAATAGGAAATTTCAGAAACAAGGCTCAATGATTCTCATATTTTGTGAAGAGCTTAAGAAGTTATAAGATAATGTGTTCTGCCACAAAAATAACGTTATAAACTTCAAATAGAATTTATCAACTACTAGTTTATCAAATTATTTGGATCTATGACAAATAATATGTATACATATATATATATTGGACAAACACTTTCCAAGAATTCCAAACTCTAGGGCTTCCTTATAACACCTGCTTCCTCACTCGTACACTGCCCCATTTTTTGCAATTAAGGTAATAATCCATGGGAATTGTCTTGGTTTACTAAGTTGTTCAATAATATTTTGAAGATATCAAGAAAAGGTAGGATAACAAAGTTGTACAATTGGTTTTATGCTGGAGAAGTTAACCATCGAGGTAATCTTTTTACTTAGATAAATGATGGAAAAGTTTAGAGAAACGAAGAAGAATCTCTCTATATTTTTTTATTTATTTAGAAAAAATATACGATAAACTTCCTTAAGAATTAATTTAGGGGGAATTGGGAAAGAAAATAGTTCCATATAGATATATTGACATTATCAAAGAAGAGACTGGTGGGGAAAAAATGGGGGTAAATAAGTGAGATTCTAGTTACAATGGATTTACACCAATTACCAACTCTGAGTCCATGTCATTTTGCTTTAATTAAAGATGAATTAATTGCTCATATCCAAGAGGGGGTTGGCTCCTAGTTGAAAGGACTGGAGAAGGTAAACGGTAAACTAGAACTTTGAAGGAACGCTTTAATGTTCAAGGGTTTTAAATAATTTGGAATCAAGATAGGATATATGGAATTCAACTTTAGTAAGGACGAACATAGAGATGATTTGCAATTAAAATCGATAACCAAGAGATATCCCAAAACAACCATTTTCAATATCTTGGTTCTATTATCCATATGGAGGGAGAGATTGAGGAGGACATTGCCTATAGAATTAGAGATAGGTGGCCAAAGTGGAGATGTGGTCTTGAAGTGCTATGTGATCGATGTGTACTAATCAAACTAAAAGGAAATTATATAAGACGACATTAAGATCGGCTATATTTTATGTAACAGATGTTAGGCAATAAAAAGAACAACATGTTCATAGAATGACTGTATCCAAGATGAGGATGTTGAGATGGATGACTGGAGAGATTAGTAAAGACAAAATAAGAAATGAACACAGTTGTTAAAATATAGGTGTAGCCCTAATGGGTGACAGAATAAGGGAGAGTGGACTGAGGTGATTTGGTCATGTACAATGAAGACTGATGATAACACCAGTGAGGAGGAATATGCAAATTGAAGGTTCTAGAAGGGCGATGGAAAGGTTAAAAAGGATGTGGATTAAGGTTTTAAGAAACTTTCCTCAATGGAAACAGATGGCTTTATACAAAATGGAATAGTGGAATAAGATTAGTGTAGCCGACCCTGGCCCATATAGTTGGGATAACACTTATGATGATGATAACATTATTCTTTGATCCCCTCTTGTATTTGCAGATATTACTAAGTGTAATTCTTATAGCTTTACATGTTTTAATAAGGCAATTATATACTAGTCGATCAAGGAAGTGAAGTTAGGCCTTTCAAACAATAATTCCTCTTTTCCGTTAATCCTTCTTCCTATGGTATCTAGGGCACAAAATTTGTCCATCATACACCGTTGTCATATACAATGAGACCAAGGACACTAAAAGCGGTGCCCCAGTTGTTAGGGAAAATACGTTATAAATATGGTGAAGCTTGCTTATATTGCTAATGGTCAAGTTGCTGAGAGTGCTTTTGAATTTCATATAAAGTACTACAAGACAAGTGGTTCTCAGTTGGTTTATCTCACAATGACTCAGCTAGCCATTTCAAAAGGTGTTCATATGGAGAGCCAGTTGTTTCAAATCCTTGTCGAATTTGTTGCACAGGATTCATTGATATATTTAAGGGACATTGGACTATGCTCTCTCCCATTCTTTTATTTTCCACTGGAATTGAGTTACTTTTCCAACTCCATTTGGTCAAGTTGTCTTGATTAACTTCCTTGGACTACCACTTCTCTCGCAAAAGTACTAGAAACTGGAGACAATATCCAAATCATCAATTACGGTAGAGTAGAATTAATTTTTTCAAAATCAGTTGACTTCATGGGATTTTGAATGATCCCAGTCTTCATATCATATCTCTGGCTTTGAATGTTGTGGATAATATTAACACCATATAGATTGCGACCTAACCTATTTATCATGAATGCCAACACATTGATGTGTATTGCAGTTTCTCTTTTTTCATGAGAAGAATCTCGTAGAATTGGTTGAATTACCTCATATTTCATCTCATGATTAAATTGCTGACTTACAACTTTTCCGAGTCTTATTAGACAAAATTTTCTTCTTAAACAGATTGATGCTTATTGCTTCCCCATAATGTGTTGCATGAGAATATTGTATGATGGTGGAAACTACTTTCCTTATTATCATTATGTTCTTACTTTACCTTATATTATTTGACAAAGAGATGAGTTCGACCTTCCGGGCAGTATTTTTTCTCTCTTTTCCTTCTTAATTATCACTTGAACAGTTGAACTTCCTAGATTTGGATTAACCTCCTGACAATTAAAGTAAGTTTTCATCATAATTAATGGCAATTAAATGGTATACACTTGGAGATGATTACCATAAGAGAAATAACTGAAGTCTTAGTTTCGATCCCTACCATAGGAGGAAAAAATAAGCATTGCACCAATAATTTATTTGAATTGTTCTTATTGTATATTTTGAGTTATTTTTGATACATTTTATTATAAGTATTTTCCAATGATAAAAGCTCTTAGTAACTAAAATGGATGTATTGCACTGCACTTTCTTCTAGGACACAAGCCTTTTTTTTAACTCTTTTGTTTTGCTATTTATCTTAGCAGAGACCTCAGCTTTAACAAGCTGACAGGAGAAATTCCAATTAGCTTTGATGGCTTGTCAGACGTAGATTTCATGTAAGTGATTTTATTCTAGCTATAGTGTTTCTTAAAACTAGTTCCTATAATTACTATAACAAAGTTAGTATGGTATAAAACTGCTCAATCATACTAAGCAATGTTCCATTTGATTAGGTACTTAACTGGAAATTTGCTCACTGGATCTGTGCCCGATTGGATGCAGAAGACTGATGGTAGCATGTATGTTTTTTTTATATAAGTATGGTAGCACATATGTTTTTCCTGAATGCTTAATATTTTTTACTCATTAGTTGGGTCACTCATTTGGTATCACCCCAGTGGTATACATTGAGCGCTATTGTTTGGAACGTCTTATTATTTTTTTTTTTTGTCATTCCTTGACTCTTACCCTGCATATACTTCATTACTGATCAACTAGTCATGGTTGTTATTTTTAGTATAAGATTATCGTTTTAGTTAAGTAATGGAGGCTAATACTTACCTTTGAGATTAATAAGCTCTGGAAACCTCAATGTGTCTGTGAGATTGAAGCTTCAATCAATTAATAGACTGAAGGAGCTTAAGACTAGGAAAATGTTCAACCTCTGTTGTATGTCAACACTTGAGCTACGGGATTAATTTCGTGGTGCTTTCTTGATTTTTCAAGGTCTCCGAGTGAGTAGTTTTTCTTTCCAACTAATAGCAATTGGCTGAAACTTAATTCCCAATTTCCATTTTATCAACCTAAAAAAAGAAGAAAACAAAATTAAATAAATGAAAAACTAAGGTTCCTTCTTGATGAGTATGATACTTCGAGATATAAATATGTCATCCATGATCCATTTCATATCTTTTGTTAACTTGCAACATTATCCATACTAATGCTTGTATCAATCGGAAAAAAAATAAATAATTAGTGCTTGCTCAAAGTAGTCTATAACAATTGCAAATGAAAGTCATGCTCTTGAATATGTGTTGTAGGGCTATTAAAATATAGTTTTCTCACAAAGAAAATTAATTTCAGCAAAACTTGCCAAAAATTTACTTTAGAACACTTGGGACTTAAGGGAAGAAGTTGGTATTATCTATTATGTTATGCACTTTTCTTCCAAAAGTATCATAAGCTATATCTTGTGATTATAAATTATTGTGTTTCCTATAATTCGAGAAGATGATATCTCAAATTTTAATGTTGGCATACAGTGATCTTTCCTACAACAACTTTACATTGGAAATGTCAGGCGAACCTGTTTGTGAACTACAGAATCTGTAAGAATACATTTGTTTTTCGGCCTTTTTGTATTTTTCAGCATCACATCATCAATTATCTTCTACTATTATACTTTTCATTGTGTAACTTTTCCCTCAGGAACTTATTCCAGACCTCTTCTTCGGGGAACAACTCGTAAGTTTCAATTTTTTTATTTCCTTTTTGTTCAAATTCTATCACAAGCTTTCAAGATAATCACAATGCTTGTGAACATCTACTTTAGTTAATTTTGAAGTACAGAAAAATGCATCTCATCATGATCTTGTTATGATGCTGACATGCTCTTGACCTCGTATTAATTTAGAAACGAAGACATTCCATGCTTGAACATCTTTCCTTGTCGACAGAGTAAGTCCACTGTTTTGGAATTAGAACATGAGATATTGCATTGGGATCTTTCATTTTGTTTATTTTTTTCAGGGTATTAGTATTTTATTTCTCCTTAGTATTATACTTTCTATTTGTTTTCCTTATGATTATATCCACTGAAAAACTGATTGTTGCTTTTATGCTAGGTTGGTATTCTTTCCATATAAATTGTGGTGGAGAAGAAGTAAATGTTACTGAAAATACCACTTATGGAGAAGAAACGTTTAAATATGAAGAAGATAAAGACCGAGATGGTGCTTCAAATTTTAATTTAGGTCCTAAAAAAAATTGGGGATTTAGCAGCACTGGTCACTTCATCGACAATGACCAGAATAGCTATATTGCAAATCCACCTCCATACGATCTCTCTATGAAGAACTCTCCATTATACAAGAATGCATGACTTTCTCCCCTCTCACTAACTTATTATGGATTTTGTTTGGCAAGTGGAAGTTATACTGTGAACCTCCACTTTGCGGAGATTATGCTTGCAGAAGGCAAAAACTATAGTAGCCTTAGGAGGCGCATATTTGATGTTTATATTCAGGTAATTAATCAAATTATTGGCATATGTTTTCCTTAGTTTATAGAAAAAGGTTTAATCAGATTAGTTTATTGCAGGGAAAACTGATGCTGGAGGATTTCAATATCGAAGATGCAGCAGGTGGGGTTGGTAAGGAAGTCATAAAAAAATTTAATGCTACTGTGACAAATGGCACTTTGGAGATCCGATTCTATTGGGCTGGAAAAGGGATGACTGGCATCACTCTTAATGGAACCTACGGTCCTCTTATATCAGCTATTTCTGTGGTTTCTTGTAAGTATATGTCTTTTATGAATATCTTCTCCTTTGTTATCTTCTTTACATTATGGCTCATGTAAAATGATCCTTAGTTCACCTTGACTGATATTAGTCCTATGCAGCGATACCTACATTAGAACTTTCTTGTTGCTGAATGATTAGATTCAAGTTGGACTTTTATTTTCTTTGACAAATTCAGAGATTTAAAAAAAGAAAAAAAAAAACTGATTTTTCTGGTTAGAACCAGTCAAACTTAGATGGATTTGGATAATCTGTTTTGAGTCAGCCAAGTTGATCGTATTCCAAGAATTTCGATTTACCTCTATGCTATTTAGTCAGTCTAGGTATGCATCATGCATTCTTTCAGCAACTAATGCTTTCAAACATGGAAGTGCGAGGCGAGGTGCTTCAATGGCCTAAAGTGTGAGCAATAAGCCTCAAGGCATGGGGTGTTCACCTTAGAAGCATGGCTTTCTAAATAAATACTAAAAATAAATAAATTAATAAAGATAAATTCATAGATAAGAAAAATGTAGGAAAAATTAATACTAATATATCATATAGGGGGAAGGAGAATTTTTTGTCCTGTTTATGTAACTTAGAACTTCTTACTATTATTCAACGAAGGGTTCAGAGGAAAAAAGAGGAATTAAATTGAATTGTTTAAGGTATTGCAACCTATACTTGCCCCTACCAGCATATGCACGTGTGGCACAGGTCTCTGATATGATGCATTAAAAAAGTGCAAAGGTGTGTGGCGTAAACCTTTTTAAAGCCTAAGTGAACGAGGTGTATGCCTCACAACTTTAATTCTTTTTTAATAAGCCTTGGGGACTTTTGGGGAAGCTTTTCCCCAAGGCGTAAGCCTCAAACACCTTTTAAAACATTGTCAGCAACCATCCTAATAATGCCATTTGATTAACATGTCTAGTTTGTCTTGTTTATTCACAGATTCCAAGCCTCCTCGTCCTTCTTCAGAAGGTGGAAAGAAGATATCTGTAGTCCTCGTGGTTGGAATTGTGTTTTCAGTATTATGCCTTATCATCATGGTTTGCGGTATCCTTCGGTGGAAAGGCTGTTTGGGAAGAAAAAACACAAGGTGCCAAGGTAGGAGGAAACCAAATACACAAATCCTAGCAAAAAGTGAAAAGAAAAACTTGATCATGCGTGATAGAAAAAAAAAATCCATGCATGTTTGCCACAAAGAAATAAATTGGTATCTTAAGATTTAACTGTTGTATAAGTTATCTTGTTGAACAGATCTGAGAGGTCTAGACCTACAAACTGGTTCCTTTACATTAAGGCAAATTAAAGCTGCCACGAACAACTTTAATGCTACAAACAAGATTGGAGAAGGTGGTTTTGGATCTGTTTACAGGGTATTTCTACATGAGAACCTGTTGTCTTGATCTTTCACATTCCAGCCACATTTATACATTCTCTGTTATTAAGTCATGCACCTGAAACTTTACATTATTACATCAATACAGGGCCAATTATCAGATGGTACCCTTATTGCAGTGAAACAGCTTTCTTCCAAATCAACGCAAGGAAATCGGGAATTTGTAAATGAGATAGGCATGGTATCTGCTCTGCAGCACCCGAATCTTGTAAAGCTTTATGGTTGTTGCATCGAAGGAAATCAATTATTACTAGTATATGAATACATGGAAAATAACTGCCTTGCTCGGGCTTTGTTTGGTAAGTTCATCATCATTTATCCACGATAGTTGGTACTTGGTATTGGTACAGGGACATTTATAGTGTGCAAAATAACAATTTATCCCCCTAATTTTGTTGTTTGATTTATAGGTCCCGAAGAACAACTGAAACTGGACTGGCCGACTAGGCACAAGGTCTGTGTTGGCATAGCAAGAGGTCTCGCTTATCTCCATGAGGAATCAAGACTGAAGATTGTTCACAGAGACATCAAAGCTACTAATGTACTGCTTGATAAGGATCTTAACCCTAAGATATCTGACTTTGGTTTGGCTAAGCTTGACGAAGAGGGGAACACCCACATCAGTACTCGAATAGCTGGAACTATGTGAGTTACTATTGTCTACATTCCTCCTTCCAAACCATCATTTTTCGCTTATAGTATTGTCCAAATGTCAAAACAGAAAACTTGTTTTGTTCACTTTCCAATTCAAGAATTTTAATCCTTTATGTAACTTCAAGGCTCTTGATCTCTTCTAAATCATCTAAATCATAAACAATCTTTCCATCGAAGTAAGCATAACAGTTTAACCGTTGCTGGTTAATAGTACAAATTTGCACTTTTGAAAAAAATTGTAGGTTCATCTTAAAATTATGGCTAATGGTATAAGCATTCCTACTAGATCTGTCATGATTTGGTATGATCTCATAACTAGAAAATCATAAAACATGATAATTTTGATCTTGCAGTGGATACATGGCACCGGAATATGCAATGCGGGGTTACCTGACTGACAAAGCAGATGTTTACAGCTTTGGAGTAGTCGCCTTGGAAATTGTTAGTGGCAAGAGCAACATGAGTTACAGATGGAAGGAGTGTGTTTATCTTCTGGATTGGGTAATTCAAATCTCCGACCATCTTGTATCACTAATAGTTTGTTTGTTGCTTATTTGATTCATTGGAGAATCAAGGATGAAAATGACTTTTTCATGATTACTATGATGTGCAGATGTGCAAAACTTTGACCATTTTCTTAATTGGTGTTTGCATTTTTATGTGTGGATCTCTCAGGCATTCATTTTGCAAGAAAGAGGAAGTTTAATGGAGCTAGTGGACCCAAAATTGGGATCGGAATTCAATGAGGAAGAGGTGATGGGGATGATTAATGTTGCTTTGCTATGCACTAATGCATCTCCGACACTTAGACCTACCATGTCTACAGTGGTGAGCATGCTCGAAGGTCGCACTTGCATTCAGGACGTTGTTTCGCATCTAAGTATCTCTGGTGATGATTTGAGGTTTGAGGTCACCGATAATGCGGCTTTGCTATGCAATAATATATCTCCTACACTTAGACCTACCATGTCTACTGCAGTGAGCATTCTCGAAGGTCGCAATGGTGTTCAGGACTTTGTTTTGCATCTGAATATCTCTGGTGATGATTTGAGGTTTAAGGTTACCAAGAACCATTATGAAGAGAACCAAGATCAGAGCATGAACCAAAGCCAGACCAGACTATGTCAATAACATCTGAAATGAACCAGTCTTCCACATCTGCCTATGATCTCTACCCATTCAATTTCAATTCCCAAAGGCAGACCCAGACTATGCTAATGAGATCTGCAATGAACCAGTCATCCACGTCCGCCTATGATCTCTATCCAATCAATTTTGATTCCCAGTATTGGAATAGCAGAGACTAGAGCAGCATATACAACATTGATTGATTTTTTTTCCCATGTAATTTAGCTTTGTTGATTCCATTATGATTAACAATTCCATAAAAATTATAATTCATATGAAACCCTTTTTGGACCTGTACGCATATATGTGACTGCGATACCTTTACTCGAATAAAAATAGGTAACGACTGTCAATGCTTAAGTGATACCATTGGAAACAACGGTTATTTGGATTTTTGAGAACATTTACAATCAGAGAATCTCATCAATCTTAACAAGAAATGGAAACAAAAAGATTGGATTGAGATCATTCAATCTACTGTTAGGACTTGATGTTAAATCGATCATGTAAGCAATGATGTGGAAGGTTCTTCGTAAATATATCAACAAGTTTTACGCAGGAAAATGGATAACACCTAATGCACCAGCATCAGCCTTTTTCATGTACAAACTGATAATCAAGTTCAATGTGTATTATGTGAGCATTGAATACAGGATTGGAAGCTATATGAGTCGAACTACTGTTGTCACAAAAAGTTGGCAAGGTTTGGGTGACAGGAGCACCAATAGCACCAAATGTTTTGCAAGGACGACAAATGTTTTCCGAGGCCGAAGACATAGCTAGATTTGTGTATTTAGCTATCAAGGTAACTGATGTAGGACATCTAACCAATACTCCCCAAAAGCTGCGACTATTGGTAGCGTGAGATTAAATTCCTTTATCTCATAGCCCAAATTTAGGCCCTCGATCGAATCCTCCTTCGTGGGTCCCATTTCACACGGGTCATCCCACCCCGAGTGTGTCCCATATACACAGGCTGCCCCACTCGAGCCTGGTGTGAAAATGCCCCTGCATTAGTAACCAGCCTAATCTGAATCAGAAAGACCATGGAGATTGGGAGAGTTGTGGCCAGAAACCAGGGAAATTAAAAAATACCCATGATTGATATAGTACCCTTACGATAGCGCAAATGTGCTTGAATTTACGCTGAATGCGTTATCATACAATCAACATGAAATCACACTTAAGAAGGCTGTATCAGCTTCCACCTTTGACTAATGCAACTATCTTGAAGCAAATGAGGCCAATGTGTACAGTCCTCCTTATTTTCAAAATAACGGCTGTTATGACGGTAAATCTGTTTTCTCATTTTTTTTTTGCGTACAGGTTGGAGCGTTACCGTTATAAGAGCTTTATAAACTTTTTAAAACCATGCTACAGATTTTATGTAACATTATGTAAATCGTCTGTTAGTCAAGGATTAAGAGGTCATGCAGTCACAGGTCAATGTGAAATTACTTGATCATACAATGCATGGTTAATCACTTCTTTTGGGCCCTCTTAATTTGTTCTTTAATTTTAAAATATATTAAGGGACAGCATGTGCACCTTACACATGGCATACTCTGAAAGTTCGCTGACTGTATAGATGTTTGGACCATCCCTAACTAGGTGGACCTACATACCAAAATTCATCCCCATTAGTAATTTCTACCCATTGGATTAGAGTCTTTTTCTTATTTAACCGTGAATTTTGAGCGTTATTTGGAAATGGCACAATATTAGAGACCACGGACCGTATGGAAGTTTGGTCCATCCCTAGGTGGACCTACATGCAAAAAGTCAGCCTGACTAATGATTTCTAAGCATTCGATTGGAGTCATTTTCATTGGTTGATTTTTAACGGGAATTTTGAGCATCACTATATGCTATTTAGCACTCCAATGATAAACAACATCACCATGCACGTTCATGGACTTTGGACCAAGTGATCATTACTCTTTTAATAATGGGGTAAGTAGGATCAAGGTTTAAAGGAGGCCATTTTACCGGTTAAACGGCCGTTAAAAAGGATTGAAACTGCCAGGGGCAAAAATAAAAAATAAAAAACAGAATTAAGCGGATTTTAACGAAAAAAAAAAAAATGGAATTTAGTGGAAATTAAGAGGATTTTAACAGAAATAAACGGATTTAAAGGCCATTTTTTTCACAAACTTTTTTAGAATTAAACGGCTGTTTAAACGATTTTAACAGCCGTTTAATTCAAAAATATAAAATGTGTTTAAACGGAAACGGGCTTGGGGCGTTACCGTTTAAACGGCCATTTTTAAAACCATGAGTAGGATAACTTTTTTTTTTTTGCAAAATTAAAATTTTAAAACCATGTCCCATAATCCTCACAATCCTCAAAACCATGCCATGTCCCATCCTCAAACCCCACTTATGGATATGTAATTCGGTGGGACACGGCATGGTTTTAAAAATGGCCATTATAATGAAAAAAACGACTGTTATTTTATGAAAATTTTTGTTAAAAAAGACACCTGTTATTTTCATTATTTTCCATTATAAATTTTACTGAAAATTTGAAATTCAAATTTTGAATTTTAGATCCAGTTTTGTCCGTTATTTTTCATTATTTTTTTTCACGTTTTTTCCCATTTTGGTCCCGTGCGTTACAATCCATTATGATTACCGTTATAATGGAAAAAGGGTAATGCCCCCAATCTGTTATACCGTTATAATGGTTCCCTTTAAACTTTGGGACATGCGTGGTACAAAAATCATTGCAATATGAGAAAAGGAAAGATCACCTTGAGGCTTGAGGGAGGAAATGGGGTAACATTATTTGCACCAATGTTTTCTGTAAGAGCCACCACCACTAACAAAAAAATGACAAACCCTAAATCTACACCTAACTTTTACTAAAAATAATAAAAATAAAATAAAACTTGCATAAGAAGAGAAACCCGCCACCACCAACCTCTTCTTCACGCTGGACCACCACCACCACTACCGTAACCACCATCCTCCCTTCGTCCATCAACACCACCACGACCACTGTCCTCCCTTCATCCATCACCACCGCACCATATCCTACCACCACCCCACCCCACCGTTAGTCGCGGAGCCAGGAAGGGGCCAGGGGGGCAGTTGCCTGGTTTACTAATTTGTTTAAATTTTTATTTATTATTATTATTTTTTACTTCTTGAACTGCCATTTCCTTTGGTTTGTCCCCTCTTGGTTTTTTTCTGTTTTGCGATTTTGCACCTCCACCCCGATCAAATTTTTGCAATTTTGCGCCCTTTAAACAAAATCCTGGCTCCGTCACTTCCCATTGTCCTCTCTCTCTCTCTCTCTCTCTATCAAAAATATTCCCGTACATGTCGGCAGGCTAGGGCCGACATGCCTTTGTCTCTATGTTAGCAGGCAACGTCTGACATGGCTTTGGCTATGTGGGAGGGAGGGAGGACGGAGGTGCCTTGTGGTGGTGGTGGTGGAGGCAGTAGTGGTGGTGGTGGCGGAAGAAGAAGAAGAAGAAGGCGGTGGTGGTGGCGGAAGAAGAAGAAGAAGGCGGTGGTGGAGGTGTGGTAGAGGACAGTGGTGGTGGGTTCCTCTTCTTCGCCAGGTTTGATTTTTTTTTTGTTCGTATATAAAAGATGAGTGTAGATTTAGTGGTGGTGACACTTTCAAAAATGTAGGTGCAAATAATGCTACGGGAGGAAACTTAAAGTCAAGTCTTCCCATCCTGCCTGATTGCTATGTTCCCTATCGTCAAAGCTAGGTTCAGACCACTGATGTTGTCTCACACGGTCACACCACACAACTCGTTGTTGAAATTCACACCACACAACTCGTGAAGACCATCCAACAATCCGGAAACTAGGAGAAAACTTTGGCCGTCGCTTGCGACCGCAATGGTGAGGTGACAGTAATCAGGATTCAGGACTTTGAGATGTAGTCCACATCAGTTTGGAATAGGGTCGTGATGTCACAAGGTATACCTGAGATCTTTTAAATTGGGGAAGCGGCATTTTTGTTAGTCACCGCTGCCATCTGGGCCCAGTGACCGCATGGATGTTTAACCCACCCCTTAGTAGACATTCGTACCAAAAATCAGCTTGTTTGATGATTTTTAGCTGTTGGTTTTAGTAAAAAATAATGTTTATATTCAAGGCTATAAGAACGCCTTAAAAAGTGCTGAAAAGTGCTAAAATCTAATAGTTAGAATACAACCAGGGTGATTTTGGTTTTGTATATCCACCAAGGGGTGGGATAAACATCCAAGCGGTCAGTGGGTCCAGATGACATTGACAGCGGTAAGTAGCTAAAATAGTGCTTCCGCATTTGAAACAGTTTCAGGCATACCTTGTTACATCTTTTTCCTTTGGAATATCTCCTTTTTAAACTACGTGGACCGGACAACAATATACAGTATAATACTATTATTCGGTGTTACTATCATTCCTAGGCAGCCGTTAGTCCGGGGCTGTTAAAAAGATTTTTTTGGTAAGTTCAAAAAAGAAAGGGTAATTTAGTGAAACCACCCTGGTATCCGAAAGTACTTTGTTCTGCCCCTGAACTTTCAAACAATGGGAATACCCCCTTTGACCAAACTTCCTGTCATTGTCTCGCATTGTGGCACATGTGTCCGTCAGTTGTGACTTAAAAATAGTACTGTTTTGCCCTTCTCTCTCCTTTCGTGTAACTCCCCTAACACCACCACCACCACAGTATGGAGACCAACGGAGACGGCCGGCCGGTAATGGTTGCCGGAGATACAAAAACTTCTGGTGGCTGTGAAGCTTGCAACGGCAGCATTGAAAAGTCCAAAAAGGACACTTCTTCTCCAAATTTTGTTTGGGAAATTAGTCTCTGTGAAAAAAACCAAAGATTTTCGATTTTTTTCTTCTTTTATTTATCGACTTTTTTCTGATTTTTTTTCCTTTTCCAAACAGATTTGAAGGCGCGATGTCTCAACTTTCATAGTTAGTAACGCCTTGTTCATGCATTCCCAACACATTATTTTCTCCATTTAAACAGTCCTCTTGATCAAATCTCTATAACCCATATCTCCATCTCTTCAAATCTCAAATCTCCTCTGTTTTCTCTCCAACGATAACCATGGTGGTCTTGTCTAAATCGACATTGAACCAGTTTGCTCTTTTCAAAACCCGCAAACCCACAAGTTTCTTCACTAGTATTCTTATAAATTGCTCCTCCTCCGGTCCCAGCCACACCACCTGGCCGAATTGGATTCACAACTAGACTCAACAACGACATAAAACAAACCAGCATCTTCAGGATCTAAAACACTGCTAATGACTGGCGACCCATACTGTTCCTCTCGAATCAAATCCGACAACAACCACCACTCTGCAGAACTATGATTTCTCTTACGATCTCCCTTGAAAATTCACGCACGAAGTTCCGAGGCGTGGCTTCTTTGTTTGCAAGCAAAGAGCTCCAGAGTGCCTTGGTGGTGGTTTTGAACCGGGAGGGCATAGTTTAGGGTCGGGTCATAAGTAGGCTGGTAGTGGCGGTGATGGTGGCAGGCTGGCAACATTTGGTGGTGGTGTTAAGGCTTACGGGTGGTTACATACATGGAAGGAGAGATATAAGGGACATAAAAGTATTTTTACGCTAACACTTGTGCCACGTGACGTGGCAGAGTGAGTCAATGATGACAAGTTTGATCACCCCCCCCCCCCCCCCCCCCCCGGCTGTGTAAATATTTTCATGCCGATTATGCCTTGATGAGAAAATTTTATTTTCTCGCTGAAAAATTACTATTTTGAATAAAAATTAATTTTTTAATATATAAAAAAGATAAAAATAATTTTTTTTTTATCCTTCCACATAATATGTGGTTCCCGCACTCGCCCAACCTATTCTTGACTTACTTCGATGTGGGACCCACTCAAATTGAAAGAAAATGAAATAAGCTGAAGTGAGCTAGCTCATACACGTACCAATCATTGTTAAATATTAATATGAGTGAATATTTAGCCAAGATAATATTCGTCTGGGCTAAATATTCGCCCCGTCGGAACTCTTTTTCTCACGTACCAAACAGAAACTGTCCCAGTCGTGCACAATGATAATCAAAACTGTCCCAGTCGTGCACAATGATAATCTAGATTCTAGACACTGACACCGTTGGAATCTATTTTTGCTCATGTGCATTGGAAGGGGCAAGTAAAAAAAAAAAGGTTCAGGTGGTCTTGCACATACCTAGATGGGGCCTGTGAAGTGGGCCCTACTCAACTTTAAATATTGATTAATTTTTTTTCTTTAAAGCAGAAAAAGTTGCCCTCTGGGCCCACTAACAGCATGTTGTTTAGCCCACACCTTGGTGGATATACACACCAAAAATCACCCTGATTGGTAATCTTTAGCTATTAGATTTTAGTACTTTTTAAGGCGTGATTCTAGCCATTGGATTCAGCAAATTTTTTGGATACTAAATCCAATGACTAAAAATCATCAAACAAGCAGAAGTTTGGTTTACATGTCGATCAAATGGTGGGTTAAACATCCATGCGGTCATTTGCCCCATCTAGCATTGGTGAGTAACAAAAATTACTATACCTGACACTTTAATTTGGCGTCAGGTCTGCCTTGTTACATCACGACACTTCCAAAAATGCCCTTTTAACCCATAGCTAAAGGGAGAATGACCACCCTCTCTCAATTCTGGCCTGCGACCTTCCCTCTTAAGGTCTTGGACACCTGCTAAGAGAAGTTTTGATCGAGGCATTTTTTATTAGTTCATTCAGGTAGCACCTAAAAATGCCACGTGGCACTTAGAGACCAATGACCGTCAGACCATCCCTATGTGGACCTACAAACCAAAAACATCCAGATTGGCGGTTTATAACTGTTAGATTTTAGTCTTTTTTATGGGTTGATTTTAGACCGTGGGATTCGAGCATTATTTTGAGGTACTCGGATCCAATGGCTAAAAATTACCAATCAGGCTGAATTTTGGTATGTACGTCCATCTAGGGATGGGCCAAACATCCATACAGTCATTAGTCTCTAACAGTGTGCCATGTGACATTTTTAAGTGGTGCCCGGATGCCTTGATGAATTTTTTTTTCTCACCCTGCCCCAGTTAGACAGTCATTTGCCGTCTTGCCCCCTAAACAAAAACCTGGCTCCGCCACTGTCTGTAGATCCAGACTACTAAAGGTCCTTTGTGGATTCATGCCACAAATCTTGAACTTCATAATTTTAGGGCTGTCAATGGAGAATAAATCATTTTTTTTTGCGAGGAAAGCCCATTTTGTAGAGATCAGTAACTCGGTGAAGGCAGGTTTTGAACCCAGGTCTATGGTATCATCACCCACAAACTTTACCAACCGAGCAAGCTGGCACCTTCTACAAAGAATAAATCTTTGACGATGGACACACTTCTGTCAGTATGAGCCACGTGGTACACTCTTAGAGCGAAAATCTTGCCTGACCACCGATGGTCATGGAGTTCTCGACGCGTAACCGAGTTCTTTTTGCCACATACCCAGGTGAGTGTTTTAAAGATTTCTTTTTTAATTTTTAATACAAAGACAAAAAGCACTTGGGTACATGTCAAGAATTCTGTGGTGTTTTTCTTGTACAAAATTCAGGTGCCGAGAACTCTGTGGATGGTCAACGGTCAGGCAAGTTTTACTCCACTCTTAGAGACTACTAACTAAACGGATGTTTGATCTATCACTAAGACCTACATACTAAGAATTAGCACGATTAGTTATTTCTAACCGTTGGATCTGAGTACCCATAAAATGTTGCTTGACCCATAGAAAAAAATTAACCCATGAAAAAGACTACAATCCAACGGTTAGAAATCACTAATCAAGCTGATTTTTGGTATGTAGGTCCACTTAGGGAAGGGCTAAACATCCATGCAGTTAGTGATCTCTAAGAGATTGCCATGTGGCTCATACTGACTGGTGCCTATCATGGAAGATTTACTTGTCAACGGATATTATTGGAATAGAATATAAGTATATCTGAATCCAAATCAGGAAAAATATTCGGTATCTAAATTCGATTTGGAATCGACGGATATTTTGAATCAATATCGAATTCGAATCAGATTAACTTATCAGATATCAAATAATATCCATATATATATATGGTGAAGAAATCATGATCCTCACAAAAATTCAAATTATTCCGATATTCATAGACTGGTTTACGAGTTGAAGAATTATGGACTGTCTATTTTTATCCTTAACTTGAAAACCACATTTGACGGGGTTAGAAATTTCAGAATGTGCTGATTTTTTGTAAGGGTGATCTATATGGTGAGGAGATCATCCTCACAAAAAATTCAGCTATTATATTGATTCATCTTCCATGTGGGTATGCCAAAAATGGTGTAAAAAATGTTGTATGAAATTGTTGTCCCCCCTATCATGTGCTGAAGCCTCAATCCTGGTCCAACCAATTTGAAGGGGCCAACCAAATCCTAGCCCAACGTCAGGTTGAACTTGCCCAAGTTATTTTTTGCAAGGTAAGCCTATTTTTAAAGAGATCAGTAACCTGGTGAAGGCGGGGTTTTGAACCCTATCTATGGCATCATCACCCACAAACTTTACTGACTGAGCAAGCTGACACCTTCAGAACTCGTCCAAGTTGCAGCCTTAGAGAGAGACACTAGTTTAATGAGATCTGTCGCTAGAATTCGGTTGATTACATATTCGACCTCATCGGTAGAGACAATCCACTATACATTGTTGTGTTATAATGATTGGCTTTTCATTTGGATCCTGCTAAAATTAGAGAACTTAGAAATAGATAGATTCCTTGTGAGAGATCTATAAGATTTAGAATCCTCTTCAAATATGAAAGGTAGCCACGTACCGAAGGAAATAAGTGAATGATTGGTGCATCGTGGGCAGGTACGGGTGGGTGTAACACGGTGTGCAATGCAGCAATAGTCTAAGGCGAAGTCTCTGTATAAGGCAATTTATCTTTAATATATTAATACATCTGGTATTAATTAAAAATTCTAACTCTAAAAATCAGTTTGATTGATGATTTCTAGCCATTGGATTTACTATCCAAAAACCATGCTTGAATCCGACGACTAGATTCAACCCTAAAAAGTTCTAAAATCTATAGCTAGAAATAACCAATCAGGTTGAATTTTGGTTTGTATATCCAATAAGGAGTGGGCTAAACATCATATGGAATTTGTAGACCCAGAAAAAAGTCCTATAGTGGGACCTGGGCTGTGGTCTTCTCTCACCAAGCAGCCGCCTCAGGCGGCTGCCTTGATAACCTCTAAGGTAGAGACGAGTTAGACATGGGGACCTGTGTTACCGACATTATCCACAAGGAAAAAGATGTAACAAGGTATGCCTGAAACTGTAGCACTGCGGAAGCATGATTTTTGTTACTCACCACTGTCATCTGGGCCCACTGACCGAATGGATGTTTATCCCACCCCTTGGTGGATATACACACCAAAAATCACCTTAATTTGTAACCATTAGATTTTAGCATTTCTTAGAACTTTTAAGGCATTCTTATAGCCGTTGAATGCAACCATTTTTTGAGTACTAAAACCAACGGCTAAAAATCCTTAAACAAGCTGATTTTTGGTATGAATATCTATTAAGGGGTGGGCTAAACATCCTTGCGGTCAGTGGGTCCAGATGGCAGCGGTGACTACCAAAACTGCCGCTTCCGCAAATGAAAAGATCTCAGGTATACCTTGTTACATCACGACCCTGTACCCAATTATAAAAGATTTTCCTTTTTTCGGTAAAAAGCGTTGTCTGATTACTTGTGACTTTTCTATTCTGTTCCCACCCTTCGTTCAATCAAAGTAGTTCATTATAAATTCAGATTTTCACCAGAATCTGGAGAATTGTCTCTGCCCTTCAAATTCAGAGCTCTTCTTGTTCGTATGTTCTGGGGTTTCCGATCTAACGATCCAAAAGCTGAGGTAGTCGTAGTGCTTTAGATCTCACCTGGACCGAGCTGGGGCTCAGAGATGTTGGACAGGCGTGTTTTCCTTGTCCTGGTTCTTGCTTTCAGTTGCTTGGTCACGTTCCCATTCGCAGCAACTCTTGTGCCAGACGAAGGTAAGTCTTCTATACAATGAAATTAAATGATGGGGAACGGTGGTGAACCTGAATCCCCAGTGGTTTAGGATCTAAAATAATTGAGAACTGCCAGGATAACAGTTAATAACATCGTTATATTCATAATTTCGAAATTCGACTGAGATGTTTTTTGGGTATACTCCAGCTAGTGATCTCGATTAGTAATTATTTGCTCAGTTGACTCGAACTCTACTCACACTTTTTTTTTTAATTTTTGAACCGTCTCATTCTATGTTTAAAAACTCCGGGGTCGAGCCGAGTCGACTCGACTTGATCTTATTTCGAGTTGACTCGGCATACAAACTCGGATTTGCAAGCCTCACTGAGTTGACTTGGAAACATGACTGAGTCGAGTCAAAACATGGCCAAGTCAACCATTAAAGGACGAGTTGACTAGAAACTCTTTTTTAATGTTTTTTTTTAATTTCTAAATTTTTTAGTATTTTTCTATATTTTATGATTGGGTCGTGATGTAACAAGGTATACCTGAGATCTTTTCATTTGCGGAAGCGGCATTTTTGGTAGTCACCACTGCCATCTGGGCCCGCTGACCGCATGGATTTTTAGCCCACCCTTTAATAGACATTCATACAAAAAATCAGCTTGTTTAATGATTTTTAGCCGTTGGTTTTAGTACTCAAAAAATGGTTGTATTCAACGGCTATAAGAACGCCTTAAATGGTGCTAAAAAGTGTTAAAATCTAATGGTTATATATTATCAATCAAGGTGATTTTTGGTATGTATATCCACCAAGGGGTAGGATAAACATCCAAGTGGTCAGTGGGCTCAAATGGCAGCCGTGACTACCAAAAATGCTGCTTCCGCAAATGAATAGTTTCAGGCATACCTTGTTACATCTTTTTCCTTTATGATTTTTCAAAGTTTTGTAATAAATATTATTTTTATATATTTAAATATTTAATATTTAATATTTAATTTAATGACTTCTCGAGTCGCCTCCCTAGTCATCGAGGTGATTCGACCTGATGGATTTCCGACTCGAGTCCGAGATCCACATTTTAAAACATTGGTCTCAATCCTAGTTGCCAAGTTCGCGAATAATTCGCGAACAATTCATTTTATAAGGCAAAACGAATTATTTGGCCGAACAATTCAAAAATTCAGAATTATTCGCGAATAATTAAGGCCATGTGTTTAAAACGTGTTTTATTCGGGTAGACGATTAATTCAGCCCATTAATTCGGCTAGAAAATAGAGTTAAAAAAAAAACAAACAAAAAAGGAAAAAAATAAAAAAAAAAAACCCTAATTTCATTCTCGAATTCACGTTCCTCATTGTCTCCACCCTAATGCATATCTACATGTGTTTGGGCATCCAAAGTTGTCTCAATGGACATAAATATTCAATATATTATTATAATGTGCATATAAGATGTTTATAATAAGGACATAGCTAGTTTCAAGGAATATTTAAATATAGATTTTTTAATAAGAAGCTTTTTACAAAGACGAAACCTGAGGTGTTTGGTTAGTAATATTTAGTCTCGAGATCTCATTAGTCTCATGTGTTTGTTATGCTAAATATTTTTAGGTTCATTGATCTTATGAATGGATTCATCCCTTGTGAACCTACAAGCCAAAAACTAGCCTGATAGGTAGTTTGTAACTTTGTAGTCGTTGGATTTTAGAATTTGTTTTCATTACAAACTTTATGAACAAACCCATGGGTGGAAAACAACAATGGTTCCAATGTCCGAATTTTTAACATCGAATTTTTGGATCATAACCGAATGAAACACAAATGAATACAGTTGCGAACTTTTACCGCTCTTCGAATTTTTGACCGAATTTTTATCGGCGAATTTTTAGGCCATAACCGAATGAAACACAAATGAATGCAGTTGCGAACTTTTACCGCTCTTCGAATTTTTGACCGAATTTTTATCGGTGAATTTTTAGACCATAACCGAATTATACTCGAACTTTTCCCGTATCCGAACTTAACAACTAGGGTCTCAATATCGGTTGAGGCCAAAGGTGAAAAATTTAAGGGAATTTTAGACATACCCCCCGTGTTATCTTCACAATTTGATATACCCCCACAGTTTAAAAAAGCTGACATACCCCCTATGGTGGTCCACCTTCTATCTCCCTCATCAAATCACTTTGACTAACAATTTGTGACTAAAACGCCCCTTTCTGCACCATTGGAGATTTTTCCCCGGTGAATACTTCACTCGCTCTGGACTTTTAAGCTTACAGGTTACCCCTTGTTTCCGCTAGAGAAACCATTCTCCAGCAACGTTCTTTACAACTCAACAACATTAGACTGCAAGTCTTCTCTCTCCTCCTCCTTGATACTAAACAAAACCCTTGACGGCCCATACAATCCTTGCCATTTCTTCAGTTCATCGGCTCCGGTGACGCGTCGGCAAAACGAGAAACTGATGCAGAAGTTGCAAACCCACACTACCTTCAAGCCATGGTGAAGGAGATTCGGGTCCATCCTCCCTAATCCCTGTCCCCTCCTCTCGTGGGAAATTTTTTTGATGCAGAGTCTGGATGCAGTCGATGCAGAGGACTCTCATGGCCCTTCATAGATCATTTTTCTGGGCCCACTAACCACATGGATGTTTAGCCCACCCCTTGGTTGATAATTTATAGCCGTTGGATTAAGTACCCAAAAATATGCAACAAATAGCTTGAATTCAACGATTAGAATCAATCTTAAAAATGTTCTAAAATATATGGCTAGAGAAAACCAATCAAACTGATTTTCTGTATGTATATCCACCTAGGGGTAGGCTAAACATCCATGCGGTTAGTGGGCCCAAGAAGTTTAAGCCCGAGAAGTTCTTAGAGAGAGCATGGTGCAGTGCTAACGTGGACTTGAGGGGTAATGATCTCAGGCTTGCACCGTTCGGGGTCGGGCGTAGGGTATGTCCAAGGAAGAACCTTGTACTGTAGACCGTTAACTTGTGGTTGCTAAGTTGGTGCAACATTTCAATTTTCAAGTTGGTCCCCAACCAGAACTCGGTTGATCTAGTGAGGTGTTGAAGATGTCTTGTGAGAGGAAGAACCCTATCTTTTGCAGTTGTTCCTAGGAATGGGAATGTTGTTGGTCCTTTCTAGGATTCAATTACGGTCTTGTTTTTTCTATGGGATCTAGTTCTTGGTGGGAACTGTATCTATGACTGTCTTTAGTTTTTTTTCCTCTGTATCTAGCTTATTGTCTTGGTGTGAACTGTCACGAGAATTCATTTTTGTTACTGAAAAGTGGTAATTGAAGAAGACAAGGACAAGGTATCTTCATACATCTAGGAAAATGATTGCATATATTTCTGTATGAAACTTCGGGTTGCCGAATGAAGCTTTATCTGGATTTGCATTTTTAACCGGAAAGATTTTTATGTCTAGCGTAGTGTTCATTTAGTCATAAAGGTGCGCGGCTATTTGACACCAACCCAACCGGAGCTTTTTTATCTATCTCGCCGGAGTAGTGGACTGCCGGCCGGTCACGAGTCTTCGGTATGTTGGTCTTGCCAGAGATGGGCAGCCAACCCACCGGAATCTCGTGGCCGGATGTCCACCACAGCCTTTCCATCTGAGGTTGGGTTTGTCCCAAACATTTTTACTTTGTTCTAAGGTTGAATAAAAGGACAATTTTATCCTTTTCAAAAAACATTGTTAGTCAATGACGGAGATAAATGGTGGACCGGGTCATAGGGGGGTATGTCAAATTTTGAAGATAACATGGGATTGGGACCTTGGCTAAACCTTTTTTGTTGTATTATTGAGATTTGAGGCTTATTTTATTTAAAATATTAATATAGATTAAAATTAATTAATTATTTTTTCCTCAAATCTCAATAATACAACAAAATAGGTTAGCCAAGGTCCCAATCCCATGTTTCTATCATTTTTTCTTATAGTTTCAATAAAAACACGTCAGCCAAAAGTCCCTTATCGAGTCCGAGTGAGTGATGTTTAACTAAAATTACATTTATAAAAATGGAAAAATTTATTGAAATAGTAAATGTATAACTTCTTTTTTTAATAAGAGTAAGCAGGCAACTTCAACAAGGTTATTATTTTCTTGTACTTCATTATTAAATATGAAAAATAATTTTATAAAGATATTATAGAAATTTAAATTAATACAAATATCATTGATATTTTTAATAAGAATAATTAGTATTTGAAACCATTGAAAAGATCTAATGGATCCTTGCTCATTGCAAATGAACTTAGGAATTAAAAGTTAATAGCTTCAGGAGATTTTCAAAGAAAAAAAATAGTCATTTTGTAAAAAGTATTGCTCATTTATTAAGGAGAGAGAAGAATATGGAGCATTTCATGTTTCTCTCTTCTGTAAACTGACCTTATAAAATGAAAAGATAATTTTACCCATAGATAACTACTAAATCACATTAATGGCTTTTAGGGTTTTTATATAACTATGGAGAGAGGGTGAAAATAGAAGGGCAAAAAAGTAAATTGTTACAACTCAAGTAGAGGCATTGCTACAAGTGCAATGGTGTAGGACACTTATAGAGGCACTTCCCTCAAGCACCATATCAGAAGCCCATAGGCATTACTCAGAGGTTAAATGTACCAAACTAAGTCTTTTCCATTACTCAATAGGATGCGAGTACACCTAAGATAGTTGTGAGAGGTACTCTTTTGATTTCACATTTGTCTGCAAGAGTATGAATTGATTCGGGTTATACCCATTCTTTTATATCTGATTTTTTTGCCTATGCTTTAAGATTTATGTATGAGTTGTTAGGTTTTACTGTTTCTATTGTTACACATTTGGGATATAATTTTCTTGTAGATAGTATGTAGAGACTGCTTAATTCGAATAGGGGATCATGATTTGACTGCTAACCTGATCTTATTAGAGATAACAGACTTCGGCGTCATTCTTGGGATTAGCTAGATTTCAACTTATCATGCGTCAGTCAACTTTTATATGGATGTAGTTCTTCCTTCACGGCTAGATTGATTAAGTCTCCCCAAATCAATCGAACTATTCTGTAGGTTGACTAATCGCTAGTCTTCTGTCCCATTAATTAGTATGAAAGATGACCACTATTGTCGCTTATCTGGATTACAAAAAATTAAAAAAATTATTCAGTGTATTTCTGCTGCATCATGATACTAATTTTATTTAACCACACGTTTGTAAGATCGAATCGCACATCAAGATACGGGAGATGTGGAGATGACCAGATATCGGATTGGGGGCGTGATACAATACTTCTTGAATGTTTTGTAATAAAGTTGGTATTAAAGAAGATTTAGTGCATGTGTTTTGAAAAATGGCCAAAATGTTAGTAGCTTGGCACTCATAGGTTTGCCTTTATAATTGTAAGTTTTTTTTTTTGTAACAATACCCTTAACTTTGAAATGAATTAGGATTAACCCCTATACATTTAAAAAACTTTAGGAATACCTCCTTGAGTTAGTTTAAACGTCAGTTAACTCTATTTAAAACATGGCATGCATTATTTAATGCACCAATGAAAGGATCAAAACATTGCAAATACAATGTTAATGCCTTGTGATTCATGTCTGTTTTAATTTGAGTTAACCATTGTTAAACTATGTGAAGAGAGGTGTACTACTATACTGTACTCTTGATTTTTAGGGGTGGTTGTTACAAGAATACCCTAGTTATAAAATATAGAAAGTTACAGGATAGATGCAAGATAGTTGTGCCATTATCAGTGGTTATAATGACCATTATTGAAACCATTTGGGTGTTCATTCTCTAATTTGCCCAACAATTTATTATTAAATCGCATTGTATATGGGATTCAAGGTTTGGAAACGACCGTTATAACTTCATATGGGTTAGTTGGTATTACCGTTATGATCGTTATAACGGGTTAAATAATAGGCAAAAATAATGGTGGGTATCTTTTCTGACTTTATACCACATCTTTAACTAGGGCCCTCTCAATAGAGGTTGAGGCCTAAGGTGAAAACTTTAATTGAGGCTTATTTTATTTAAAATATTAATATAAATTAAATTAACTAAGGAAATTTAGTCATGTTTCCCTCAATCTCAATAATACAAAAAAATTATTTGCCAAAGGGCTCTCAATCCCATGTTCCTATTCCCTTTTTCTCTTAAGTCTCAATAAAATCCCCCAAAAACATTCTATTAGGAAAGGCCCCTATCGAGTCCATGTGCGATGCACATGCTGTATAAATAAAAAGTACGTTTATAAAATTAGTAAATTTATTAAAATAGAAAATATATAAGTTCTTTATTTGGTAAGGTTAGTGGACAACTTAAAAAGAAAGTAATTATTTTCTTGTACCTCATCATTATTAAGCCTACGCCCGTCCATTCTTTACAAACTTGATCCCACCCTTAGACTAGTTACGCTGTTCGACTGAATCGTTGGCTCCACGTTCTATTTGGTCGGAACCAAACATAAAAAATCAATTTTAAAAGGGCAGTATAGGAATTTTAAAATAATATAAATATCGACGTTATTTTTTTTTAATAAGAGTAATTAGTATTGGATATCATCGAAGAGATCTCGGCAAGAGCTTTGTAATGACCCTATTTCTAGCAATATTATAGTAGACTTTTTATAATACTTTGAACATTATATGTATGCCATTTTAAAGGTCTCAACAATAGCTTTCTATCGGTATCAAGTTCGTCCAAATCGGACGTGCGAGTCAAAAGTTATTATGTTTAGTTCTGGGCAATATTTTAAGTTTTTATTAAAATTCAAAAAAAAAAAAGAAAAAAAAGAATTTTCAAAATTATAGTCCGACATCGGATAGAAATGAAAAGTTCTGAGTTCTCAACCTCTATAAATACAAGGCTATGCCTTGAGAATATTACATCAATTTGGGTATTTGCATTCTAACCCCTGAGGTAAGAATATTTGCAAAAAAGTCCCTCGACTAGAAGAAATTCTAGAAAATTCACAGGAATTCCTAAAAATATTCAGGAGGTCCTTTGAAAAGTTTTTTTTTGTGGGGCCTACTGCCTCGAGATACGCGCTACCTCGAGATTCGCATCATACGAGGTTCAAAGATTTTGGGATTCTAGCGTATTCACTTGTAAGTACATAGTTATTTATTTTATGCCTTTATTTATTTAATTAATTAATTATTTAATTAATTAATTATTATTTATTTAATTAATTAATTAATTATTTAATTGATTAATTATTTATTTATTTATTTATAAATATTATTTTTATTTTTTATTTTTTTGAAATAGTAGAAAATTTACAGAATATTGTAGAAAAATTCTAGAAAATTCTATTATTTTTGGGAAAAATGTCTGAAAATGCTATTCTTGTTATCTGTTAAATTTTAGCAAGGAAAAATCCCAATTCTTGTATTTTCCACATAAAATGTGTAAATGCATTGATAATTTCTTGTAATCTTAAAAGCATGAAATTATGATAGATGAGGACATGTGTAATCTATTTAGTTGGATGAAGTCATGCTCAAATTCATTTAAAATGAGATATATGCGTTTTTCATCCGTTTTATGTATTCGTTTTCTAAGATATTAATAGGGCTTAAATGTTCTTATTTTTAGTTTCAAAATGCAAAAATAAGAATGCTATGCATGTAAAGATGTTTCTACAAACATTATTATTTTATGCATATAAATACGATTGATGACATGAATAAAAACGTGATTGGGAATGTGGAATATCAGATTAGTTGGAATCAGGCGTTGTCTCATTTCTTCGAGACCCCTTGGGGTTTTAGTCCCCTAAAGCATCAGGCGTTGTCTTATTTCCTTAAGACCCCTTGGGGTTTCAGTCCCCTAAAGAAGAGGCGTTGTCTCATTCATGAGACCCCTTGGGTATTTATACCTAAAAGAAAATTAGGGAATCCGGAGAGAGAATACCTAATGAAATAATTAGTGTGCACATTAGGGAGTTTACTTGTGGACTAGAAGTGTTAACATCGTACACTAGGACCGATGGAATGTTGGTACGAAATACATCAGAATTGATAGTGACTTTATAGAAATGGTCACGGGTATTCCGATAAGAGAAATGTTGACTATTATATGAAAAGACTTCATTGTATTCGAAGTTATATGTAAGTAATTGATGGAGAGTTGAGTTTTATCGAATTACATGTGAAATACATTTGCAAATCGTATTTGTTTTAAAATAAACAAAAGTTGTTGATTTAAGTGGTTTTACGCATGAGGAATGTACTTACTGGGCCCTAGCTCATCGTTTTAAAATGTTTTGTTTTCAGGAAAGGATAAGGGGAAGTTGGACTGATGCTTCCAGCATTTCTGTTGATAGACTTGTGCTTTTGACGATGTTATATTTTGTTTAATTCTTCTATCTTGTAGAAGGATACATGAGTTATGTAGGTCCTTTGATCGTTTAGTAACATGTATTTGGGAGTACGATATATATACAATATTTTCTTTTGGATGGGCATATTACGGTTTTGTTTGAAGTAAGACATCCTCTAACATTATTAATGTGTCAATGAAGTGCGTTTCGTCTTATGAATTGTTTAAACAAAATGAAAAAAATTATCCGGTGTATTTCCGCTGCATCGTGATACCAGTTTTGTTTAACTGTGCGTTTGTATGATCAGATCGCGCTTCAAGATACGAGAAAGGTCGATATGACCAAATATCGGACTTGGGGGCGTGACAGCTTGGTATCAGAGCTTTAGGTTACAAGTCCTCGGAAACATAGTAACTTAGCCAAATTGAATAATACATTTTCATCAAATCATATATTAATTAAGATCATAATATAACCTTACGAATGAAGAACTAACAAGATAAAGAACATCATAATACGATTCCTTATTATTTTTAAAACTATTTATTGTGCACGTCCCTAACTCGTCCTTTTGTTATAAAGGCAATGAGAAGTGGAAGAGGCAGAGGTAAGAATACCTCACGTACGCCTACTCCAGAGGTAGGTGCGGAGGCTCAGTTAGCCGGCGTTTACACAGCTTTGGGTCATATCACTGCTGTCTTAGACCGGCATGTTCAGGAGGTTCGTCCCGAGCCAGCTCGTGCTCGTCCGGACGATAGTTTGCGAGAGTTCCAACGACTACAAGCGCCGGAGTTCAGAGGTCTTCCTGAACCAATGGAAGCCAAGGGGTGGTTACGTGAGGTAGATATGATTTTTCGGGCTATGAGATGCCCTGAGGACCGTAAGGTGGAGTTGACCACCTTTATGTTGAAGGGCGATGCTATGACATGGTGGGACATGGTGCGTTCCATGAGAGACGATGTGGTCCTCACATGGCAAAAGTTTAGGAGACTATTTCTGGAGAAGTACTTCCCCGTTTCTGTCCGAGATCAGCTCGAGACAGACTTCTTGGCCCTCGAGTAGGGTTCCATGACTGTGGCACAGTATGTGACCCAGTTTGATCGTTTGGTAACTTATGCACCACACATCATCTCGACAGAGGAGAGAAAGGCGAAGAGATTTCAGGCGGGCCTCAAGTCTGGAATTAGGAGGATGATTGTGGGTCAGTTGATTCATGTGTATGCCACCACCGTAGAGATGGCATTGGCGCTGGAGAAGGATACCAGCGATTTCTTGAAGGATCGTATAGATCCTAAGGGAAAGGGTCGAGTTGCACCTACTGCTCTCCAGAGATATTCGGATTCAGCTAAGAAGCCGAAGTTATCTGTTCCTACTATTGCTGCACACCCGATCAACTCCGCCCCTCCTAATCAGATTGTGCGAGCATATAGGCGTTGTTACAACTGCAATGGTGTAGGACACTTACAGAGGCACTGCCCTCGTGCACCATATCAGAAGCCTGCGGGCAATACTCAGAGGCCGAATATACCGGGGCGAGTCTTTGCCATTACACGGCAGGATGCGAGTGCATCCAAGAATGTGGTAGAAGGTACTCTTCTGATCTCACACTTGTATGCTAAAGTGTTGATTGATTCGGGTTCTACCCATTCTTTTGTATCTATTACGTTTGCATATGCTTTAGGCTTTGAATTCGAGTCATTAGATTTTACGCTTACTGTATCTACACCTCTAGGAGGGAACTGTATTGTAGATCAAATGTGTAAGAATTGTTTGATTCGGATAGGAGATCATGATTTGATTGCTGACTTGATCCTATTAGAGATGACGGATTTTGTCGTTATTCTTGGGATGGAATGGCTGTCAGCATATCATGCGACAGTGGATTGTTATGCGAAGAGGGTGACGTTCCAGATACCGGGACAGTCTCTTTTTCAGTTTGTGGGTGCAAAATTATCACCCCATGCATTAGTAGTATCGGCCTTACGTGTTTATAAGAAACGTTGGGCCGATTGTACTAGTTTCCTTGCCTTTCTAGAGGGGGAAGAGAGCAAGAGGGTACAAATGGAGCAGATTCCTGTAGTTAGTGAGTTCAAGGATATCTTTCCAGAGGAACTACCAGGATTGCCTCCAAAGAGAGAGGTTGAGTTTTCCATTGAGCTAATGCTAGGGACTTCGCCTATTTCTAAGGCGCCATACAGAATGGCACCTGCAGAGCTCAAGGAACTGAAGGTTCAGGTGGAAGACTTAGGAACTAAGGGCTTCATAAGACCAAGTGTCTCCCCTTGGGGCGCTCCGGTCCTGTTCGTGAAGAAGAAAGACGGTTCCCTGAGGATGTGCATTGACTACAGACAAATCAACAAGGTCACGGTGAAGAATAAATACCCTTTGCCGCGGATTGATGATCTGTTTGACCAGTTGAGGGGAGCCCATTACTTTTCGAAGATAGACTTGAGGTCTGGGTATCATCAGCTCAGAGTGAAAGATGAGGATATCTCGAAGACAGCATTTCAGACACGGTATGGCCATTATGAATTTCTAGTCATGCCATTCGGATTGACGAATGCTCCAACTACATTCATGGATCTGATGAACCGGATCTTCCGATTGTACCTCGATCAGTTCATCATCATCTTTATTGATGATATCCTGATCTACTCACGAACTCAAGAACAGCATGAGCAGCATCTGCGACTAGCCCTACAGACGTTGAGAGATCATCGACTCTATGCCAAGTTCAGTAAATGTGAATTCTGGCAAGAGGATGTAAAGTTCTTGGGTCATGTCATTTTCGGGGAGGGAATCTCAGTTGATCCGTCGAAGGTTGAAGCAGTGTTGAACTGGGAGCCGCCGAACAGTGTTACTGAAATTCGGAGTTTCCTAGGTTTGGCGGGCTACTATCGGAGGTTCATTGATGGATTCTCCAGCATTGCTACCCCGATGACACACCTCACACGGAAGGGTGTAAAGTTCGAGTGGGACGAGAAGTGTTCTGCCTTTGAAGAGCTGAAGACTCGTCTAACTACTTCACCTGTTCTGACAATTCCGTCTGATGAGGGGGGCTTTGTCATTTATAGTGATGCATCATTGAAGGGACTAGGTTGTGTCTTGATGCAGAATGGGAAGGTGATCGCTTATGCTTCGAGACAGTTGAAGATTCATGAGCAGAATTACCCTACCCACGACCTTGAGCTTGCAGCAGTTGTCTTTGCGCTCAAGATTTGGCGTCATTACCTCTACGGTGAGAAGTTCGAGCTTTATTCTAATCACAAGAGCTTGAAATATATTTTCACTCAGAGGGAGCTGAACATGAGGCAGAGATGATGGATGGAGTTCCTGAAGGACTATGACTTCACTCTCTAGTACCACCCAGGCAAGGCCAATGTCGTGGCAGATGCACTAAGCTGAAAACAGAGTGGGACTATATTTTGCCTTTTGGGCCAGGAGGTAGAATGTCCGGATGTTGAGGGGGACCATGAACCTCAGATTTCGACACAGTACCCCAAGATCCTTGTCTCACACTTGGTGGTCGAACCTTCTTTGATTAGAAGGATTATAGAGGCACAGCATGGGAAGGGAGGATCTGATGTCGTCCGCCATACTATCTTCGCAAGAGGAGTGGACTTTACACTCAGATGGCAGTCTAAGGTACCGTGAGAGGTTGTGGGTACCTGAAGACAATGATGACCTGAAACGGGAGATTCTCGATGAGGCTCACTGTACTCGTTACACAATACATCCAGGCAGCTCTAAGATGTACCAAGACTTACGTAGGCAGTTTTGGTGGAATAACATGAAGAGGGAGATTGCTCAATATGTGTCGAGATGCCTAACATGTTAGCAGATCAAGGTAGGGCATCAGAAACCAGGAGGCACCCTGCAGCCTCTACCTATCCCAGAGTAGAAGTGGGATAATGTGTTAATGGATTTTGTGATGGGTCTACCTAAGACTCGTCAGAACCATGACTCCATTTGGGTAATCGTGGACAGATTGACGAAGTCTGCTCATTTCTCGGCTGTCAGAGCTACTCACAGTGTCGATGATCTGAGCAGATTGTACGTCAAAGAGATTGTCAAACTACACGGTATCCTAGTCTCCATTGTGTCTGATAGAGATCCGAAGTTCACCTCGAAGTTCTGAAAGAGTTTTTAGAGTGCCTTCGGGACAAAGTTGAATTTTAGTTCAGCTTTTCACCCTCAAACAGACGGGCAAACAGAGCGAGTGAATCAAATCTTAGAAGATTTTACTCGGAGCTTGTATATAATGGACTTTAAGGGCAGTTGGGAGGATCACTTGTCGCTTGTGGAGTTCGCATACAATAATAGCCATCAGTCGAGCATCGGCATGGCACCCTATGAGGCTCTGTACGGAAGGCCTTGTAGATCTCCAGTGTGCTGGGCAGAAGTTGGAAAGAGAAGCTTGCTTGGTCCTGAGGTGGTGCAGGAGACCACTGAGAAGATCGGGATCATTCGAGAACGTCTCCTTGCGGCGCAGAGTCGGCAGAAGTCTTATGCTAATCTGCATCGCCGTAAGCTTGAGTTCTCCATTGGCGACTATGTCTTCTTGAAGGTATCGCCAGTTAGAGGAGTGATGAGGTTCGGCAAAAAAGGGAAGCTAGCACCGAGGTTCATTGGACCTTTCTTGGTCCTTGATAGGATTGGTGAGGTTGCCTATCGCTTAGCTTTGCCTACTCAGTTGGCCGAAGTTCACGACGTCTTCCATGTCTCGATGCTTCGCAAGTATGAGCCGGATCCATCTCACGTGCTTGATTGGAAGTCTTTAGAGCTCCGAGAGGATGTTTCATATGTTGAACAACCTGTCTGTATCCTTGCCACGAAAGAACAAGTGTTGCGCACTAAAGTGATCCCCTTAGTGAAGGTGTTGTGGCAACACCACAACATTGAGGATGCCTCTTGGGAACTGGAGGCTGACGTCAGAGAGAAGTATCCACATTTGTTCTCGGATTAGGCATGTCTAATTTCGAGGACGAAATTTCTTATAAGGAGGGTGAGATGTAATGACCCTATTTCTAGCAATATTATAATAGACTTTTTATAATACTTTGAACATTATATGTATGCCATTTTAAAGGTCTCAACAATAACTTTCTATCGGTATCAAGTTCGTCCAAATCGGACGTGCGAGTCAAAAGTTATTGTGTTTAGTTCTGGGCAACATTTTAAGTTTTTATTAAAATTCAAAAAAAAAAAAAAAAAGACAAATTTCAAAATTATAGTCCCACATCGGATAGAAATGAAAAGTTCTGAGTTCTCAACCTCTATAAATACAAGGCCATGCCTTGAGGATATTACATCAATTTGGGTATTTGCATTCTAACCCCTGAGGTAAGAATATTTGCAAAAAAGTCCCTCGACTAGAAGAAATTCTAGAAAATTTCCAGGAATTCCTGAAAATATTCAGGAGGTCCTTTGAAAAGATTTTTTTGTGGGCCTACTGCCTCGAGATACGCGCTACCTTGAGATTCGCATCGTACGAGATTCAAAGATTTTGGGATTCTAGCGTATTCACTTGTAAGTACATAGTTATTTATTTTATGCTTTTATTTAATTAATTAATTAATGTAATTATTTATTTATTTATTTATTTAATTATTATTTATTTAATTATTTATTTATTTTTTTAATTGATTAATTAATTATTTATTTATTTATAAATATTATTTTTATTTTTTATTTTTTTGAAATAGTAGAAAATTCACAGAATATTGTAGAAAAATTCTAGAAAATTCTATTATTTTTGGGGAAAATGTCTGAAAATGCTATTCTTGTTATCTTTAAATTTTAGCAAGGAAAAATCCCAATTCTTGTATTTTCCACATAAAATGTGTAAATGCATTGATAATTTCTTGTAATCTTAAAAGCATGAAATTATGATAGATGAGGACATGTGTAATCTATTTAGTTGGATGAAGTCATGCTCAAATTCATTTAAAATGAGATATATGCGTTTTTCATCCGTTTTATGTATTCGTTTTCTAATATATTAATAGAGCTTAAATGTTCTTATTTTTAGTTTCAAAATACAAAAATAGGAATGTTATGCATGTAAAGATGTTTCTACAAACATTATTATTTTATGCATATAAATACGATTGATGACATGAATAAGAACGTGATTGGGAATGTGGAATATCAGATTAGTTGGAATCAGGCGTTGTCTCATTTCTTCGAGACCCCTTGGGGTTTTAGTCCCCTAAAGCATCAAGCGTTGTCTTATTTCCTTAAGACCCCCTTGGGGTTCCAGTCCCCTAAAGAAGAGGCGTTGTCTCATTCAGGAGACCCCTCGGGTATTTATACCTAAAAGAAAATTAGGGAATCTGGAGAGAGAATACCTAATGAAACAATTAGTGTGCACATTAGGGAGTTTACTTGTGGACTAGAAGTGTTGACATCGTACACTAGGACCGATGGAATGTTAGTACGAAATACATCAGAATTGATAGTTTGACTTTATAGAAATGGTCACGGGTATTCCTATAAGAGAAATGTTGACTATTATATGAAAAGACTTCATTGTATTCAAAGTTATATGTAAGTAATTGATGGAGAGTTGAGTTTTATCGAATTACATGTGAAATACATTTGCAAATCGTATTTGTTTTAAAATAAATAAAAGTTGCTGATTTAAGTGGTTTTACGCACGAGGAATGTACTTACTGGGCCCTAGCTCATCGTTTTAAAATGTTTTATTTTCAGGAAAGGATAATGGGAAGTTGGATTGATGCTTCCAGCATTTCTGTTAATAGACTTGTGCTTTTGACGATGTTATATTTGTTTAATTCTTCTATCTTGTAGAAGGATACATGAGTTATGTAGGTCCTTTGACCGTTTAGTAACATGTATTTGGGAGTACGATATATATACAATATTTTCTTTTGGATGGGCATATTACGGTTTTATTTGAAGTAAGACATCCTCTAACATTATTAATGTGTCAATGAAGTGCGTTTCGTCTTATGAATTGTTTAAACAAAATGAAAAAAATTATCCGGTGTATTTCCGCTGCATCGTGATACCAGTTTTGTTTAACTGTGTGTTTGTATGATCAGATCGCGCCTCAAGATACGAGAAATGTCGATATGACCAAATATCGGACTTGGGGGCGTGACAAGCTTTATAACGAATCCATTCTGAATGGACTTATGAATTAAAAAGTTATTATATTTTAAAGATTTTCAAAGAAAAAAAGTTCTTTCCTAAAAAAGTGTTGTTCATTTATTAAAGAGAAAGAAGAATATAGAGTATTCCACGGTACTCTCTTCTCTAAACCTACCTTATAAATTGAAAGATAATTTTACCCATTTGTAACCTATTAAATCACATTAATACTTTTAAGGGACCTTTATATAACTTTGGAGAGAGGGTGAAAGTGGATGGTTAAAATTGAAAACTTTCGCAACTCAAGGCATACTTTAAGACTCAAGAGAGAGAGAAAAATACAAGAAAGTAGGAGGGATTTGGGGAAAAAGTAAAAAAGTGGGATGGGCAGCGGCCTTAGCTGACATGGGGCCTAGGCAGTTGTCTCAACTGGCTAAGGCTTGAGCTGGCCCTGTCTTTAACTATTTTAATTTTAAATTTGTTGTGTTATATACTTTATTTGAAAAATAATAAAAAACATTATTACATTTCTATATGATGGGTCTATGGATTAGGGTTATAGCAACTGTTATTATGATTTTGATCTATGGCGGGCAACTTAATATTCATTACTAATTAAACATCTCCTTGTAACACGTTACTAACGATTAAAGTTTGGTTTTCTTTATGATGATAATTTTAAAGTCGAAGCTTTAGAACAAATTGGGAGGTCATTGGGGAAGAATTGGAATTTCAACGAGGACCCTTGCAGCAATGACTCGAGTTGGACAACCCTTAATCTAAAAGGCGGATCTGACAATTCGGTAACTTGCAACTGCACCTTTGCTAACAACACCTGCCACATCGTTAAAATGTAAGTGCTTCTCTCTCTCTCTCTCTCTCTCTCTCTTCTCTCTCTATATATATATATATATATATATATATATATATATATATATATATATATATATATATATATATATATATATATAATGATCATTAAAAGTTGTTGGTTTCATTTACTTCAATAACAACAACAACAACAACATGAATCCCATTTTAGCACTCAACATTATTTAAAGTTATATTCCAACAACTAATTGTGTTCACATGATGGGAACCCATGGCTTTTAAGATAAGCAAGTTCTGTTTTCCGCAGTATATTGTCTACTAATGTGACTTTATGTCCTACCTACCATTGGATTGTTTCTTCAAGGGTAAGTGCCCATATGGATAGACCTCATAACTATCTGATCAATAATTGGTTTTAAAAATTAGACTTGAATTGGACCAAATTGGGTCAAGTCCATTAGTGAGAATGGGTTTTCATTTGGGAGTGAATTAGAAATTTGTATGCGAAGGTACCCCGATGCGACTCAATACCAATATCAAATAATCTAGTTCAAATATGATTGATTTGGATATCAGGCGATTGGGCGCCCATTGATACTCTTACCCAAACAAAACAAAGTTGGTACTATTTTTTAATTAATTTAGTAATAATACCTCCCAAAGCCAATCTTGTTGGTGGATGAAATTTATATTTTATTTTTGAAAGGTTTTTCTTTACACCTTTCCTATTTCAAAGGAAATTGTTGTTTAATAGAATATGCATTTCTTCGAAAGAATGCATTTTTCTGAGGATCAAACAAGTTCCAAGATCTAATAAATACATATTGTTCCTCCCACCAAACACTACATAAACTATTATCTAGTCTATCTGAGATAGAGTTATCCATGCACAAAACACCCCCTAGCTTTCTTGCATCCATTGTCTTTGAAATTTTCCTTCTTAAGATAGATACTAAAGGGTTATTTTGCATATGCAAACAAATATGATGGTCAAGATTTATCTATTTTGAGATTATCTTTGTTTGAAAGGATATTTTTTGAAATGTATTACTTGACCCTCATTATAGCTTTTGGCTACCGCTCATCTGAGGGGTAGCCACTAAATGATTGACGCATAACAAGAATGGCTCTTATCAATTACTACTTTAAAGCCAAAACGTGGGTTGGGGCACGATGATTACTATTAATTGCCTATAAAAAAACAAAAGACTTAGGCACCTATTAGTTCAATAAACGTTGAGTTCTTTTTTAGCAACAACATATAGTTCATTAAATATTTCTTCATCCAGGCCACCAATTAGTTCATTAAATGCTGAGTTCATTTCTACCGACCCGGACACCTCGGCTATGGCATTAGTTTTTTTAGAAAAATTCTACCCGGCCCACAGTATGAGCCCACCTGACACACACAATTAGAGACCACTGACCGTACTAATGTTTGGCCCATCCCTAGATGGAGCTACGTACCAAAAATTAACTTGATTAATGATTTCAAACCCTTGGATCTTTGTACCCCAAATAATGCTCAAATCCCACGGTTAAAAATCAACCCATGAAAACGATTCCAATCGAATGCTTACAAATCAATAATCAAGTTGATTTTTGTATGTAGGTCCACCTAAGGAGGGGCCGAACACCCATGCCATTAATTATATTTTAAATACAGCCCTTTTATTATCACAATTTCCCGTGCATTTTATCCATATTTTCAAAACAATCCTTTTTAACCACTTAATTACTTAAAACGACATTATTTCTATATTGCCAAAATAGTTCCTTTATAACAATATCTAATTACTTTCTATGCCATTACTTCTGTATCATAAAGCAACCCTTAATAACTAGGTATTGACAACTTTAGAATTTTGTCTTAAGTTGTCACAATTTATAGATTCACCCATTCAAACTAATCTTCCAAATTTCCCTTTGGGTTGGAACTTTCTTATTTTGCCACTTTTCAAAAAAGGCCCCTATAATCACTCATGTCCAATGCACATGCGACCCACTAGTATAATTAATGGCATTTTCGAGTATCAAAGTTTCGTGGTTTGCACCCAAAGACCATCTTCTCTGTATGAGTCATGCAAGTGAAAATTATTCCTTATTGACAGTTCCTCAAAACAAGTTGGTACAAATACCATACAATATTGCTAAGTGTTCGGCGCAGCACAACTAGAAGTCACAATCAAACGCCCTATAAAGGACAACATATATTAAACCATTTAGGATCCAATGGTTTAGACCAAGGTTTAAAGGAGGCCGTTTTAACGGTTAAACGGATTGGGGGCGTTACCGTTTAAACGGATTGAAACGGTCAGGGGCAAAAATGAAAAAAAAATGGGAAAAAAACGAAATTAAACGGATTTTAACGGTTTTAAAGATTTTAACGGAAAAAACGGAAAAAGTGGCTCTGAAATTCAAATTTTGAAATTTGAAAATTAAAAAAAAAATGGAATTTAACGGATTTTAACGGAAATTAAACGGATTTTAACGGAATTAAATGGTTTTAATGGCCTTTTTTTCACAAATTTTTTTGAAATTAAACGGCTGTTTAAACGATTTTAACGGCCGTTAAAACAAAAAAACGGCCATTTTTTTCAAAACCGATAAAACGGGTTTAAACGGAAATGGGCTTGGGGGGTTACCGTTTAAACGGCTGTTTTTAAAACCATGGTAACATACGTGGTCGATAACATTTTGAGGTAGATTGAGATGGTAAGAAAAAATTTGAAGTTACAGGCCTCACCAAAAGATATTACTCCATCTCTATACAGAATTAGAACTTATTTTGCCAAAACCAATTTGTTGATTGCAATTTGTAAGTTGTGCCATCTGTCTCTTTCGAGGGTAGAGTGCTAAGAATGCAGAGTCTTCAAGGCATGCTTCCACCAGAACTGGTCAGGCTTCCCTACCTCCAAGAAATGTAAGAGCGTTCATACAAACCCGACTAATGTTCATATCTCCACGTCTCAATTCCTTGAATAACTGACTATATATCTAATCTTCCTCTCCTTCTCATAGTGATCTCAACCGCAACTACCTTAACGGTACAATACCTCCACAATGGGGTTCCATGCAATTGGTGAACATGTAAACTCTCCATTATTTTCTTGTTCTCATCCTCGTTGCTTAGTTTAGCAAATCAATGTATTTTTTCTGAAGTTAACAAGTCGATACCACTGCAGCTCCCTTCTTGGAAACCGATTATCGGGTCCGATCCCAAAAGAATTCGGAAGCATCATCACTCTTAGAAATCTGTATGATTTGAATTTCCTTTTCTCCATTATATATTATATATATTAAGAGTAGTCTCACTTAAGCAAAATTTGAATTTTCAGGGTACTGGAGGCCAACCAGCTCTCTGGAGTTCTTCCTCCAGAGCTTGGGAATATGGTCAACATAGAGAGAATGTAAGCCCCTTTTTTTGGCATTTTTTTGCTTCTGGGATTTCATAGAATTTGCCTATTTTAAAAAAAATTGAAGCATATTTTGATTGATTCGGTGTTTTTGTAATTTTTCACTTCTGGTTTTTCACAAAATTATGATTGATTGTTTGATTACTCTATTATTTGATTTTTATTGGCTGTAGACTCATTACCTCAAACAATTTCACTGGAGAGTTGCCAAAGACGCTGTCTAAGTTGTCGAAACTTAGGGACTTGTAAAAATATTTATAGCCCCTTTCACAAATTTTTTCCCATTTATATGTATATATAAAGTTTGTTCTACTATCCAAACTAGAATTGTTACCTTTTTCTTTTAATTTTTTTTATGCAGACGAATAAGCGCTAACCAGTTTACTGGGAAGATACCCAATTTTATCCAAGACTTGACAAAACTTAGGAGATTGTAAGATTTTCATCATTCTGAGTTCTTGAGTGGCATTAAAAAGTGGAGGTCTCAAAAATTTAAGCCCTTATCACTTATTTCCTTCATCAATAGGGATATACAAGCAAGTGGCTTCGAAGGGCCAATTCCTTCTGGCATTTCTTATTTGCAAGAACTAACTGACTTGTGAGTAAAGGCTTATCATTTCATATTTTGGGATTTTTTTGCTAAGTTGCATTTCTGTGATTTCTAGTTAAATTTTTTTTATAGGCATCTATAATACTGGTAATTATTCTTGATTATGTCTATATATGCAGGAGGTTTAGTGACATAATTGGGCCAGAATCACGCTTTCCACTGGTGAGCGGAATGACAAACTTGGAACAATTGTGAGTTGAATTCTTATGCATGTCATGTTTGTGGATGTATAACCAATCATTTTAATTAATAGTATTGGAAGGACATAAATTTTACTCTATTTGGCAGGATATTAAGGAGTTGTAATATTTCTGATACGCTTCCTGAATATCTTGGGGCAATGACATCACTGGAGACCTTGTAATTTTCAGATTTCTTTTTCCTCTCTTTTACATAGTAACTCTCTTTACTAGATGTTGTGCTTCGTATCTAGTTCTCAATCCCATCATCTTAGATGTTTGGTTATTTTCTTTAAAAGTTTATTCTTGTATTCTGACTTGAAGGCAGTCATATTACAACCAATTTGAGTTTCAACTGTGCATTTGCAAAAGTTTGAAAATTTTAGGATACTCACTTCCTTACATTCATTAGGTACAATATTTGGAACATAAATAAATTAAAGACGATCAATTCAATATTTGACTAGTGTAGTTCAAAATTGCTCTTATGCTATGCTGCATAGAACAGACAAGAGGTTGGAAAGAAGAGAATTATCTATATATATATATTGATACCACGGGTATCCGGGCCGGCCTCTTAGAGCACCCGACTAATCCATGAAGAGAAATATCACACCATTGTATTAGAATAAACAACTCTGAAAAAGGTTAAGCTGATAATCCGTGAATAAAACGATGGGAGATAAAAAACAATGTGCTTAGTCTAGCTCACTATATGGGTGTAAGATCATTATAATATGGTGGTGTGGTACTACTAGCTAGTAGTGCATTAATATTTCTTTTTTGTCCTTACATAATCCTTGGTTTCTACAAGACCTAGCAATCGACTATAAACAAGGAAAACTTAGAAATACAAAAATATTAAAAAAGAATAAAAAAGTGAAAAGTGGGACTAACCATAAGGCATATATGATAATCTATACAATAAATTAGGGACAAGAGAGAGCGGGAAAGATGTCTATATGCACAAACAAGGGAGAGAAAACTAGAAATCTAGATCATGTTACATTCATTAAGGGAAGCATCCAGAGAATCTTGGTGAAAGATGAGGAGATTATGAAAAGGTTGAGAGCTTATTTTGAGAAATTTTTGAATGATGATTACATAGAAGACATGAGTAGGTAGAGATTCTATGGAGAACATGTAACACACATACTCTCATAAAATTAGGGTATCAAAAGTCAAAACAACTTCAGTGAAGATGAAAATAGATAGAGCCTTAGGACCAGATCGTATTTTAATAGAAGTATGAAAATACATGAAAAGAATTGGATTGTCTTTGCTTACTAGACTAGGAAAATGCAAAATGAATGGAGAAGTGTTGTAGTACCGATATAAATAAAAAAAGTATACAGAGTTGTTCAAACTACCATGGCTTCAAACTTTTGAGCTACAGTTTGAAACTATAGGAGAGATTGATGTCGCAAAGATTAGGACAAAAGACATGAATATTTGAGAATGAATTTGGTTTTATGCTGGGGAGGTCAACTTATCAAAGCAATCTTCTTAATTAAATAAATGATGGAAAAGGTAAGAAAAGGATGAATCTTCTTATAGTCTTTATCGACTTAGAAAATTATGATGGTTCTTGGTGTGACAAGTATGCACACCCAAATAGATCGAGCAAGTGGAGAAGAGATTTCAAGCTTATAAAAGGAGGTCGATTTGCATTCATCAGGGATTGTTCTAAACCTTTAGAAAAGTCCCAAGAAGATTTAAAATTAATTTTTAATGGTGGTCTAAGGGCTAAACTAAGGACTGATCTTGAGCTCCAAGTTGGGGCTAAACAATAGTAGGGATGAGAGGTGAACATGAAAGAGATACATGGGAACATTTTAGTGTACTTAGGGGTGTACGGTCTGACTGTTTTGGTGACCATTTGGTGCAAAAAAATTGTGCCCAAAGAGGGTGGTATGGCCTCTTAAAACATGGGTAGCGGCTGATCTAATGGTTGTAATCTTGAGCTTCAAAACGAAGCTCAAAGGAGGGAGAGATGAGAGAAATCTATTGGATTTGTGGTGGGGACATTCTACACTATATGGGATCTATTTTGTACCATTAAAGCAATCCCAAAATAGCATAAAATCAGCTTCTAGAAGGTGTGGTAGGGACTGATCTTGAAAGTGTTTAAGCTCCATTAAAAATAAAGTGAGATCCATCTGCCTGATCTTTTATCTGTAAAAGACCTATGAGGAGGTAAAGGTAAGGTAAGAGTGTTGATGATCGAAAGACTCTTAGATCGAGTCAAACGATGTGGCAGTTGAACCTATAAAAATAAGCCCTAGAATCGGTTGCATGGAGACACTAACTCGTGAACTAATTTATATGATGCGTAGAGAACACACGGATAGTCCTAAGCCAGTTCTAAACAAACAATAGTTTCCTGGAATTTTATCTTTATAGTTTTGGGAATCCGATTATGGCAGTGGACGGAACCACTGATTTATTCTTTTAGAATCCGCCTAACTACTGGATTCTTGGGGTTCTCACAAGCTGTCTCTTCAAAGAAAATATTCTAGTACTAACTCTAATCATCGGCGAGATAATCTGAAGCCTAGACAGACGTGCAGCATATCGGCTGTCTTAAGTACGTCCCAGACTAACTGGATTTGTCAAGCGATTAAGAAGAGTTTTCCCGGAGGATAAGCTAGGGTTTGGTTTGTGTTCCTATTTCAACCGCTAGATAGCCAACGAAAGACCAAGGAGGCCACTAAAGAGCTCGGTATACTTGATGTAGGAGGGACCCACACTCGTGGATTTATTCGACTTGGACTTGTCGGAGTCATTAAACGGTGAGTCCTAAAACACAGATCTAAAAATGGGCTCTAATTAGTTAGTTCATTTTATTAGTTGGGCTTGGGTTTCAATTGAGCTGGAGTGATGAGGTGGATGATGAAATCTCACCAGTTTCAATTTAGAGCTGGGTTTGCTCTTTAGGGTTGATTCGGCCATCGACACAGGAATGGAAACCTTGCAAAGATGAAAATTTCCCGATTTGGAAAGGATCCACAATGCAATCTACCCATACGTGAATGTCCTAAAATGTGCAGAAATGGAAACTAGCATTTTTTAGATTTTTTAATTTTTTTTGTATTTTTGGGATGCACTCAATCAAGGGTTTCTAGAAACCCTTGAACACACATCTAAATAAAGCAGTAAATGATTCCTAAATTATTACAAGTCGACTCTCGGCCATCCAAGGTTTAAAAAATAGAAAGCAAATAAACTCTAAAATTTTGCAAATAATGAAAATAAGAAAAGTTTCCCAAATTGTTTGGAGCTTTCCATTTCCTTCGTCTTTATTCCTTTTCGCACTCCCGTACACCGAAGCGGCAATGGCGCCATCTGATAGTAGGGTTTTTCGCGTCGTCGGGTCGGAAACCCTTTGAATCAACAATATTTGTAATCTCTCCGAATTGGTTCACTTAATCTGCAAATAAGTAGACTTGTCCGCACTCAGGATTAGTTGGCACAATAAGAAACAAGAATAATCAGAAAATGCTCAGAATAAATGGAGGGCTGAGAGTGATGATTAATAATCGAGAATTTTAACATAATCTTTTGGAGAGACTTTTATCAACTAATTAACATAAAGAAAATAGAAAAGAAATATAATAAATGGAAATGGAGAATTTTTATTGATTAAAAATGCAAATTACATGAACTAAAACAAATAACAAAGATCTTAATCTACAAAGCAATTAAAATATTTAATGTAGAAAGCATGGAAATGAGAGAGAGAAAGCAATAGAGGGTTAGAGAGAGAAAGAAATTGGAAGTGAGAGGTGATGAGAGAGAAAGTAAGAGAGAAGGAGAGGATGAAACAACAACCTTGAGAGAATGTCTTACCTTGGAAAGAAGATATTCTCACCTTGGAGGGAGAAAGAATAGCAGCTGTTGGTGGTTGCTTGCAGACACAGCCAAGGATGGTGGCTGTCCGTGTAGTCACGGTTGGAGGCGCTAGAGGGGAAGGGCTGTAACAAAGAGAAGAGCTACCTGCTCTTCAATGAGAGAGTGAGAGAGATAAGGGGTTTAGAGAAGAATATGTTAGAATTTTAGAAGGGGGAGGGAACCAACTTTTCCAAGAGGGGTCATGAACCTCTAATAGACATCAAGAGAGAGAAGATTCCCTCTCTTGAGGGATAAGTGAGAGGAAGTTGTGGGTTGGTTAGAGTAAGATGTGAGATTGTTGAGAGATACATGTGAATGATTGAGGAGGGAGAATCAGTCTTGTGAAGACCGTTTCTCTCTTGTGCTAAGGTTGTGGGCTTATGGATGTGGGCTTGTGAGAGCCCATAGGTTGTGGAATGAGTTTGTGGAGATGGGCTTGTGAGAGCCCATAGGTTTATGGATGAGGGTTAGGGTAATTATAGGATGTTGGGCATAAAGTAGTTAACAAGAGGTTTGAGGTGAAATTAGGGGATCGCGATGAGGCCATTAGATTAGAAGGAAGTGAGGATGGATGGTTGGGATTTGACCAGCCAAGGGATGAAGGATGATCATGATGATCAGATGGCAAATCGGATTGTAGATGGACGATTGGATGCGATCAGAGAGATCTGATGGAGGGATATAGAGAGGAGAGAAAATAATAAAATAAAGATAAAATAGAACTAGCGGAGGGTCTTGAACCCTGGTCTTCTACATTCTCCTTCATGAGCTTCACCAATTAAGCAAGCTAGCTTTTGATGTAATTTGGTGTAGCTTTTAACACCTTGGTCCTTCTCTTGGTCTTCAGCTCTTCTGCTCTCTTAGTTCTTTGGATCCGCTCAACGATCCTCCGGCTTTGCCTGTACTTGGCCCATATCTTCTTGTCATAGCTTGTTGTATCTTTAAGTACTGATATTAAGCTTCTATAGTTGATTGTGGGCTCGCCAGTTTTGAGAATCATTCGATCGCGTTTCCTGTGAGAGAAAAAGCGCGTAATGAGATTCAACTAAAACGACTTGATACTAGACTATCCGAAATGCATATATTTCGTGCAAATAGTCTATGTTTGTCTAAAGAATGTGTTCTACGCAATGGAAGAAACTTACGTGAAAAAATCGACGAAAAGATAAGTTTTACGTAGGAGAATGTGACACCGCTAAAAGGATAATGGCTTAAAATAAGTACTTTTGAGCGAATATCAGTTGAGCAACAACTTTGCAAGTTCATCCCAGCCAGAATTGTTGAGACTTGACTTGATTCGATTTGAGCATCCTTAGTAAGTTGTCCGTGCCTTCATTAATAGAGAAGTGTTTGACGTTTGATATTTTGTTGAAGCATTGTTCCTTTCCAATCTTACCATTTGGGAGGTAACTTTGTTTGTTAATTGAGAGCCTTTCTATAAAGACTCCTCAGTTGAAATACTACCATATTGTTTCCCTGCTTGAGCCAAGTAAATAATTGACTAAGTTGGAGTTTGATTGCGACCAAACTCCATGTAGGTCCTTTGCCTTATTCATTCATTATAAGGTGGCTTAAGCGAGTGAATTAAAAAGATGTTAGCTTGTGGGAGTTTAGTTGCAACTAGATTCCATGTTAGTTTTGATTGCGATCGAGCTAGAGTTCTTTACCATATTCTTTCATTGTAAGGTAGTCTTAAGTGATTGAATTAAAAAAGGTGTTAGCTCGTTGGAGCTTGTTCATTGTAAGGTAGCTTGTGGGTCCTTTACCTTATTTATTCATTATAAGGTGTGCTTAAGTGAGAGTATTAAAAAGATGTTAGCTTGTGGGAGTTTAGTTGCGACTAGACTCCATGTTAGTTTGATTGCGATCGAGCTAGGGTTCTTTACCATATTATTTCATTGTAAGGTAGTCTTAAGTGATTGAATTAAAAAGGTTTTAGCTCGTTGGAGCTTTAGAGAGTAGACATAGGTGTTAAGACACCGAACCACCATATATCTTTGTGTTGTGGATTGATTGTCTCTATCTCTTTATTGATTAAGTTGATTATTGTTTCACACTTATTTAAGATTAATTCTTGTATATTTATAATGAACTTAACATAATTTTAAAATAGACCTACTCACCCCCCTCTAGGCCTTTTCTTATCAAAAGCAAGGAAACTTCAACTCCCATTTGGTTGGAACTTCCCTATGATTCGTCGTTTGATGATGATAGGAGTCATTTCCGTTAGGATAAATCCCAAGGGTTTTAGTTCTTTTAGGACTTCAATCCTCTAGATATTAGTGTTATGGTAGGATTAAACCTCTCTGTGCATGAGGGGGTTGTTCAAGTTGACATGTGTTGGCCTATAGGATCGGTCTCCTTTTATAAAAGGGCAAAGGTTTAACCTAATTCAATAGGCCTCTACGGTAGGTGACACATGTCATCCATGAAGTAAGTGGCCTCGCCTCACGATAAGGATGCCATCGTGAGGTGACATCATCACCTGAGACAAAGCTATTAAGAGTACCACATCATCATTGGCAGTGGAATGACAATTCATGCAGTGCGACCACCAAGAGTGTCACGTGTCAGGCCCTGATAAGTTCTAACCTAATTTCCTTGGTTTTGAAAATGTGTGGTGGAGGTGCATCATGGTTAATGCTCCTCACCACTAAAAGTTTGCTACCAACAGTGGGCTCTTAGATATCTCAGTCTTCATATCATATCTTTGGCTTCAAATGTTGTGGATAATATTAACACCATCTAGATTTTGACTAACCTTGTTTTCATGAATGCACAAAACGCATTAAAATGTTTTGCCATTTTTCTTTTTTTTTTTTTTGTGAGAAAAATCTCCCAGGAATGGTCAAAATACTTCATATTTCATCTCATGATTAGACTGTCAGCTTACGAAGTTAATGAGTCTTATTAGCCATAATTTTGTTCTTAAAAAGTTTGAAAATTATTGCTTCTTCTTTTTAGTTTGAAAGAATGTATGTAGAAGAGGGTATGAGGCTATTGTTTTATGATGGTAACTATTATCCTTTTATTTTTATTTTCTTACTTTACCTTTGGTGTTCTTCTTATAAGTGTATATATGTTGGTGAGGACATTCTTGCAACTTATATCTATAAGACTAATATATGCTAACTGAGATAGAGATGGATGGGCTAGACCTTCCATACAGTATTTGTTTTTCCTCTTCTCCCTCTCACTTAGGAATACCATGCCATATAAGGTCATGATATAACATTATCACTTGAAGAATTGAACTTTCTAGATTTGGAGATCATAATTAACAACAATTTAATGTGAGAAGTAAATGATGTCTTAATTTTAATCCTCGCTTCTCTACTGATATAGGATTGTTCTTTGATATTTTCTTATACTTATAAGCATTATCCATTATAAAAGCTCTTAGAAATAAAATGGATGCAATGTACTTTCTTCTAGGACACAAGGTTTTTTTAAACTCTTTTCTATTGCTACTTATCCTAGCAGAGACCTTAGCTTTAACAAGTTGACAGGAGAAATGCCAAGTAACTTTGAGGGCTTAATGTCAGAGGTGAAAACCATGTAAGTGATCTTATTCTAGCTACAATTTTTCTTATAACCAGTTTCTATAATTACTTCAACAAGGCTAGTATGGTATCCAACTGCTCAGTCATATTGAGTCAATTAATGATGTTCCATTTGATTAGGTACTTAACTGGAAACTTGCTCTCTGGATCTGTGCCCAATTGGATTCAGCAGAGTAATGGTATGTAGCATGTATCTTTCTATTCACATACGCCTGGATCACTCATTTAGTATCTCCAATGGTATATATTGAGTTCTCGCCGTTGTTTGGCACTCATACTATTTTTCGCATTTCCTTGATTATTGATCAACTAGTCATGGTTGTTATTTTCAGAATAAGAATACCCTTGTAGTTAATATCAATATCTCCAGTGGTATATATTGCGTTCTCGCTGTTGTTTGGCACTTCTTATACTATTTTTCGCATTTCCTTGATTATTGATCAACTAGTCATGGTTGTTATTTTCAGTATAAGATTGCCCGTGTAGTTATAATTAAGTAATAGATGCTGAAACTTAACCTTTGAGATTGCTAAACTATGGAAACCTCAATATGTCTGTGAGATTGAACCTTCAATCAAGTTGTGGACTGATGGAGCTTAAGATTAGGAAAGGATCAAAGTTCTGTTGTGAGATTGGTGCTTCCGTACTGTTCTTTAATTAGTTTTTAATTTTTTTTTATCGACCTCTTCAGTTTCCATTTTACCAACTTAAGAAAAGAAAAAAACAAAAATAAATAAGGAAAAACTAAGGTTCCTTCCTGATGGTGTGATACTTAGATATACAGATATCTCGTTCATGATCCATCTCTTATCTTTTGTTATGTAAGTTGCCGAACCTTATCCTTGCAACATTACCCATATAACCATTGCAAATGAAAATCATGCTCTCGAATGTGTTGTAGGGCCATTAAAAGATAATTTTCTTACATAGAAAACTAATTTGAGCAAAAATTTGCATAAATAGATGATTTTTGAACACTTTGGACTTGAGGGAAAAAACTGTTTTTTATATGCATGTTTCT